>JAABKJ010007545.1:73659068-73957450 GCA_011634705.1 Andricus grossulariae | reverse complement strand
CAATATAGGTACATCTTGATTTGTGCGTATCCATTAACAAACAACCGATCCTGATATTATATTAAATTGATTTAATTTTTGTAGTATTTTATTATGACTAAACTGAGCTATGAAATAATTGTTTTATTTTGATGTCTTCAAGTTTCTCTCTAAAAAAGTGTTGTAACTAAATGACTCGAAAATCGCTGCTAACTTTCAATTTGTTGCCAACTGTTAATTTAATTAGTGATCGTTATGATAGCGAAATATTTAATTTTTCTCGCAAATACAGATCTTAAATGATCTACTTTGAGTAGAGAATAAAATTTAATATAATTAAATAACAAGAATTATATATTGCCGCTAATTCTTTAACACCGAGGGCTTGATAATTCAAATTTTTTGGGTACAACCGATATAAAGGTCTCAAAAATGTCTGAAGAATGGATAAAATTTCAGAATATTTCAGAATATATCTTTGGGTTTTGGAAAGTTTTTGAAATTTTTAACGTTTCCTCAGTAATAATTTCTAGAGACTATGTAAATAATTTGAAAAGATTTCAAAGACTTTCACAGAATATCTATAAATTGTATACGATTTAAAAAGATTTAAAAGCATTTTGAAAAATTAAAAAAAAATCCAAGCCGAGAATTTATACATACTGTCAACCGCCGTAATCATGGATAAAAATTCACGAATGTTTCAGATCGCGGCGTCGCCAAAAATCAAAAAATCTACTCATATTTTTTGTGACATATAGAATTATTCTTAAGAGTCTCCTTAAGATATACTGTAAATTTTATTCAATCTCAAAAATCTTCGAAGTGCGTTACAACTTAGTATTTGAAATATGGAAACATTTAATAATCGCGCTCATAGCGCGTGTTTGTTGGCTAGTGTTTTTTAAATTTCTCCAGTTATTGCTTTACAATTTGAAAAATTGTATACAATAAATCTTCTATGAGTGGTAATTTAATTTTCCTTTGTTTCTTTTGTCTCATTGAATTCAATCTAAAGGAATGGTGTGCTTTGCTAAAAAGTAGCGAAGCGCAAGTCTTAATCTTTCAAGAGGGCACTATCGATTCTTAAAAAGGCAATCGATTCGGACACCAGAAACTGTGGAAAGTAGTGGCACAGCTTCCGTTAACACTACTGAGTCCTTCCGTTCGGAATAAGTCCACAGATCCTTTAGATGAAATAGGAGAAGCTTGGTCGGATTTGGACAAAGAAAACGAGCACAAAAGACAGTAAAACTATTTTCTCAATTACATGTACTATATGTCTGCTCCTAAAATTTCTGCAGATTTTATTTTTGTACTAGCAAAACGCTTATTACGTGTTTCTTATTTTGAGTGCCTACTTATCAAGGATGTAATTAAGGATGTAAAATAATTATCATAAGTTAAAAAGTAAGCATTGTAAGAAATCACCTAAAAAATTAAGGAAAATATTCATATTAATTGTTGGTTGTAAATAAGTTAGGGAGAGGACTGAAGACGAACTTTAGAAACAAATATTTTACGTAACAATGGTTTATTTAACAATAGTTATTTAGAATTTTATGTTTGTTCTTTCTCTTTAGTTGAAAGTTGCAATTCTTATTTAATCCTTATATTGTAGAGTAGAATGACTGGTGATGATTGATGGAACGATGAAATTCGCGTAGCTATGAACGAGAAGAAGCAAGCGTATTTAAGAAAGTTTATAATATAAAAATATATATAATACACTTGTTAATGATAATAATAATAACAATATAACCTTCTATTCAAAGAAATCAAAGGTAAAATCAAAGCGGAAGAGATAAGAAATTTCAAAAAATGATTTGAAGGAAATAAGAAATTACATTGGAAAATGGTTAGCAATATTAGAGAAGGAAGTAGTAGTAAACAGTTAGCCGAGATTGAGACTACCGAGGGTCAAATGGGATGGGACACGGCCTAAGTGAAAGATTGTATGAGTGATTATTACCAGAAATTATTTGGCGGTGATGCCATTGAGCATAAAAACTGTGATATAGAAGACGATAACGCTAGGAAATCCCATTAGAGGAGTCACGTTAGACGTTAAAAATAAAAAAGCTCAAAACCTGGCGGCTTTCGACCGACTTTTATTGAACCTTTTGCATTGAGTTGCTAATTATGTGTGTAAAAAGTTAAAAAAAAAACTTTTCGGTAATTTGAAAATCCAATTTTTGTAAAAAATTTCCAAAAATCGACTAAAAAGTTGAGTAATTTTAATAAATTAGGTCTCAAAACAACAAAAACGCAGTATGCATGTATATTGGGGTTGCTAATTATGAATTTAAGGTAAAAAAAATCAAAATGACGAACTAAAAGTTTTCAAAATTTATAAACTTAAAAAAAATATTAATATTTAACATGCATATTCCTTAAGGCATAAGAAGTTAATGGAAAATAATGGTTTTGGACGATTATTTTGGAAAGGGTGCATCGGTAAAAAATTAATTTTTGCAGACAACTTGTTCATAAAATATACACAAAAAATGACGGATTTTCGATGAAAATGCATAGAACTTAAATTGTAGAACGAAAAATTCTACGTAATTTCAGTGCTATACATTTTCATCCAGAAACGACCTTCATTTCGAGATATGAGCTACGAAAGGAGCGTACGACCCGCGCGTTAAAACTCACCCCCTACTCCCAGGGTGGATATCTCGAAAAATATGTCCGACAAAGGAAAAGTGAATATGACTATTTTTCATATATATTTTATGTGCAAGTTGTCTGCAAACATTGATTCTTTACCGATGCACCCTTTCCAAAATAATCGTCAAAAACCATTTTTGGGTGTGTTTTCCACTATTTAATGGTGTTTTCACCCTTAATCCCGGGTCAGAATTATTTTTTATTAACTTCTTATGCCTTCAGGAATATGCACGTCAAATATTATTAATTTTTTTCTGCAAGTTTTATAAACGATGAGCACTTTTGGTCCGCTATATTAAATTTTTTTAACTCAAATTCATAATAAGCAGCCTCAGTATACATATGCACTGTGTTTTCTTTGCTCTAGGACTTAAATTATTCAAGTTATTCTAGTTTGTCATCGATTTTTGGAAATTTAAAAAAAAATCGATTTTCAAATTAGCGTACACATTTTTGTTAAACAATTTACTAGATATATTTAGCGACACAATGCAAAAGGTTTCATCAAAATCAGTGGAAAGCCGCCGGGTTCTGATGTATAAACCTTAGTTGACTCCTCTACATTGGAAACGGCGAAGTAGTAACTTGTCCCTCTGACAAATTAGAGAATGTGAGGTTGCTGGTTTGGACGGTATTCCAGCTGAAATGCTCAAGAACGGTGACGAGTATTTTGTCTTCAAGGCTGAGCAAGTTGATGAATATATGTGCTGAGAAAGAGGAAGTTCCAAATGATTGGATTTAGTCGATTATCATCGTTCAAATCGACTAGGGAAAGGGTGATTAAGGTAACTACAATAACTATAGAGTTATCAACTTACTAAGTATTGTAGGCAAAATATTTTCAAAAATACTCATTCGTAAGGTCATGGACCTACCAGAAGAAAAGATCTGGGAAGTACAATGCGGGTTTCTGCCAAGAAGATCATTTGCGGATCAGAAACTCAATTGAAGACAAACCACAGAAAAAAGCCTGAAAGTAAACAAAATAGTTTTCTGTGCATTTGTTTATCTGGAAAAAGCAGGGTGTCTAGCGTCCTGGAAATCCTTGAAAACCTGGAAAAATCCTTGAATTTTTCTGTACCTGAAAAAAGCCTGGAAAAGTCGTTGAATTTTGCACATGGTTCTGGAATTTTTATTCCCTTGGAAAAAGAAAATTTTGTTTTCAAATTTGTTCTCTGCTGAACAGAAAAAGACTGCAGAACCGTTTTTTTGGAGGTGCATGTATATAATAATCAAGGTGTATACTCACCTGGAAAACCCTGAAAATGTTAGGGAATTTTTTTTCAAAGTCAGGGATTTTGTTTTCCGAGAGCCTGACTAATTTTTTGTATGATTGCAATATAAAATTGAATATCAATACTTTTTCATTTTGTTTTTCAGTTAAAAATTCAACTATTTATTTTAAAATTGATGTATTTTGTTGAAAGTTCGACATTTTGATTGAGAACTCATCTTTGTAGGTTGAAAATTTAACTATTTGGTTACAAACTCACATATTTTGATGAAAATTCAACTCTTTGGTTTAAAATGTAACTATTTTGTTGAACATTAATTTAGTTTGGCTGAAATATTAACTATTTAATTTTACGATGAGAATATAAGTATTTGCTGAAAATTCAACTGTTTTTGGTTAATGTTTGATTTTTTGTTTCAAAATTCGAATATTTGGTTGAAAATTCATTTTTGATTGCAGTTGTTTTTATCTCCCTTCCTTTTGTATATGGGTACGATAATCGCGTTTCTCCAATCGTCTGGGACTTGTCACGTCTCGATACATAAATTTATCAGTTCGCACAACCTGTGAGGTATGTACTCGCCACCGTATTTAAGCATTAGGAAAATACTCATCATAGCTTTGTTATGCAAAAGCGTGAATATTCAGTCCTTTTCACTCAACATGGCCCTTTTAGCACGTCTAAGCCAAAAGTGCTATGCGTACCGACTTCATTTTTGTATGTTGATGTGTTTCACGTGTCTCATGCGAAGAAAAATACTATGGACCCTGAGGAAATTACTCATCATAGTGTTGCTATGCAAAAACACGAATATTTAGTCCTGTTTACTGAAAATGACCAATTACTAGTTACTATTACTATTACCAATTACTCAATTTACTAAACACCCCTAGAGCAAAAAGTGCTAGGTATACCAACCTCAAAATTCAGTTGAGATTTGAATGAACTGACGGTAAGGTTGATTCACTGAAGTTTATTTCAATTTAAATGAATTCACTTTTAGTAAATTCATGAATATTTGTTTTAAATTAACTTGTATCGAATCTAATATACTTGAATCCCCTTATTTATTTAAATGCACTTGAATTTTGTTAAATTGATATGAATTTAGTTAGATTTTCTTCATTTAAGATGAATTCACTTGCATTGAATTCAGTTATTGTTAGTGCGCTTTGATTAAAATTCACATGAATTAGTTTCGAACTTGGAATTTTGGTTTGAATTTATCTTGGATTCACTTAAATTCAGGTTGTTTGGACTTAGATTCATTGAAATACACTTGGAATTGATTTAGTATTGGCTTTAATTCATTCTTGAGTTTATATTGACGTACTTCAGTTGAATTCTACGAATTTAAAGTTGGTTGATTTAAATTTATCTGATTTAAATTCACTTGAATGAAGGTCATTTAACTCAAATTAATTTAAATTAACTGAAATTCATATGAATAACGGGGAATATACTTAAAATTCGATTCAGTTGAATGCACTTCAATTTCCTAATTTTTAATTTTCGAGCTATTTAATAATAGAGATACAAAGGGATTTTTGAATAAGAATGCATTAAATTGTTCGTTCCTTGCGAATGATAATTATAGTATCAATTTAATTTTATCCTATTGATTTAATTTGTAAAATATTTCTTAATTCTGCTCTACTTTATTTTTCAACTAAAGACGACTTTCGAATAGGTATTTAATTATTAGCTTCTTGAGCATGGCAATAAATATTCCAATGTAATTTCAATTAATTGCTTTAATTACTCAGATATTTCGAAATTCTGCTGTAATTTTCTTTTATCTAACAAGAGAAGAAGAAAATACTTGAGTTGATTGCAAGATGAGGTCGAGTATTCTCGCAGCAACGAATCCAAGAAGTGCGATTGGATCGCTAATGGATTTATTTGCGCTGAAGCGATTGAATCTTTCGATCTAGGTCAACTTTTTACAAGTTGTTCAAAGTTAATTATCGTTCACGTAATATTCTTCAAGAGTGAGTGAGTCGAAAGAATTTTTAATGGAAGTGTATAGTGTATACACTTACCGAAAAATCTGACTATCTTGACCGAAATTGTGGTACGAATATACCTTTTCCCAGCTCCCGGTATTCATACTGAAAAAAATTAGCCATTCTTACCGAAATTTCAGTACCCGTAGTGACCACATTTTTTAATATTAGCTTTTTAGTACTAAACAATTATTCTATACATTATAAAATCCTAAACCTTACATTTTGATGCTTATTTCAAAATTCTAGTGATTTTTATTTCATCTAATTTGCGAATATTTTTATTTCTTCTTATGTATATGAGATCAAGTACATTACTTTTAATTATTATTTAAAATCATTCATATTTTCAATTACGAGATATTGATTTCTATAGTAAACTATTTGATCTTCTCCCAGTTAGTACCTCAAAGTTATATGCCATATTCTCTAAATCTGAATTAGTAAAAAACTCATTTAAATAATGCCATGTAGTTTACTGATCCTTTTAGTGTATATAGATTTAACTTACTGAATTAGAATAAGAACAATAATTCATAGTGAAATTCTTCTAAATGATTTAGTAGTTAAATTTCTGTTTAATTTAGTTAGTTACCATATAGGAATTAGTCAAAATTACTAACTCATAGTCGAATCAAATGAATTAATTGAGGAAATTCAAATATCCCTTCAAATATAGAATAATTTTGCTTTAATCCAGACAAAGCTAAATTTAATCTAAACCAATTTCAAATTGTAAGCTTATTCTCTAAATTTAGATTATTAAAATATAACTGGTTTTCAGTTAAGTTTTGCTAACTTCTGTATCTACAATTGACTAACTGACAATTAGTAAAAATATACTGATCCAATTAGTAATTATGACAATACGCATGCGCGCTATCCAAACTTTTCATTACAGATTTCCTGAACATTATTAATTTAAATGATCCTACAAATTAAATTAAATGTAAGAAATATGTTATTGATTTATATTCTTTGTACAGAGTGGCCACTAAAATGAAACAACAAACTTCCCGGTTTTTTCCTGGTTAGCAAAACTTTTTCTTGGACATTAAAATTAAAAAATGCAATCTTTAAAACTGAAAATGTTTGAATTTGATGTAACAAAAACTAAATTACAACTGAATGAAAATGTTAAAAAAATATTTCCTCTTCAAGCTCAGGAAAAATGTTAAAAATAAAATAGGCCCCTCTTCCAATTGAAAAAAATTTGAATAGAAAACCCCTCTTCCAATTCAGAAAAAAAATAAATACCCGAAATTTCTTTCTTCGAACACAAGAAAAATCGAAGTATTTAGAATTGTAAACCTTCGAAATTTAACTACATATTCCAAAAACGTTCAAAATGTCTTTTAGAGTTCAATTGCCGTACTTCAAATCGTTTAAAAAATATTAATTCTCAAAAGGTCATTTATACTTTTAAAAATGCAACAATTTCAGTTACAAATTAGGAATTTACAAAATGAAACAATTGTGATGGCAACATTCACAATTTAAAATATAGCATTCAGAAATTTTATAAATTCGTCATTGTATTAAGAAATCATTAACTATCAGTTATTTCAATATGAAATGTTTTGATTTTGAACAATTTCAAACCCAATTATTTTGAACGCTTTAATTTTGAATCATTTGATTTTAAAAACTTCATTTTCAATTGTCCGTTCCTAATGAACAATCAAATATTTATCAACTTTAAAAGATTATTTCTTTGAAGTGTTCAATTACAAATTGTTCAATTTGAAACAATTTCAAGTTGTCAGCGTCATCTCATCATATCTTCGAATTTGAAATTATTGAAATCAATTTAAAAATCGTCCCATTTTTAACAGATTTAGAAAAGTTTATTCTTCAATTTTCACACATTTTCTTTAATTTCATAACGAACGATTGGAAATTATAACTGAAAAATAAAAATTCTTAAAAGTCATATTCAAAGTGATTGGAAAGCTGTTTCTAATAACCATTTATAAAATCCCCTGCAAAAAAAGTGTATTGCCATTTCGCGGTTTTTTCCCGAAGCAAAATATGTTTGGCCATTTTCCGGTTTCCCGGGCCAGCATCTACCCTGTTTATGACTGATTTGTGAGTTGAAATTCTTCGTATTGACTTAATTAGATGAATTTGTACAATTTAGACTTAGAGAGCAATTTTGAGTACACTTTTTATAAATGTGAACCACTTAACACTTTTTGAATTAGTACTTTTTACTCATTCAAATGTAGAGATTGATTTTAAAGACAACATAGTTAAATTTTCAACAAAATATTTAAATTTTAACCAAAAAGAATGATTTTTCAACAAAATAATAAAAAAATTTTACTACAAGATGAATCGCAAACCAAAAAATGTATGAAATAAAAAATGATAAAATTAGATGTTTGTAAGACTTATTTTTTATTAACACATTTTCTTTCCTACATATAATTTTATCAGGGTTTCACTTCTATTCAATTAACAGAATTCATATAATTTATGTTCATTAGGGCGTATCGAAAATACAAAATATTGCTCTTTCCTTTTCCGGGGGGTCGGGGGGTGGACATTTCTAGTATGTGTAACAATGATCTTATGCAAGTTTATGCAAAAAGAAATTCTCCAAGTTTGCGCAACGCGGTCAAAGGTCAAAATCAGGGTAAAATGTATTTCTCTCGTTATTTTCAAGCTAATAATATTTTTTCTGATTCGGGGGAACGGTGAAAGTTGTATGCTATTGTTGTTGTATGTTATATCTTGTTATTTTCAGGTCAAAAACGTTTTTCTTCTAATCTGGATGAACCGTAAAAGTTGTATATTATGATCATATAAGTGCATCAAAAGTTATGTTATGGTCACACACTTAAGTTGGTACCGAAAAAAAAAAGTACCGAAAATAGCCAAATTCATGAAAAATTTTATTTTTCTCGTTATTTTCAAGGAGATAATTTTTTTTCATGAGGCTGAACGATGAAAGTTGAGTACCATGACGATATAAGTGTCTATGCAGTATATATACATTATCAAAGACCATCCTTTGTTGGGTACTTTAACTTAAGTTTGCGCACATAAGATTTTTTGGATACGGTCTATACTGCAGACACACTTATATTAGCATAATATACAACTTTGCCGTTCATGTCAATCACAAAAAAAAAAGAAATTGTTAGCTTGAAAATAACGCTGTAATGTTCATTCCCTGAGTTTATGAAATTTTAGTGAGACCTCTTAACCTTAATTTCAGTTTATCGAATATCTCCTGACTCTTTCAGATTTTTCCTGACATTCTCTTACATTCCCTGACAATTCAGAGTACCCTGACCTGTAGCAATCTTGTACCAAGACCTCCCGAAGAAAAATCAGGAAATCGGATTCTCGTCTTGTATTCATGGAGCGGGTCCTCATATGAACTGTTGGGGGGAGAACCAATCGTCGTTGAGCCTCGAGCTATTCTACACGACCCCCAAACTCTTGGAGGCTGACGAAAATCATATCCCTACGTCTCATGGACCACGTAGAAGGAGAGCATGATTGTGGGGCCATGTGGGGCTACTTTGAACTTTTTGGACTATTCCGACAAGTTCAACCAGAAAAAAAGTCTGCAACCCTTGTTGCAGGAAGCGGCGTGGGTGTTGAGAGGTTCGTCAAAGAGAACTGGTTGATGCACTCGAGACACACAACCCCTTGCGCAAAAAAACATGGCCGGCAAACAGAATGGCTCGCGCCGCATTTTAACGACAACGTCGTGATCTTCTCATCAAAGTAATGTCCACAAGCAGACATTATTAACGATAAAACCAAGCCATCAGTCATGCGAAAAACGATTTTATATACTTTAATAAGGCAACAATAATTTCTTAGTGTAAATGATTAATTAGAAGGACGAACATTAATTAGAAGATCAAAACCGTCGCTATCAATCAGATTGAAGCTTAATACCATTATACATTACTTGCTTGTGTCAATAAAAGATACAAATACTGATTCGATAATTAGGAAATCTAGAAATTTATTAAGAACCTTTTTCTTTCAGTATCAGTGAATTTTATTATCTTTGCTTGGAACATTTAAGAATTTTTCTTGGGCGACTATGTCGAGTCGTACATTCTTCTAAAAAACATAGGTAAACATTGTTTCGAACAGTTATTATTTTTATGGAAGAATATTAGAGAAGGTTCCATTCAATTTGATGAATATTTTTGGTTTCAAACATTTAGAATAGAATAATTGTTAGTCTGTAATCCTATCGGAACTTTCACTTTGGTTTTCTATCTCTAGATTCAGACAAACTTGGATAATATCTGAAATTACATGATTCGATCGCAATTAATTTCTTTGACTGGCAGTAATGAAATGGAAAAAAATGGTATAAAAGTCTATATTAGAACTCATAATTTTGGTTCCTTTGGAACAATTTACAATTTTGGATTTCTTTTTAGCCAGAGATGTTTCTTTTTATTGCAGCTCCCTTGGAACCGAAAATCAGCTCTGATAGAAACCCCAGTTTTTTCTGTGCTGTATAAAGTACTCGACTATCTTACATCAGCGTAATTTTTCAATCAAATTCAAAATTCTAGTTGCCTTGCTCAAAAAGGGAAAATTAAAATACAAAAAGTCCAATTGGGAACGCTGCCTTGGAATGGGAATGAGACCTGGGAAAGAGGTAGGGGTTTGACCGAAATCATGTCTGTGACCAGTCACGGTAGTGCCTTCCCACTCTTCACAAGACATTGGAAAGGGGTATGGGTTTGACCGACCTTATATTTGTTACCAGTCACAGAAGGGTCTTAAACTGTATTCAAGCCTGTTGCACTTACTAGATTTCAATAGCGATTTTCGCAGAAACTATTAATCCTAAGGAAAAAGTGTTCACGATTGAAAATGTACATTTCAATTGGATCTACAACTTTAGTCAGACAATTCATGAGGTTTCAATGGTTTTCACCATGTAAATCATATTTGCGGCTATTTTCATTGTCATATTCGTATGCAGCGTATCAAAATACATGGGAATACAGAGTTTGAAATTAATCGGAGTAATGCGCTTTTAGGAAGTGCACCGAATATTTATATGTCCTATTTAAATCTGGAACTGTGAAAATAGGGACAAGTCGTAATTCGGAAATATAAAAATTATATCAAATGGGCACTGGTGAAAATATAACTTATATGATATCAAAAGTATGAAAAATGGAAATTATAGAAAATCTTCATTATGGCTAAAGGTAATTATGGCAAATGGTAATGATGGCAAAGGATAATTTTGGCAAATGATATATAAGGCCAACGGTAATTCGGAATAATAGCAAACACACTATGAAAAATTTCTAGTAACTGTGAGTTTATCGTATTAGTTGCTGAAGGCGCCCGGAAGGGAAATATAGTTGAAACAACTATACATTGGATAATAAACTATCAAAAGTAGTTAGTGTAACTGTTTTTTTTAGAGTAAATTTAACCATATGAAACGTGTTATTTTAATGAGTGTTGTTCAGTGACTGTAACTGTTTCATTTAGTTGCAGTAATTGACATACTTGTTAATATTTCTGAAATAATCCTAGAACGCTTCTTATGAGAAATTATGTGAAGGACTTGAAATAATCAAAATATCCTTCTATGGGATATTTTTTTAAAGTTGGAGGGTAGTTTCCTATCACTGGCACACATTATAATTTGTAGGTAATTTTTAATCATTCAAGACCGAAAATATTTAGGGTTCATAAAAAAAGCGCATTATAAATTTTTGACCCCCTATAGACAGTGGTTATTTTAATGCTAAGGGTAGTATTCAGAATAAAATAAGTGTAAAATTATTTTCTGTGAAGCCTACCATGATTTTATTGTCATAATCAGACATGCCCAGCTCAGGGAAATTCCCTCCGGGTGGTAAACGCTGGCAAGAATCTCTACTATGTGACGTACGCTACAAGCGTTTACCACCACTCCCGCTCTCTAGGAGAAAGAGTGGTGAGCGCGGAACATTTGTTCCCGGTGGGCATTTCCCCGAGCTGGGCATGTCTGGTCATAATTATTGCTTTTACGTAACATATTTGGCATTGAAAAAAATGAATACTTTCAAGTGTTTAAAGGCCTTTGCACCACGGGTGAAATATCTTTTTTTTTCTACAAAATTTCATAATAATTTTTACACTTAATAAAAGAAAATGGGGGGGGGGAGTGACACAACGACAAAAGCAATCTTTTTTGTGCCACCCTAGTCTACAGTTACAGCGACTATACTTATACTTGACTAAGAGGATATGGTTATTTGTATTACACTCGACACTTCATTGAAATTATTGTAAATAGTCATTATTACTGTACTTTTGTTGTTCCATCTCTTACAAATATGGATCAGTCGATCCAACTACGAAAAACGGTAATCGTAACTAAATTTAGTTCACCATTTAAAAGCAGTTCTATTTACTACTCAATAGTCACAATGAATGGAAAAATGGTAATATTGATTCCTAATTTTCACCTGCACCACTATATTTGACTTTACCATAGTAGCTTTTTTCAGTACAGAGCAAATAGTGATACAAAAAAATAAAAATGAGGTCAAACATTCCTTTTTTTAAATAAAAATTAGCGCAAGCGGTTTTTTGTTGAAATAAATTTCGGTAAACTAAACATTAGGCATTCGAGAAAGTATAATAGAATTTGCGGAATATTCATGTGCCATGAATCAAACGCAGAACTATCCAATAAGGTTTTTGTCTAATCAAATCAATGGATCGGACAATGGTTGATTGTTATAAAGTAAAACGCAGATTGTTACAAAGTTAAGAGTTTGCGCTGGTTTTGACTGTAGTTTGTGGATGGTTGACGTAGAGATTGGTCAGTTAGCAGTGAAACTGGGTTCGTTAGCTGATTGAGTTAACTCTTGCGGTCAGCACTGATTAGAACAAACTGGCCAGCCTACGCGGCTTGATTGCAAGAGATCGTACCAGGGATTCGTCAGTCCGTACGTTTCGGATTTTGTTCTACCTACCGCAGTAACTGACCAACGACTCTCAGTACGTGAGGCGACTACAGCTCGGTATTTGCGGTAAGAGGCAGAGGGCCGGGCCGGCTTGACTAATTGGCAATACTTCCTCCCGAATGACCATAAGCGGCTGCAGCGACCCTCCAAGGAACTCGAGGAATTAGACATGCGAGTTGTACGAATATTGCTAAGACACCCTTTCTTTGATGCTTCCATGCTCCTGCAAAGCGCATCACTAGTATTGGCTATAAAACCCTATTAAGGACAAAATTAGAATTGAATCAAGAAAATATCGGTACGAATACAGACGATAAAATATTTGCATGATCCAAAAAAAGAACCCCGCACCAAATGTACAGCAAATGGATGTTAGGAAATTGATAGCGGCTGATATGGGGCTCCGAGACTCTACTCATTCACTCTAATTATAATCCGACTTGATGCAATCTAACCATGATTCGAGCTCCAACCCATAAGTCAACTCGCACAAGTCACATTTGATATAGATATGAAAAATATTTAGTCCTATTTGTAAACTTAGCCCAGATGTAGGCTCCGGACCACGATCCTTCTCGAAATGATCGATACCGACGCAACTAGAGGCATATGTCGTCCAACTCTTCATGTCACTTCCCACAACACCAGAAAGCATGAGATATTGTTCATGGACCACTTATCACTTCACTTCGCTATAATCTGAAAGAGGCAAAAGCGCTATACTTTGTTCAAGATTCACTTATTTTCAAGTTGAAAGCACTTGACGTTAAAGCAAGGATTACGATACTAGAATGCACAGGTCGAAAATCGAACTGATAAACAAAATGACTTTAGAAAATGTAGCGCGTCGAACTTGGTCTCATGAAGGGGTTCAAAACTGCCCGACATGCAGGTGGAAATGGAATTCGTAAGAAAAGCTGGATACTTCCCAGCCAAGCCGAGCAAGCCACCACGACAACAACACTGCCGTTTCACGCGCGCGCGGAACAATAGCGTCAGGAACAAGCTCCCAAATAATCACAAACCTTATTAGGAATAGTAAACATTTCTCAGTTATAATCTTATTTCAGATGTTCACTAAATCAAATTGAATAGGATTACAAAAAAATTAACAATAGATTTTTGTCAAAATGTCTGATTACAATTTTTTTTTGTAATTTGTATCATGCAGATCAATATTACGAAAGAAAATGATCAGAAAAATACACAGTTTACACTAAAAACAATTGCCTAACTTCCATTTTTAGATGTATTTTAATAGAAGAAGCCGTCTATGATTGAAATGTTATCCTTTTCAAAAACTTTTTGTTAGATTTGTCTAGATACCTCATTGGGGTGGTCCAAAAATTCGGCTTTCGATATTTGCTGATAGATCCCCGCTAATTTGTTTGTTTTCCGGTAAAAGAAACTCTCTATTTCTCTTCAAATGTATTCACATTTGGCCATGCTTCCGGGGATTTGAAGTTAACATGGGGTTTTAAATAAGAAAAGATAGCTTTTCAAAAAAATAGAAAAAAGGAGTTTTATGTCAAATTCATGCTATATACAGCATTAAAAAAAAATCAATACTAATTATTCCTATTCGATAAATGATAAGTTTAGAAGTATTTTGAACTAATTTTCAATTTCCTGGACAATATTTTTACCAGTAAATCGTGGAAAGTTATTATTTTTCGGGATAAATGATACATTTGATTGATCAGCATTAAGCCATGCTCTCGGGCTTTTGAAATTAACATGGGCTTTTAAATGGAAAAAGCTCGCTTTTCGAAAAAATAGAGAAAAGAAATTTTATGTAAAATTCATGTTAAATACAGCATTTAAAAAAAATTTCAATTTTAATTATTTTTATTCGATGAGTGACAAGTTTAGAAGTATTTTTAACTAGTTTTCAATTGTCTAATCAATATTTTTTCCAGTAAATAATAGAAAGTTATTATTTTTCGGGATAAATGATACATTTGATGAATATCAAAAGTAACATTTTTGTCTAACATATTTTGCGATCGTTTAAACAATTTATGATTTATAATTTTTTCCCATCAAATCGCATAAAGTTTGTATTTTCTAGAATGAATGGCATAACTAACGAACGTTGAGAGTAATATTTCCTTAAACAATTTTCGTCCCTGTAAATTGTGAAAAGTTATTATTTTCTGGAATTATTGACGCAGTTAATAATTGTTGAGTGTGATTTTTTTGATGAGAGACAGTTTTCAATTATTCACCCAATTAATATCGATTGCCCCTTTCCATAGGAAAAGACCAAATTCAAGTTTTTTCGAATCTCTTACACTATGTCGCTTATTATTCAGTATTTTCTCATATCAACAAAATCGATCTGAAGAACAACTATCCATGAGCTAACTTAAAACAATTGTTTAATAGAATAATTATTGTTTGAACAGTTAGGGTATAAGTTATGAGAAAAGAAAACACTGCATAATAAGCGACATAGTGTGTGAGATTCGGAAAAATGATAATTTTCTCCACACTTCCTATGAAAAGGCGCAAGTGAATGATTAATAATGGTTTAAATAATATATTGTATATTAAATATTGAATAAATCAAAAATAATAAAAATATTTCTGAAAATGTTAATATTGCTGGAAGAGATTAAGGAACTATTTTTAGTACGCATACTATGTTATTGTACATTTAATTTCATCGGAAAGATGCTAATAGATGAAATCTTCAGGAGAGAATTACCATTCTTTGTGGTGCCTAGGCTCTGCTGATTAAAAAAAAATAGGGTATTTGATTTTCGGGAACACGTGGAACGATAACTGCAATATATCAATAATAGCAAATGTTCAGGCCCTTTATTTTAATACGTGTGACCAAGATTTAAAAAAAATATATGTTTTTAATACGAATTATTTTTTTTTAATTGGTAAAATTACGAAATACTACATTTTTAACCCTTTAAGGTACACTTGAAAGAACGGTTGATAGAAAGGTGGTCTCGCGTTCATGACTTTATTTGACGAAAAAAGTCTGGCAACTGCAGCAATTTTTTGTGTTTGAATGCATTCCTTATACTGATTTTGTCGTTAAATTATATAAAATTGTGTCAAATTAATAATTGATAAATACTATAAAAACTAGTCGATCACAATTGTGATTGCTACACGGGTTTTGCTACAATTGTCTTGTGCCGTTTTAAAATATGCATGCTTTGCTTCGAAGGCGAATATTGGTGCAGAAACTAAATCTACGTTTTTCAAACAACAATCGTTTGGAAGTTTAAATTTTGTAGCATTATAATCATGACTTGAGAAATCTTGCGTTCACCTCATCGCTAAATATAGAAAAAAATTTCCTAAAAATTTGTTAAATTCATATTATTAAGAGCAAATCCAACTTGTTAAATCTGGGCCAATAACACGAATAAATATTAAGTGACAGCTGAGTGATCATACAAATATTTGAACGTGAAATGCTTTCCTGCTTGTTAATAAAAAGTGATTAAATCTTAATAATATTATCATATTTAGAAGATAGTTGTCAGGTTTTCAACAGTCGAAAAGAAGCTGAGTGCGAAGGGGTACATTTGGGATCGGACGTTACATCTGATAATAAATGAACGAAAGTGACCAGATATGTATTTTTAGCTTCGCGGAAACTTCCATTTCATGCCTAAACAGTTTTTATGATTACTCAGTAATGAAGCAAGATTTAAAAATGATAATTTTGCTGGAAAACCCTTAGACTTTAGAGATAATTCTTTTCTTAATCGTTCATTAAAATAACTTCAACATAAGCGGATTCAGCGCCAATTTTCCTGAACTTTCAATGGGTTATTATTTTAAAGTCGTATATTTAGTTTCTGCACAAATTTTGTCTTCGATGTAAAGCACGCGTTTTTAAACGGTCAAGGCAAATGTACCAAAATTTTTCGCGGAGGCTGCATGAGCAATAACCAATAACTAAATTTTTTAATAATAGTCAATTTATCAAAAAAATCCTATTCAAAATCGATTAAGAAATACGACCTCTGGAACTCTTTATGCCAAAAATTTCACTTTGTTGTCACTAGGGTGCACTTCCATTGAGGCATGCATAGCAGGGTGATGAAAAAACAAACAATATTATGTTTTTTTTATCACTCGCCGCTATCCTGGGGCCTTAAACATTACCGAACCGACTAAAACTCGAAATTAATGTTAATTTCTGTAAAAATAGTAAAATATTACCAGGCTTTAAGGACATAACAATTCACCTGAATCAGATCCAGAATACCACCCTTTGACTGAAAAATTAGCCTCCATAGAAGTTTAAATATCACATTATGCTCTTCTCTGAACATTTTGTTTAGTTTCTTATGTTGTCAACTCATTCAAGTACTAAAATTTGAACCCCTATAAAGTGTAGTTTTTCGCAATTGAAAGGCATTTTTGAAAATTTAACCTTAATTAAAAGTTTGTATCGTTTCGGGTCTGCTTAGGGCCCTCAAATCACGATTCACGGTTCAATCTTCTTTGAAAAGTAACATAAAATGATGACATTATTTTTTCATTAAATGGTACAAGATTCGGGGGTTGAATGATGGAAATAAATAACCTTTTTTAACCTAATGCATAGCACGCTTCCATACAGAGAATACCAATTAAGGCAAAAGTTATGCTCCTGAAGAATATTTGTGCGTCCCCAAAACATGATATTTCTTAAACAGAAATTTTAAAATGTATAGAATGCAAGAGAAAATGTGAAAAGAAATTGCAGAAAAATATGTATCTGTACTTGTATTAATACAAGTATATGTGCAAATCGTGAATATTATTTGATATAATTTTAACTTTCTCCTTTTCCATATAGAATGCATTTATTTGCCTAAAAGTACATAATTATAATTTTTTTGGGGCTACCAATACATGCCAGTCCATCACTGGGTAATCAAAGTTGTAAAATCAAATAATGAAGCCAAGAAGAAATACTGGCAAATTGATATATAGACGCGTTTTCTAATAAAAGGAATTAATTAAATAGATTATCCTAATAGATAAATATTTTTTTCATGAAAAGAATGAATTGAGATTTTCGAGAGATAAAAAAATAACAAGAAGTTTGTAGGCTTATTATTATATTTAAATACTAAATATAAAAGTAAATAAAAGCAAATATAAATATTCATTTACTGATTCCTTCTATTAAAATATAATTTATTGGAAATTTCCTAGTATTCGTTATTACCTTAATTTTCTTGATTCCACAAGTTTGATTACCTTTAACGTAAGTAAATGACATAATAATATTTAATTACTTCGCCGAATTTTGTTACATGTAGTATTTTTGGCGGAATTCAAAAAACGCCCGTGAAAGATAGTTCTTCAGCTGTAATTACAGGCCAATTCTTATGTAACTATGAATGAATATTCAGTTCATAATGCTGCATATTTGATATCCGCAATAAGTGTATAATTGCAAATCATTATTTTGAAACTATTATTAAAAAACTTGATTTTATAAATGCAGATTGAGGTACATTGGGGTTCTTATAAAGAGATGGCACCAAATTGCAGAAAAATTTTCAAGAAATTTGTAATACATTATTAATTATTCTTCTTATCTTCTTCTTAAATGATACGCAAGATATTCAGTTTTTAATGTGTTATTAGTGCCTTTCACATGCAGATCAACCTACAGCCAAAATCAATCAATCGATTGTGTTCAAACTTCGCGAAGAAAGTAAACTCACGGATACAATTGTGCAAAGGTAGATTTTTATTTAAAAACTAATAAACTTTAAGAGCAGATGCAAATACTAATCTAATGATGAAAATTCTAGAGCTTTTTGCAATTGTCGTTCAAAATCACTGTAAAGTTCTTTTTCTTTGCAGGAGTCTTCTGCAAAATTTTAGAGAAAGTCTGTACAGTTGTAACAATGATTTTCTGTAAATTGTACGCCAATTTAATTCGTAAATGTTATAGTAGATAATCATGACGAATAATTAGAAAAAATAGAAATAATGTCAAATTGGTATTCGGAAAAATGAATTTTGGTAAAATAAACATAAGAACTTTATGTAATACTATCAGTGCTTGCGATCATGGTGAAAGAATCATTCTACTAGGAGACATGAACGGATGGGTCGGCATCCAACGTTAGGGTACAGAAGGGGTGCTAAGTAATTTTGGGGATCCAAGAACAAATTATAACGGAAAAAGATTAGTTGGCTAATGCTTGGGAAAGGGCTAAATTTATTACAAATACTTGATTTAGGCATAAAATTATCCACATGTACACCTGGTATAGAGGAGATAGCAATAATATAATTGACTTCGTTGTTGCGGATGAAAGACTAAGAGAGCTAGTAAAAGATGCAAGGGTCATGAGGGGTTCTGAAGGCAATACTGATCATTATTTTCTAGTCTCCAAAATAAACTTAGGTCAGGGATGGAGAAGAAAGAGAACCAAAAAAACGAAACAAACGCGAATCAAGATTGAGAATTTACCGAAACCGGAAGTTGCGAATAGATTTTCAGAATAAGATACACGAACGCATAGATAAGGCAACTTGGAAGGCGCTAATAGAAAATAAAAATATAGAGGGCGCATCGGCTGTGATCCAGGATGTCTTTGTTTGGAGTGCGACTGAAGTTTGTAGTACTGCGATTGTAGGAAAAATATCTGCTGATGCATGGTGGAATGATGAAATTCAGGCAGCCGTCGAAGAAAAGTGAAAAGCACATGAAAGAAGGTTGAAAATTGAAGGCATTAGCGATGAGAAGAGAAATAGACTTGGAAATTATTACAGACACAAAAAGAGGTAAGTTAAACTACTAGTCTAGGATATTAGAGATAAAATCAGAACAGAAGAAGAGAAGAAAATACAAAACGACTTTGAAGGAAGCAAGAAACTGTTTTATAAATAGGCGATGATTAATAGGCAGGGTGGGAAGAGTACAGAGTTTGTCAGCATGCAGGAGAAATAGCAAGGATGAAATGCTATTTGATACATACGGGATACTAGTCACTTTGAGAGACTCTTCTAAAGAATTATTGGGAGATGCAGCACCGCAACTGCGATATAGAACACGATGCGTCAGAAAAATCAATTGAGAAAGTTTGTATCACTGAGGTTAGGGATATAATTGAGATCTTAAAAAATGGTAAGGCTGCTGGTGTAGATAGTATTAACGCTAAAATGCTCAAATACGGTGACGAGTACATACACGGAAAAAATAAGTTGTCAAAATTGTACTTGACTAGTCACCCATTCTAGGATAAGCTAATTTTTTTTTAGAATCTCATATAATTTTTATCAAAGAACCGCAGACTTTCTCGAAAAAGTGAAAAAAGTCATAGAATTATTGGAATACAATCTAGGAACATCAGTTTTCGAATTTGTATTCAGCAGATTTGGACAAAGTTCTAGACAAGCATTCAATTTTTTATAAAAAGTCCTCCAGATTCCAAAAGATTTTATATACAATAACTCCCAGCACAGAAGCGAATAACTGATTTACGAGTTGTCGAAGAATTCGTTGACTGTCGGCTACGTTATCTATACATGCACAATGACAGCCACATTGGACGCTTGTGTTAACATGTAGAGACGTTCATATGCGAAGTGGTGTCTGTAAGTCTGAATAAAGTCGCAGTAACCGGCAATGGACCAATTTACGCGGAGTTAAATAATAATAACATTCAATAATATAACATTAATAATAACATTCAATAATTACATTAAAAATTGGCTACTTTGAAATTACAAGCGTTAATAAAAGTTTAAAGCTTTCAACATAAAAAGGGATTTTATTTCATGAAATTTAATTTTCATGCGTTGAAACGGGGGCCAGGTATTTTCCACACGGCCCTGCAGTGCCGTGCTTTGGCTCTTTGCTGAGATTTTTGCAAAATATTCCATGTGTCAGGTTAGCCGTGGGGATTAGTTGTTAGGGATAAGTTGAGTTCGCTGCGTTAGACATAGGTGTTAAGTAGTTCGAATCCCGCCGCAGAATTTCCTTCGATTTTTCATAGGGTCAAATATATGTGTGTGTGTGCAGTGTTCAAACTGTGCAAAAATAAATATAACTTAAGCATAAGTCTATGTGGATAACTATAACATCATGTAATAAAATTTCGAAATAATTTTTTTAAATTTGGCAACACTGTCTTCTAAAAACTCGTTGGGAGTCATCGAAAATTTCATTGACTGGCTTCGGTGCATTAGCGTATTTGTGTTTCAGGAACTCTATTCCTCTGGTCTTCACATTTTTATTGAAAGTCTTTTGTACTTTCTACGATTCTTCCTACTTTTTAAATATGTATCAATCAAAGTTTCCAACGACGATACTTCCAGTTTATGACATACGTTTGGCCCTATCCTAGAATGATTGACTCAGTCACTTGAAATTTCAACAACTAATTTTTTCCGGTTAAGAATAATAAGCCGAGAATGGCATGAATGAGCTAAACATGTGATTTTTGTAACTACGAAGCATGGCAAAATGTGCCAAAGTAAAAGTATTATACTCAGAAGGTACAAAGGTAGTATATGTAAAAGCCTAAGGAGGATGTACATGAAGAAATAAAATTCTATTCTATTCTACATGTTCAAACTGTAAAACTATGAAAATAAAGCAATTATTAGTTCTTAATTGCATTGCCCTCTGATTGTTTTTTCAGTTCGTAAATTGGTTCTAAAAATACAATAAAATTCATGTACAAGCATTTTAAGCAATTGAAATGCGCCTAAGCACTATTTAAATCTTAAAGAATATATACATAATTAGCATGAAACAATAATTACAAATATTTTGAAAAAAGACAAATACTTTTCTTTCTAAATTAATGTATGAACTATGCGAATGGTATCAAACTTTAAATTTAGGCATTTAAATTGCGCGCCAACCGGCTCTTGTCAACTTCGTACATGATCGGTAACGACCGGACTCTTTCGGCTCCTAACGTTGGGGAAAGGTACCAAAGAGGAGCTTAAAACACTGTACGATGATCCGCTCGTAGTGCACAAACTAAAGGACCGATCCCCTGTACCTGCTCTCCTCAGGACTCAAACGTTCACCCATTGCTGCCACAACTCATCCGTTTCTGAGTGTTCGACAAGGAGGCAACGTCCACTCTGAATGGGATCTCTTTCTCCCTGCAGTACTCATGTTCGGATCTTGAGGAGCGTTAAACCTAACGATTCATTTTTCGTCGTCTCAGGGTTCAAAACCCAAAGTGATCAAAACCTTTTACTCTCAGTCCCTGATAAATACATGGTCTAGCCACTTAACCTGTTAACTGGTAATGACGCATATATGCGCAGAAAAAATCCTTGACAAAACTGGTAATGACGCATTATGCGCACTTGGAATAGGGTTGTAAGTCCATGAAACGTTTCATTGAAACATTGAAAGTTTCATGAAACAATGAAACGTTTCATGGGACCAAATTCTTAAATTTTGAACTGATTTCGAATCGTCTTGTAAAATCAATTATTAATCACTTGTTAATAATTAATGAACAGATCAATTTTAAAAATCATTCAGAACCAATAAATTTACCATTTTTGTACAGTTATTTTTTGTTTCAACCTGCAATCGGTGCTTTTAATTATAAATATTTAGATTTTAAAGAAGATCGAAATTTTTTTAAACAATTTTAAGTTATGCTCGCTGTTTTCACCGGAAATCGGTATAAATATTGAAAAATATTTACATTTTAAAACAATGTTAGCTTATGCTAACATTTCTCGGGAGAAATCGCCTATTTTAAACAAAAAACTTTAGGCTTAAAAGAAGATTTACAATCTGAAACCATTTTTTATTGTGTTATGTGAGTGTATTTTTATTTAAAATTTCCAGTTTTAATAACAATTAATTAGACTTTAAAGAATGTTTACAATGTCAAAAAAATCAAACTTAAAATTGTGAACAAGTTATGTTAACGTCTTTCTTTGAAAATGTATTTTTAAAAAAGCAACTGTTTCATGGTATATATATATATATATATTAATATTAAATTAAAATCACTATTTACTAGAAAATCGAATAATTTTTTTGACAAATATACTGCTGTGGTAGATTTTGCTGGGTCTGAATCCGTAATCTTTATTTCATCATCAATTTTTCTTTTAATTCTAGTGGTCAACCTAATTACAAAATAAGCACAGTGAATATTTCTTCAAAACAGTTTTTATTTTCCTTACAAAAATATTTTCCTTACGATTTCGTGAATGAGATCCTATCACATACAATAAGTAAACTACGATGCATGATGCTATTTACAATTTTTTATTTTAACATTATTGGCACTTATTTTGATTATTAAGTGAAATAACTATCCAAAAAATACATTAGTCTAACGCAATAATTATTTCACTTTGATACTGATTACATGCCACTTAATATCTGGACCAGCCTCTTTTTCAAAAAGGAAGTTGTTTAAATTCTAAATAACTATCTATCTATTATGCCAAGAATTGATTCGCAGATACTTTTCTAGATATAAAATCAATATCAGTAAATTAGAGCAAAACCACTCTTGATTCGCCTCAAGTCAAGTTTCATGGTAAAAACATTATAAAATTACTGGCCGCTTTGCACTTAGTTTCAAATTTTCTTCTTGTATCCCTATCATTGATGATGCGCACATTTAGATTTTTAAAAGAATGGAAACAAGAATTGGTTATAATTCGTAGAAAATATAAGTACTACATAGTGGATACCTTGTTATTTTTGATGAAGCATGAAAGTGGTAATTTGTTGCAATTACACCTATTATCATACCATCTATAGTTTTCAATAGAAATGACGGTTGTGCGTGCAATTTTCCTGTTTTAAAGCACAGCTCTTATTTTAATAAAAAGCGTCATTTAATTTATTTCCGTGAACTATATTCGTCCAGAACCTTGCGCTATCTAATTAATAATTACAGTCATAATCCTAATCGTACTCTAATATCGATAACCACGCTTTTTCATCAACTTTATTCCTAGTACGATTCTATCACAAGCTTCTATGAAGCCACATCTTATTTGAATAAATGATCATGAGAAGTCTTTATACAGCAAATAAAATACATTTTTAAGGCCTCAAAGTTTGTAGTATTTCAGAGGATTTTCGTTTTCTAATCATTTTTCAGATTTAAAAACCAATGGGGATTGCTACAGAGTCTGGAAAACCGGGAGCAGTCCAGGAATCAAAATTGTAAATCGATCGGGAAAATATTTACAACTTAAATATTGTCATATTTGTAGGAATTTAATTTTATATAGTTTTTTTTTTCACTCAAAAGGTGGTTATAAATTATAGTAACTATGTCATCCTAGAAAAGAGCCAATAGTCCATGAATGATTTGCTCAAAAGAGAAACTTAGAAAAATTAAATCCAGGTCTTTGAAAGCTTCTGTAGCAACTCTCATTTCATTAACAATTAAATTAATAAGAATATAATTTTCCACTGAGACTCTAATATATGTACATGGAAGATAAGTTCCTTCTAAAGGCAGATCAGGAATCTTCTAAATAGTTAAATATCTAAATAACATATAATCGATTTTTATGAAATGGAGTCATCTCTTCAACAGGGGTGCTACAAAATCCCAATTTCGAAATTCCCTCCTTCTTCACTGACCATTTTTTTATTGTACCTGACCGCTATAAAATTTGTTTGTCATGCATGAAATTACCTTACACCTGGGAAATTAATAATGTCAATGCAAATAACAAACAACTTGAGTTTATCGAAAATTCCCTGACTCTTTCAGGTTTTTCCTGACAATTCCTGACTATACCCGGTCAGTTTTAAGTTCCCTGACTTTCCAGAATTCCCTGACCTGTAGCAACCCTGTTTAAAATTGGTGAAGATGCAAAATTCGACTAATTAAGGCAACACCTGCCCTTTTTGAACATTCAGCTTGTCACTAGTCCAGTGTTTATTGCTAAGACCCGTCTTCAAAGAATTACTTCTTCCCGAAAAATAGTCCTCAATCTCTTGCAAAGTCTTTCCCTTCGTTTCCGGCAAACACAAATAAAAGTACACAGTTCCAAACATAGATATAAAACCGTATAAGAGATAAGTACCATGAATTGTGATTGTTTCATTTAACAGTGGGAAGGTTTGAACAACCGTAAATACAAAAATGTGCGCTGACATTGTTGTGAGACCACCTAGAAGACCGCGAACTTGAACAGGATAAATTTCTCCAATCATGACCCAAGGAATCACCAGAAAACCAACAGTACAAGCTATCGTGTAGAGAATGAGACAAAGAAGTGGGAACCAAGTCCAGCTGATAGGTATATCATTCGTCGTCCAGTAAACCTTAATCCACTCGTAGGTTCCAAATCCCAACATGGAAATACCACAACCAACAGAAGAAATCATTGTCATGGGTCTTCTTCCACATCTTCTGCAAAGAATACAGGCTAAGATTGTACATATAAGTCTGACAACACCTATCATGACTGTAGCCACATATTTATTGATGGTTGTTCCTGAATCCTGGAAAATTTGGGCTGTATAAAAGGTCACAGCGTTTGTACCAGTCCACTGATAGATCAAGAAGTACAGCATTAAGATGAGGAACGGTTTGACAGCATTTGGTTTAAGCAAGGCTGTCATTGTTTCCCGGAAGCCAGTGAGTCTTTTGATGTTATTCTTGTTAGAAAAGTTGAGGAGGAGGTCCATTTCTTTTTCTAGGTTGTAGTTTTTATCTCGGAACCTCTGTAGAGAAAGTCTAGCTTCTTCTGGTTTGTTTCGAGAGATGAGGAAGGATGGTGTCTCTGGGAAAAGGAACATTAGGAGAAGTGCTGCAAGAGGAAGAAAGGCACTGATGACGGCACAAACGTTCCAGGATAATATGCTGCCTAGTGAATATTCTATTAGCACTCCAGTACTGACACCAACACTGGCAAAGGCTGTTAGCATTCCTCGCAAGTGAGGCTGGGTCACTTCACTGGCATAAACACGAGCAGGAGCTCCAACCATTCCTGATCCGAGACCGGTGAAGAATCTTCCAGCGTAGATCATGTTGACATTTGTTGCACAGGCTATGAGGATCCAACCAATCAAGGCTGGGACTTCTGTGACGATGAGAGAGGCTTTTCTACCGAAGATGTCCATCAGGTATCCAGAGAGCAGGCAACCAATTGGAGTGCCGATGGCTGATGTGCTGGCTGCAAAAAAATCAGATGCTGTAATAAGGTTCAGAAAAGATAGGAAAAATGGATTCTTTGATAGAAAACCCCGGAAAAATCGAGCCACGTTATTATTCTGATTATCAACTTCACAGTAAATCCTCAGGTATCAACAGTGCTGCAACTAAATTCAATCTTACATTTAACATCGAAATGATCCGATTTCGAGAATCAACTCTGATGCAAATAACTTTGATCCAACTTCAAAATCGAATACCTCAGGATTTTCTGTGGCATTTCTGTCTTCAGATGAAACAGATCCACTTTTGCTGCTTCAAAATTACTTTTTGCAAAACTTCAATCACATCTATCGAGTAGCAGTTGTTATACTTTTTATTGAAAGTCATAGGTTATTCATGGCTGATATTATATTTTTCAAACGAAGGATTTTTGCAAACATTCTTAATTTAGGGAAGAAGCAAAATTCAAATTTTCCTCTTTTGGTTTATAAATCTCTATGGCTCTGAAAATTAACTTTTTTCTTTCAAGAAGTGTTTCTTTCGATTAACTTAATTTTGACTCCCACTTCTAGAAGATTCACAAATTCCTCGGTCCAACAGAAAATATTTTTAAAAAACGTGGAATTTTCAACAAATAATTGAATTTTCAACTTAAAACTTCTTATTTTAAAGAAAATAGTTCAATATTCAACCAAAAACGTGATTTTTTAACAAAAAAGTATAATTTTCTAAAGACGAATTTTCAACAAATTACATTAATTTTTAGCCAAATATTTGAATTTTCATCTAAAAAAGATAAATTTTCAAACAGGTAGTTGAATTTTGATTTTGATTAGTCGAAAAAGAAAAAAACGTAAATAAATTGTTGAGTTTTAAAGCCAAAAAGGCGAATTTTCTACAAAAGCGTTCAATTTGCAACCCGGAAATATGAATTTTTAACAAAAAAATTATTTTTAGCCAAATAGATGAATTTTCTACCAAAAAAGATAAATTTTTAACTAAAATGATGAATCTTCAACTGGAATAGTTGAATTTTTAACTAACGAAATTAATTTTTAACTAAAATGAGAAACCTTTAGTGAAAAGAAATAATTTTTTACAAATTAGTTCAACTCTCAACCAAGTAGTTTAAGTTTCAACCAAAATGATTAATTTTCAATCAAAAAGGTTATTTTTCTGATAAAAAAGACCAATTTTCCACAAAATAGACGAATTTTCAAGCAAATGGTTGAATCTTTAAACAAAAAAATAAATGTTGAACAAAAAAGTTTATTTTCAAAAAAATACCTGAATTTCCTTCCAGATAAGTTGAGCTTTCAACTCAAAAAGATAACTTTCAAACAAAAAAATTTCAATAATTAATTAATTGTTAATATTAAATTATTTCATTACATTTAAAAAAAAAAGATTAATTCTCGAACAAAAATATAATAGTAAAGCTATCAAATAAAAAGAATTACCTTCAACCAACTCTAGTTGAATTTTTAACTATAGAGATGGATTTTTTAATCCAAAAAGACTCATTTTCAACAAAATAGTTGAATTTTCAACTAAGAAAGATTTTTCAGTCAAGAGAAAAAAAAATTCAACCAATTTCTCGAATTTTCAAGTCAAAAAGACCAATTTTATACGAAGCATATAAATTTTAGAACAAAAATAATTTGATAATTTTCATCTGAATAATAAAATAAAAAAGAGGAATTCTTAACGCGAAAATATTAATTTTCCACAAAAAGTTAAACATCAATCAAATAGTTGAATTTTCATCATAAAAAGACGATTCATCAACAACACAGTTGAATTTTTAAAGAAAAAGAATTAGTTCCTGGCGGAATTGTTGAATATTCAACAAAATAACTAAATTTTTAACTGAATAATACAATTTTTAATTAAAAAAGATAAATTATAAACCAAAAAATATTGGAAGTTTCAACCAAAGAGGTGAATTTTCAAATAAAAAAAAGAATTTTTAACAAAGGAGTTGAAGTTTTTAAAGAAAAAAGGAGATTTTTATTCAAAACTGTTTAATTTTTCAACCCACAAAATGATTTTTCTACAACAAAGAAGTTCATTTTCAACCAAATAGTTGAATTTTTATTCTAAAAGGACAAATTTCAAACGAAAAAGTTAAATTTGTTACTAAAAATAATGTCTTTTTAACAAAGTTCTTGGATTTTCATCAAAATAAGTTAAATTTTCAACTAAATAATACAATTTTTAACTAAAAAATATGAATTCTCAAGGAAAAATATAATGGTAGACTTTTCAACCAAAAATAATTAGTTTCCAACCAAAAATGTTTGGATTTTCAAGGAATGATATAAATTTGCAGGAAAAAATTGAATTTTGAAACAAAAAGAATTACTTTCGAACGAAATTGATGAATATTCGACAAAATGACTAAATTTTCAACCAAATAATACAACTTTTAACTAAAAAATATGAATTTTTAAATAAAAATAAAATAGACTATTCAACTAAAAATAATTAATTTTCAACTCAAAATATTTGGATTATCAAGCAGAGATTAATTTTCAAAAAAAGAGTGGAATTTTCAACCCGTTGATGAGTTTCCCACAAAAAAGTTAATTGACAACCAAATAGTTGAATTTTTTATCCTAAAAAAAATCAATTTATCAACAAAGCAGTTGAATTTTCAAACAAAAAGAATTCCTTTTTAACTTCAGAAAGAAAATCATAATGGTAGACTTTTCAACCAAAAATAATTATTTTTCAACCAAAAATATTTGGATTTTCAAGAAAAGATATGAATCCCAAAAAAAAATTTGAATTTTTAAACAAAAAGAATAACTTTCAAACGAAATTTTCGAATACAAATAAGAATCCGAAATCGATCAATTGGCATTTTCTTATTTTAAAAGAGCGGGAAAATTTTATTTTTATTTTTGAGAGTTAGAGCCTTCTGTGTGAATGTACTCAAACCTATTTTTGGAAGACAATTCAGTCTGGAGTCATCCAAAATAGTCTTCACTTGTAAAATGACATCAAAGAACGGGATTAGGATCTGGAAAGATTTTTTTCCTTTCTTTTTTTTCCAGACAAAAAAATTGTCACGCAAAGAATCCACAATGGTAAAATTTTCAGTTAAATTTATTTTCAACAAAATAAAACAAATTTTTAGCAAAATAGTTAAACCTTCAACCAAAGAGATGAAATTTCAACTAACATTAGAAATCAGCGACCAAGCAAACGAATTTTTAAGATAGGAGTTTAATTTTCAAACAATTCGTTAAATTTGCAACTAAAAAAGATAAACTTTCAAGCAAAAAGATTAATTTTCTACAAAAAGAAAAATTAAGAAAAAATATATAGTTAAATCTTTAGCCAGAGAGACAAATTTTCAACTAAAATGATCAATCTTCAATCAGAAAAATTTTTAAAAATGTTAAGAAGTGATAGTAAGAAAAAATTTAATTGACAAAAAACATGATTAAAATCAATGTTTTTTTACAGTTTTAAAATTTTTTTATCAAAAATAATGTTTATTCTTTTTAAATTTTAGATGACATCAGAAACTTAACAAAATGTTTCAGTTTTGAAGAAATGTATGTGGAAATTAACAATCTCAAGGTGACACTGACCACAAATCGAGACAGACTCTGCTGCAAATTGCGATAAAAAAGTAATCTTCAGTTTATATAAAAAATAAAAATTTACTTAAAAAATTCACTCCAGGGATAAATATTTCGGAAGTAAGTTTTTATTTCTGATATAAACTGAAGATTGCATTTTTATCGGAATCCGCAGCAGAGCATGTTCCAATTTTGAACAAAATAATTAAATTGCTAATAAAATAATTGAAATTTAACAAAATGGTCGAGTCTGAAAATTAAAAGATCCATTTTTTAGAAGATAGTTGATTTTTTTAACCAGAAAAGTTGATTTTTCAACAAAGAAGTTTATTTTCAACCCAATAGTCGAATTTTTTACCAAAATATTTCGGTACCAAAAACATAACTGTAGACTTTACAACCAAAATTAACTAACTTTGAAACAAATATTTCTCGATTTTCTTATTGTGTATTTTTTTTGACGAAAATAAAATAATCTTTAAATCTAGTTATTTGTTAAAAAAATTGTTTAGAAATAAAAGAATTTTTGGGTTGGAAGTTCATGTATTTTGTTAATAACTCTTCTTTATTTGTGAAAAGTCAACTTTTTTGGTTGAAAAATCAACCTTTTGGTTTAAAATTAAACTCTTTGGTTGAATTTTCGACTCTTTTCTTAAATATTCAGTTTTTTTTTTGAAGATTTATCATTGTAGTCGAAAATCCATCTCTTTGTATGAAAATTCAACAATTTTGCTGAAAATTCTTTTTTTTTTATTATTAAGAATTAATTTTCATTGCTGAAAATGTCACTACTCCATTTTTGTTTAAAAATTGATATTTTCAATTGAAAATTCATTTCTTGTTGTTGAATTTTTTTTTGATAAGAAATTAATCTTTTTGGTTGAAAATTAATCTTTTTTGTCAAAAATTCAACTATTCGAATAAAATTTAATTCTTTGATTTGAAAGTTCATTATTTTAGATGCAAAATTCATTATTTCATTTATCTGGTTAAAAATTTAACTATTTTCTTGAAAATTCGTTTTTATCAATTGAAAATTAATTTTTTTAACTGCAAATTTAACCATTCTATTTTGTGTAGACAACTCATATTTTTTGTTAAAAATTAAACTATTTTAGTAAATATTCCTCATTTTTTGTTAAACTCAACTGTTTTTAATTTTAAATAGAAATATTTTCTTGTTGAAATATTAATTATTACATGTTTTCATCAGAATAATTTGTTTGGTTCAAAAATCCATTTCTTGGTTTAGAGTCAAACTACTTTGTAGAAAATTCTCTTCTTTAGTTGAAGATTCATCAATTTCATTGAAAATTCAACTATTTATTCGTAAACTAACTTTTTTTGTTGAAAATTTAGCTTTTTTGTTGACTTCAAGCTTGAGATAATTATATTTCGGTTTGAAAATTAGTTTTCTAAACGGCAAAGTTAAATGTTACATTTTTGGTTAAAAAGTTATCTTTTTTAGTTGAAAATTCAGTTATTTTGTAGAAAAAATGAACAATTTGTTATAAAATTAGGCTGTTTGTTTGAAAATTAACTTTTTTGTTGAAAATTCAGATTCTAGTTTAAAATTAATTTTCAACTTCAATTAATTTTTTCTTTATAGGTTGAAAATTCGACTTTTTGGTAAAAAATTGAAAAAATTGTATTTTATTGAAAATTCGTCCATCTTGGGAAGAAAATTAATTTTTTGTTGTTGAAAGTTTATCATTTTGGTTGAGGATTAAAATATTTTGTTAGAAATTCGTTTTTTTTTTTGTTGGAAGTTAGTTATAAATTAAATATCTAACGATTCCATTTTTTATTGAAAATGTATCTTGTTTAGTTAAAACTTCAATTGTTTGGGTAAAAAGTCATGTATTTTCTTGAAAATTCGTCAATTTGGGAAGAAAATTAATCTTTTTTGATAAAAATTTATCATTTTGGTTGAGGATTGAAATATATTGTTAAAAATTTCTCTTTTTCAGTTTAATTCAACCTGTTTAAAATATGTTTTTTTTGTTGTTGAAAATTAATTTTAAACTGAAAATTTATCGGTTCCATTTTTGGTTAAAAAGTCAAACATTTTGTTAAAGTCATCTTTTTGGTAGAAAATTCAACTGTTTTGTGAAAATTTGTCCTTTTGGATAGAAAATGCCTCTTTTATGTAACAAAAATCATCTTTTGTCTGAAAATGAACTTTTTTGATCGAAAATCAACTTTTCGGGTTGAAAATTAAATTGTCTTCCAAAAATTTGCCTTTTCGGCTCTCCATAATATCATTCTGGTTCTTTAAGTCATCCAGAAACTATTTTCTGCAAAGATCTGATTTTTGGAACCATAACTACTTTATGCAAAAAACCGAAAAAAGGGAAGAGGGGAAAGGGGAAAGGGGGATGGGAAAGAGGAAAGGGGTAAGAGGAAAGGGGTAATGAGAAAGAGGAAGGGGGAAAGGGGAAAGGGAAATGGGAAATGGGAAAGGGGAAAGAGGAAATGGGAAATGGGAAAGGGGAAAGGGGAAAGAGGAAATGGGGAAGAGGAAAGGCGAAAGGGGTAAGGGAAAGTGGAAAGGGGAAAGGGGGAAGGAGAAAGGGGAAATGGGAAAGGGGAGAGGGGAAATGGAGGAAGTTTATTAAAAACAGGGGAAAAATGGGAATTCTTTTTAAAAAAAGGGGAAAATAGGGGAATAGGAGAAAGATTATGAAGTATGAAATAAACTTACAAATCCACGTTCTTTCGCTATCAGTGGTGATTATGGTGTTATTTGAATCTTTAAGTTGTGCATTGGCAATGGCTGAAAAACCAAAAACCATTCCAGTGTTGATTGTTCCTAATTGTGCGACTAGCGCTGCCAGGACCTGCCTGAATGCGCTGCCTCTTGCCCTTTTATCATCACTGGGATAATTATAATTTCCATTTTTTCCTAGGGGATTTTTTTCACTCTTCAAGAGCGTTTGGCTTTGTATCGATGGTAGACGTCCTGAATCCACAAGTGCCGCCTTTTCCGGATCTTGAATCTCCGCAGATTTCCTGGAAAGATAAAAAAGGAGCTTTAATTTATTTTCCATTGAAAATTAGTCAAAAAAGGCGCCTTGCGTCTACAAAAACGGGATTCGTAGCCTATTAAGAGGTCAATCAGTCTTTATGGTTGAACACCAGGAGTTATGAGGTAGGATTTTTAGGTTGGAAGTTAGGAGTTATGATTTAGGAGTTAGGCCTTAGGATATATGTGTTAGGACTTAGTAGACAGGAGTTAGAAGTTGGGATTTTAAAGTTAGAATTTAAAATTTAGGAGTCAGGTGTTAGGCGTTCGATGTTAGAATTTTGAATATAGAAGTTAGAAGTTTGGAGCTAGGATTTAAAATTTAGGAGTTAGGCATTAGGAGTTAGGGTTTAAGAGTTTGGCGTTAGGATTTAGAAGTAAGGAGTTAGTCTTTAGGTGTTGGGCGTGAGGAGTTAGGAGATAGAAATTAGGAATCAGGATTGAGAAGTTAGGAGTTAGAAGTCAGGACTTAGGTGTTAAAAGTCATGAGTCAGAAGCTAGGAGTCAGGAGTTAGACGCTAGGAGGATTTTTAAAGGATTTTCAACAAAAAAGGATCACTTTTCAAAAGAATTGTTGAATTTTCAACAAAATAGATGCGTCTTTATCCAAGCAGTTGAATTTTCAACTAAATAAGATAATTTTTCAACCGAGCAGTTGAATATTTAATTTTTATGTTGAAAAAAATGTGAAAAAAAGGAATTTTCATGATAAAAGTGAACAGGGTCTATGGCTCAATGTCTCTGTTTATTAATTAATGCAAGTTTCTTGCACAATATGACTTTTTTAATTCATATTTTTTTACAAAAGTACTTTCATAAAGTAAATAATTTGTTAGAAGTTAGGAGTTAGAAGTTTGGATTTTGAAGTTAGGAGTTTGAAGTTAGATGTTAGGAGTTAGCATTTAAGAGTTAGGAGTTAGGAGTTATACTCAAGGAGTTAGAAGTTAGGGTTTAGGAGTTAGGCGGTAGTATTAAGATGTTAGGAGTTTGGAGTTAGAAATCAGGAGTTAGGTGTTAGGAGTCATGAGTCAGAAGTTAGGAGTCAGAAGTTAGAAGGAATGAGGATTTTCAAAGGATTTTCAACCAAAAGGGATCAGTTTTTTTACAGAATTGTCGAATTTTCAAACAAATAGATGCATTCTCATCCAAGCAGTTGAATTTTCAACTAAAAAAGATAAATTTTCAACCGAGCAGTTGAATAGTTCAATTTTCTGTTTAAAAAAATTGGAAAGAAAGGAAGTTTCATGAAAGTAGTGAACATAGTCTATGGCTTAATGTCACTGTTTATTAATTAATGCAATTTTGTTGCAAAATTTGATTTTTTTCTATTTTTTTTCACAAAAGTACATTCAAAAAGTAAATAAGTTGTTCCAACCTCCTCCTCTAATATTTTTATTTTCAAGGATTATTATTATTATTATTAAGGATTTAGGAGTTAGAAGTTAGGTGTCAGAAGTTAGAAGGTAGAATTTTGAACTTACAATTTAGGAGTTATGATTCAGGAGTTAGGCGTTAGGATTTATAAGTCAGAAGTCAGGAGTTAGAATTGGGATTTTGAAGTTAGAATTTAGAATTTAGGAGTTACTTTTTAGACGTTAGATTTTAGAATTTTGAAGGTAGAAATTATGAGTTTGGAGTTAGGATTTAAAATTTAGGAGTTAGGCGTGAGGGTAAGGCTTCACGAGTTAGAATTTAGGAGTTATGATTTAGGAGTTAGGTGACAGGATTAAGAAGTTAGGAGTTAGGAATTAGGATTTAGAAGTTAGGAGTTTGGAGTTAGAAGTCATAAGTTAGGTGTCAGGAGTCATGAGTCAGAAGTTAGGAGTCAGGAGTTAGAATCTAGGTGGATTTTTAATTAAAAAGAATCACTTTTGAAAAGAATTGTCCGATTTTCAACAAAATAGATACGTTTTCATCCAAGCAGTTGAATTTTCGACCTCCTCCTCTCATACTTCCCCCCCCCCACTCCTACTCCCACTTTAACCGTCGATTTCCCACCCTTCTCCAACCTATTTTTCATCAACTTCCCCTAATCCTGACTTCCACTTACATTTTCCCTCACTTTCCCATTCCCTAGTTCCGCCTTATCACTTCCCTGAGATGTAAGTTATGTGTTGTGTACTGTGAACTGTGATCTATGAGCTGCAAGTTAGGAGTTAGGCGTTAGGATCTAGAAGTTAAGAGTTAGAAGTTATGACTTGGAAGTTAGGAGTGAGGAGTTAAGATTTTGAAGTTAGAAGCTAGGAGTTAGGATTTAGTAGTTAGGCGTTAGGATTTAGAAGTTAGGAGTGAAAAGTTAGGAATGAAAAGTTAGGAGTGAAAAGTTAGGTGTGAGAAGTTAGGAGTTTGAAGTTAGGATTTTGCAGTCAGGAGTTTAGAGTTAGGATTCAGAATTCAAGAGTTAGGCTTTTAGGAGTTAAGCGTTTGGATTTAGAAGTTAGGAATTTTTTTAGGAACATTAGGAGTTTGGGGCTAGAAGTATGGAGTCAGAAGTTAGGAGTCAGCAGTTAAAAGAATTGTCGAATTTTCAACAAAATCAATGCGTTTTCATCCAAGGAGTTGAATTTTCAACTGAAAAGGATACATTTTCAACTGAGCAGTTGAATAGTTAAATTTTATGTTGAAAAAAAATTTGAAAAATAGGAATTTTCATGAAAACAGTGAACAAGTCTATGGCTTGATGTCTGTGTTTATTAATTAATGCAATTTTGTTGCACAATTTGACTTTTGTAAGTCATGTTTTTTTAAAGTTCTTTCAAAAAGTAAATAAGTTGTTCTAGCATTAGGAGTTAGGCGTTAGGATTTAGAAGTTAGAAGTTAGTCTTTAGGAGTTAGGCGTTAGGATTTAGAAGTTAGGCTTTATGAGTTAGGCGTTAGGATTTAGAAGTTAGGCTTTATGAGTTAGGCGATAGGATTTAGAAGTCAGGTTTTAGGAGTTATGCGTTAGGATTGAGAAGTTTGAAATTAGGCTTTAGGAATTAGGCGTGAGAATTTAGAAGTTAGGAGTTAAAAGTTAGGAGTGAGAAGTGAGAAGTTAGGAGTTAGGATTTTGAAGTTAGGAGCTTAGAGTTAGGATTCAGAATTTAGGAGTTAGGTTTTAGGAGGTAGGCGTTAGGATTTAGAAGTTAGGAATTAGGATTTAGACGTTTGGAGTTAGAAGTTAGAAGAACTAACTAAAAAATAAACTAAAAAGATAAAAATTTAGCCAAATAGTTGATTTTTTTACTTAGAAAAGATAAATTTTCCACGAAGATAGAAAAGTAACATTTTCCATTAAAAAATTCACTTTTTGCCCCAAAAAAACGAAAATTCAACAGATTATATAAATTCTCAAGTAAGAAAGAAAAATTTTCAATAAAAATTAAATAGCTAAATTTTTTGTTTGTAAAATTATCTTTTAATTAAAAAAGGAATTTTCAACAATATAATTAATTTTCCAACCAAACTATTTTTAACCAAAATCAAGAGTCTTCAATCGGAAAAATAAATTTTCAAAAAGTTCAAATTTCAACGGAGCAGTTAAATTTTCATTGAAAAAATATAAATTTTCAACTAAAAATAGAGTTGTTAAATTTTCAGTCAAAAATTTGAGTTTGAACAACAAAAAAAACGAATTTTTATCTAAAAAAATATCAATTTTCAAACAAAACAGTTAAACAATACAGCAAAAGTGATAAATTTTCAGCAAAAAATGAAATAATGAATTTTTCAGTTCAAAACAAATTAATTTTCAACAAAAAGCAAACAAATCAAATTATCAATTTTCAATTAAAATCATCAATTTTCATTTAAAAAAAACTTTTAACAGGTTAGTTCAATTTTCAACCAAATAGTTGTATATTCAACTAAAAAAGATCAACTTTCAACAAAAATATAGAATAATTGAAATTGCAATTTAAAAATTAATGTTAAACAAAAAAAAAAACAAAGTTTCAAGAAAATAGTTGAATTTTCAACCAAAGTGATGAATCGTCTTCTAAAAAAAAGATAATTTTCAAATCAAAATTGACATAGTTAAATTTGCGCTTCAAGAAATTATTTGGAGCCGATAAAACACGAATTTTAAAAAAATTACATTTTCAAACAAAGAAATAAATTGGTAGTTAACGACCAAAATTTTCAAGCAAGTTGTTAAATTTTTAATTGAAAAAGATAAATTTTCTAGAAATGAATAAATTTGCAGTAAAAAAACATTTAATGAAAAAAAAATAATTTCCAAGCAAATAATTAAATTTTCAACGAAAGAGATGAATTTCTAACACAAATGATGAATCTTGAATCTTGAAAAAAATTTATTTTTAACTAAATTGTTCAACTTCAAACAGAAGAAGAAAAATTCTCAATGAATAATATAATAGTTGATACTTCAACCAAAAAATATTTTGATTTTGACTCAAAAATAGTGGAATTGAACCAAAAAAGACTAAATTTGAACAAAATAATTGAATGCACAGCCAAAACAAATTCATTTTTGAACAAAAAGACAAATTTTAAACAAACGAGTTGATTTTCAATGAAAAAAGATTCTTTGGTCGAGATTATTTTCCACTAAAATGATGAATCTATGACTAAAATAATTTCTTTTTTTAGTTAAAAAAATTAATTCGCACAAAAAAAAAGGAATATTCAGCTCTGGGAATTAATTCTTTTTCTTTATAAAAGTGTATCTACGGATTTTAAAAAATTTTGAATTCCAGGATGGAGAAAAATTCTAATTTTCAAATTTCTGAAATCTAGGCACCACAATTTGAATAAAGGAAACAAAAAAATAGTTTAATTTTCTACCAATTTCAAACCAAAAGGACGAATTTTCAAGAAGAGTTAAATTTCCAACAAAAAAATTTATTTTTAATCAAATTGTTGAATTTTTTAGCAAAATATTTTAATTTTCAACCCTCTGAAAAAAAAACAAATTTGAAACAAAATAGTTCAATTTTCATAAGAAATATATGAATTTTCAACAAAAATTATTATTCTTTAACCAAACAATGAAATTAACAAAGTAGATCAACTTTCAACCAAGTAGTTAAATTTTCAACCAGAAAAAACAAATTTTCAAAAAAATAGCCTTCTTCAGAATTTTTGTTACCAAAAGAAATGACATTCCTAATCAATATCGACACTTTAGAGAAAAAATAGTTGAATTTTCAACAAAAGTGTTCCTTACTTTACAACCAACTGATTGAACTTTCTACCAAAATATTTGAATTTTCAACCCAATTTTTTTTCGTATCAAAAGAGATCCATTTTGAAAAAAATATCTATTAAATTGTTGAATTTTCAAACCAGAAAGAGGAATTTTCTACGAAACAATTGCATTTTCAAAAAAAAAAAAAAATGAATTTTTAACAAGAAAGTTACTTGTCAGTCAAGTAAAATGTTTTGTCGAATTTTCAAAAAAATAAATGCATTTTAAACAAAAATAGATTAATCCTCAACAAAAAATATAATAGTTAATATTATTTCAATAACAAAAAAACAAAAAAAAACTTTCATTTAAAATCAATCACAGTTGAATGCAACCAAAAAAGACGAATTTTTAACAAAATAGCTGAATCTTCAATCAAATCAGATTAATATTCTACCAAAATAGTTGCATTCTCAACCAAAAAATTAGTTTTCTTTGTTATCAAAAGAAATCAATTTTGAAAAAAATATCCACTGAATTGTTGAATTTTTAAACCAAAATGACGAATTTCCTACAAAACAGTTGCATTTTCAAATCAAAAATATGACTTTTTAACAAAAAATCCTCAACGAAAAATATAATAGTTGATATTATTTCAACCGAAAGAGATCTTGATTGAAATCAAACACAGTTGAATTCAATAACAAAAAACACGAATTTTCAACAAAATTTTAGAATTTTCAACCAAAATAAATTATACTTTGTTACCAAAAGATAAAAACTTTGATAGAAAAAGTCGAATTTTCAAGCGAAAAAGACAAAAAAAAGTTCACTAAATTGTTCAATTTTCAAACCAAAAAGACGAATTCCCTACAAGTTACTTTAACACCAAATAAAATAGTTGAATTTTTTAAAAAATACATGCATTTTGAACAAAGTAGTTAAAATTTCAACCCGAATAGATTGATTCTCAACAAAAAATATAATAGTTAATATTATTTCAACAACAACAAAAAAATTAATTTGAAATCAATCACAGTTGCATTCAACCAAAAAGACGAATTTTCAACAAAAAAGCTGAATCTTCAACCAAAAAATTAGCTTTTTTTTTCTTATCAAAAGATATCAATTTTGAGAAAAAATATCTACTAAATTGTTGAATTTTCAAATCAAAAAGGCGAATTTCCTACTAAAAAGTTGCATTTTCTAACCAAAAATATGAATATGAAATAAATAATAAATAAATATGAATTTTCAACCAAAATAGATTAATTCATGAAGAAAAATCTAATAGTTGATATTATTTCAACCAAAAGAGATTTTGATTGAAATCAAACACAGTTGAATTCAACAACAACAAAAAACACGAATTTTCAACAAAATATTAGAATTTGCATACAAAATAAATTAGATTTTGTTACCAAAAGATAAAAATTTGAATCGAAAAAGTCGAATTTTGAAGCAATGAAGGAAAAAAATGTCCACTAAATTACTGAATTTTCAAACCAAAAAGATGAATTTCCTACAAGTTACTTTACCACCAAATAAAATAGTCGAATTTTTAAAAAAATCCATGCATATTGAACAAAGTAATTAAAATTTTAACCAAAGTAGATGAATTTCCAACGAAAAATATAATAGTTAATATTATTTCAAAAAAAATCTTTAATTTGAAATCAATCACAGTTGCATTCAACCAAAAAAGACGAATTTTCAACAAAATAGCTGAATCTTCAAACAAATCAGATTATCATTCTACCAAAATAGTTGAATTTTCAACCAAAAAATTAGTTTTTTCTCTTATCAAAAGAGAACAATTTTGAAAAAAATGTCCACTAAATTGTTGAATTTTTAAACCAAAAAGACGAATTTCCTACAAGTTACTTTTCGACCAAATAAAATAGTGGAGTTTTTCAAAAAATGCATGCATTTTCAACAAGGTAGTTAAAATTTTCACAAAAATAAATTAATTTTCAACAAAAAATATAATAGTTAATTTTATTAAAAAAAAAAAATTTAATTTGAAATCAATCACAGTTGCATTCAACCAAAAAAGACGTATTTTCAACAAAATAGCTGAATCTTCAACCAAATCAGATTACCATTCTACCAAAATAATTGAATTTTTACGAAAAAAAATTAGTTTTTTTTTCTTATCAAAAGAGAACAATTTTGAAATAATGTCCACTAAATTGTTAAATTTTCGAACCAAAAAGAGGAATTTCCTACAAGTTACTTTTGCGCCAAATGAAATAGTTGAATTCTTCAAAAAATGCATGCATTTTCAACAAGGTAGTTAAAATTTTCACAAAAATAAATGAATTTTCAATGAAAAATATAATAGTTAATATTATTTCAAAAAAAACAAACTTAATTTGAAATCAAACACAGTTGCATTCAACCAAAAAAGACGAATTTTCAACAAAATAGCTGAATCTTCAACCAAATCAGATTACCATTCTACCATTAAGCCAAGAAAACTTAAAAAATCTTCATGGGTACCCGAGATATGATTAAAAATGTTCAATCGTATCTGAGCTCAATTACTCACAATTTACACAATTACTTACAATTGAGCTCAGATACGATTGAACGTTTTTAATCATATCTCGGGTACCGATGAAGTTTTTTTTTCAGTTTCTTGGCTTAAATTGAAGATAAGATTTCAGGCTCGATGTCATTTAATTTTGAGGTTTTTGAAAAAATTTTCCTAGGTCGTGCTAAAAGTTGAAGTTGTGGCAGAAAATTTGAGAAAATCTTGAATTTTGTTTTCAAACTTCTCACGTGCTGTATTATTTTCAGAAGGTCAAACAAATATTTGTTGGGTACCACTAGATGTGAAATTTTATAAGCTTTCCAACTGTGTTGAAAAAAATACCCTATCTCTTTTTTCACTGAAATATCGTGTTTCGAAGTCAGCAGTGATTTTTAATAGCGCTCACAAGAGTCGTGGGCACAATTTCCGACATTAGTGTATAGCCAATGATGTCCTACAGCAAAATGTTGCCAAGCATCGCTAATCATTTATTTTAAAAACAAATTATATAAATAAGTGTGCATTGCAGACATTTATAGGCAGAAAGAAAGCGTCTTTTCTTTTATTAATTTTGAAACTATATTGGCAATGAATTTGCGTTTATAATGTAAACTAAATGATTTATCTCTGTTTGCAAATTACTAAAATTTGTATATGCTTACATTATCTGTTACGAATTTAACAGATTTCATTTTGCAACCAAGTTTCATCAGAAAGTATCACTGGCAATATGATGCAGTAGCTGAATGCGATAACGGTACACTTGCATTTTTAAGTATCACTTACTTTAAGTTTGTTTTAAATTACCTCTTCAATAATGAATGAAAAACAAGGGACTTATAAAAATACCAGAATACTGCTATTGTTCTGTTATCTCAACATAAATACGATAAAAGACGCTGTCTTTTTTCCACAAATGCCTAAAATTTACATTTGTCCATATAAGTTGTTTATAAAATGAACAAATATTGATGAGTGGTAAATTTTGTTCAGAAAACATCATTAATAAATTAATTACCACAAGACTAGAAGAAAAATAGATTTGTTTCTGCCTATAAATGTCTATGATGTATATTTGTTTATATAATTTGATTAAAGAATATACTTTTTGAAAATGAATATCCCCTAATGCCGATTATTTGTTAATACAAATTCTTCATAACAATTAACTTTACAAGTTAACAATTTTCTTCATTCTTATATCACTGTGCATTAAATCCAAGTGACGGGAAGTATTAGAATTTTTTTTTAGGAGAATAACAAATGAAATTAGAAAAATCGACACTTTGTTCGCCGTTTGCATTACCATAGAAATTAAATAAACATAAAAATAAAAAATATACCCTCACCATTTTCTGAAAAATTTAGACCTGAATTTTTCAACAAAAAAATCTAAAATCGGTGCATAATTGCGTTCTAAATGCCATTTTAATATCATTTTTTTATTTCATCACACTGTGCGGCGTGACGGGACTGGTATGGAATGGAGAGATTGCCTTCGTGGGATTGGAATATACTCTCCCTGTTTACTGAAACATATTAGGCTTGGATTTTCTGCAGAACCTCTAAGCCGAAACATTCGGGATTTTATGAAAGCCTGTTTGGCACTAAGAAAGCTACGTTTCAGAGTAACTCCTTGACGAAAGGAAGTTTTATTTGAATTTAAAAATTTATATGAAGCAGAAGCATACACATTATTGATGATTGTGGCTACGTCATGGCTTGTTGATTGCTACAAAATGCCAAAAAGAAAGAAGATCAATTCCAAAATTTAGGTAAGTAAATATCTGTCTACATCTATAATATATCTTTAGTGAGTATATTTTATCTATATTTTGGTTACCTGTTTTCTTTAAGTACTTCTTGCATTATTTCCTTCAAACATTTTTTCACTTATACAGTGATTTTAATTTCTAAAAGCATAATTCTAACCTTCAAACTTTACAATTAAAACAAACTTATTTATAATTTTTTCTACATAAATTTATCAAACATTTCTACACTATTCGTTCCATATACACAATTTACAAGGAAAGTTGGTTTTCTATCTTATTGACTTATTCACTTATGTTTTAGTAAATTATAATTATAAATTATATTAAAATTATGAAAAATTATAATTATATAAATACAAACGCAAAGAGATGGAAAATCATAATACGGATTTGCTAAAATTCGGGAAAAGAAAATACTCTACTAGACATTTTGAAACGGATATTTCGTTGCCTCTTGGTAAGCGTTTTCATCGCCTAGACTGAATGAGGTTGATTGAAGGAATTTAAATATATTTGTTAATACCTACATTCAATTTAAAATAATGCACATTTCCTGCTGATTAGTAATAATTATCACTTCAAAATTTTTAAGATTTCTAATTGCACTGGTATACTAGTAATTAGTTTTTTATTCTTGTTTCACATTTGATTTTAAGCAGGACTACATTATTAAAATATAAATGTTAAATTCAAAACTTTCAACTTTAGGTCTTTCCAATCTTGTGCTTCATGTTTTTACTGCTTTGTCAATTCTGTAGGTACAACATTTTTAAATGTAGATTTTGTCATACGATTGGCTTCAATTTTAATGATTAATACATTGCCTGGATAATAAATACATTTAATATTTTGATTTTCCTACTAAGTTTAGCTTTAAACATTTGACAATCTTCCCTCAAATTGAATTTGTAAATCATAACTTCAATATTTACAGGTCTGCAGGAACCGAAGCTCTGAGCTTTAGCTACTCCACAATGATCTAGCACGTCTTAAGTTACTTTTGGATAACAGTTTAATCTCTTAGATTTTGGTATTCTATATTCAGTTTTTATTTAATTTACTCTTTACTTTAATTATTTACTACTTAACGCTCGTTATAATTCAATAAAAATTTATTTCTCACGTTTTTACAATTCTATGAAATTAACAGTCGTAATTACTTCATTATCCAATCTCAAATAGGCCAATTTTAATGTTTAAACGCCTGCAGTGTGTAAAAGCAAAAATGGCCCAACGGAATTTAAATGTATCTCAAGAAAGCATGCCTAACTCTGTCAACGTGTACAATTTTCTCAAATGTTCCAGTGATTTGCAATTCAATATTTAATTCGTCGATTACTCTGATAATTTTTGAAGGTCCTACATAATGATCATCGAATTTATCTTCTCTAACGTCTACTAAAACATATGCGTACTGATTAGGTTCAAAACTTGCGTTCGTTAATTTTTCTATCATAATACTTTTTACAACGACGTTTAGCAGCTTCTAGACGAGCAATAGCAAACGAATCTGTCTCTAATATTCTCTTCAAAATATCGTCTAAAAGTTCTACATATGTTCTAGGTATAATTTCGTCTGCAAACTCTATAGGAAATCGAATCTTTCCACCAAAAAATGTTGCTTGACCAGTCACGCCAGTTAATTCATAAGTATTCTACAAAAGTATGGTGACTTTGCTCTAAAGCCGTCGGGACATTCAATAATACAAATAAAATTTTCTGCGAGAGCTACTGCGACGTGAGGTACATCAATTTTCGAGTGAAATCGCGCCTGAATGCTTGCTCAGGCAATCTTGCCAGGTGAGAATATATTGGTTTCCCGATTCTGTAATAGGTAAAGGGCTTACTAAATCGTTCTGTACTTTTTCAAAGGACCTGGTAGGGGTATCTGTGATACGCATAAGGCATTTTCGTTTTGATTCTAGTCAGTTTCATTTTTCACACGTTTCGCAAGTGTTTACATATTCTCTATTCCCGTTTCTAATACATTTCCAATAAAACCGCTCGCGTTTTTTTGCAATATCTCCCATTCAAACGCCAAAAGAAAGGGCATGGAATAAAAAAAATGATGAAAAAGGTCATTACAATTTTGTCGAGAAAAAAAAACAACATTCGGCTCAAATTAATACCTTTTTTAAAGCATACACTATTACGTGTATTATTAATAAAAAAAGTACATTAAAAACATATCAAAAATATCAAACATATCAAAGTACATCATTTCAAGAGTAAGCAGTTGAATTTTGGTGCAAAAATAACAAAAATTTGAAAAAGTTATCTAATTTTGTGTGAAGATCAACATTTTTTAACTTGCTCTACAGATCTTATTTAAAAAATATTTTTATTTATTTATATCTATTCGAATTGAAAAAAGTACACGAATTTTTACAACCCGAAAAAATGTATTCTCTGGTTGCAGTAAGCAATCAAAGTTAGTGATGGGTCCATCTGACCCAGTGTGCCCTTTACGTTCCATACAGGAAGTGTGCCGGTTAAGGGATAATATTCGTAGCTCCCGTAGCTTCTCTTAGTGTGATGATCGCCCTCTCAACGTTTTTAACAAATATCTTTGCGTCGAATGTTTCTTTAATAAACAAATTCAACGTCTACGTTCCATACCGCTCCACGTTTCGTTTTGTCTCTGTACAACTTCAGGTCCTATGCTTAGGGGTCGTGCATAAATTACTTAACACATTGGGGGGGGGGGTCTAGCTTAGTGTTACATAATGGTGAAAACTACAGGGAAAAGTCGGAAAAAGAGTTACATACGCGGGGGGCGGGCAAACTTTTCGGAAAATTGCGTCACGTAATTTATGCACGACCCCTTATACATAGGACCTGAAGTTATACAGCGACCAAACGTGATGTAGAGCGGTACGGAATGGAGGCGTAGAATTATAAACAAAACATTTTCTGTTAATTGTAGATGTAACAAATACTAGTTCCGTCTGATAGTGGAATTTTCCATGAGCTCTCTTCCTATGGGCGTGATCAAGACCCCATCACACGAAACAAAATTAATAATGTTGTCATCTTTCATACATAATTTATCTCTACTGAACTGAAACAAAGGTGTGAGTGTTTGATTCCTCTGCTTATCACCTGTGATGAAAATTGGTGCTGCCTCTGTAGACACGCTTTTATCTTTTAAACGTACTCTTGTACTCTTTTAAACGTGTTCCTGAACATCCCTCTCAGACACAGTATTAAACACTATTAACCCAACTATTACCCCGTTTTCAAGAGGGTTGGTGCGACCCCCGGACCACCAACCCCCGGAGGCACCGATCCCTACCTTAGGGCACCATTTCTCCAGGAAGGCGACCTCGCCTTTGTGACGTATCCCTTCTTTTGGGGGACTGACCCCATGTGTCGAAAACCCCTCACCCAGTGAAGGCATCTTGAACCGGCCGTTCATGCAACGGGAGTACCCTGCGTGACGGCAACCCCTCACCCCGTGAAGGCATCTTGCACCGGCAGTTATCTCCCCTGGAGCAATCCCACGTGATAACAACCGTTCACCTAGTGAAGGCATTTCGATCACCGGCGGTTCCCCATTTACAGAGGAGATGCGACATTTTTCTCCTCTTCTAGAAGCCCATGGAACGCTAGCCTTTCGTTTCCTATAGATCTATTCTTCTGCCATGACTTACTTTATCCCCTGATTGTCAGGCCGCGGCCGGTACGTGCTATTCGCCCTGCTCCAATAACCCTTACTTGCGTTCAACTCCCGATCGTTGAGTGGAGTGAACTTGGATGTAAGACAAGAGCTCGACTCGAAATTCGCACAACCTTGTTCCTCTAACCCGACCCAACCGCCTCTTTATAGGATACTTATGGTGAAGTACAATACCATCTAAAGGGCTAACACTAGCCGTTCCATGATCTTTCATGGAATAGCCAGTGCTATGCCCCTCGCTTTTCCTATGTCTATCATTTACATTCTTTAACTCTACAGGATTCTGAGACAGCCCATCTGCATTGGCGTTCACCCTACCAGGTTTTTACTGAATTTTATAATTATATTACTGTACATTTATTTTCCGCCGAGAAAACCGAGAACCCATCGTGGTGTCTTCAAGTTGTTCTAACCAGATAAGAGAAAGATGATCGGTAACGAATTTGTATTTTTGACCATAAGCGTACGGCCGGAAATGCTTTACCACGAATATTATGGCCAAAAGCTCTTTCTCTGTAGTATTATAAATCAATTCCGCTTCTCTAAGAGTATGAGACGCATACGCAATTGGGCAATATGTCGATAGCATTCCCTGACTGAGGATCGCACCCACAGCATAATCGGACGCGTCCACGGTCGTATACACAGGTACGGGGGCTCTCGTGGTGGAGGAAGTTCCCTAATGTAAGCCAAAAAGTTTCGCAAACTGACCACTGAATGTAGTAGCGTATGTGTCGAGGAGTGTAGGATTTGAATTTGAAAAGATAAACAAAACACGTTTTCTAACCTCAGAGTCTCAACTGGTGCAAACGAACCGAATCGTGAAGTAATATTTAAATTAAATGAATGCAAAAATGCCGTATGTTTGTGCTGTACCGCTCATTAATGGGGACCTGACTTATTGTATTAAATCCTTGTAAAATGGTCAAATTTCACATTGAAATATTTGATTCTTTAATACTAGAGACCTGAATTATGGTATTAAATACTGCTTCGATCCTAAAATATTACGTATAAGTATGCATTTTTAAATAATTGCAAGCAAATTTGTTGAAGTATTAATTTTGGAATTTTGATTAAAGTAAATATTTTATCGGGTAACTTAATTTGCCATCGACAATTTTTATTTATAGGACATTTTTATTATGATTAATAAGGTGTGTTAAGGCCACTCGTTGCACTATTTTAATATTTTCGAAAATCAGTTTCATGCAATTTACTTTAAATCATATAATTTTTAGCATCAATATGTGTTTATTATTTTCATTAATTTAAAAATGCATCCACATTATTCAAATAATTGAATACATCTGGATTAAATTTACTTCTTAAAATTAAAATTTCAAATTATTCCGCTACTTTCTCTACTATACTATTACGCCACTACCGGAAGTGGCAACTTTGTGAAATCACCGGAAGCTTCAATAAGGGAACTTCCCCCACCACGAGAGCCCCCGGACCTGTGTATACGACCGTGCTTTGATTACTCCAGATAACAAGTGAATAACCTAGAAAGAAACTCCATTGTTTGGATTACACCTGATTACAAGCGGAAAACTCCAGGTTACAAATCGGTGACCTAGAATTACAAGCGGATTACTTATATTACCCGGAATTACAAGTTTATTACCTAGAATTACATGTGAGTTACCCTGGGTTATTTCAGATTACACGTTGATTACCTATTATTACAAGTAGTTACTAAGAATACTCCAGATTATACGTGAACTACCGAGTGTTACACTGGATTACGTGTTCCATAAAATACTGAAAATGTAGTTATTTTCATTTTTAGTATGCAGTCAGCAAACGATTTGGTTGAATCAACCAAATTTTTGCTGTTTCAACCATAGAATATCGCGATTATATGGACTACAAAATAGTTGGTTGACTCAACTAAATTTGTTGGTTGTTTTAACCATATTTTTTCGTACATGCAGTATTTGGTTGATTCAACCAGGAACAAATTTGAATCAATCAAATATTTCCTTGAATCAACCAAAATTTACTTGATTCAACAAAATTTTCATGTATATCCAAGAAAACAATTCCTTTGGTTCAAGGAATTTTTTTCTGGTTAACTTGTGTGATTAACTTGGGACATAATTAATTTTTTTAATTTTATCTTACTATTGTTGTAGAGCTGAAAGTCTACAATTTTTTCTGAAGTTAGCTTAAAAGAGAGAAATAAATTTTTTAAGACATCCAGGGACAAAAGACGGATTTTAAAAATTCATAAGAATTTGCCTTGTAAAATAAAATAAAATTCTTTAACAACATATAGATCAAGAATTCAAAATAAAAGCTACTTCATTTTTTATACGTTTTTTTTAACACGAGGTTGTTATAAAATTTATTAAGCTTCATACTTTTAATCAAATTTATATTTGTTAAAATAAAAAATTAATTTTACAACAAAGTGCAGAATTTAATCTTTCAAATCCGCGTAAGAATATGAAAAAGTATCTTTAATATTTCCGAATATCCTGTTGCAGAATTTATGAATTACTTTCTACATGGGCTCATTTGGTAGAGCAGTTTATGAACTCACGATTTTTAAAATTCAAAAAACAATTATTGAATTGAATTCAAACAAATGTCACTTACTAGGATTTTCCTTTGGTCAGCAGAAATATTCTTCTTAGAACTAAAAATATTTTTAAAAATAACATTCGAGTAAAAATGTTATTTTAATACATAGAGCATCAAAAAGTAGATTATGCAATTTAAAAGCCGTAAAACGTATATTTTTTAAATTAAATTTAAGAAATTCTTGCATAACAACATCGCTTATCATTTTTGTTCAAAGTTTTGATTTATTTCACATTTGTCACAATTTGACAAATTACACTTTTATTATTTATTTTTATATACAAAATTAATGATTTGTCCATATTGACAGCTATTATTTCCAATCAAATATATTTTCCTCACAATATTATAAATAAAAAATAAATAAGCTTTTGAAAAAAGTGAAAATTGTATTTCTTATACTAATAACTTTCTATCATCTAAATTTAAATTTCCCTATCTAGAAACTAAATGTATTTAAAAATATATCAATTTCTAATTGCATATCTTTACTGTTTATCAACCGACGTTTCAATTTTAAATTAACGTCTTAAATTTTTCCTGAGCAAAACTTTTTTAATCGTTCACTTCTACTTATCGAATATACTGTTATGATTAATCAGAGGAAATATAAAATTCTTGATACGTTTAGAAAGTTCAGTATTTATATAATATTTCACACTAAAACGAAGAAATATTGAAAAGAAACACATACAGCATGTTTGTTTGATCTTATTTTGGAAAAATGTTGAAGAAATGAGTATCCCACACAGTATTTCAATTACTGACCGATCTGCTTCCACTTCCGCTATTTGATCCTCCTGCTCTTTTCATTTCTGACTTAGCAATAGCACCTTGGGCAATTCCGTAATGTTCATAAGCGTCTTTCCCATAAGTTAAAGGCGGTTTTTCACGACTTGAACTTTTCTCACGATTGTTGGGCTTCATGGGTTTCGGAGTCTGAAAAATAAAATATAAATTGGAGAAATTAGAGAAATTAAAAATAAAGCAAAAAAATAATACAGTACACAAACATCAGTTGGCATTTTTTAATTTCAGGGAAGATTTCAATTCTTTTTGAAACCTATCGTTTGATAACATTAAAGCTTTAATAACAGAACATCCATTAATTAAACTAGAATGTTTTTTGAAATTTTAGACAGCCCCCCCCCCCAATGTAAGGATTCGTAAGATTTTTGTGATCTCAACAAAATTTTTTGGATTTCAACAGATTGCAAAGAATTTTAATGTATTTCAAGGGACTACAAATTATTTCAAAGAATTACAACATTTTTTACGGAATTTAATGAGATTTTCAAAGCAAAAGCAAAAGCTTTCAAGTATTTCAAACGATTCCAAAGGATTACGAGAGGTTTTACAGATTTTAAGTGATTTTCAAAGATTTCAAGAATTTGAAGAAATTACCTAGTACAATTTGAGAGAGAACCTCAATTTTTCAAGGGATTTTACAAGATTTTAAGGGATTAAGAACCATAACCACGGACTGTAGAGGATATTGTAAGATTTCACAAAATTTAACCGAATTTCAAAGAATTTCCGAATATTATAAAGGATTTAAGGGATTTCGAGAAATTTTTATATTTCAAGGGAATTTTTTCAAGGATTTTGACCTATTTTTAGACATTGTCAAGGAATTCGAGGGAGCTCAATCTTTTTAATGGGATTTCAAGAGATTACGTACGAAATTGATGGACTTTCGATTTTTAGTGATTGATACGCCCACTCCCCCATTTTTTCGTTTTTAGAAAAAAAGATATTCCATCTTTTTTCAATTGTCAACAATAACCCGTGTCCCTGGGTTTTTGAAAGTAACATGGGGTTTTAAATGAGAAACGGTCGGTTTTCGAAAAAAATGGAAAAAATGAGTACTTGTTACTGACTTTTTGTAAATTTAAGTTTAGTCACTTCTTGAAGAATGTTCACCGAATAACATCTACTCAATAACTTTTAATTTTAACGTCACCAACACCCTCGCACTGTGCCCGGAAAATGCCCAAAAATGCAAAATAGCAGTTTTATGTAAAATTCATACGAAAGATGGAATTTTTTTGATTTTTTTCAACATCAGTTATTTTTTCTGCAATTAGTATCAAGTTTAAAAATATTTTCAAACTAAATTTTAATTGGTTAAACAATTATTATTTTTTGAAATAATTTTGCCCCCCATAAATAGTGAAAATTTATCATTTTCGGGGATAAGTGATACAGTTGATGAATGCCAAGAATCATATTTTTTTTAAATACATATGGTCATTATTCAAACAATGTTCGTTTGTTTAAACAATTTCCCCCCTGAAAATCGCGCTTTACTATTTTCGGAAATTAATGACATAATTAACGAATGTTGCGAGTATTATATTTGTTTTAACCATATTTGGCAATTATTTAAAAGTAATGAATTTTACGAGTGATATTTTTTGTGGAAGATAGTTGACAATTATTTGAACAATCAATAATCATTTACTTGCGCCTTTTCATAGAAAAGGTGAAGAATATTCTAGTTTTTTTTAAATCACTTACACTATGTCGCTTATTATTCAGTATTTTCATATCTCAGAACTTATACCCTAATTTTTAAACAATAATAATATTTTTAAACAATTTTTTTAAAGTTACATTATGAATAGTTATTTTTTCAGCTCGATTTCGTTGATATAAAAAGAACTGCTTAATAAGCTATATAGTGTAAGAGATAAAAAATATATATTCTCTGAATCTTTCTTATCAGCAAGTGATTTTAGTTATTTAAATAATTGAAAACTGTCTTTTACAAAAAATACCACTCTTAACATTCATTAACGGCGTCATTAACTGCAGAAAATAATACATGTTCATGTTTTACATAGGAAAAGAATGGTTTAAACGAATGAAAATTGTTTAAATAACTGCCAAGTATCCTTAACAAAAAATATTACTCTTAACATCCGTAAATTATGTAATTAATTCCAGTAAATACTAGCTTTTCATGATTTGGTGGAAAAATAGATATTTGTGGTACAAGAACCCTAATTGGTCTCGGCTACGCCTCGACTCGACTCGAACTACAATTTACATGAGGCAAAGTGCCACTTAGGGGCCGAGTGTCACACTTTTTTTTTATCTCCCCAGTCGATCATAAGTGCAAATAGGTTGCATGGAGTCCTAATCTAAAACCCCGAAAGGGAATCCAATCCAATTCAATTCAATTCCTGAGATGAAGGACGAGTCACACAATTATTTATCACACCAGTTAGTGCAAGTGCAGTACGTCTACATGACAAAGTTGGGGTCACTGCACTCATCGTACCATAAAGTACATATATAAATGTCCATCAGCCAATCAGATCCCAGTGTCAGTTACTTTATAGTACGATGTACCCTAAGTAAAAATTTTACGGCCTAGGCTAAGAAGTGCTATATTAGACATCGCTCACAGTACTTAAAATCGCACTTATGATGGCGGTGTGATAAAAAAATTATACAAATAGAAATTGTTTAAAGAATGGAAAAATATATTGTTTTTAATATTATTTTTTACATTCGTCAACTATGTTATTTATTCCGAAAATTCTTAAAGCAACCATTAATTATTGAAACAATTTAAAATTAGTTAAAAAATACTTGGAAACTTGCCATGCATCGAATAAAAATAATTACTGTTGAAAGAAGTTAAAAAATTACCGTCTTTAGCATGAATTTTACATAAAACTACTATTCTTCATTTTTGGGGCGTTCTTCGGGCAGAATACAAGAGTTTTAAGGGGGTCTAAATCAAAAGTTATTAGGTGGCAATTATTCCTTTAACATTCCTAAAGAAGGGATTAAACTTTAATTAACATTAGAAAAAGGAATTTTGCCTAAAAAATGGTTTGGACTCCCCCTCCCCAAGTAAGGATTCATAATATTTTTCAACCCCCCTTACCCAAAAAAGCCTTACGTAATTAATGGACGCTCCCTAATCCCCGATGACATTTTTTAGTAAATGCTTCACAGATGAATTAAATAAAATCAAGGATCTTCAAGCTAGATTTTTCTATATTTTTTTATTTGACGTTTCTGATTTAAACTTAAGGGACATCTTTTCTATCATCACTTGATAATAATAAAAAAAATATCAACTCTGGATCCTAAGCTTTTTTTACATTAATTCTAGTTTCCAGAAAAATTAAAATTTCGAAAATCTATAACATTTTTAAAAAATGATGATTGTACCATTAAGCCAAATCCCTTCCGGGTAAGTGTAACTCACTCGGCTCTAGTCGAGGACAACGAAGTTTATATGAGAATAGTGAGAGAGGGAAATGTAGGTGGAGGTATAAGGAAGGCGGGGGGGGGGGCAGATTTTTGGATCAATCTAGAATTCCCGTCTTGCTTATTTAATTAATACAGGTTTGTTCCGCAATACTGCTCCGGCCCAGGTCGCTGATCAATCTCTCTGGCAATCACCCTAAGCGAAGAGTTTCACAAAGTCATCATGTGTAATTATTTGAAATAATTTACAAATGATATAAAAAATCGACGATATTTAGTTTTAATTTCTCAGTCAGATTTTTGTAAAAACTCAATGAAAGAAACAGTAAATATTTTTCCTCAATTTCTCACTTGGGGAATTGTGTTTCTGTTTAATTGACTGGGTAATTGAAAATAGGAATGAATTCCTCCTGAATTTAACAAACAGAACAGTTTCGATTGAACAATAATTGGATTAAAAAATAATTATTATAAATCCTTATCTAATTTCTATCTATAAAAAAGCAATATAGACTCTTCCTCTATATTGTCTTAATTATCACTCTGTGAATATAATTTTCTAATGGGATTTTTATTTCACACTACTCGCCATGAAACAAATACTTCCACTACGTGGAGTGCAGTACTTCTAATAAAATTTTTCATTTTCTTTCTCTGGTGTTCATGAAGCGTAATTTGAAGCAACGCTTCTGACTCAAACTTACGCTCGTTGCAACAGGTGCAGCCGAGTGAAAAACGCTATTACTTTAACAGGAGAGGAATGTTAAATTAGATCTCTTTTTACCATTTTCATTAAAGTGTAATTCTGCAGTCAGGCGTTTGGATTTCCTAATGCACTAGACGAAAATTTAAATGTTTTCAAGAGTCTCACTTCAATGTCTATACAAAATTAAATTGAAAAGTCGCCACTAAACTGGAGGGCATTCCAATTAAATGCTTTTGAAATATTAAACGTCACTAATTTTGAAGGCTTCTCGACTCAAAATATGGAATATTGTATTATTCTCGATGAGAGATCTTCATTTTGTAGTATGTACTTAATGCTGAATTTTCATTCTGGTTTAGAATTTTTATCAACAATGATCAAGTGAAGGGTTCCAGTACAGAAGTAGATAGCCAACAAATTCGGAATTTTTCAGAAGAGCAAAATAACATTCTGTAAAATCTAAATCGCCATTTAAAGAAAAAACAAAAGCTTACTCTTAAGCGATTCAAGATTTTTTTTCTTACTATCGCTTCTTACCAATTTTTGATAAATGGTTGGATATTAATAAATGATGACTTATTTCTTCAAGGACAACTTTCTCTACAGCTCTTACGTTTTCAATTTTAAAAATAAATTTTTCCTTGTCTGAAATCGTTAAAACAATATTTCGTAAAGAAAACATTATTTAAAGAAATAATACTTATTCTCAAAATCAGAAACAGTAGAGTTGTAGAGAATGTCTTCCTCGACAAAATAATCCATGATTTGTTAAAATTCAATCATTAAAAAAAAAATTGATAGAGAACGACATTAGGAAAAAGAGAATACTTTTTCTCTCATACTACATAACTGATAATATCATTTCAATTCCCAACATCATAGAAAATATTTTTTTCCAAAGACCTGACTTTTAGCACAACTACGTTTTTTTATTGAAAAATCATCTTTTCGGTTGAAAATTGAACTATTTGGATAAAAATTCGTTTTGCTTGATTGAAAACTAATTTTTTAAACCAAAAATTGAACTAATCCAGTTTAATATTCTATTGCTTTAGTTAAAAATTCATCTCTTTGCGGTTGAAAATTAATTTTTTCAACTGAAAATTTAATTATTCAATTTTTGCTTGGAAAATATTCTTTACTTGAACATTTATCTCTTTGATTGAAAATGATTTCTTCAACTGAAAATTTAGCAGTTCAATATTTTGTTGAAAATTCATCTTTTTACTTGCAAATTCATATATTTTGCTGAAAATTGGTCTTTTTTGGTCGAAAATAAATCTTCCTGTTTCAAAATTCATCTTTTTGGTTGAATTTTCAACTATTCCAGTTAAAGATTCATCATTGAAGTAGAAAGTAGTAGAAGTAGTAGAATTAGACGATTCATTAATTTAGTTGAAAGTTCATCACATTCATTGAAAATTTAACTATTTTATTTAAAATTCATTTTTCCTAACTAAAAATCAAACTATTCCATTTTTGGTTGAAAATTTATCTTTTTTGCTTGAAAACTCATGTATTTTGCTGAAAATTCGTCTTTTTTGGTCAAAAACTAATCTTCTTGGTTGAAAATAACTATTCCAGTTAAAGATTCACGAGTTAAGTTGAAAATTCATCTTTCCGGTTTAAAATTAAATTATTCCAGTAGAAAATTCATCATGGTAGTTGAACATTTAACTATTTTATTGAAAATTCATTTTTCCTAATTGAAAATTATACTATTCTATTCTTGGTTGACAATTTATCTATTATATAATTTATTAATTATGTTTTCAGTAGTAATTATTCAATTCTTCGATGGTGATGAGATCTTTAGGAATATCTTGCAATATAATTTGTCAAAGCTTTCTAAATTATATATAATTATTACTTCCCTAGAAACTTGTACCATTAATTACTCATCCTTTAATAAAGTCACTTTCACAAATAAAAAAAAGTTATTTAATTTTACATATACATTTTTTTGCACATTTAGATATTTGGAGGGACTGAAGAAAAAATTATTTATAATAAACTCGCGAAATTGTATATACATAAATACAGAGTCAATGGTTTAGAGAAAAATAAAGTATTTAAATGGTTCCATACTATGAAAAACGATACCTGGAAAAATCTTGAACCTGGAAGAAATCTGGAATTGTCAGGGAATTTTTTCACGATTTGAGTAGACAACTGTATTACTTTAACTGAACTAGCCGTTTAAAAATTACGAGCATTTAAATTAATGGAAGTGAATAACCTTAGACAGAAAAAAATAAGAAAAAATTTTTCTCGTCGAAATATACTACTTCAAAAAATGACGCAAAATTCAATTTTGCTAATATGTAACTAAAGTTGCAAAACAAAGTTTTTTTTTGTATTTTTAGATGCTCTTTTTAATGTACTAAGCAAAAACTTTTGCAAACAAAATTTTTTTTCTATTTTGTACGGATTCTGTGTAAACGGATTTTTACGGATCTTGTGTAAAACTGGCTTATGTTTCAGGATCCTTAGTTTCCTTAGTTTATTAAAAAGTGCATCAAAAAATTTAAAAAACAAAACAATTGTTTTTGGCAAGTTTAAGTACAAATAAACAAAATTGCATTTCTTGTCATTTCTAAAATATTATATTTCGGCCAAAAAAGTTTTTTCTTTCTTTTTTCCCGTCTATATAAGGCTCTGACGTCTAAGTTCTCGTCTAATTCCATAAACTTTACCCAACAAAAAATGTTTAAACAAATTTTTTCATGCACACAAATTTAAAAAAAAATAAAATTTTTATCATTTCTAATCGACTTGCCCAATGCTGAGAATTTTTTTTTAAATTTGTTCGTATTGTCACAAAAAAACTTTTGAGTGCTATTATGTACTAATGAATCTAATCATTTTGAGTTTTTTCTTTCTTTTTTCACGTCTATGGATGGCTCTGACGTCTAAGGTCTCGTCTGATTCCATAAACTTTACCCAACAAAAAATGTGTAAACAAATTTTTTCATGCACACAAATTTAAAAAAAAATAAAAAATTTCATCATTTTAAATCGACTTGCCCAATGCTGAGAAATTTTTTGAATTTCTTTTTTTCTTAATTTGTTCGTATTGTCACAAAAAAAAACTTTTTAGTGCTATTACGTATTAATGAATTTAATCATTTTGAGTTTTTTCATTCAACCCTACTCTGAACTGGGTCCGACGTTCTCGGCACGCCGAATGCTCGTATCTTTTTATTGGTTATTGTTATGCCTCAATTGATATTCATGGAAGGAAAAAAATAATTTCATTTTTCATTCACCTGATTCAATGTGTGCATAGCATTGAAGCTTTGCATGACCAGTTGCGAGGCTACGGACATCGTTAAGTTATTTGTTGGTTGTTTTTGATTCGGCTGAGGATTTCCATTTGACCTTTGATCCCCTCTAACGATCGGCAAAACTGTCGCTGAACGACTTCTTCTAGCTGGTATTGATTCGATTCGACTTCCATCGAGATGAGAAACCGGTGCCGGAAATGGAGCCGTTTGCGAGCGATGCTTCCTGATTGGTGCTTGGGGACTTCTTGAAACGGGATTCTCGATAATCGCTTCTTCAACTACTGGACCCGAAGTCGAGGACTCTAAACTCGGACCTCTGATGGAACCGGAAGCTTCGCTCGAAGTTCCGCTAGGTTCATGATTGTACACTGTGACTGTTGCTCCATTCAATTGGGAATGACTGAAGGAAAAATCATAAAATCAGATCTCTAAAGTCCAGGAAATCGGAAAAATTTTCAACTGCAAAATAATAATTTAGGATGCTTGTTTAAAATGTCTCGAAGACGATATTTGTGTGAGTACATTTTATGTATAGAAGCTCCTCAATTTTAGAATTTAAGTTTAGACGCCATTTTATTTTGAAAATTATTTAATCAAAAATTCTTACTAACTGTAGTTAGTTACTTTCCAGCCCTTGCCGATTTTGTTTGAATTCATATTCCTCCCAGTAATGGGTAATTACCAAACTTTTAATATGCTTAAGTAATGCGCTTTTCTGCCATTCCCGAGAAAAACAGCTTTCAAAAAATCCACACAAGTTACATAGACTGCGATGCGTGACCTAAAGCTTCTAGTTAGATCAGGCGGTAGCGCTCCGAGCTTGTAACCGGATAGTCTGGGCTCAATTCCTGCTACCGGCGTTTTTTGCCAATTTTTTGTTTTCATTCACAATTTTTTAAATTGCAATTCACTATTGAATTTATTAATAAAATATTCATTCTTAACCATTTATTTCATATGAAAATTTCTGATTGCTCATCACAATCTCATTAAGATTTTTTAAACTTAGGAAATGAGTTTACATAGAAATTCTGTTAATTAAATTAACGTGGAACTTTAATGAAATTATATTGAGAAGAAAATGTGTTAATAACAATTCTTATGAACGTATAATTATTATATTTTTTTTGGTTTCAAATTCATCTTGGGTGTAGAAATTTTATTATTTGGTTGAAAATTTTATTGTATGGTTGAACATTCAATCATTTTGATAGAAAGTCATTCTTTTGGCTAGAAATCCAACAGTTTTGTTGACAATTCTTTTTTTTTCTGTTAAAAATTCTACCACTTTGGTGAAAAAAATTCAACTGTTTTGTGAACAATCCATGAATTTTGTTAAAAATTCATCTTCTTGCTTGTAAATTTATCTTTTTGGTTGAAAATGAATTTCTTTAGTTTAAAATTGAACTATTTTGTCAAAATTTTTTTTTTTAATAAGAAATTAATTTTTTTACATGAAAATTTAACTATTTTATTTTTTGTTGATAATAATCCATCTTCTTATTTAAAGTAAAACTATTTCGTTAAAAAATCATATATTTCATTCAAAATTCACCTTTCTTGGAAGAAAATTAATCTGTTTGAAAAAATGGCGAGTTCCGTTTTTGGTAGCACTGTTTTTCAGTGTGTCCTAATTTTTTGCAATGACTACACTGTAGTGGCATCCTTTCAGTTAGGGACATATTCTGATTCGGTGGATTTTGTGACCCAGGTTTTTAATTCTGCTCCTGTGAACGCATAACTGAGGGCATGACTCGTGATTGTATTGTAGGCACGGGGTTGAGTCGCGAGCGATTTTTTTCGCGCAACCAAATCTCTGCTTCTAGCGCTTCCTGTTGGGCTTCATTAATGCTTTCTGGTTTACAGGTCTCACTTGAGTCCCTAGTTCAACCCTGAGATTCATAATATATTTCTTTATCGCAGATGTTTCTTCTATTTGCAAAGCGATTTTTCTGGCGGTTTTTTTTTTGTGTTCAGCCTGGATCGCGTAATTTAATTCATTAAGGGTTTGCCAGAATCTTTGATCATATGCTAGGACTGAATTATTATTTTGTTAGCAGTTATCTAATTTTGCACGGCATAATTCTACTGACGTTCCTGCAGTTAAGTTCTGTTTTAAGGCTGTGTATAAATCATCGAACTTACTAATCCGGATAAACCTAAGAGCGCGTTTGGCATTACCGGTGATTCGTTCTGTCAATATAAGAGCTAGCAGAAGATCTGGATAAGAACACCTAAGTCTGGCGCAGCCCTTTTCACGTTCAAATCATTTAAAACACGAAGGTTATTTTTCAGCAAAACTTGATTTTTCTCAAGGATACTTAATTTCGCTGAGATCTGCGAAAGCGGATCTTCAGTGTTATCCAAGGGTTGGGATTGAGGCATCGTGGGGTTATTTGAAAAAGTGCAATCATCAGGAGAGAGCGATTCAGGAGAAGAGGTTTCGGACTCTGGGAGATTCTGGCCTGATAAATGTTTAATATATGATACGAAAGCCAGTTTGACAATTTATACAAACAACAACAACGAGAAAAAAAAACCGGTAGGATATTCTGACGACACACGCACGCAATCAAATTTGATTAAGATATAATTAAAATCTAAATCGACTTACAGTAATGTTGCTCTATTTTTGAAGAGGCAGAGTGAAAGATAATGGGCTGGTCCGCTGGATGTTGTTCACCGTGATGAATCAATCAGCATATCCAACGGTGTCAGCTTGGCTGAGTGACGTCTCTCCCTTTTGGGACTTTTATTTCCCACAGAGTTTCTGTCAAGCCTACTTAATTCAGCCTGATTACGAATTCCCTGGTAATTTCCAGTGAAATTTCTTCACCGTATAATGGTTTTTATGAAATTTTCGTTGGCCGTAGACAACACTTTTTTTTTTGCACTTCACAAAATTTGTTGCACCAAATTTTCGTTGACCGCAAACAACACTTTGCAACACTTCACAAACCTTTCAGATTCTTCACGAAGATCCTTTGAGTTAATTTTCTCAAAATCGTTTCAAAGGATCCTGGCAGGATCGCCAAAATTTGTGACGAGATTAATAATCACAAACAAATTAGTATATTACAGAAGATTTTCCGTGGAGAAACCTTGGTATTTTATTCATAAAATTGAAATGAGCACAAATCACACCCGGCACGTAGTACGGTTGGCTTGAAACTAAGCTTTTCCTTTGAGAAGGAAAACAGGTTTTTGGGGCTCGGCGCCGACCTGCACTTGGTGCTCGGTTTTCCTATCAAACCTAGGAATTCGTCTGTTTCCTGTGTAACATACAGTGTCGTAGGATAACATACAATGCCGTAGGCTTAAGAATAGTGATAGGCATATACATAATATTAAAGTAGTGTGGATTTGTCACAAATGACCATTAACTGAAATTACCAGTGCCTGACAGACTTCTTTACGCTTCCCGCAATATTTCGACAGATATGTCATTATTTTATTGAAACTTTTTGTGCACACGTGCTCACCGTGGCCAATGTGTCTCTATAATAAAAAAACACTACCCAATAAAAACTTACTTACATGGAACCTTCATAGGTATCCCGAATAATAGTTTGGCCCCCAAAATTGAATTCGTTTAAACGCCTATTTTTCTCGTTTTGGCATGATTCTTCGTAAATTCCTGGACTCTCAAGAAAATTTGTAATTGGTTTTGTAAATCAAACACGGCTACCTAGCAACCACTATTACAATTGCAATTTATATTAATTACAATTTATTTATATTATAATTATTTTCATAGTTAGGACATTTTATAATTGTCTTGCTTGTTTCAGAGCGTTTTATTTTTATGAGATCCATACTACAATTTGTACAATACACCCAACAACTAATTAAATCTGATAGGTTCATGGAAACTTTTCGGTATGAATTAATTGAACCTGGAAAATCAGTACGACCAATAATAAATTGAAGAAAATCTAAGAAATCTTCAACTGGTACTTTGCTTAAACCACGACGAATGGACAGTGCTCTTGCTCTTCACGTTCACCATCTCCTTGAAGTTCTTGCTCCCTGCCTTCTCTAGGATCTTCATCATTTAAATTTTTTTCTGCGTGATACATTACCGTCATCGCAATCTTCGTCCTCTTAGTTTTTATTTTCAATTATTTCGTCGTCCTTAATATTCGGAATATTGTTTTCATCTTCTTCCAGTACATCTTCCATAAATTCTTGTACAGTGATAAGTCGGATCCTCGAATAACTTCTGACCATTTACTATACTTAACAATAGAACAGAAAGATAATTTTGGTATCGATTGATATGCTTCAATGCAAGCTAATAAAAAGTAACTTTTTTAAGAAAGTTGTTCTATTTTCTGCTTTAATGTCTATGGATTTACCTTATCATTTAATGAAAAAGAAAATGAAACCTTTTTTCTTTTACAACTTCTTGGAGAAAATTTAATCTGTATTGCTCATAGTTGAATTCTACGATGCGATGCTTCCGAACTGGAAGAGTTGTTGCCGTTCGTCTGCTTGAAATCAAAAATTTGAAATATTTGCTTGAAATAAAGTTAGCTTTGTCCATTCACATTTTATAATAAACAATAGATCATCATGGAAATGTCTTAATTTCTATCGCAAACGGCAACAAGTCTTTTACAATAAATGTACCAACTATAGTTTAAAGTATCTGCATTATTTAATAAAAGTCTGCAAAGTTGTAATCTTGGCAATGCTATAAACGCTTTAAACCCATATTTTGTAAAATAGTTAGATTACATTTTGTATTTTTCAAGAATTTTATTTATAAGCAACGTGGAACATTGTAATAAAATACAGCTAAAAATCATCGCTATCTACTATATCTACCATTAAACTCATATTACTAGCAACCATTAGTTTTTATGATTAATTGTACAAAAGTTTAGTGGGCCAATCATCGACGAGAACAAATGAAATACTTCTTCACCAGGACTTATAATGATGTCGTAAAAGCTAAATTTTTCCGGACAGGATACTGAAACACTATCTGACTCCAATATCTTATCAATACGGTATCAGAAAAAATGAAGCATAATCACAACCACAAATTTAGGTGAGTTGAAAAAAATATTTCTTAGTTCTAGTTCCAGGAAGAATGTACTCAAGATAAATTCATTAGGAAAGATTTTGATTCTCTGATTGGTAATTCATTGAAAAGTAGTTTCACATAGAACATCTTAATTCATATTTGATTTTAGTTGCATTTAAGAATTACTACTTATTTCCTCACATAGTAAATAAATGATAACCTGAGATAAAGCATGTTCTAGAATGATCAAATTTCTTTTACAGGACTCAAATTTAATCGAAAATTATATGAGGATAACTGCTAATGATGTGGTACTTCAAAACGATTATCATTGCAAGATTTAATCAGATTCTAACAAATTTCACAAATTCAAGAAATTTCGAGCCCCGATTTCTGTTTGAAATCGTTAAAGCCAAGCGCAATACATCTGAGATTCATGTAGGTTCCACAGCAATTAGAATTATTTTTTTATTGTTGTTTTATATCATCTATTTTTCAGATTGATCCAACTTTCTTGTAACGATTAATGCATGGTTGAAATGTTTTTTTGCCTTTATATAGTTTTGTTTCTTTCAAGATTTAACTCTAACAAATATTTTTTGTCACAGGATTTTGCTGAAATTTTGAAATGCAACAAAAACTACAAACCTTCAGTAATGTGATGAAATGAATCGAGGTATGATCATCTTTAACAACAAAGTTGAGTCTAATAAGCATTTAGTGGTTATGAGAAGCCATTCTAGAATTGCATTACAGCATATTGATCCATATGGAATCCGGTTATTATAGAGCATTGCGAAGAATTTAAAAATCTCTGATTGGACAATGGAAGCATACAAATTTATTTGCTACAGGTGGATGGTCCAACATTAAATTCGTCAAAATAAATGTGTATTTTTTTCTGCTGTCGTTTTTTAAAACTAAAATAGTTTCTTCCTAATCATGAAACTTACGTGTACATAGGCTTGAACATAACTCTTCTAGAGTTTTGTAAATGTACTTTATTGATATTAATATAGTTGTACAGAAAAAAGCTAGGCAAACTTTCGTTACGTCATATGGGTTTTAGGTTTTACTTCAGGCGTTGTCCGGGCAACTTTATGTAATTTTCTTTTGTTTAACAACTCAATTTAAGTCCTTGGTGACTAAAAAAACAATTTCAAAACAATATGTAATGTTCTGTCACAGCTATAAAGAGTCCTGAAATCACATCTTATTTGTAGCACCAATCAATTAAAGGTTCTTTTCGTTTATTGCTAGGAGAAATGATGCATACGAGAAAGTTGACATTATAATCTGCAAAGAGAACATCATATTTTAATTTTAAAAATTTCTAAGATGAAAATTTCTGTATTTCATGTTCTGAATCGGTTCTTACGTTTGTAATTGTAGAAAACGACATAGAGAAGAAATTTCTTGCGGAAAGTTCTAGTGGTTTCTGGGATCTAATAATATTTAATATCATCGACCGTACATGTTGTGGTTTCATGTTATACCATCCTAATTCGTAGACTTTATGACCAACATATGTACTCCGTAAATAAATCATGTAAATTATTTTAATTGTCAAGTTCGAAATAAACAAGTGATTTAGTTGAAGATACTATCAAAATTTCTTTAAAAAATACCTTTTCAATTAAGCATTCACCAATGTAACAGTATATGAAATCCATATAGGATGAGCAAACGACGTACATCATGTAACGTGGTATTCCAAAAAATTTTCTAGCAGAAAAAACCTGAAAAAGAAAAAACATATTTTCTGAATTGTCGTAATAATTACAATAGGATATAGTTATACAGTAAATTTTAGCTCTACCTTGATAATAGTATAACCTTGTATACATAAGACAAATACATTTCCAGTGACCTGTGATTACATTATGATACCATACGCTTCCCGAATAACATCTGCATTTCTAAATACGTTAAAAAAATGATACAAAAACCATCCCATAATACAAAGTTCAGAATTTCATAAATTATTTGTAGGTACCTTATTAGTTTGATGTGACGCTCTATAATGCACCTTAAGCATTTGAAAATTGTATCGTGAATACTTTTTTCGATGTTACATTTATTTATATTCTCTATATTTCGAGAAACTATTTCTAACTGTCCACAGAGATGAGAGAGTATTTCAGCCAAAAAGCAATCAGATGAAGCATATGCTGTTGCAAGTACAATGACCGAAATGTATTGTGAGATGTAAATAAATTCGTAGGTTGGCGAAGTTTCGAAATCAAAAGGATAATGAGACTTAAAAGGGAGACTTTGAACGGTTTCATTAACTGAACTCCTTTTCCATAGAAAAAATATTGGTGTTGATAGATAGACTGAAAAAACTGTTTAAATCATCAACTGTTCCATTTACATCTAAACTAACATGATTTACTAAATCTGTAAAAGTTCATGAAAAAGATTCCTTGAGAGTGTTATTATTGCTCATTCATGAAACATATATGACCGATTTCATATGAAAGTGGGTGATATCACGGAATTGTTTGGTGCTTATGATATTATTTTCCGAGGCAAAACATGAGACACCATTTTTTTCACCAAAAAAGTTTGTTCATGAACTTAGGTCTACTTGAATATTTAGGTGAATTATAAAGAAATAATTTGAAATTTTCTATAAAAAGTTGTATCTTGCGAACAAATTGATATAATTCAATTTTCTTGACAGCAGCTTGTAGTGCAATCTACTATCTTTCAACCACCACCTTTCATTTTTTCGTATTCATAGTAATATGACAATATATATATACATATAATATGATATAATATATATTATAATATAAAAAAACGTATCAATATATCAATCCTTTTTTAAGTATTCATAGTTTTATATCTAAAAGAAGCTAAAATTATATGTACCATAGTAATTTAACTCAGAAAATAATATATTTCAGCCCCAAACAATTTCGCGACATCATCAGTATAATAGGCGGCCCGATTTTATATGAAATTGGTCATATTAGTTCATTACAGGAATGAACATTTTTGGCGAAATTGCAAAAGTAACAAATAACAATGATTCTTTTTGTACTTACCAACTCCTGAAGAATACAAGAAAATTAGCAGGTACAAATTGAGCAACCTTCCAAGTTTTGCATTGGAAATCATGAGTTTCTGAGTCTCTATTGGTAGCTTCGAAATTTTATTCCAATCATCCAATAATTCTTCTAAAATAGGTATGCTGAATTTTATAGGTTATTTTACATGTAGTGCAAATATTGTAACTAACTTACATCATAACCTGTATCGCTATAAACTTATGGTTTCAGTAAAATAATTAATTTATTTCAAGTACCGATTGATGTTTAAATTAACATACTTTTAAAAATAAAAACGGTTAATACGAATAATATTTCAAAATTCATTTATTTTCAGTTGAATACGTAAAACAAATCAAAAATACATATAAAGATCGGTTTCTCGGTCTGTATTGGATATCTTGTAGAAAAAATGATTCCAGTATATAAATGGACTTGTTTCTAGCTGTATTTAATAATGATAATAATCATTGATTACTATAATAATTGATTTTAATGTTAGGTATATAAAATTGTTCTTTTTTGCACCTTAAACTTATTTATAATGAAAAGCGTATTCGATTTTTTTTGTAAACTGCAGAGTTTTATACATATGTTGTAACGTGGAGGGAGAAGTATACAACATTCTTGTTAATTGAAAGCTTTAGTTATTTATATTTTATGTAAAAATTACTTCATTCATCTGTTTCCGCACATAGTATAATTTATTAAAATTGGTTTTTGTAGGCAAGATGATATCTAAAAAAGGGGATTAACGATATATCTCGAAAAACTGGCAATCATTGTTAAAAACCTCATTGGCTTTTCGTTACTTGAAATTGTTTCATATCTTAAATTTAAAGTTTTAAAAATTAAAGCTACATTTGTGCTCTTTAATACTCTTGCGCGGTCAAATTATAGCTAAAAAATTAGTTTAAAGAGAGAGAATTTTAATACAAAATCATAACGTTTCGAGAAAAAAAACTTAAATTTTTTGTTTTATTAGTTTTGTTTGACTGGAAATTAGTATTTAAAAAAATCATCAAGATTCCCCACTTTCAACAGTGTTAGGTTATGTTAGAGTTTTACACCGTAAATGGGCATTTTTAATCACAAATTATTAGATTTCAAAAATAAAGTTTTTTTATATTCAAAATCTTATAGCAATGTTGGATTATGTTACCGTTTTCCGATAAAAATTGGTATTTTTAATTTAAAAAAATTAGATTTCAAAGATGATTCACCATATGCAACTACGGAAAAAAGAGAGATCGAGCTCTTTATTAGAATAATGAATTTCTACACACAATTTTTAATTTTCATAATATATTTATTGAAAATTTCAAAACCGTGTGAAATGTCCTGAAGTCGCATCTTATTTATAACACCAATCAATTAAAGGCTCTTTTCGTTTATTGCCAGGAGAAATGATGCATACGAGAAAGCCGACATTATAATCTGCAAAGAGAAAAGATAAAAGCGATTTATAATTAAAAAATAATTTTTTAAGATTTTAGTATTTCATAATATATGTTCTTACGTTTTTAAATGTAGCTAATGACAGAGGGAAGAAATTTTGTGCAGAAAGTTCTAGTGATTTCTGAGATCGTATGATAATTAAAATCATCGAACGTACATGTTGAGGCTTCATGTTGTACCACTTTACTTCATAGAGTTTATGGCCGAGAGATGTACTCTTTGTAAATGAAAATATAAATTATTTCATTGTCAAGAAAGTAATTAACAGAGTTGCTACAGTTCAGGGAATATTTGATAAACTGACATTGAAGTTAATTTGATTTTTTTGTTAAAAATTTAAAAAGTTTGGCTAAAATGTAATTTTTTCGTGGAAAATTCATATTTCTTTTTTGGAAAATTCATCTATTTGTAGAAATTGCACCTTTTTGTTTAAAACTCACCATTTTTTCTCTGTGAATCATCTATAACATTTTTGGTTGAGGATTCATATTTTGTTGAAAATTATTTTTTGTTGGTCAAAGTTAATTTTTTTAATTGAAATTGAACTATTCCGTGTTTTGTTAAAAATTTGTCTTCTTTAGTTGACAATTCAACTATTTGGTTAATAATTCCTGTGTTTTCTTGAAAATTTGTCTTTTGTCGTAGAAAATTAATCTTTTTGGTGACTAATTCACATTTTTGGTTGCAAATTCGGTGAAAAATTTGTGGTATTTTCGTTGTTTTTTTTTTTGATAATAATTTATTTTTCTCACTGAAAATTTAGCTATTCTATTTTTGGTTAAATATTGATCTTTTTCGAATAAAAACTCGAGTTTTCAAAAATTGGTCTTTTTAGTTAATAATGCATCTTTTGTGGTTAAAGGTCCAACCATTTGGTTAATAATTAATTTTTTGGTTAAAGATATAACTATTTCATTTTTTGTGGAAAAATTATCTTTTTTGACAGAAATGTAATCTTCTTGGTCAAAAATTCACTTCTTTGTAGAAAATTGAACTATTTCGTTGGGAACTTTTTTTATTTAGTTGAAAATTAATTTTTTCACTGAAAATTTAACTATACCCGTTTTTGGTTGAAAATTGAACTGTTTTGTTAAAAATTCATCTTTTGGATTGAAAATTCAACTATTTGGTGAATTTCTTTTTTTTCGTTCACGATTCATCATTTTAGTTAAAAATACATTTATTTGATTAAAAATATAAATAATTTGTAAGAGTTTCTTTTATTTGAAGATTAATTTTTTAACTGAAAATGTAACTATTTCATGTTTGCTTAAAAGTTGATGTTTTTGTTGTTGAAAATTCAATAATTCTGTGTCAAAAACTCAACTGTTTTGCAAGAAATCCGTTTTCTTGGCTTGAAAATTCAACATTTTGGATTTTTTTTCTTTATTGGCTGACAAATCTTCCTGGGTTGAATATTTTACTCTTTTGTTGAAAAATCCTCTATTTTAATCAAAGATTCATCACTTTGCTTAAAAATTTAACTACTTCGTTGCAAATTCTTTTTTTTAATGAAAATTATTTGTTTCACTTTTTTGAGCTGAGAACTCAACTATTCGGTTGAAAATCAATTTATTTTACGTAAGTCTTAAGTAATTTTTGGATGACCCCTTAAAAAACTATATTATATTTTAGAAGCTTGATACTGTAGCAACTCTGAATAAAAAAAGCGAATTAGTTAAAGATACTAAAAAATCTATAAAAATATACCATGTACCTTTTCAATTAAATATTCCCCAATGTAACAGTATATAAAATCAATAAATGAGGAAGTTAACACGTATATAATGTAACTTAGTATTCCAAAAAAGTTTCTAGCAGAAGAAACCTGACAAAAGAAAAAATTAGTGTCCATGAATATGATTTTAAATACTGGAAAATATATAGAATCCATTGCTACTTAGCTTTCAGAAGATGTGACGATAAGTAGTGAATCGAAAAAATTAAAACAATACATTGTTATACAATGAATTTTAACCCTACCCTCATAATCGTATAACCTTGTATGCACAAGACAAATACATTTCCAGTAACCTGTGTTAGCATAATGATACTGAACGCTTCCTGAATAACTTCTGCGTTTCTAAATAGTTAAAGTGAAAAAGAAAATATGATACAAATTACAAAAATTAGCAGAAGGTATGACATGTATTATAAAAATATATCTACTGAGTACTGCTCTCTTAAACTGAAACAGTGAAATTGTCACGGGATGAATCAGTATTTAGAATTATTACTGATGAACCAGTGACACACTTCTGGTTGCTTTAATCAGTGAGATTTCACTGGTTCATTTTAAGAGAGTGACTAAAGATCTCCTAGTAAATATTTCATTATGTAACGAATTTGGTGTAGGAACCTTATTAGTTGAAGGTGTCGCTCTATAATGCACTTTAAGCATTTGCAACTTGTATCATGAATATGATTTTCAATATTGTTTTCATTTATATTCCCGATATTTTGAGAAACTATTTCCAACTGTCCACATAGATGAGAGAGTAATACAGCCAAAAAGCAATCAGTCGAAGCAATTGCTATTCCAATTATAACGCCGGAAATAAATTGAAAGATGTAAGTAAATTCGTAGGCTGGCGAAGTTTCAAAATCAAAAGGATAATGCGACTTGAATGGTACACTTTGAACAGTTTCATTAAATGAACTCCTTTTCCATAACAGAAATATTGGTGTTAACAGATAAACTGAAAGAATTATTCTAGTTATTGACTGATTATTTTCATCTAAATTATCATAGAAAAAACTGGGGGTTCGGTAATGTTGCTGCTCAACTCAAAGTTGGCATCCTTTGGAACTCTCTATAAATCCTAATTTGTAGAAATTTCACTAAAGAAATTAGTAGCATTGTGCCTGACTATTAAATTAGTAATTTGATCACTTTCTACTGCACGAAATGGTAAGATTCATGTTACTAAATAAATAAGTCAGGGTATTCTACTAATCTACTTAGTAGTACTAACTTACTAATTCAATGAGTAGCAATGAAACGCTATGAAAAATAATTTTTTAATACTTTCCGATGGTTTCTGAGTTTATTTTCTCAATTTGTATTCTTAGATTTTATTGTTATAATAATAATAATAATTGCGTATGAAGAATATAATATTCAAAATTCAAACATTACAGACATTTTCTATTTTTTAAAATTTTCGAAACAATACTAAATTAAATGACAGGAATAGAGGAAACCACCCTACAGTAGACAATGATTTACAGTAGATAATCTTAATTTACTGGAAAACTTATAAAAAACGTTCATTACTTTTGTTATTATAACGTTTCAACAAGGATACTATATTTTCTGACGAAGTTTCATTGAAATTTTATAATTAATTAACGCGTGAGAGTAAAAAATAAATTTTCAACCTGAAAGAAAAAATTTCACCTCTTCTTTATTCATACTTTTTAACTTGATGAAACATTTTTATGGCATATTTATGGATTAGAATCAAAGCTTGAAGTTCAATGAAAGATATTTATTGATAAAAGCGTTCTTTCTTCAATATTTATTATTATTTGAGGACTTTTCATTGGACATTAGATTTTCCAACAGAGATAACCAACAGTAGATAATCAGAAAATTATGAAAAATTTCGCTGTCAAAATTGGCAGCTCTGCGACTTTCTCGCAGTTGTTTTAACTTAGAAGCTGGTGTTTGTTTATTTTGATTCGTAAGGTTTTTTAATTCAAGTTATTATAAATAATAAACTAAGAAAATAGTGAAATTTATTAGTTATTAAAAATCACATACATTTTAGTTGTGTTTCAAAGAATCTTTCGGAAAAGATATCATTTTTAGGATTAAGGTAGAGTAAAAATTCTGCACTTTTCTGTCATCGCAAGTCAGGTTAAATGGTATAAAGATTAAACATCTCGTACCAATCGTACCAATCTCACGGAATATCAGAGATAAAAAAATGTCAGTAATTTAAACTTTCGTGATTCTTTGTAAAATAATCATAGTTTCAATTATTATTTACTCAATATACTGATTTTAATTATAAGTATACTAATGATCAATTATAATTCTCCAGAATTGAGTATTCTGTCTTGCCTAGAAGCAATACCAGAAACGATTATCTATTGATGGAAAAAGGTGTCAAAATCGTACTCTTGACCAATCTAATAACAATGTTTAATGCAGCTAAATGATTAATTTCGTGATATTTTTTTCTATAAGAATACATAATTGAATATGTAAGCTTTATTTAGCAACGATAATCTTTTTTTATTTTTGGAAACTGTTGCAGTGCAATGCAGTTGAATTTTTTCCTATCTATTGTAGGGTGGTTTCCCCTACTTAACATTTTTAATTGTTCCCTATTAAATGCGGAAATTAGAACATGAATGACCGGGACGAATTTCAGAGGTAAGGAAAACGTAGCAAATAAATAATAGCTTGTTAGTTTGCATAGGGGTTAAAACATTAATAAACCAGAAATAATAGTACAAGGGTTGTATAACATATACCGATAGACTTGCTTTGAATCGGTTATGGGAATTAGGAATTTATAGCGCCTGCTTCGAAAGGAAGTATAGAGTCAGTCGAAGAACGGGTCGAATGATTTACGCAGATATAAATACCGATTGCTCTCAGCACGGTTTTGCTTGTTATCTACGATATATGTAGAAGGAAAACGCATTGTGGGACTTTTTCGTTGTAGGGTGGCTGATAGTAAGGGGGTGAATCTCGTGTCCCATGTTGTATGTCCCATGGCCCACGGCTACGGGAAGATGCAATATAACCCCGTTATGACAACCTCGTATTTTAGTAAAGTGGAGGGGAGTCCCATTGGCTGGTTCAGAGGCAAAATGTGCACGGTACACGCATCAATCACCGGCATTTTAATATCGGGCAGCGTACAATACTGCTAGCGAATTTTCCTCTCCCTTGTGCTATCAGCCCCGCTTCTTCCCCTCGAATCCCGTTTTTATGGCAAATTCTTCTAATTCATTCGTTCCCGCTCTGTCATTTCTTTGCTTCCGTTATATGAGATGAGATTCGCCGGACTTTTAGTGTTACATCGTTTAAAAATGCTTCTGCAATCGAAAATTTTACAACCAGATTCCATTTGCATCTTTTATTTCTTTCATTCGATTTTATTTATTAAGAAATGTTCTGGACGTGATTGAAAATTATTGCAAGTAAATGCAAAATAGGGTAAACGTACGGTAGTTAAATAAGTAGCGTAACTCTCATATTAAATCGCTGTAGGCACTTATTTTTAAATTTTCCTAACAATGATTCACATTTTCGGATTCTATTTATTTTTAAAGTTATTTCTGCTAACTATTTTTAAATGCAATTCCATTTTTAAACGAAAGAAAAGGCTTTCTGGAAAAAGTTAAGAAAACACCGGTGGTCGGACAAGATTTTTAGTGGTCCGACAGCATGTTGTCTAACAGTCGGACAGTATATTTATATATCATAAATTTATGTTTAAAGAAAATAGTTTCCATAATAATACACTACTTTTAAATACTAAAAGTAGGAATATTTAATCAAAAATGCGTTTTAAATCAAGTAAGTGAAATTTTGGAAAAATTTAGACAGAAAAGTAAAATGTATCTATTAAGTTAGGGAGGTTAGAATTTCTAGACAATTATTATAATATCACTTTTAAAATCGAACCTTTATCACTATTTAAAATATTTCAAATAATTTCATTTCAATTTGTTATAAAAAATTCAGTTATTTTTCTCCGTCTATCGAAGTTTGACAACAAAATTGGATAAAAGTCAAATTGATGTATCTAACTCTGTTAGATAGCTTACGATTTCAAGAAAATTTATATATTTTTATAATATCGAACATTAAAACAGCTTTTTTGACTAGTCGAAATAATAACTTTCTCTCAAAACAACAAGACAAAATGATAAATTCTCTTTCCTAAAACTTACGTCTACGTCTTATTTATCTCTTGACATTAGTCATCCGACATAGAAGCACTGCCAAAATGACGTTCACGCTAGAAGTGGGACATGCTGTCCGATCTCTGAGTAAATAAAAAAATTCCGCATCTTAGTTCAGAGAGATTGAAAATCTTTAAATATAGAATACATAAATTGAAATTTCCATGAATTTCGAAAACTTCAAGTCTCCCATGTTTGAAAAATGCAGCTATTTAAAATCAAAACTAAATTAGAGTAAGTCATAACTTCAAAATAAAAATGTTCTACATATATTTTGACACAGGAAACAGCATACATACCCAGAATGGTGATAAACGCTGATCAGCTTTCTAAACATTTTTAATACCGTAAAATTATTAAAAGTTTACATAATTTTTTTTCTTTGCGTGTTATCAGAAAGTATGCAGAACCACTGATACGTGTCCGGCAACCGGTACACTTACACTATTGCAAAATTTTTAATTTAAGACCTTTAAGAATAGAGAAAAATTGTTGTCGAAAGCTCTTCAAAATTTTTAAAAGTGTAGTTTCAAAACGATTCAGGTATACAGGTTTTGTAAAGAATCAAAATATACTAAAATAATCCCCCGCTTTTTAACTTTTATTCATACAAAACATTTATTCAAATGAAGGCTGATGCAAATAAGGATGAGCTCCTCTACGAAGTTTACCCAATTTGTAATTGATTCGATTTCGTTCAAAATTGAAAAATTGTCAATTTCCAAAAATGTTATATTTTCTTTTCATCATTCGATAGATCAAGGTTTCCCCCATCATTTGCAAAAACAGATATCTAAATATAAATTTCAAAAGGTTAACTTCAATAGCTCTTTCTTCCTGAGATCAGTTTTTTTGGCTCAACTATGAAATATGTATCCCTTTATTTTCATTGTTGAATAATATATTTAAAGGCCAATTAGTTCTCACACCCTAACCTGGATCTGTCTGAATGATATAAAATGGAATCGGTCAAAAATATATGTATTGAAATTGAACAATTTCAAAAATTAAATATGTAAAGTTGTACAATTTAAGTATAAACCTGTTATCAATGAAATATAACATCAAAAAGCTTTCCGTGGTTATTATAAATTTGTTTGATTGGAAGTATTTACACATTAAGAATTTTTACTGAAGGGTTAAAATTTGCAACATTTAAAGCAGAAATTCTTTCAAATTGAATATTTTTGCTGTCCTTCGACCTGACCTACCCAAACTAAACCGGATTTAGCGGAACTCCGAACGTAAACAGTTCATGTTTTGTCACGCCTTCGTGAACCCCGCCCACCCTGCGCAGTTTTTGACAAGCCTACCCGCGGCGCGGCGTCAGTTCTCGGAATCGGTAAATCCGGGAACCTTGAATCCGAGTTCGACTCTATAACATTTTTTTAATTTGGAGCTTGGTAATTTATAAATATACTATTCGGAATCTGTGAATTATAAAGATTCTAACGATATATTATTTGACTTGAAAAGTTGAAAATTAACAAATAAATGTTCAAGTTTATGTGCCATTTTATGGACAATTTTCCAGTATATTTTACTCAAATCCACTGCAGTAGCTTTAATGTATTGGTGCAATAGTTTACTTGACTTGGGAAATTCCGGAAGTGAAAAATTGGTCACAATTTAAAACTTATCAACTAACATCATAAATTTGGTTAATTTTTCAAACAATAGAATTTCTGAAAATTATCCTTAAATAATTTCGGAAACTCATTAACAAACATCAGAAATTCTTTTTATTGCTTCAGTAATTTCTTTATGAAAGTTAATTGAAAATGATATTTCAACACATAAAAAGCAGAATATAAAATATTTTCATGGAGTCAGACTCAAAAGTGTCGTTTTTCAAATCCAACTTTAGAAATTGTGAACAGGGATCAAAACAAAATATTGCATTTGCATTTGCAACTGCTTTATAAGTTTTACTATTGGTACTTTCGTTTTCTTTTTATGAACTGAGGCCTCAACCAAAGCGGACTAATTTTTAAACCAAAGAAAAGGGATGTTCAAAAAAAGAGTAGAATTTTTAACCAAGAAAGATTTGTGAGTCAATAAAGAAAACAAATCTCAGCCAATATGTTGAATTTTCTAACCAAAAAGACGAATTTCCTTCAAAACAGTTTCTTTTTGCAACCCAAAGATATGAACTTTTACGAGTAATCAAAAAGTTTAATTTTCAACACAAAAATATGAATTTTCTACCAAAATAATTGGATTTTGAGCTAAAAATGATAAATTATCAAGCACAAATGGAATAGTTACATTTGTAGTTCAAAAATTTATTTTTAACTAAATAAAAACGATTTTTCAAAAGAATAGTAAAATTTTTAACTAAAGAAACGGATTTTTCACTAAAATGATGAGTCTTCAACCACAAAAATATATTTTTAATACAAAAAAAAATTTAACGTAACAGTTGAATTTTCAACCTAAAAGATTGATTTTCTACCTAAAAAGAGTAATTTTTAATAAAATACATGAATTTTCACAAAAATATTTAAAATTAAGAAATTCTCAACCTAATATTTAAATTTTCAACCAAAGAAATGAATTTTCAGCAAAAAAAACAACGTAATTTTCATTATAAACTGAAAAAATGTTTGGTCAATTATTAATTTGTAAAAAATTCAAGTAAGTTTAAGATATATTCAGAAGTTTTGAAAAGATTCCAAAATAAATAAAAACTTGCAATGATTTCAAACAATTTTAAATAAAAGAAAGATTTTTGAAGATTAGAAGCACAAAATTTAGAAGCTTTCTAAGAATTTTAAAAGGTTTTAAAAGAATATATTTTTTTAAATTCCTAGAAAAAAACTAAACATCTTTTTTTTGAAAAATTAATTTTTTAAAATATGTTTAAAAATTTTCAAAATAGAATCTGGAAGATTTCAAAGCAATTTTTGTAATTTTATATGACTTTCAAAAATGTGTGGGAAACATTCGAGTTAAAAGATAATAACAAAATCTACATTAGATTCCTGGAAAATTTTAAAATGATTTTTTCAAACCAATTTTGAAGAGAATATTTAAAAATATTTCAGAACAAATTTGGATGTATAAATCAATGTTTTTAGCTTAAAATTGCTCAAAATTATATCATTTTAAACATTTATACATTTTTTGATCGATTCTTCAATTCAAAATTTTGGCTGAGATTGTTCTTTCTTTATTAACTGAAGAATCTTTCTTGGTTAAAGTTCAACCCTTTTTTTTAATTCCTTTTTTTTGGTTTGAAAATTAGTCTGATTTAGTTGAGCCTTAAGTAATTCCAAATAAAACAGAAGTGCCAGTCGTAAAACGTCTGGAGCTGATAATATCAAACACATTATTTTTGAAAGGAAGAATAATTATTTTCAAAATTTGCCAAATTTAGTTTTTATATTTTGTTCAACACTTAAGCGAATGCAATTTTCCGTTTTGGTGCCTGTTCAAAATATCTAAATTTAGATTTGAAAAACGACACTTTTGAGTTTGACTCCATGAAAATTCTTTATATTCTGCTCTTTATGTGTTGAAATAGTATTTTTAATAAACTTTCATAAACAAATTACTGAAAAAAAAAATCGGCCCGCCGCGCGGGAACATTCTAATCGCGCGCGGCTCGCGTCGCTCGCAGGTTTAACCTTTTCTACGGGGCGCGACTGTTGGTTCTCCCGTTTCGCGCTCGACAATATATTTAGCTTACGATTCGCGCTGGATAATGTATTTTCCTCGCGCTTTGCACTTGGCCATTGTATTTCTGAATTCTCCTTTGTTAAAGCTCCTTCGGCCTTAACGAATATATTCTCATCACGTATCTCGTCTTTCGCACTCGATTTTGTCCCAAATGTGAACTTTTCTACATTATGTTCAACACTATTATATCAAATGTATACACGGTGATCTTGAATCGATCACAGGTATGACGACACGTTCAACCTAATCAGATTGAACAGCTGTTTCCGTCCTCGAACACAGATAAAAATTCCGTTGGAATCAAAATCCTAGCTGCTCCTTAACTCAAATCACATCAAAATAAACAAACAAGAAGAAAATTGTTTGCAATCGACTATGTATCAAAGTAGCTTCTCAGATATTATAAATTCAAAATATTCTTAAACTTCAAAATTTAATCATTTTGCAATTAGTATAATTTTAAGCGTCAGAGGAGCCCCACGTAAAAAAAAGCGCCTTCGACTCGACCTCCGTGGTGGTGCAGAACAAAGTTCATTAAATAAAGTAACACAGTAGCCTCTGGTTGAGCATCACATCGGCTCGCTGGGCAGCGAGCTCGCGTTCGAGCGCCTCACAATAGGAAGGGTCAGGTGAGCCGTCAGGTATGGCACGATACCCTGACATCGTCTTAAGCCCAGGGACCTGCACCTCAATTTTCTTTCAACGGAACCTGTACAGGAAGCCGTACAGGATCATTCAAAGGTTCCTTTGTCGGTGCAGGTTCCTTTGCACGATCATGTACAGTGTCCTTCGCCAAATTCCTGCACAGGAACCCTCAAGATTACCTGTACAGGTTTGTGTGCAGTTTTTTGTACAGGAACTTGTGCAGGATCCTCCGAGGTTCCTGTACATGAATTTTCAGCTAGGATTCGTAGTAATTTCTGTAAATTGTACATAAAATGCTGTGATCATTTTTTCACATTAAAAATAAGGAAGTAGTTGATTAGTTGAAATAATTATTACGTATCCAATGTAATACATTATTTAAGAAAATCAACAGATAAAGAAGTAATTCAATAAATTGGTTTTATCTAAAATTTCTTTGAATAATTTTATAAAATGGTTCAATACTTTAAAATTAAGTAATTGAAAAATAAATAGTTGCTCAAATAATGGATTATAAATGATTTATTATTGAATTTGTTAATTGAATAAATTACGGTGTTCATGCATGAGTTTGAAATTGCGTTCCATTTTTTTTTTTTTTTCTTTAAATAAGCCCGGATTCGCACAACACTCAAGAGATGAAGTATTTATACAAGATAAGCATTATAGATTTCGAGGCTTGGTAAAATTTTCTGGAGTGACTGTATTTTTATAACTTGCCAAGACGGTAAAGTAAGTATGAAATTAAATGCAGAGAAGGTATTTATTAGAAGATATTATTACAAAAAATAATGAAAAACTATTTGTTTATTGATAAAAAATATATATCACATTTTAATCAATTATAATTCCTTTTTTGCTACAGAAGTACTCAAAAGTGGTTATGGCAAGATTTTGTTATGAACAATTATTAAAAAGCTATTTTTTTTATAAAAAAATATATCACATTTTTAATCAATTATAATTACTTTTTTGCCACAAAAGTACTCAAAAAGTACTCAACAGTCGTTATGGCAAAATTTTGTTATAAACAATTATTAATAAAAATATTTGTTTATCGATTAGCAAACATATTACACATTTTTAATAAATTACACTCACTTCTTTGCTACAAAAATACTAAAAAATGACCAAAAAGTTATCATAAGTGGTGATAGCAAGCTTTTGTTACAAACAATTATTCATTTATTTATCGCAAAAAAAAAGTATTATACATGATAAATAAATTATGTACACTTATTTGGGATAAAAATTTCCAAATATGATCGTAGCTCTATTTCATAGTACGCACAGGTGCCTCTATGCAGGAAGAATGCACTTTCCGAGGTCATATCTCGTGACCTACTGGGGCTAGGATACTTTTTTTGTTTGAAATAACGCTAAATTGACTCCACTTTCGTGTGTTCTGTATAAACATTGTCGTAAGATCCACAGGAAATAGGGTATTTCAAAAAACACAACGCTTTCGTTTTTAGTCGAAAATGAAAAAAATGATATTTTTAAAACCTTGCAATTCCCAAAATAATACGTCTCAAATACTTTTTTTTAGATGTACGCAGAATTTTATAGACTCTATTTGATCCTCTGGCATCATTAATTCAAACTAAACCTGACTTGATTTATTTTGCAAAAATTAAACTCCACTTTTTTGCCCGTAAAAACAGGCAAAAATTGCCAACTTTGAGAGGGCCATAACTTATAACCTATTATAGGTAGGACATTGTTCTTTTGTTGATATCACAGAAAATTGAACAAACTTCACTCAACTGTGGAACACTCTTCTGTGTAGTGATTAGGTGTAAAGGTACACAGTGTTTTTTGAAACTTAGTGATTTTTCGCTGAAAATCAAAAAAGGTTTTTTTTTTCAATATATCCTAAATTGAAACCTATGAAAGATAGCGGATTATTTTTATAACAACATTTGCTCATAATTTTGTTCTCTTTATTTTTTCTTTATGATGTTTTGCTCTAAAATGCAATGGGAATTATCCGTCCATGCAACATTAGCTTTTGGAACTGTTTGAAAAAAAAAAAAAAAAAAAAAACCGGTTTGGCAGTTGATCTTTTCTACCATTTTTTATATGTTAAAAGGGACCATTGACAAAACTTTCTCATTAAAAACATTTCGAATGGGAATTTTTCGGGAACCAAACTACCAGATGACTGGACTATATATGCCTCTTTTTCACACCAACCATGCTAAGATCAAACTAAAAGCTAAAACCCTACTTGAGATAGTTTTATGTGAATATTGTAAACGTATGAGTATACACAAAACCATAGGGTATCAAAACTTTGCGAATATTTGACAACTAATCTGTAGACTTGGGTTCGAATCCTAGCAGAGCTGGAGAGGAATTTTTTCACAGCTAAAGACTATAACCATTTTGATTTAGACTAAGTAGATAAAAAACCATGATTCCTTCAAAAAAGAATTATTTCACTACCCTAGTCGACAACATAACATCAAAACTCAATAACTTGTAAATATCTTTAAAAAATTCATAACTTTGAAAATAATCTAACTTTTTGAGTTTTGGTCTTATCGGAAAGTTTCATCAGGTGAGTTTCTAAATATATTTGATACATACTAAAAATTTCGATTGAAACTTTTTGATATATTAGACAAATTATTTTTGTTACCTATTTTTTAAGCATTTTGAAAATCCTATATAAAATGTGTAAAATTTAAACATATACATTATTTAAAAATGCACCAGTAAAAAACTTTGTAAGTCTTTTTGTCATCTGCCAGAATCTTTGAGAAAAATTTCTAAAACTCTTTTTTGTCGATCAATAAAGTTAAAAAATAAACACTTTAAAGACAAAGAAAACTGTAGTTTATAACTTATGAATCACAGCTTTAAATTAGTACTTATCCAAATTTAAGGCGGAAATTTGAAACACTTATAATTGCATTACAATAATTTATTACTAATTAAAAGTCCTAAGTTGAATAATTGTTATTCTAAGGGCTTGAAAATGAGCACTATTTTTAAATTAGGATTGTGAATTTGTGACATTGACTCGTTGAAATTACTTTAAATTTTCTATTTTTTAATTATTTAACTAGAAACAATTACAATTTAAAACCATAAAATTGAAAACTTTCAGTATGAAAATCGTTCAGCTTTTCTTTCACAGTCAAATATTGTCAAATATTGATCGGTAGTGTTGATTCCTATTTTCACGTAATGTGAAAAGTATTTTCATTTGATCGGTCGTTACCATCCCCGATGGTAATACAGATTTCTTGATTCTTATGACTTGCGTTGAAGAACACCTTTCTATATGGCATATCTGTAAAAAGATGTTCTTCTTCCGATCTCTCCAGTAGCTCAGTGGTAAGAGCACCCGACTAGCAACCGGGAGACCTATGGTTCTATTCCCTACGGAGCAAAGGAGAAGATCTTTTTTCACAGATAAAATTTGATTTTGATTATTAGCGTTTTCAAAATCTTTAAACACAAAGTTATTCATAGGTATTTAAAGAACTCACATTTACAATTGATAAATTATAAATTGTTTAATTTCAAAGGTTTAAATTTGAAATTTTATAAATATGAAAATTTTAATTTTATTTGATTCACACGCTTTCATTTGAATTAGTCTAATTTAGGCTTCAAAAAATAGGTATACAAATATTGCAATTAATGTTTCCTATATGGATTTCGTCATAGAAAAGAAAGCTACTTACAGAAAACGCTTGAGAAATAAAATGTTCTCTTCAGCAGAGAACTTTTTGGAATAAGGTAAAGAGACCTTTTTGTCTAGTTTTAATATGGTCGTTGCGAAAAAAATTCATTTGTTTTCTAGGTTCATATGAAAATATAAAAATTAATAACCATTTTTACTATAAAAGAAACGAATTGTTGTGAAGCATATTTTTTATTTCCTTATCAAATCTGTACATTCTTAAATATGCAAATACACTTACTGCTTGGTAAAAGCACCGCGTCAAGAAATCTGTCAACTCTTTCGATTTTTTTAATTTGCGATTCGGAAGTTAGCCAATAAGGCCATTAAATCAATCTTCGCTTTTCTTCCCTGATTGATACAAGCGATTTAAAAACTCAAGGTCCTTGTAATATTTTAAATAGTACGTGACCCTAATACCATAAGGTTCTGTCTTGAATTTTTAATGTCACTTGATTTTCACTTGTTCCGTATATGAATTAAAAGGAAATATATAAAAATCAAGTAGCTTCTAAAAGTCAAGAAAGAAGCCTATGGTTCTAGGATCGAGATGACTAATTTAAAAAAAAATTTCCTCAATAAAATATTTAAACCACATTTTCTTTTACCAATGTCAAGAGTAGGTAATTTATTACTGAAAAATTTAATTGTCGTAAATCATGCAACGAACGTATTGATAGATAAAAGTTGTTATAATATGTCAAACATTATGGTCATCGTCATTTAAATAGAAATTAAAGCTATTCCATGCAAGGCAAGGGGAGCATTATAGGGCGCATCGGAAAAAAAATATAGTTCTTCATTTGTAGTTCTAATGAGTATGAAAAACTTTTTTTGGGAGGCGAAAATAATCCCCTAAAGTTTATTTTTTTTTTTAATTTCTTCTGTCTCCGCATCATACACATCTTCTTATTTAAAGACCAAACCATTTTTTAACGAGATCTAGGTTACCAGAAAAAATATTTCAAAGGAAGTAAATGTATACCTGTATAGCAATAATGCCATGAAATATCTTTTACCCTGCATCCGAATTGAGTAAAAATGTTTTCTATTGTACCTAAATTTGTGTCTGTATAGTGAGAAGCCCATAAAATTTATTTAAAAAATCAATTAATTTATATTTCAAGGTTTTTTAGGAAGGGTACAAATATTTCAATAGCATTATTGCTATACAGGTATAAGTTTACTTGCTCGGAACTATTTTTTAGGGTAACTTATTTTTTTCGACGTGTATAGGGAACAAATTCATGTTGCTTTAAGTGGGAGGATAATTTTAAAATATGTCAAACTGACTTATATTAATAAACTGTCACATTGACTCAATAGAAAGAGTCGCGAGACGAAAAACACGCGAAAAGCGAGCGGAAACATGAGCTTGAATATTGACAAAGTGAACGAATGAATGAATAAAATCGTATGTTATTATATTTAGTTATTTGAGATGGCATATATTTCACGCTTAAAATTTGTCTGATTGCACAATGTGTGGCTGTTTATCTAAATTTTATGAACAATGTCGAAGATTATTAAATGTCGAAATAAGATGGCTATAACGAATATCCTTCAGTATCAATTTTAAATTTTTTATCTAATTTCATAAGAAACTGAATCGGGGAAATATATTGCACGAATCGTGCGTATATTCCAGGACCAGATATAACTTTTTGTGAATAAGAAAATTCTACTTTTCAAGGTAAAGATATTGCTTAAGTCAAAAATTGGTTGTATACTACGAGACAGTAGTCAATGAATTTCAATAATAGGTTATCTTTAAAGGATCGTATAAAATTCTGACTTAAGTAGTAATTATTATCATTGAAAGTTAAAAGAACGAGCATACAACTTATTTTAATTAGAAGAATTGGTATAATATTGGAAAAATCAATAATACAACCCCATCATAGCGGGGGTGGGGAATATTCTGTCTGTTCTAAAATCGATAACTCACTCAGAGGTACATGTTGCATATTAATAGAAGATCAGCTATAATTTTTAAATTTTACTTACCAAACATAATGCTCGAAGAATCACTTGAGGTCTCTGAATAAACACGATCGGATTGAATGGAGCACCTGCTTTACCACCACCATACGCTCCACCGCCGTCCATCTTGACGCAACTAGCAAAGCGGGCAATCTGAGAATTCAAAGCTTTAGAGACGAAAGGTCGCACATGCGCAAAGTAGTGTGTATGTAAAGTTTTCATTATGCATAAGAATACTAGGATGCATTCAATCATATTTCTCGAAATTAAATATCAAACTTTTTCATCTTTTATTTGTATATTATACTATACATTTCGCTAATCAACAACATGTGAATATGTGCTTATATAATGTGATCTGTAATAATGTGTCATACGGACCGTAGTTTTTTTTAGGTTTTTTTAGTCCATATTTGATTATCCTGAGTCAGAAGAAACGATTTTTACGAAGGTGCCTGTCTGTCTGCGTGTCTATCTGTATCCTGTAGGCACGATAACTTCCGAAAGACTAATCAGATTGGATTGTGCTTTCGCACACGTTTTAAAGACATACAAAGAAAGGACGGTTTCGTTAGTAAGCTATTTTGGCTAAACATTCAAGAAGTTCAAGCATTTTCAAAATTTTTGATACTATTTTTATCCAGATATAAAAATTCTATGTGCGGGTATTCATAGTACTCGGAGATTCGAATAATTCATCACGATGACTCTTTTAGATAAAAATAAAATTAACAGAATTATAGCATTTTCAAAATACAAAAATAAAACAAACAAAAATGAAAATTTTAAGCCAAAAAACGCACGATATGAAATAAATTTCAGAGGAAAAAACGTTGCTTTTTGAAAGCCCTACAAGATTATCATAACAACTTTTTGAATTTTTTGAAAAATCGAAAATTCAAATTTTGATCGCACAAAAAATAATTAAAAATCAAAAAGTTCCATTTTTCGGATACGAGAAAAGCTAAAAAGACAAAAATTATGCAATTAATTAATTATTATTAATTATTATTGGTAATAAAGTAAGATGGTATGTCGGTCATCAATGCAGCTCCTATGCAGTAAAAACTAGATATTCCTTTTCATTTCGGATCCTTTATTAGACGCTCCAATATGATCTCACAAGCTGTCTGTTTTCATCTTCATAACTTACTAACTTCAAACTGAAAGCGAACTAAAATGGTTCATTCTTATCAGATAACAAGTGAGACTGTTTTGTGAGAACATGTACAAAACCGAATGTAATCTAAAAGGATATTCTAGCTGTGTACGTCTTTTCTTCAGCTTATTGAATGGAATGAAGTCCACCATTCGTGAGTTGAAACGCAGTTCAACAGGTATTATATACGAGTACATAAACTTGGACACGGAGACAATGATTTTAGCGCACTGAAATTGTCGGGATTGAGAATGTCCGTCTTTTTCAGTATTACCTTCGTGATTAGTGCAAAGTTAAAGATGAATCTTCCAGCGTTGATGTCTCGCTCCCACGTAGTACAGTATTTTGTGCAAAAGAAGTACCAATGGTTGTTTTTGCGAGACGTAACGTGATGCAAATGCTACTGCCGTCTATCGAGGAAGGTTGTGGCTCAGTGCGCACTTTCTTGAGTCAGCTAAATTCTTACATCCACGATTGAGACAGAAGATCCTAAGCCGCTGTTTCGGTAATTGTGACGTGGCCGTAGACGTACTGTCCTCCTCTGTGGCTTGAAAGAAGTATTGCACACTTGACGTGACGCTTTTTCACTCGTCGAGCTGGGTGCACTTCATGCCCGGGTGTTGCAGGCTGCGGCCGTAACGTGATTTAGACGCTACTGCCGTCCATCGAGGAAGGTTATGACTGGGTGAGCACTTTCTTGAGTCAGCTAAATCCTTATATCCACGGTTGAGACAAAAGGTCCCGGGCCGCTTTTCGGCAATTGTAAAGTGGTCTTAGAGTTACTGTCCTCCTCTGTGGCTCGATGATTTCTATTTCAGGAATGCTGCCTCGGCTCATCTTTTTGTCTCGATTCCTTCCCCTAGATGTTCCTCTTAGTCTTCCTTCCCTTCGCTCTTTGCCTGTCTGGCTTGGGAGGCCCTACCAGTAGCTATGCTACTGGCAGTATAGCCGCCGAGCGATCAAGCACAACTGCGACGACAACCCGGGAACATCCCATAGTAGGGGAAATTATTGACAGAGTCTAGTATTTGAGGGATCACACCATTTGATCGTCAAGGACTACTTCAAGGAGAGCTGATTCTCTTGATTTAGCCCAGTCTCTGTTTTGAGTGGTGCCACAAAAGTGAATGAATCGTCTGTCTTGGTGCGCTATTTTATATATAAACCTTCTGCCCTTGGGATGTATCTGAAAGAGAAGCGGAAAAGAGCAGAATTAAACAATCTGTGAAATCTAAGCAAAAAAATCTGTAGGGTTACAGAAACTTTTACAAGTGAAAAATGTCTAAAGGCTACTCACCGTTCGTTAATAGTGTCTGCGCTTTAAGGAACGATTACTATTCCATTCGAGCGAGTTGCTAGGAATGCCGAGCCCTCTGGTCGTCGAAGACTGCTTCAAGGAGAGCTGATTCTCTTGATGAAGTTCACTGTCCGCTCTGAGTGACGATATAAGAGTGAATGATTCGTCTGGCCTGGGGCACAGCCTTATATGGTCCTTGTGATCTAGGGCTGTATCTGAAACAGAAGCGAAAAAGAGCACAATTAAACATTCTGTAAAATCTAGAAAATTATATTTTGATTTTGTATAAAAAGATTTGAAATTCAAAAATTTATAAAGGGTACTAACCGTCCGTTTAGAGTATCTGCGCGTTAACGAACGATTCCTGTCCCTTCGATCGAGCCGCTAGGGATGTCGAGCGTCCTGTTCGTCAAGGATCGGCTAAAGGAGACGTGATTGTCTCGCTGTAACTAGAGTTGTTCTCTGAGAGGTGCAACAAGAGTGAATGACAGATGTCACTCAGGGCGCAGCCTTTTATAGTCCTTGTTCTCTACGGCTGTATCTGAAACAGAAGCGAAAAAGAGAACAATCAAACATTTTGCAAAATCTAGGAAATGATATTTTAACTTTTTCAAGAAAATATAAAAGTCGAAAATTTAGAAAGGGTACTCACCGTCCGTTTTGAGTGTCTGTGTTTCAAAAAAAAAAGATTACTGTCCCTTCGGGGGAGTCGCTTGAAGTGCTGAGTGTCCTGTTCATCAAAGATCGCCTAAAGGAGATGTGATTGTCTGGCTGTAGCTGGAGGTATTCTCTGAGCGATGACACAAGAGTGAATGACATGTGTGGCCTAGGGGAGTGGAGGTTGGAGAGTTGTCCTTGAGCTGTTCTCTGGAGTCATACGGAATGGTATTGTATAGACGTATGCAGGATAGCGTACGATTGCGTGATTTGGCGGTATGGCCGGGGTTGCGGAACAGGGCTCCCTCCCCACGGTCGGTTCAGGTCAGGTGTGGAAGGGAAGGGAGTCCCAGCCTCGGCTTCCTAGGCGTAGGCCTTCAGCCAGAGGTATTTGCGGCGGGTAGGGCTGGTTGCTGCGGGTAGGCCATTTAGGGGCACCTGACGCTGATGTACCTTGGCCTCGATGGGTGGCCACAGGAGCGCCTGTCGGCCACCGAGCGAGTCGGACTTTGGGAGCAGTAGGTACAAGTGGGTTGTCGCGGGAAGGCCAGGCAGGGGCACCTGACGCCGACGTACCCTGACCACTATGGGTGGCCACAGGAGCGCCTTTCGATCACCGAGCAAGTCGGACTCTGGGAGCAGTAGGTACAGGTGGGATGCCGCGGAAAGGCCGGTCAGGGGCACCTGACTCCGACGTACCCTGGACACGATGGGTGGCCACAGGAGCGCCTCTCGACCACCGAGCGAGTCGGACTCTGGGAGCAGTAGGTACAGGTGGGTTGCCGCGGGAAGGCCGGTCAGGGGCACCTGACGCCGACGTACCCTGGCCAAGATGGGTGGCCACAGGAGCGCCTGTCGACCACTGAGCGAGTCGCTCTCTGGGAACAGTAGGTACAGGTGGGTTGCCGCGGATAGGCCGGTCAAGGACACCTAACTCTGACGTACCCTGGCCTCGATGGGTGTCCACAGGAATGCTTGTCGGCCATCGAGCAAGTCGGTCTCTGGGAACGGACGGGATGGCACTAGGAGGTAGGAAGGGTGGCGTGGACGCAAACTGGGAGAGTATGGCAGCCAGGGGAGTTGCAATGGGTGAGAGTTCCCCGATGATCACCGCATCCGGCGAACTGCCGTTTCTGCGTCGCGCAGCTAGGTATAAAGCCTGTCCCTGTGCGACGCGCCGGCGTACTGGATTGTGGTGAGTGGAAAGGAGCTTGCCTTCGTGGCCTGGTGTGCGCATGGACATGAGCATTATGTGACTGTACTTACAGTCTTGCTGTAGCTGGAGGTGTTCTTTGAGCGGTGCCACAAGAGTGAATGACACGTCTGGCCTGTGGCACAGCCTTTTATAGTCCTTGTGCTCTACGGCTGTATCTGTAACAGAAGCGAAAAAGAGAACAATTAAACATTTTGCAAAATCTAGGAAATTATATTTTGACTTTTACACAAAAATTTAGGAGTGGAAAATTTAAAAAGGTTACTCTGCATCCGTTTAAAGTGTCTGTGATTCAAAAAAAGATTACAGTCCCTCCAGGGAAGTCGCTTGAAGTGCCGGGCGCCTTGTTCGTCATGAATCGCCTAAAGGGAAGGTGATTGCCTCGCTGTAGCTAGAGGTGTTCTCTGAGCGGTACCACAAGAGTGAATAACTGGTCATAAGGCGCAGCCTTTTATAGCCCTTTGTACGCTGCGGCTGCATCTGAAACAGAAGCGAAAGAGAGAACAATTAAACATTTTGCAAAATCTAGGAGATGATATTTTTACTTTTACAGAAGAATTTAAAAGTCGAAAATGTCTCAATACTTACACAAATTTCAGACTGCAATACATTCCAATAGTAATTTATCAGCGATGGAATGCACAAAGTTCCATAAAGCTGCATACTGGGTCTGATCAAATGACAGAAAAGTCACTTGCCCATCAGAGTCTGCTTCTACTCGTGTCCATGTACGCTTGACAACTCACCAAGACAAAATAATTGTAAAATGAGAATTCTCACTTTCACAAATGACTACTCGAAATGGCGCAATTTAAAATTACTTGTTGTTTGTATGATGGATAAGGAGGATGATATGCTAATTAGAAGAAAAAAGCATTGAAAATTACGAAAGTTGAAACTAATTATAGTTTGTGTGACAAATAAATCATTCTCTCGTTCTCTTGCCCAGTTGATGGTCATCCTCCTCTCTTTCTCGCCTGCATGGTCGTCCTTCCTCCCGTTCTCGCCTGCCTGTTCGTCCTTCCTCTCCTTCTCGCCTGCCTGACCGGCCTGCCTGTCGTTCTTCCCTGCCTGGCCGTCCTTCCTCACGTCATCGCCTGCCTGGTCGTTCTTTCTCACGTTCTCGCCTGCCTGGTCGTCCCATCTCATGTTCTCGCCTGCCTGGTCGTCTATCCTCACGTTCTCGACTGCGTGTTCGTCTTTTCTGCCATTCTCCCCTGCCTGGTCGTCCTTCCTCGCGTTATCGCCTGCCGGGTCGTTAATATCCGGCATTGATAAAAAAATCAATATTGATAAAAATCGAAAACAATAATCAGATTTTAGTACAAGAAATCAGAATTCAAATACAAAAGAAATATTCAAAAGATTTTCTTGAAAAACACGTGCTTAACAGAAATATTTTTTAATTCACAAAACCTTCTCTTTTTATAAATAGAAAATAAATTTTCAGGGGTTCTTACTATAATTCGAAACTAACTGCCGCCTGGTTCATGTTCATCCTTCCTGTCGTTTCTGCCTGCCTGGTTGTCATCCTCTCGTTCGCTCGCCAGGTTGGACATTTCCTCGTTCTCTCATCTGGTCGATGGTCATCCTTTCTTTCGTTATCACCTGTCTGACCATGCATATCCATCATAAATCAGAAAATTAATATTGATACAAAAAGACAAAAAAGTATCAAATTTTAGTACAAGGAAATTACATGCTATAAATTGAAAATAAATCTCAGTTTGTCCTCCCTAACGTTCTCGCCTGCCTGGCCATCCTTTCTCTTGTTCTTGCCTGCCGGGTTGGTCTTTATCTCGTTATCTCGCCTGGTTCATTTTCATCCTTCCTGTCGTTCTCGCCATCCTGGTGCTCATCCTGTCGTTTGCTCACCTGATTGATGTTCATCTTTCCTCTCATTCTCGCCTGCCTGTTTGGTCATTCCCTTGTTCTCTCGCTCAGTTGATGGTCATTTTCCCTATCGTTCTTGCCTGCCGGGTTGGTCATTATCTCGTTCTCTCGCCTGGTTGATGTTCATCTTTTCTCTCTTTCTTACCAGCCTGGTTTTGAGAAAAAAGGTTCTGAAAAAAAATGTTTGAAACAGTTTGCGGGTGCATAATTTTTAATTAAATATGCTTCAAATTATAAACTTCAATTTCAAATCTATAACACAGAAAAGTTTTTGATTTCTAACACAATATAGTGATTAAAAATGTTAGAATGAAATATTCAACATTAATAATTGAATAGTGGTACATATTTAAAATGTAACTATTTCCCTGTGCAGCTGGAGGTGGGCTGTTAGCGGTATCGTATTCAGATTGTGTTACATTTCAACAGCAATTTATCAGCGATGGAATGCAGAGAGTTCTATGAAGCTGCATACTGGGTCTGATCAGATGACAGTAAAGTCACTTGCTCAGCAGAGGTCGCTTCAACTCGTGTCCATGTATGCTTACCAACTCATGAAGACGAATCTATTGTAAAATGAGAATTCTCACTGTCACAAATGAGGCGTTCTTGACCTTTGGAAATTTTGGGTTGACAAATTACCATTGGAGGTGAGGCAATTTGAAATTAATTGTACTTTGTATTTTCTCAAATTTCTGTTTCTATTGTTGTATCAGACTATTGAAATGAATGCACATAATTTTCAGATTGTAATACATTTCAATAGCAATTTAGCAGCGATTGAGTGCACAGAGTTGTATGAAGCTGCATACTGGGTCTAATCAGGTGACAGAAAAGTCACTTGGCCAGCAGAGGCTGCTTCTACTGGTATCCATGTACGCTTGACAGCTCACCAATACAAATCAATTGTAAAATGAGAATTCTCACTTTTACAAATGACGCGTTCTAGACTTTTGGCGATTTTGGGTTGACAAAATACTACTGGAAATTACGCAATTTGAAATTACTTTTTGTTTGTGTGATGTACAAGGAGGATGACCAGCTTATGAGAAGGAAAAGCAACTCTTTTCCACACCATCCGCGAGGTAGTTTTAGGTGCGTTTTTTTCAGTGGTATCCCCAGTAGGCTTAGTTCACTGTGAGGTTAAGAAAAACAAGGTTCACATCATTTTGTAGTCGGAAATTTTCAGCCTGAATAAAAATCTGCCAAGTCTGGAAATACCTCAAGTTTGCTATCGTCCATTTCGTGTGGATGTTTTGCAGCGAAGGATCTTAGTCTATTCGAGGGAGCCGCTTTAAGCCGATTGTCTTACTGCAGCTGTAGGTCGGTTTTAAGCGGTACCACGGAAGTGAATGATTCGTCTGGTTTGCGGCGCTGCCTTTTATAGCTCTTGATCTAGCCCTTTATCTGAAACAGAAGCTGAAAATTTTTTGAAGAAAATGTTTGAACAAAAAAATTTCTTGGAAAAAATGTTTGAAAAAGTAAAGTAAGTAAGTAAAGAAATTTTTGAAGAAAATAAATTTGTCTCTGTCTACTTCTAATACTGTCTGTATAACTTATTAAATATTCTCATCGTTCTAGAATACGCATTATGAATTTTTCGTGTTTTGAAATTCTATAAAATTATTTACCTGCGTAAAAATGCCAAGGAGAGCTGAATTTAGTCACCAAATTTTTCAAAACCACATAGTTTTTGATTTCTTGCTTTTGACTTTTCAAGCCGATAAAACCACTCCAGATTGGTGCTCCACAAAAGCAAGGTTTTCGCTCTTCTCCATCACAGGCCAACGAACAGCAAGAAGCGACAACCTATTCACACCAGAGAAGGGAGTAGAAGGAACTCGGTCAAACTGGCTTCGAGTAGTGGACTCACCATTTACTGTCTATTTCTGCGTCTCACAATTCGGCTTCGTCTTCTCCGTTTTGTCCTCTCCTGGATTGCATTTCTTACAGCGTTGTGATCATGTAGAAACATTCGACTGGAGGGGATAGACGATAGTGACAAACTGCAGTGCATTATTTTGCAGTCTTTGGAATTCCCGGAATTATCTGAATTCAAGGAATTCCCAGAATTCAAAGAATTCACGGAATTCCAGGAATTCACTGAATTTCAGGAATTTACTGAATTCAGGAAACTTACGTAATTCAAGGGATTAACGAAATTCAAGAAATTAGAGAAATTCCTAGAATTCAAAGTAATCACGTATTTCAATGAATTCACAGAATTTAAGAAATTCACAGAATTCAAGGAATTTCAGGAATTCACGGAATTCATGAAATTCCTTCATATCGTGAAATTCCATAAATTCGTTGAATTTCGTGAATTACGTGAATCCCTTATTCCGATTGTAAATTCCACTTGGAAATTCTTTCGAAATGTTACTTCTATCGTGCGACTGGAGTACTCATATTTTTTTGAAGCTAAATTTAAAATTTTAATAAAATTCAGTTCATTTCAAAATTCAAATAAAAGTTAGTGCAAGTTAAAATTTAAATACAATTTAGTTAAATTAAAAATTTGAAAACAATTTTGTTCAATTTGAAATTTAAATTAAATATAGGTACATTTAAAATTTAAATAAAATTTTGTTCAATTTCAAATTTGAATGAAATTAAATGTAGAGGGTTGCGCCGACTGACCTTTGATCGGCTGCGGTGATTTGAGCAATTTTGATCGGCGGCGAGCGTACAGTGGGAAAAAAATGACTTTTTTGCTTCAAAATTACTTATAGCCCACAAATATTGACCGATTTGTACCAAAATAAATCGACAAAAGTTTTGATAAGATTTCTAAGAGAGTCGTCAAGTCTGATTTTTGAATAAGGTTTTCAAATTTTTTTATAAATGAATAAATATGACGAAAAAAATGGTAGTTTTTTTTATTTGACGTTGCCGGTGTTCTTCAATAACAGGAAAAATTTTTAAATCGCCCACGTTTCATAGAGAAAAATTATTTAAGGATGTTTCAATATTATACAATAAAAAAAATTTATAAACAAATTATTTGTTGAAAAAATGTTTTTTACGATTTTCCACAATTATAGTTTTTTTTTTAGTTATATTGCAAGAAACTTGGATAAAAACAATATAATGATGAAGAAATATCTTTTTCAGATTATTATTGTTGATATTATAAATAAATTTAATAAAAAACTGCATTTATCAGGCATTTTTCTACAGAAGCACTCGTCTTTCTCCATGTAAATTTGTTTAATCAGGAATTTTATGATAATTCTAGCAAAGTTCATAATTTTTTGATTGATCTTGTGATTTTTTTCAACAAATTTAACAAATAAATGCATTATTCGGGCATTTGCCCGCAGAAAAAATCATTCGCTTTAATGCCAGCTCTTTCAGTTGGAAACCTCATGACAATTTCAGCAACATTCATAATAAGTTGACAAATTTCATAATTTTTTAAAGCAAATATAATAAACAAATGCATTAATCAGGCATTTGACGACAGAAAAATTAGTTTTTTTTTCATGTCAACTTTTTAATCAGGAACTTCATGATAACTTCAGCAAAATTCATAAATTTTTGATCCATTTTATATATTTTTTTAAACAACTTTAATAAGCAAATGCATTATTGGGACATCTGTCGACAGAAAACAAATTTTTTATTTCAGACGTGTTATTTGGGATCTTCATAATAAATTCGGCGACATTCATGAATAGTTGATCAATTTTATGATTTTTAAAAGAAATTTAACAAAAAATGCATCAGTTGGTCATTTCTCTATGGAAATACTCGCCTTTTTCAATGCCAATGTTTTTATTAAGCTGCTCAGGCAGCTCATTAAGCTGCTCAAGAAGCTCAAGAAGCGACTAATAAAACCTTTAAACATATCCAAGAATTCAACGCTAGAAAATGTAGCAAAGAGGCTACCAATACAGATCGTGGGCGCAAAATGTTGATTTCCACTGATCCGAAAAAAGTAAATCATAGACAATAGTGGAAGCAAAAGCTCATTCAGCACAAAAACAAAATATGCAAAAAAACTTTTTCGTCCACAAATTCCCGAATAATGCATATGTTTATTAAATTTGTTTAAAACATCATAAAACTTATCAACTAAGTATGAGTGGTAAAGGTAATGATCATTAAGTTCCCAACTAAAAAGACTGAAATCGAAAACAAAATAATTTTTCCATCGACAGATGTCCGTATAGTGTGTTTGTTTATTAAATATGTTGTTAAAAAAATATAGAATTCATCAACCAATTATGCATTTCGCTGAAATCATCATGAAGTTGCCAATTAAAAGGACTTACATCGAAAAAAAACGAATTTTTCCGTCCACAGATGCCCGAATAATGCATTGATTTGTTATATTTGTTAAAAAAAATAATACAATTCATTAACTCATAATGAATGTTGCTGAATTAATTATGAATATCCCAATAAAAAATTCTGGCATGAGGGAAAATTTCCTTCGACAGATGCTCCAATAATGCATTTGTTTAAAAAAATCATAAAATGTATCAACTAATTATGAATGCTGTTGAAATTGTCATATAGTTCTCAACTGAAAGGACTGGCATTGAAAAACCCGAATCTTTCTGTCGACAAAAGCCCCAATAATGCATTTGTTTAATAAATTTGTTTAAAAAAATAAGATTAATCAAGAGATTATGAATTTTTCTAAAATTATCATAAAGTTCCTAATTAAAAAAAAAGTTACAAGAAATTTGACTGGAAACAATATTATAATTGAAAAAATCTTAAGATTAAAATTGTTTACATCATAAACAAATTTAATAAACAAGTGATGTAACCATTCATTTTTCGATAGAAATTTTTTTTTTCTATGTCAATTTTTTTAAAATTAGGAACTTTATGATAATAATTAGTTCATACATTTTATAATTTTTTTGAACGAATTTAATGAAAAAATGCATTATTGGGGCATTTGCCGACGGAAAAATTGTTTCTTTTTATGTCAGGCTTTTTAATTGGGATCTTCAGAATAAATTCAGCAACATTCATGAATAATTGATGAATTTTATGATTTTTTAAAACAAATTTAACAAACAAATGCATTCTTGCATTTCTTTGTAGAAAACATTCTTTCTACAAATAATTTGTTTATCAAACATATGTTTGTTCGTTATATAATATTGGAACATCATTAACTAATTGTACTCTATGAAATTGAGGCGATTTCAACACTTTTTCTGTTATTGACGAACGCCGGCAACGTCAAATAGAAAAAATGGTCATTTTTTCGTCATATTTATTTATTAAAAAAAAACTATAAGCCTAATTTGGAATTCAGATACAAAAACTCTCTTATAAATCTTATCAGTTGTCTTTTCAAATTTTTTTGTTTAAAATCGGTCAATACTTGTGGGTTATACGTTAGTTTAAACCAAAACAGTCATTTTTTCAGTTCGCACAAGGTCAATTTTTGTGCAAAGTGGTTTTGAGTGTAAAAAAGTTTTAATATTACAACTTTTGATAACTAAAATTTTTTCAGTTTTAAATGTAGCAAGCAGAGTAACTCTACGAAAATTCCAAAACAGAAGGTTTCTCACAGAAAATAATATATTGAAAAAGGTACTTTGGTATTGCATCTTCTATTATGTCTTACATGCAATCTCACACTAATCAAACCCTCAAACACACTTCTACTATCAACTCACCGCTAATACGACCCAAATAGCGCTATCGTCAAAAATAGAAATAAGGTTCTAGATATAAGATTTTATGTAAATAGGTGATTCTGCCATGACAATCTTGTCATCTGCGAAAGCCAAACCACGCACCTTCACTGTTTCGAGATCTACACCTTCTTCGAGGACATAACGCATCCTTGTCTAACATCCTGCTTATTATCGTCGCATCGCATCATTAAAATTTCAATCGGTGACAATACTGCTGTCAAGTCTGCAATATTTCTGAATTTTTCAGATTTTGTTACTGCTACATTTTAAATTATAATAATAAAATATTCTTTAGGTTTGCATAGATAATTTTTTCAATACGGTGAAGTGAATCACTGTTAATCAATTTAACAGGAATTCTTGACCTTGGATGCTTTGTTGTTGCCGAAATTGCTTCCGTAAAAGCGTGGGATAAGATTCCGGTTACTCTGAAATCTTAGGAATCTTCTGCTCTACACACGACTTTCTTTTCTCTCACAGTGGTATTTTCAGGACGCAAAGCCTTTAATAGCTATGGGACTTCAGTCTCCAGTGTAATGCGAAAGCTGCAGAAATTGGAAAACTTTAGACGTGCCAAAATAAAAATAAAACGCAATATTTCTTGCTCTAATGCATTACTAAAAGCAGTTTTTGACATTAGTTGAGAAAACTGGAAGCAGAAGTAATGGTAGAATACAGATTTGGCTGGATGTTATTTATAACAATTGTTCCTTGCTTACTTTTGTTTCCTCGATTTCCTTCCTTTTAAATTGTTTTTTAACAATTTTTAGTTGTAGATTTTACTAAAATCTAATTTCTTCTCCATACTGGATTTCATGTAAATCAATATTGACAAAAAATGTAATGGCAAAACCTTTCCAATTTGTTCATGCATAGGACGTTCGATAATCGAATGATTTCAGTATTGAGAAATGAATATAGCATTTTATAATAACTAAATAAATCCGTAAGTATTGTAAAGAAATTCCAAAAACTTTATATTGAAGAACAGGTATCTGAATAATTTATTTCCTCCAAATAAATAAGGGCAATTTTTTAAAGAACATATTAAATTAAATTCATGATTGTTTAATTTCAATGATTGAATTTTATTCGATTCTACAGTCATCTAATTCTACAATAATTTGTATCTTCCAGTACTTTGCATAATTTTCACGCTCACAAAGACTAGGATGAGTATTTCAAATTTAATTTCCCATTTATTGCTAAACTGCAGAAGGCTAGTTTCCTCCTCTATATGCAGTACAATCCAATCACGACTCTTTCGGTTCTACCTTCGTTCCCATACTTCCATTCGAATGACCGAAGTCTGGTGGGACTAACGTTATAACGTTTCTAGCATCAAGCTCGTAGCCGGGTATACACTGTAACCAATGAATAATACAAACAATACTGTAGCCTCGGATTGAATTGAAATTTTGGTTGACGGAAGGCATGTCCTCGGAAAAAAACTGGGTAAAAAAACATAAATAAAAAAATAAAAAATGGGGACAGGCCTGTAACTACGGACAATTGACCTCAGTTTGTAGTAATCAGCTGACTATTACTCTACTTGAACGATTATCTGTATCTTTACGTACCCCCCGTTTCTTTTGTGTACCTGAAACAAAAAAGAATTTTAAAGGTTATAAATGTGTATCTTCCAGATTGTTTTGGGTGGCAGTGGTAGCAGTGGCGAGAGAAATAGGCTAGACAATGATTATAGGTATAAGAACAGAAAAGTAAAAATAGTAGTTAAAGAAAGCAAGGCTTAAATTAAAGCGAAACAATATATGAAAATGCAAAATTATTTTGAAGGAAAGAAGAAATTATTTTGGAAAATGGTCAAGAAGATTAGGAAAGCAAGTAGTAGTACAGAGTTAAGCGGGATTGAGACTACTAAGGGTGAAATGGTATAGGATACATATAAAGTAAAAAACTGTTATAGAGAGAATTTCCGGAAATTATTTGGAGGTGAAGCCATGGAGCATAAAAACTGCGACATAGAAGACGATACGTTAGAAAGCCCATTGAAAACGGCGAAACAGTCATTTGTCCCCTTGAGACTAGAGCTATAATTAAGAACTTGAAGAATAGCAAGGCTACTGCTGTGGATGGTATTACTGCTGCAATGCTAAAAAGCGGTGACGAGTACTTGTCTGTTAGGCTGAGCGAATTGATGAATATATGTGCTGAGAAAGGGAAAATTCCCAATGACTGGAAAAGGCGATCATCATTCCAATTTACAGGGGAAAGTGCATTTGTTGATCTTGAAAAAGCCTCTGATAAGATGGATGAAATGAAACTTTGGAAAGTTCTAAAAGAGTATAAAGTTAATGGTTGGCTTCTATAAGCAATAAAAGCAATATATGCAGGAAGTAAAGCGAGTGTAAGGGTACATGGACAACTGAGTGGTTGGTTTGATATTAGGTGGGGTGTTAGTCAGGGATGCGATATGTCCTCTTGGGTATTCATTATATTCAAGGACGAATGTCTAAGAATGGATCTATTGGGCGTAGAAGGTGTTGATTTCGAGACTGTGAAAGTGCGTGGATGAGCGTTTCCAGATGAAAAGATTATAATGGCAAATAAGTCCATGATTTGCAAAGAATACTCAATAGACTGAATACTAGCATGAAGACTATGAGTCTTAAGATTAACGTAAAAAAACATAAATAATTGTATTTCAAAGAACGGATGAGAAAACAGTATACAACATTATAATAGATGAAGAGAGGATAAAACAAGTTGGTAATTGCGCGCATTTTGGGAGTTTATTTGCTAATGATGGAGAGATAGATAGCGAGATATTCAGCTGTATAAACGAGAGTAAAGAGGTTATCGGCAGTGTAGGAACCATTACAAGAAGTAAAAATATGACCAATAAAGCTAAAATTACAATATATAATTCTGTACTTGCACCCACTCTGCTGTATGGTGGCGCGGCCTGGACATACCAAGAAAAGGATAGGAGTAAAGCTAACCCCGTTGGCATGCAATGCCTTCCGAATTTATGCGGTAAAACGACGATGGACAAAGTCATTAATTATCGGCCCCTACAACGACTGTCGTGTAAAAGAAACACTGTTTCAAAAAAGTTGAAGAAATCGGTTGAGATAGTTTGGGCACATTGAAAAGAGGAAGGAGTTGTGGAAATGTTTAAATAATACACTACACTCTACAGCGACAAGATATGAAGAGCTACAGAAACATGAGAGCTTGCATGAAAAGATGTATGGATGTAGAGTAAGCACAAGTTGTATGCCAGAATGGCATGTGTAGAAAATTATGGGAGAACTATTCAGGGCCAGGATAAAATAGACCATCCTGACCGCTAATGTGGCGCTGACAAAACGATCTGTTATGGCGCAAGTGGAAGTGAAACGTTTTTGTATGGTCAAGCGCTAGTCTGTAAAAGCTAATCTAGCGCTAGTCTGGACGAGCTAATCTAGAGCTAGTCAGTCGGTCTTTTGAAAATCTATTTTAGATGGTTGTCGTTAAAAATGATTTCAAGGACTGTCTAGATGATGAGAAAAAAATGCTTTGGTTTTAATGTACATTTTTTATTTTTTATACTTTGAAACCCCCTGGATATTTTCGGAAATGTGCAAAAAATATTTGGATTCAAACGCTTGCAAAATTGTTTGTCCTGTTAGGCTAGCCAGCACTCAATTAAGGCCAGAAAAGACTGGTTAGATGATAAGGAAAAAAATTCAGTAAAAACTTTCGCATATTATTGTTTTGATGAATTTTGAGTATCGCGTTGATAAATTTATTTGTCCTTGGCACAATTAACACTTATAAGAAGTCTCGGGCAGAAACCTCATCGCTATACTTGATTATGAGATTTTGAAGTTTTCAACCGGCTAGCCCCGGTGGTCGCATAATTCAAAACCAGCTAATCCCGTCATCCACGCTCCTTTCTCCACTGCACTGAGAGAAAAGTATAAAAGCTGGTGTTATGTAAATGTTATGGTAATAATAATTATAATTAACAACTCATAATTATCATCATTATTGTTTTCATCACAACAAAATTATTTTATCTGAAATAGGCACAATGAGCGCTCATTTCCTGCCCGCGGAGCGCACTTTATTGTAGCGTGACGAGCGACACGTAAAGCGACAGCAAGGAGGAAGAAGTGAGTGAAAAGCTCAAGAAAAGTCAAAGAAAAGACTAAGAAGAATAATTCATTTTAAAATTGCGTTAAACAACGAAAATTTTTTTGGACTTATAATGTCGCCCCAAGCACGTGCGTACGCGGTACAATCGAGCGCCATTTTACTTTTACTTTTCAGATAAAATATCGTATGTACCACGGCAGTAAAGTTGTTATATCCTCGTATAAAGTTCAACTTTACTGCCTAGGCACATAATCTACTATTATTTGTAATAAATAGAATTGTTTCAATACACAATCGAAAAACACATGATACAAAATGTTAGTATTAACTTTTAATTCTGAAAATTACAAATCCAGGCTTTAGTTGTCAAATGTGTACAATTGTAAACATTATCAATGTCTTTAAATTAGCATGTGAAGATTATATCACTGAAAATTGATGTTCAAGTAGACTTTTTTATTCATCAAACTCATTATTTATTGTAATCCATTCATCGTTATTAATGTTTCATCATTTTGAAGAAAGAATTCTTATGGCGCACAAAGAGTAAAAATACTTTCAGATGGAGAACGAAATGGAGCAGGCAGCAATTTTGAAGTGTATATGAAATCCGAGGAATTCATGGAATTCAAAGAATTCAAGAAATTCGTGGAATTCATGGAATTCAAGGAATTCAGGGACCTCGCGAAGTTCAAGGAATTAACTAAAATCAAGGAATTCATGGAGTTCATGAAACTCAATGAATTCATGGAATTTATGAAATTCACGGAATTCACAAAAGTCAAGGAATTCATGGAATTCACTAAAGTCAAGGAGTTCACGGAATTCGTGGAACAAAATGAACTCATGAAATTTATGAAATTCACGGAATTCAAAGAATTAACGGAACTTAAGGAATTCTTGGAATTCCAGGTATTCACGAAAAGCAAGCAATTTAAAGAATTCACGGAATTCAAAGAATTCAACAAATTCTTGGACTTTCACGATTTGAAAGAATTCCATGAATTCCTTGAATTTCTTAAATTCCGTGAATTCCTAGGTTTCCATAAATTCTTTGAATTCATTAATATCATATTACCGATCAAATTTATTCGAATTCTTAATTTATAAAAATGTAGGGTTTCATACTTACACAAAATTGATTTTCAATGAACAATAAAGCCATAATCAAAATTTTTGGAGCGCGATACATTAGCGGACGCTGTCAAGAGTCGACGCGTACACAATTATGCGTTTCTTTATCCAGCTGTGCCAAAAGAATCTCGATCGAAGTATTTAGTTCAGTCCTGAGGCGATAGATGTCAACCGAACTATCACGAAAAATACAGATTCTCCATAAGAGCCCATATGGGGTTAGCCGGTTTTGACTTCTGCGACCCTCGGGGTTAGCTTTTCGAACATTTTTAAAGATTGAAAAAAAACAAAAAGACATTTCGACGTTTATATAACGGGGTTATGTCAGCCTAATATTACAGATCTTGAAAATGCGAAAAACAAAAATTAAAAAAAGTTGAGGGTTAGCCTGTTTTGAATTCCAACCCCTCGAATGTTCATTTTTTGTCCTTTTAAGCATCCTCACTTTGTTTGTAAATGTATAAAAATATATTTGGGTTCGATACTTAGAAATTTGTTTGATCATCACGAAATATCAAGCACCCGATTAGGCCCCGAAAAGACAGTCTAGATTAGACGGACTAGACGATGCCTCAACTGGATGCAAGTCTGCCCCATAATTTTCTGTGCGGGAGGGTTGTGTGGAGAGAAATTTTTAAGTACTGTGTGACGAAGAGCCTAAAATGACGCTAACACACATTGGGCTAAAATTTGGGCTCATTTGATCACTATTGCACGTTACAAACACAGAGAAATGAAATTATAATGTGAAGATTCTGAATACACAGAAACTATTCAATTTAATGAAATATGGGGAAAAATTGTATTGTGCCGATAAGTGGAGAAACAAGTCTATCGTCTTCTTCTTTTCGCTAGCCTGTCTCGAAAGAAACTGACTGTCCCTTGACCTTGGTCAAAGAACCTTCCGGTTCTAATCTGACATTAAAATCTGCGTACATAAAGCTTTAAACCTAATTTAATTTGTATGAATAATTTGCGTCCATCACATTCCCCCTCCTGTATTCCAAGTATTTTATAATATACTATGGCATCTCAAGGACGCACAACTTTGCTGCGGCTCGGCGAAATACCCCAGTTGCTGTGTTCACAACGGCGACACGAATGCGACCGTCTCGTTTTGGATATACTGATACCACTCGTCCTCTTGTCCACTGGTTTCGTGGTGCAGTCTCGTATCATATGAGTACCAAATCATCTACTTGCAGATCTCGTCGTTCACGGTGCCACTCTGCACGCCGATTTATTGACGGTAAGTATTCTTCAATCCATCAGCGCGAAAATTGAGCAGTTAGCCATTGGGAATACCGCCACTGTATGCGCAGAGTGTCGGCGTCAATTAACACTCCTGGTGCGCCGTGAACTTCTCGAGTTGTACCACGCATTGTTCAAAGGAAATCGTTCGGGGTCAGACTTCTGGTTTCATTCGGGTCATCCGATCCGTGGGTCAGCGGTCGGCTGTTCGCTGCATACTCCACTTCGGCGAATAGAGTCTGCAGTAGCTCTTTTCTAGGTGCCTTTTTCTTTAACGTTACTCCTAGTGCATGTTTTAATGAACCTATTAATCTTTCCCAGCAGCCTCCCACGTGTGGACTTCCTGGTGGGATAAAATGCCACTCTATTTTTTTCTGCTGCTGTTTGACGTAGGATTTCGTCTCTGTCCAGACTGCACTGCCTTGCGAAGTTCCTCAGATGCTGCTTTCAGGTTGGTGTCATTACTCGAGTAAACTTGTTTCGGCTTGCCTCGACGAGACATCATTCGTCGGAGAGCCATTATCATGGAGTCCATGTCCAGCGAAGCGGCTATTTCCAAATGAACCGCTCGCACTGTAAGACACATGAACAGAAATCCGTATCATTTTTCTCGTCGACGGATGACAGGGAGCTGTATCGGTCCAAAGTAGTCGATTCCGGTGTCTGTCAAGGCTGCCACATTGTCTTGAAGTCGCGGTGTCGGTAATGGTACCATCCTTGGCACGATTGGCTTTGCTCTTCGATTCTGGCATTTTAGGCAGTCATTCCATGAGCTTCGGACTACTACTCGGATGTTGGCGATCCAAATCCTTCCCTGAGTTCATTTATTACTGTTACGTAGTAACAATTATTTTAATTTTTAATATTCTTTTAGAAAACTTCAAGTTTAAGAAAAGGGCAAATAATTCCAGATTCTGTGTCTAAGAGCAGATGTTTGACGATCGTATAACTGACGATAGACGTAAAGCTGTTTACTGCCCCTTTTACAATTTTCTAATTTGAGATTGTAATTCTGGAGTACAATCTTGTACCTTTCTAAACATACCTCTGTCTTCTGCATTTATCAGCAAAACGTGATTTTGTCGTCAAACCTAGGGATTAAGTCTAGGACCCTTCGGCAACTTATACTGCGCCTTAACCTCGAACAGACCCCCACGAGGGCTCTCTAATGTCTTTGGGGTTTTCCTCAAACTGACCAATGAATGTCTGCGATCCACGAAATTTCCACCTAGCTCAGGTTGGCAAAAATTAAAGACACACTCTTCTTTCCCCCGACTGGGCCTCGATCCCGCTTTTCCAGTCAGACTTCTCTTAGCTTCCAAACTAACAGCTTCGAGTCCCCGTGAGCGCGGTCTTTACACGTAAAGTTTCTTATGTATCTTATGTATCTTATGTCAATTACAAGTTGAATAAATGGTTTCTTAACTATTGTGTATCTTAAACCAGTGGTCAACAATTTATTTAACGTTTTTTTCACCTACAAACATTTTATGGTCCTTCGAGCCGGATTCTTTCAAAAAATCCATGATTTTTGTCAAAAATTGCCTCCGCAACGTAGTGTACAAATTCTTTTGAATGCTCACTGATTATTGTGCAAAAAAGTGCCTTTGTAACAAACTGGACAATCAGTGACTGTGAAGTAAAAAACAAAAACTGTGAGCTGTGAAGTGTGAAGTGACAAACAAAAATTATGAACTGTGAAGTTTTCATACGTCTTTATAACCAGAATCGACGAAGGCAGTCCAGCACCAACCAGAAGAAAGCTTCCATGCACCGTGCTCTAATCCCTCAACAGTTTTGAACTTTCACGTTCAAGGGAGAAACATACAACGAGATAGGATTTTTATCTCCATTCCAAATTCAACTTTGGGACCACTGGACCTGCGAGGAAGTTCTATGTCCGCCACCTATAATCTTCTCGGAGCCAAGTAAGTCTAGTGAACTACCCTCTGTTCCCAATCTATTTTATTTGGCTTAGCTTTCAGTGCGTATCGGTTGATAGATTGCTTGTTACGTCAAATTTGAATTAAAGATTTTCGAAAAAGAAACTCCTGATTCAGATCAGGCTCATAAAGCAGAAAATATGACAACGCTAAAAATGAAACGTGGTCGAATAAGACGCTCGTTAACTTCTTCCGAAATTGCACTTTCCTCTATAAATGAAAATACTGATTTTGCAGTACTTAATCTCGAACAACGGTATGAAATTCATCTCAAACTTTGGGACAAGTTCGAAGCGATTCAAGCTCAATTACAAGAAGATATTACAGATAAAGACGCGATTGAGCAACCTGATGTAGAGAGACTCTCATTCGAAAATCGATTTCAAGCGATCGCCGGTCAATTTATAAAATACATTAAAAATCCCATGCATCAGGGTCGAGTGAACGAAACTATTTCTAATGAATTCAATGAAGAACAGAAATCAACACATTTTAACGCCAGGTTTCAACTCCCAAAGCTTCAAGCACCTACTTTCGATGGGAGCTTTAAATCGTGGCTCATGTTCCGCGATTCTTTCAAATCCATGTGTCACGACAACCCTGCTCTTTCTCCCATTCAAAAATTTCATTATGTCAAAGCCTGCCTGAAGGACGAGGCAGCAGACGTTATAGCATCACTTGAAATAACGAGCAATCTTTATTATATCGCGTGGGATCTTTTAACAACGCGTTATGATAGTGGCAAATTTATAGTCGACAGTCATCGCACAATAGATTGTCGAAGAGGCTCGTGTCAGGAGTATCGTAGACGTCACAATACACTCTTGCATTTTATTCAAGAAAAATTCATAGAGAAAGGCTCAAACGCGGAAGAAACACCTCCAATAAGCATTACCACTGCTTGCGCAAGTTTCAAGCCTGCAACCTCTCATTTTTAGTTTTCCAAGAAATTTCAGAGTTGACGCCCGCGATTCCTATTGATAAAAACTCTATACGAATTCCGGGCCAGATCTTTTTAGCAGATCCGGAATTTGTTAAACCATCAGAGGTCGATATTTTAATAGGCGCTGAACATTTTTTCAATCTTATGCGCGCTGGTCAAATTTAGGTCAAGGGAAAATCGGCACTCTTCCAAGAAACTAATTTCGGCTGGATCTTTGCGGGATGGTACGTCAGTCCTCAAGTACCAAAATCTCTATTGCAACCACAATCGCGCGTATCTTGCAGTTTGATTAAATTTCAGGATATACCCATCTTGTGGGAATCAGGAGAAGAAAATTCCTCAAAAATACTTTCAGAGGAAGAGCGACTCGCAGAAGACCATTACAAGAATACAACTGAGCGCATTGAGTCTGGTCGTTACGTGGTTAGGTTACCGTTTAACGATCAAAAAGAATTACTTGGAGAATCACAAAATGTAGTCTTTCAACAATTTTATGCGCTTCAAAAAAGATTCGCACGGAATCCGGAACTCAAATCTCAGTACATAGACTGTATCGACGGTTATTTCAATAAAGGTCATATATCTCTTGTTAATAATCAGGACCTTTCACGGCCTGATTATCATCTTCCTCACCACGTCGTAATAAAGACCGACAGCCTTACAACCAAGACAATGGTCGTGTATAATGGCTCCGCTAAAACTACAACCGGGGTCTCTTTATATGACACTCTTTCAGTAGGACCCACAATACAAGAAGATCTTTTTTCCATCGTCACCCGTTTTAGATCGTTTCCAGTCGCACTTACTGCTGATATTCCGCAGATGTATAGACAAATTAGGATTCCCCCCGAAGACAGTTTTTATCAAAAGATTTTATGCCGACAAAAAACCCGATTAAAATCTACGCTTTAAACACGGTTACATTCAGCACGTCATGCGCTCCGTTTCTCGCAATTCGAACGTTCCATCAACTCGCCGACGATGAGCAAGAATCTTTTCCTCTTGCGGCTACTATTTTAAAACGCGATTTTTATGTCGTCGACCTATTGACCCCAGAGCGCAATCAGTGCAAGAGGCGTTATAATTAAAAGAAGATTTAATCAATCTTTTACGACGAGGTGGATTCAATCTACGAAAGTGGGGAACGAATTGTCCCACATTATGCCACAAATTTTCAAACGAATCGGCTGATCCTTACCTCTTTCTAGATCCCTCAGAAACAATAAATGCGTTAGGAATCCATTGAGATCCGACGACTGACTCTATTCTGTATACGGTTAATTTAACAAATTCGACGGATTCAGCTACAAAGCGATCGTTATCCGTCAATTCGCCAAACTGTTTAACCCGCTAGGTTTGTTGGGTCCAGTTATTCTCGTTGGCAAAATTTTAATCCAAAAACTTTGGAAACTCCAATTAGGTTGGTATGATCCAGTTTCAATAGAAATTCAGGACAAATGGTTTGATTATATATCGCAATTAAGTTTACTAAACTGTATCAGGTACCCGCGATGCATAACTCTTGAATTTTCAGATGATGTACAATTACATGGTTTCTGCGACGCGAGTGAAAAGGCCTATTGTGCTTGCCTTTATTTTCGAGCAACTGATACTCAGGGCAATCACCATTGTGCTCTTATTTGTTTAAAATCGCACGTCGCTCTAATAAAAACCAAGACTCTGCCAAGATTAGAGTTATGCGCCGCTACTCTTCTTGTACAATTGTACAATGCGCAGTTAGCACGCTTCAAATTAAATTTGCAAAGACTCTTTTCTTCTCAGACGCAACCATTGTCTTGAACTACATCAACACCCCACCACATACGCTGCCCACATTAGTTGCCAATCGACTCGCTGAGATTCAAACAACGACTGAGTCTAAAAATTGGCGTCACGTGCGTACGCATGAAAATCCTGCGGATTTCATTTCTCGCGGACAGAATCCACCAGATTTCTTAAATAATTCTCTTTGGACGCGTGGTCCTGAATGGCTTAGTAAAGATGAGAACGTATGGCCTCAGTTCCATTTCGAATCACAAGAGAGTTCAGAGACGCAGCTATCAGAAAATGTCTCTCTCAAGGTTACGCGACAAGAGTTTGATCTTTTTTCTAGGTATAGTACTTTTGAAAAAATCCAAGTAATTGCTGCTTATTGCTTAAGATTTTTTATGAACGCCAAAATTAAGAACAAAGCTTCCAGATTTCAAGGTCCACTTTCAAGGGACGAATTAAAGTCAGCTCCCAATGTAATCATCAGAAAAATTCAAGCCGACGAGTTTCCTGGCGAGCTGGTCTCATTATCGAAAAAATAAAATCTCAATCGAAAAAGTGTGCTTCTCTGTCTTAACCCTTTTTTAGATCAAGGCATAATCAAGGTAGCGGGTATATTAGACAGATCGGCTTTTCCCGAACCACAAAAACACCCTATCGTCCTTCCGAAAAATAATCATATCACAAGACTTATTATTAGAGATGAACATTTACGTCGATTGCATGCAGGAGCCAATGCCACACTCTACGGGGTTCGCAAAATGTATTGGCCACTGGATGGGCGAAATTCTACTCGGCACGTGATACGACAATGCGTTAAATGTTTCCGGGCGAAACCTCGCGAAGTTAATTATCCGATGGGTGACTTACCACCGAAGCGAGCAACGTTCACTCGACCCTTCTTTCATGTGGGTGTTGATTATTGCGGACCTTTTTTCACAAAGGAACATCGTCATAGAAATCGTACTAAAATAAAGACATATGTATCGATTTTCGTATGTCTCGCCACAAAGGCAGTTCATTTAGAACTCGCTAACGATCTAACATCGGAAGCCTTCATCACATGCTTAAAAAGTTTTTTCGCTCGTAGAGGACTCGCTTCTTCGATGCATTCAGACCACGGAAATAATTTCGTAGGCGCGAGTAACGAGCTACGGGAATTATACAGACAAGTAAGCTCACTGGAGCAGAGCGAAAATGTTAAGCATTATATTTCGAAAAAAGAAGTTACCTGGCATTTTATACCTCCCAGAGCTCCTCACTTTGGGGGCGTCTGGGAAGCCGGAGTCAAATCATTTAAACATCATTTTACAAGAATAGCAGGAAACTCTCTTTTGACGTATGAACAACTTCACACGTACGTCTTGGAAGTCGAAGCCATCCTCAACTCCCGCCCTCTGACTCCACTTTCATCTGATCACAACGATTTACTTCCTTTGTCTCCAGCACATTTCCTTATGGGTAGTTCTATGACTAGCTTACCTGAAGGTGATCTATGTAATACGCCAGCCAACAGGCTAAGTTGCTGGCAAGTGGCCCAACAGATGCGGCAACATTTTTGGGAAAGGTGGCATAAGGAGTATCTTAATGAATTAATCTCCTTTTCGCAAATGTATGCTCTGATAACCATAAGGATCTAAATCTAATCTAAGTGGTGTTAATGCATGATATACGCAATTATTTTTTATTATATGTTTGCGATATCTTTTTTAATTTAGAAATTCTGTCAACGGAGAGCTTTTATGTGTATTAACTCAAGTTATTCAATTACAGTTTTCTATTTAAATTGTGATCAAACAACGGAACTTCATCGATATTTTTGTTACTTTTTTTTCGAATATCCTCCAATTGTTTATAATATTCTAGTTTCGAACGTACACCGTTCAAAGGGGCTGTCATTTTACGTAGTAACAATTATTTTAATTTTTAATATTCTTTTAGAAAACTTCAAGTTAAGAAAAGGGCTAATAATTCCAGATTCTGTGTCTAAGAGCAGATGTTCGACGATCGTATAACTCACGATAGGCATAAAGCTGTTTACTGCCACTTTCACAATTTTCGAATTTATGATTGTAATCCTGGAGTCCAATCTTGTACCTTTCTGAACATACTTCTGTCTTCTGCAGTTATTAGCAAAACGTGATTTTGTCGTCAACCCTAGGGATTAGTTCTAGGACACTTTAGAAACTTTTACTGCTCCTTAACCTCGAACAGACCCCCACGAGGGCTCTCTAATGTCTTTGGGATTTTGCTCAAACTGACCAATGAATATCTACGATCCTCAAAATTTCCACCCACCTCAGGTTGACAAAAATTACACACCCTTTTTTCCCCCGACTGGGCCTCCATCCCGCTTTTCCAGTCAGATTTCTCTTAGCTTCCAAACGAACAGCTTCGAGTCCCCGTGAGCGCGGTCTTTACACGTAAGGTTTCTTATGTTTCTTATGTCAATATTACAAGTTGAATAAATGTTTTCTTAACTATTGTGTATCTTAAACCAGTGGTCAACAATTTATTTCATTTTCTTTTCACCTACTAACATTTTATGGTCCTTCGAGCCGGATTCTTTCAAACAATCCATGATTTTTGTCCAAAATTGCCTCCACGACGTACTGGACAAATTCTTTTAAATGCTCAGCGATTACTGTGCAAAAAAAGGTGCCTTTGTAACGAACTGAACAATCAGTGACTGTGAAGTGAAAAACAAAAACTGTGAACTGTGAGGTTTGCATACTTCTTCCATAATCAGAATCGACGAAGGCAACCCAGCACCAACCAGAAGAAAGCTGCCATGCACCGCGCTCTAATCTCTCAACCGTTTTCGAACTTTCACGTTCAAGGGAGAAAAATACAACGATTTAGGATTTCAATCTCCATTTCAAATTCAACACTTGGATCGTCTGGACCTGCGCGGAAGTTCTACGTCCGCCACCTCTAATTTGCTCGAACCCAAGTAAGTCTAGTGAACTACCCTTTGTATCCAATCCATTTCATTTGGCTTAGCTTTTATTGCGTATCGGTGTGCAGATTGTTTATTACGTCAAATTTAAATTAAAGATGTTCGGAAAAGAGAAAGAAACTACTGATTTAGATTAGACTCATAAAGCAGAAAATATGGCAACACTAAAAATGAAACGTGGTCAAATAAAACGCTCGTTAACTTCTTCCGAAACTGCACTTTCCTCTATAAATGAAAATACTGATTTTGCAATACTTAATCTCGAACAACGGTTAGAAATTCATCTCAAACTTTGGGACAAGTTCGACGCGATTCAAACTCAATTAGAAGAAGATATTACAGATGAAAACGCGATTGAACAACCTGACGTAGAGAGACTCTCATTCGAAAATCGATTTCATGCGATCGGCGGTCAATTTAGAAAATACATTAAAAATCCCATGCCTCTAGCCAATCAGGCCAGTCAGTTTGTTTCGAATCAGTGTCAAGATGTGTCTCCGTCAAACTCTGAGACAGGAAATTTACAATTTCCAACTGCTTCGAATCAGGCTGCGACTATGCCTGCGACGGGCTCACAATCGGGAGATCAGGGTCGAGTGAACGAAACTATTTCTAATGAATTCAATGAAGAACAAAACTCAACACATTTTAATGCCAGGTTTCAACTCCCAAAGTTTCAAGCACCTACTTTCCATGGGACCTTTGAATCTTGGCTCACGTTCCGCGATTCTTTCAAATCCATGTTTCACGACAACCCTGCTCTTTCCCCCATTCAAAAATTTCATTATCTCAAAGCCTGCCTGAAGGACGAGACAGCAGACGTTATAGCGTCACTTGAAATAACTAGCAATAATTATCAAGTCGCGTGAGGTCTTTTAACAACGCGTTATGATAATCGAAAATTTATAGTCGAAAGTCACGTTCAAGCTTTATTTGAAATTCCTCATATGTCAAAGGAATTCTCCGCGCGCGCATTGTTGGATCACGTACAGAAAAGAATCAGGGCTCTCAAAGCTCTTGGTCAACCAGTGGATCAGTGGTATACTTTACTGATCTTTATTATTCGTGAAAAATTGAACAATTACACTCGGGAAAAATGGGAAGAATCTGTCGGAAGTACAGCATTACCCTTGTTAAACTCTATGATTTCATTTTTAGAACGCCGGTCACTCATTGAAAATACGCAATCTGCTCAAAAATTAAAAGACTTTCATCGGAGTCCACAACCAAGAAATAATAATTCACAATCGCGGTTTAATTCTCGAGCCTCTCAATCATGCATGACTGCTACTCTCGATTCCAATTCAGAGAAATCGCAAGTCTCATGTATACTTTGTAAACGTACGCATCATCTTTATGCGTGCGAACAATTTAAAGTTCTGACTCCGCAAGAGCGCTACGATATCGTTCGTAAAGCATCGATTTGTGATAATTGTCTGCTTACAAATCATCGCACAATAGATTGTCGAAGAGGCCCGTGTCAGAAGTGTCGTAGACGCCATAATACACTCTTGCATTTTAGTCAAGAAAAACCCATGGAGAAAGACTCAAACGCGAAAGAAACACCTTCGAAAAGTATTACTACTGCTTGCGCAAGTTTTCAGCCTGCAACCCAAAGCCAGGTCATTCTCGGGACAGCGATAGTTGATATTTTAGACAGCACGGGCCAGTATCGTCCTTGTCGGGCTTTTCTAGATTCATGTTCTCAGTGCAATTCCATCACTGAGAAATTCGCAAATGCACTAGGTCTGCAAAAGAAAGAAATTAACGCAAAATAAAGGGAGTTGAAAATCTTCAATCCCGAATAAAATACGTTACTTCTACTCAAATTAAATCGCGCTACGAAGAAGTAGATCTTAACCTCTCATTTTTAGTTTTCCAAGAAATTTCAGAGTTGATGCCCGCGATTCCTATTGATAAAAACTCCATACGAATTCCGGACCAGATCTTTTTAGCAGATCCGGAATTTTGTAAACCATCAGAGATCGATATTTTAATAGGCGCCGAACATTTTTACAATCTTATGCGTGCTGGTCAAATTAAGGTCAAGGGACAATCGGCACTCTTCCAAGAAACTGATCTCGGCTGGATCTTTGCGGGACGGTACGTCAGTCCTCAAGTACCCAAATCTCGATTGCAACCACAATCGCGCGTATCTTGCAATTTGATTAAATTTCAGGATTTACCCATCTTGTGGGAATTAGGAGAAGAAAAGTCCTCTAAAATACTGTCAGGGGAAGAGCGAGCCGCGGAAGACCATTACAAAAATACAACTGAGCGCGATGAGTCGGGTCGTTACGTGGTTAGATTACCGTTTAATGATAAAAAAGAATTACTTGGAGACTCTCAAAATGTAGCCTTTCAACAATTTTATGCGCTCGAAAAAAGATTCGCAAAGAATCCCGAACTCAAATCTCAGTATACAGACTGTCTCGACGGTTATTTCAATGAAGGTCGTATATCTCTTGTTAATAATCAGGACCTTTCACGGCCTGGTAACCATCTTCCTCACCACGCCGTGATAAAGGCCGACAGCCTTACAACTAAAATAAGGGTCGTGTATAATGGCTCCGCTAAAACTACTACCGGGGTCTCTTTAAATGACACTCTTTTAGTAGGACCCACAATACAAGAAGATCTTTTTTTCATCGTTACCCGATTTAGATCGTTTCTAGTCGCACTTACCGCTGATATTCAGCAAATTTATCGACAAATTAGGGTTCCCCCGGAAGACAGTTTTTATTAAAAGATTTTATGGCGAAACGAACCCGATAAAACGACTAAAATCTACGCGTTAAACACGGTTACATTCGGCACTTCATGCGCTCCCTTTATCGCAATTCGAACGTTGCATTCAACTTATGTCGACGACCTGTTGACCTGAGCGCAAGCGATGCAAGAGGCGTTACAATTGAAAGAAGATTTAATCAATCTTTTACGACGAGGTGGATTCAATCTACAAAAGTGGGGATCGAATTGTCCCACATTATGCGACGAATTTTCAAACGAATTGGCTGATCCTTACCTCTCTCTAGATCCCTCAGAAACAATAAAGGCGTTAGGGATCCATTGGGATCCGACGACCGACTCTATTCTGTATACGGTCAATTTAACAAATTCAACGGATTCAGCAACAAAGCGTTCTATACTCGCTCAATGTGCCAAACTGTTTCACCCGCTAGGTTCGTTGGGTCCAGTCATTCTTGTTGGCAAAATTTTAATCCAACAACTTTGGAAACTACAATTGGGTTGGGATGATCCAGTTCCAATAGAAATTCAGGACAAATGGTTCGATTATAAATCGCAATTAAGTTTACTCAACTGTATCAGGTACCCGCGATGCATAACTCTTGAATTTACAGACAAGGTGCAATTACATGGTTTCTGCGATGCGAGCGAAAAGGCCTATCGTGCTTGCCTTTATTTTCGGGCAACTGATACCCAGGGTAATCACCATTGTACTCTCATTTGTTCAAAGTCACGTGTCGCTCCAATAAAAACCAAGACTGCCAAGACTAGAGTTATGCGCCGCTACTCTTCTTGCACAATTGTACAATGCGACAGTTCGCTCGCTTCAAATTAAATTTGCTAAGACTCTTTTTTGGTCAGACGCAACCATTGTCTTGAACTGGATCAACACCCCACCACATACGTTGCCCACATTTGTTGCCAATCGAGTCGCTGAGATTCAAACAACGACTGAGTCTAAAACCAGATTTCTTAAATAATTCTCTTTGGACGCATGGTCCTGAATGGCTCAGTAAAGATGAAAACGTCTGGCCTCAGTTCGATTTCAAATCACAAGAGAGTTCAGAGACGCAGCTATCAGAAAATGTCTCTCTCAAGGTTACGCGACAAGAGTTTGATCTTTTTTAATTCTAGATCCAAGGCACAAACTTGAAATGTTTTACGAAACATCTTGGGGAAAAGAAATGGTTGCTGCCTCGTTACAGAAATTCGAAAGTGTCTACCGCACATCGTACTTCAACAAAGAGGTAATGAACCAATGTATATACTCACAATAACATTTCTGTATCAGGCATAATTATGTTATTTTTTACAACTTATGATATTTGTGTACAAGAAGCACATCATGTTTGAATTCAGTTTCTTGCTTGAGTACAATTTTACATTGAATTAAGCACATGCATAAAAAAAATTAAAGATATCTAATTTAATATTCTTATTATTCTCATTATTATGATAAAGGATACAGATTTCGTTTATTATATAGGAAACTCAAGAAGAAGAAGAAGTTGAGAAAGATCCCCCTGCAGTTGAAGATTTGGGAACACAAAAAGAGACCGTCAAAATCAATATGTTCGCCGAATTTAAAAAGAAAAGTAAGAAATAGCAGATCACTCGAAATTCAAAATCCTCTAATCGAGAATAGCGAAGAGAGATCTCTACCTATCACAAGAATTTTCTGATGAGGACCAAGATGTGCTGAAATGGTGGCATCAGAACGAGAAGATCTTTCCTACTCTGTCTTCAATGGCTCGGGATTCACTATGCATACCAGCTACATCAATATCAGCAGAACGAGTATTTTCTCGTGGTTCCCTAACCATCAGGAAACATCGAAATCGTCTCGAAAATCAATCGATTAAATTCCTAATAAGTAATAATAATTCGTCGGTTACTTGTAGCTTGGCACCTCGGATTCGAATGTTATTAGATAAATAGAACCTTTGTTTTAATATCGAATTGATTGATAAAGCAGTAATTTTATAACAATCTACAATTGTATTAAAGTTCCAAATAAAAGTGCGTCATATTCTATCCAATATTTGAATTTTTTGAATTTGTACCAAAAATTCGTATTCAGCGACACAAGAAACTTCTAACCTTGACTGTGATGAAAACTTGCTAACTTTTGAGTTGCTTTGCAAGCTTGAATTTGCTTCAAAAGGTTGAGTATTCAAATTCAAATCTAACCATTTCAGCTTAGAAATATTTTGCTGAAAAGTTTCTTCTAAATTTTTTTGTTTAGTTAAATGAGTTAATTTTATTTTCAATTTGAAAAGATTTTGAATCAATTATAAATTAAATGTTTACACAGAGTTTTAGAAACCATTTACTCGGTTCGATAGGCTTAGCAAGATGATCGTCTCACAAGACGATTCGAAGTGATGTGACATCTTGAAAAGACGATCACTTTTCTCCTTCTCGTCGGATTCTCGGATCGATCGCTCGATATGCATCACGATTTCGTACCTTATCTTCAGCTTGTATTGTAACTTAGGGAAATTGTTTAAGAAAACTCAACTTAACAGGACGTTATATTTAAAATCTTATCTTCAGTTAAGCCCAATGAAACATCAAAAATTTTTAAGAGATCCCGAGGTATGTGGTGATTAACTATAACTTGTCCTGTAACTAAGGAAACATGTTGAAAGAAACAGAAATCGACAGAACGTAATCTTCAGAATCTTATCTTTAATTAAGGCATATGAAAGTTTAGAAATCTTCACAAATCTTCTCGGGTTCTTAGATATGACACAAAATTTGCAAGCGTTTCTGCGTTGGGTTTCAGAAACTTGTTAAAAAAAACTGAAATCGACAGAACGTAATTCACAGATATAGTTAGGAGACATCTTTGCTGATTTTTTGAAAGATATCGTTTCAAGTTGACCTAAGTATTGTAAGTCTAAAGAAGATTTTTTTATTGGCATTAGGGTCGATAATGTTTATTTGTTTTGTATTCCACAATTAATTTTTAAAAAAGATATCTATTTTTAAGTAAATTAAAGTTAGATTTTTTATGTTTCGTTCATGTGAAATTCGGACAAAATGCTAGTTTCCTTATCAATCTCAAACCAGAAAGATCCTTTCCTAATCACTTAGTGTGAAAATTTTTCTAATTTTAAATTTTAAACCTGTTTTGAAGAAAATCATTAAGAAAAAGAAGTTTTTAAATTTGTGTCAGTGTTTTTACATTACACGTGGTAACTTAGCGACGTCCAGACTAAGCTTGAATTTGCGTAGTTGTAATAAGAATAGCTTATGGAAGAGAACAAGGAAAAAAATTACTGAGGATAAGTTTAAAGTTTCGTTTTTTGGTTGACTAATCAACTCACTACACTGTTAGAAGTAAGTTCATGAAATTTCATGAACATGTTAGTAAAGCCTTTTACAATACGGTTAGTGAAAAACTCATTCAAATATCATGCAACACTGAAATTTAAATAGCTTTATTGAAATTTCAATATAAGTTTTGAAACTATTTTAAGAGATAGTGCATTACATTTTTTGTAAACGTTCATAAATATCCTCTGAAATTACTTCTTTCGAAATAACAAAGTGAAAACAATTTTTGTACATGTAATCACAAAAAATGTATTAATCGATTGAAAAATATATCACAAAGAATATTTATTTAGTTTTATGAAATTTAATAGAAAATGTCACTTCATATTCAATACATGTTCATAAAATTTACGTAAAGCACAGTGAAAGTTATTCAGCCACCAATAATATTTTATGTACGAGGAATTGAAACAGGTTTCAGAGTGATTTTGTATGAAATTTCAATAACTTTTGCTTCAATATTAAGTTTCGTGTCACTGAAAATTAATAAACATGGTCTCAAATTAATTTTTAAATCTAAATTTATGAAATTTCGGTGACATGAGTCATTGAAAACTGACTGAAATTTCAGAAAATTTCTAACAGTGTATGATAGTAATAATTTCTCTCTGACTTGGTAATTGATGATCTTTTAACTCAAGTTCTGGATTTTCAAAAATATACATTATACTGAATTTGGATCAATCTGAATGTATAAGGTAGGACTGATTAACATAGCCTTACCGACGAGTCCAGTGGTTCAGTCCGAGATGAAACATAAAACATGTAACTTTAATTTACTTAAAAATAGATATCTTTTTTCAAAATTAATTGAAAAACACAAAACGAATGAACAATATCGACCGAAATGCCAATAAAGAAATCTTGTTTACACTCGTGATTCTCAGAACCTTATCTTTAATTAAGGCCTTTGAATGTTGAAAAATCTTCACAGGTTCTCAGATTTTACAAACAATTTTCAAGCGTGTCTGCGTCGGGTTTCAGTTGATGATCAACGTAGTTGTCTGCAAGAGCGGCGATTAAATATAACTTTTTCTGTAACTTAGGAAACTTGTTTAAAAAAACTAAAATTGACAGAACATAATCTTTACAATCTTATCTTCAATTTAGGCCAATAATAGCTCACAAATCTTTACCGGTTCTCCGATGTGACGAACAATTTTCAAGCGTATCTGCGTCGGGTTTCAGAAACTCTTTGAAAAAATCTGAGAATAACAGACTGTAATTCTCAGAATCTCATATTTGATTAATACCAGTAAAAGTTTGAAAATCTTCACGGGTTCTTAGATGTGACAAAAAATTTTCAAGTTTGTCTGCGTTGGGTTTCAGAAACTTGTTGAATGAAGCTGAAATCGACAGAACGTAATACTCAGTATCTTATTTTCAATCAAGGCCAATAGAAGTTTGAAAATCTTCACGGGTTCTTAGATGAAAAACAATTTTCAAGATTGTCTTCGTTGGGTTTCAAAAACTTTTTGAAAAAATACTGAAATTGGCAGAACATAATCCTTAAAATCTTATCTTCAATTGAGGCCAATGAAAGTTTAAAAATCTTCACGGGTTCTCAGATGTGACAAACAATCTTCAAGTGTATCTGCGTCGGGTTTCAGAAACTTGTTGAAAAAATCTGAAATTGCCAGACTGTAATCCTCAAATTCTCATCTTTAATTAACACTAATACAAATTTAAAAATCTTTACGGGTACTTAGATATGACAACAAATTTTCAAGTTTGTCTGCGTTGGGTTCCAGAAACTTGTCGAAAGAAACAGAGACTGACAGTACGTAATACTTAGAATCTTATCTCCAATTAGGGCCAAAACAAGTTCAAAAATCTTTGCAGGTTCTAAGATACGACAAAAAATTCGCAAGTGTGTTTGCGTCGGGTTTCAGTAGGCGATCAGTGTTGATGACTCTGAGAGCGGTGATTAACTATAACTTTTTCTGTAATTTAGGAAACTTGTTTTAAAAAACTCAAATTGACAGAACGTAGTTTTCAAAATCTTATCTTCTATTGAGGCCAAATAAAGTTCGAAAATCTTCACGGGTTCTCAGATGGGACAAACAATCTTCAAGTGTATCTGCGTCGGGTTTCAGAAACTTGTTGAAAAAATCTGCAATTGCCAGACTGTAATTCTCAGATTCTCATCTTTAATTAAAACTAATAAAAATTTAAAAATCTTTACGGGTTCTTAGATATGACAACAAATTTTCCAGTTCGTCTGCGTTGGATTTCAGAACCTTGTTGAAAAAAACTGAAATTGACAGAACGTAATTCTCAGAATTTAATATTTAATTAACACCAATCAAAGTTCGAAAATCTTAAAGAGTTCTTAGATATGACAACAAATTTTTAAGTTTTTCTGCGTTGGGTTTCATGAACCTTTTGAAAACCTGAAATTGACGGAACGTAATCCTTAAAATCTTATCTTCAATTATGTCCAATAAAAGTTTAAAAATCTTCACGGGTTCTTAGATATGACAAAAAATTTTCGAGTTAGTCTTCGTTAGGTTTCAGAAACTTGTTGAAAAATACTGAAATTGACAGAACGTCATTCTCAGAATTTCATCCTCAATTAACACCAATCAGAGTTTGAAAATCTTCACGGGTTCTTAGATATGATAAAAAATTTTCAAGTTTTCCTGCATTGGGCTTCACAAACTTTTTGAAAAACTGAAAATGACAGAACATAATACTTAAAATCTTATCTTTAATTATGTCCAATAAAAGTTTAAAAATCTTTACGGGTTCTTGGATAGGACAACAAATTTTCAAGTTAGTCTGCGTTAAGTTTTAGAAACTTGTTGAAGAATACTGAAATTGACAGAACGTAATTCTCAGAATTTCATCCTTAATATGCACCAATCAAAGTGTGAAAATCTTCACGGGTTCTTAGATATGACAAAAAATTTTCAAGTTTTCCTGCGTTGGGTTTCACAAACTTTTTGTCAAACTGAAAATGACAGAACATAATCCTTAAAATCTTATCTTTAATTATGTCCAATTAAAGTCTAAAAATCTTCACGGGTTCTCAGATATGACAAACAATTTTCAAGCGTATCTGCGTCCGGTTTCAGAAACTCGTTGAAGAAAAAAACTGAAATTGACAGACTGTAATTGTCCGAATTTCATCTTCAATTAACGCTATTAAGAGTTAAAAAATCTTCAAGGGTTCCTAAATATGACGAAACATTTTCAAGTTTGTCTGCGTTGAGATTCAGAAACTTGTTGAAAACCTGACATTGACAGAACGTAATACTCAGAATCTTATTTTCAATTAAGGCCAATAAAAGTTTAAAAATCTACACAGGCTTTATGATATGACGACAAATTTTCAAGTTAGTCTACGTTGTTTTACAAACTTGTTGAAAAACTAAAATTGACAGAACATAATCCTTAAAATCTTATCTTCAATTAAGGCCAATAAAAGTTTGAAAATCTTCACGTGTTCTCAGATATAGCAAACAAATTTGAAGCGTATCTGCGTCGGATTTCAGAAATTTTTAAAACCAAGAAAGTAAAATTTATAGACTGTAATGCTCAGAATTTTATCCTTAATTAACGCCATTAAAAGTTTGAGAATCTTCACGGGTTCTTAGATATAACAAAAAATTTTCAAGTTGGTCTGCGTTGGGTTCCAGAAACTTGTTGAAAAAATACTAAAATTGACAGAACATAATCCTTAAAATCTTATCTTCAATTAAGACCAATAAAAGTTTAATAATCTTCACGGGTTTCCAGATATGGCAAACGATTTCCAAGCATATCTGCGTCGGGTTTCAGAAATTTAATGAAAAACACTGAAATTAACAAAACGTCATCCTGATAATCTCATGTTAAATTAGGGCCCGCTGTTGTTGTTTGCGAGAGCGGTGATTACCTATAACTTGTCCTGTAACCTAGGAAGCTTGTTGAAAAAAATTGAAATTCATTGAACGTAATCCATGAAATATTATCTTCAATTAAGGCCAATAAAATTTCAAGAATCTTTCCGGATTAACAAGATATAGCAAACATATCCAAGCGTGTCTGCGTTAGGTTTTAGGAGACACTCTCGAAAATGTTTAGTCATATTTTGAGGAATAATGAAGATTTTTAAAGTTTCATTGACTTGGATTGTAGATAGGACTTCAGAGACGTCGTGGTATAAGTTTCAGTCTTATGCTATGTATACATTTTCTAGGTCATGTCATGAGTTGAAGAAAATGTACAAAATTCGAATCGATATATTCTCTTCAAAAATTCAAAAATGTCTTCATTAGGGGTCATTTAACGCAAAATTTTTTTGGCTTTTTAACAGATTTTTGAAATGGGTTCGTACGTATTTTTTAAACGATTAATCATCTTTCAAAATCAACCGTGATTTTAAGTACTGGTCGCGCTAGCCGGGTATGTAATTACTGACGCTATTGTGAAAAAAATTAATAATGAAAAAGAAACTCAAAGAAATGAAAAAAAGTTTCATAATTAAAATAATACTTTTGTGAATCATTTTAAATCAAAATTATTATTATTCACTGATCACATTTTCATTTTAAGCCCTAGAATCTCACAATGTTCAGAATGACTCCGCACAAAATGTACAGAAAATGGCTTCTGTTCATAATCTCTAATATTGATTTTTTTTATATACCTTCGAACCTGCAGATTAATAATTTAAAAGAAAACAATAGAAACAATGGGCTGTTATCATTCAATCCAGTGCAAAAATTTCACTTTCTACATGTATTTCAATAGAAAAATTCATATATTATTGAAATTTTATAAATCTCAGAAACATTTTTCCAGATTTAGCTAGACGCCTTATATTTTGTAGATCATACATGATCTTCGCGTATCGTTTGAACCACCCCTATACATTGAAACCTGGAAATCCATACTTTCTAAAAACAAACACCACGGGATATTTTTATATCAAACTTTTTAGAGGTTTTTCTATCATCCTTTGATGAGAAAAGCAAGGAAATAGACATTGATAAAAAACAATTACCACAAGATATTGTTTAAAACATTTTCCTTCCTAGGCGATGTTTTTCATATTTATTGTAGAGTGAATTCTGATCCCAATAGTTTAATCAAAACATCTTCCGTGGTTTTGGTTTCTTGTGAATGTCAATTTTCATGCCTGAAGCCTTAAGTATGTTAAAAAAAGCCCTTAAAATGAGTTAGAAGACTTTTCTTGGAGAGAATACTTTGTGCACTTATTTTGAAGTAATTTTCTATCCCCAAAAATTTAACTGAAAAATCTCCCATGGTTTTGGTTTTTTGAATATGTCAATTCCTTCACTTAAATCTTTAAGGGATGATAAAACAACACCCAAGAAGAATCAAAACATTCTTCTTTCCGGGCGATCTTTCTCAAATTTATTGTAAATTGGTTTTTTTTATCAATAGTTCAATCAATGAATGTCCGTTCAAGTTTTTTTGGTAACGACGATTTCCTTGCCTAAACCTTAAAGGATGTTAAGGTAACTCTTAAAATAAATTCAAAGACTTTTTATGGCGGAGCATGATCCCTGCACTTATTTATGAGTGATTTTCCATCCCATTAGGTCAATCGAAAATTCTCCTGTGGTTTTAGTTTTCTGGAAATTTCGAGTTCTGTGCTCAAATCTTTAAGGGATGATAAAACAACCATTAGAATAAATTATAATACTTTTCCTGCTTAGCGATGGTTCTTAAATTCAAATTTAAGTTATTTTCGACCCCAATAGTTTAATCAAAAATACTGAATGGTTTTGGTTTTTTGGAAAATTCGATTTTCTTCCTTGAATCTTTCAGAGATCTTGACATAACCCTCACAAATAATTGAAACACTTTTTTGGTAAAGAAAGATCCTTTCACTTAGTTTGAAGTATTTTTTTGCCATAGTTAGCATTATCACAAAGTCTCTCATTGTTTTTGTTTTTTGGAAATGTTAGTTTGCTTGCTTGATTCTTCAGGGGTTGTGAAAATCTTTCTTGAAAGTAATTAAAAAACTTTTTCTGGTAGAGAACTGGTCAATCACAAAGTCCTCCATTCTTTCGTTTTTTTTAAATGTTAGTTACCATGCTTGAATCTTTAAGGAATGTTAAAACATCCAACAGAATAAATTAAAACACTCTTATTGATAGAGAAAGCTCCATGAAATTATTTTGAAGTCTTTCACAGCCCTAGTTTTTCAATCACAAATTGTCCTATTGTTTTAATTTTTTTTCGCAATGTTAGTCTCTTTGTTCGAATATTTTAGGGATGATAAAACAACCATTAGAATATTTTGAAGTGTTTTTTTGCCAACCCACTAGTTTAATTAGAAAGTCTCCCATTGTTTTGATTTTTTTGGAAATATTTGTGTCTTTGCTTGAATCTTTAAGGGATGTTAAAGCAATTCTTGAAATAAATTACAACACTTTTTCTAAGAGCAGAGGTATTCTGCAATTATTTTGAAGTGATCTCCTACGCCAGTAGTTGATTAAACAAATCTCTTGTGGTTTTGCTTTTTCCAAGTGTTGATTTCCTTATTTGAATCTTTACGGGATAATAAAACCACCATTAAGATGAATTACAACACTTTACCCGCTAGGCGATGTTGCTCACATTAATCTTGATGTGATTTCGCATCCTAGCAGTTTGATTAAAAAATCTCCTGTTCTTTTGGTTTTTCAGAAATGTCAATTTTCTTGCTTTAATATTTAAGAAATGATAAAACAACCCTCAAAATAAATTCAAGGACTTTACGTTCTAGGCGATGTTTCTCACATTTAGATTAAAGTTATTTATGTCCCCAATAGTTTAATTCAAAATATATCCTGTGCTTCTGCTGCTTCCAAGTGTTGATTTCATCATTTGGATATTTGAGGGATGATAAACCCACCCTTTAATTTAATCAAAACACTACTTGCTGGCGATGTTTCTTAAATTTAAATCAAAGTTATTACCGACTCTAATTGTTTAATAAAAAAATCTCAATTGGTTCAAGTCTTTTGAAAATGAAGATTATTTTACTTGAATCTACAAAGGATGTTAAGTCAACCCTCACAAATAATCAATCATCTGTTTGTTACTGGACGCTCCCTGTTCTTATTTCGGAATGATTTCCTGTCAAAGAATTCCCCATGGTTTTGAATTTTTTAAAAATATGAGTTTTTTTGTTCAAATCCTTGAGGGTGGATAAAACATCCCTTTAAACATAGATGAAAATACTTCTTGCAATAGAAAAAATTCCTTGCACTTGGTTTGAATTGATTTGTTGCCCCAGTAGTTCAACCACAAAGTCTTCCATTGTTTTTTTTTTTTCTTTTGGAAATGTTATTTTCCTTGCTCGAATCTTTAAGGGATGTTAAAACAACAACAAAAATAAAGCAAAACACTTTCTTTGGTAGCATGGGGTCCCTACACTTATTTTAAGTGATTTTCTACCCCAGTATTTTAATCAAAAATTCTTTTGTGATGATACAACAACTCTTAGAATAAATAAAAATACTTGGTTTAAAATTAAACTATTTCGCTGAAAATTAATTTTTTTTCGGTTGAATTCGACTGTGTTTGATTACAAAAAAAATTGTTTTTGGTTGAAATAATATCAACTATTATATTTTTCGTTGAAAAGTGATCTACTTTGGTTGAAAATTTATGTATTTTGTAAGAAATTCGAATATTTTATTTGGTTGAAAAGCAAATTTTTTTGTTGAAAATTTATATTTTCGGTTTGAAAATGCAACCGCTTTTCAGAAAATCCGTCTTTTTGGTTTGAAAATTCAGTAATTTCGTGGACAATTTTTTTTCTTTCTTGGTTTAAAATTTGGCTTTTTGGTTTCCAAATTTATCTCTTTTGATACAAAAATATAATTTTTTGTTGTTGAAAATTAATATTTTCGGTATGAAAGATTTAACCATATGGTTGAAAATTCATGCATTAAAAAAAAATTAACTATTTTGCTATAAAGTCCAAATTTGATCGAAAAGTAACTTTTTTGTTACAAATAAGTCGTTTTCTCTTGAAAATTCATTCCTTCTGGTGTAAAATTTCATATTTTTTGGTTGAAAATACAACAGTTTTGTTAAAAGAGTAGCTCAAAAATCCTATTTTGACTAATACCTATTCATTTTTAATTATTTTTTTATGAATTATCGTCTCAGTTATTTTGATTTTCAATTATGAAATTAGAAAAAAAGTAACTTACCCAAAACTGGTTTAGGTTCGTTTTTTTTTAAATGCCGATTTCCTTGCTTGAATGTTTTGAAAATGTTGAAAGAACTATACAGAAATTAAAAAAAAATTTCATCAATTGAAGAATTTTTTTATTAAATACATGTAAAAAAGAGAAGTTTTGTCATTTTTAAAGTGAAATTTGTCCATTTTCATTACGTTTGGTGAGTGCTCTTTCAAATTGTCAGTGGAATTATAAATTCATTTTTAATTAATTTTTTATCCTGAAAAAAGATCTTCTCCTTTCACTCTGCTGGGATTTGAACCACAGAACATCAGACTTCCGGTCAGGTGCTTTTTCCATTAAGCTACTGGGGACATCGGGAGAAGAAACTTCATTTCAGAAAATATACGCATTATTACGCTAGATGGTACAAATCAAATTTTTTAAGTAATCTGTATTATCATTAGAGAAGAACAGCAAATTTTTAACGTCTTTTTCAGACTAGATAAAGTTGTGAAAAAAAAATCATTTTCAATCAATTTTTATCTGAAAAAAAGATCTTCTTCTTTCACTTTGCTGGGATTCGAACCACGGAACTTCTGATTTCCGGTCAGGTGCTTCTCCCATTGAGCTACTAGAGAGATCGAGAGAAGAAACTTTATTTCAGAAAATATACGCATTATTATGCCAGACGGGACAAATCAATTTTTTAAAGGAATATGTATTATCATTGTAGTTTCACAGAACATTTTTATCGTTTTCCGCAGAGTGAAAGAAGATCTTTTTTTCAGAAAAAAAAAATAACTAATAATTATCATTTTCTATTCATAACTATTTAGTCTGAAAAAGACGTTAAAAATCTTCTGTTATTCCATACCATCTAGCATAATAATGCCTATATTTTCTGAAATGAAGTTCCTTCTCTCGACCTCTCTAGTAGCTTAATAGGAAAAGCACTTGACCAGAAATTAGAAGTTCTGTGGTTCGAATCCCAGTGGAGTGAAAGGAGAAGATTTTTTTCAGAAAAAAATTAATTATAAATTAAAAATTCGTTCTAAAACCATATGTTTATTTAGTTTGTAGACAAAAGTTATAAATTTTAGTATATCCTTTGGGATCCCAGCGAGAAAAGGAATTTACGTTCAAGTGACGTACTCGGGTGAAAATTGGAATGTGAGCTCACTAAAACGCCAGGATGGTATTTCGCGCTACGAGCCACTTGCGCAACATTTCGGCTCTGTAAAGTGGACCAATATAATCCTCTCAAACACACTTCCTATGGACAACGCGTACGAACATTTTAGATCCGTTTAACGCTACCTCGAAAAGTTACTGACAACAGTATAGAATTTTAATGTCGAAAATATTATTTCATATATTTTATAGAAATATATAATACAAAACATTAACAACAGGTGTTGAATATTTGTATTTATATTCAGTTGTTAATAAACTAATAACTGTGGGTAATTATTATTTAATATTAGTATTAATTAAAAGCTTTGAGTATACATTTTATTATAATATTCTACAATAAAGATATATTTTTATCGACATTGCCGTTAGCATAATAAATTTCTGGTTTCTTTAATAAATAAATTTATTTGTAAAGAAGAGGGTTGTTACAAAAAACCAATTTTGAAATTCTCTGGCTTTTCCAGACTGTTCTTAATTTTTCTTTTAGGTATGAAAACAACCTCAAACCTAGGAGATCAACAACGGTAATGAAAAAAGTGTTTGCTTCTAAATTTAATTTAAACATTTTTACCAGGGGTTATTCACAATTTATAAAATAGGTATGTAAGATACATGAATTTTCGACCAAAATATTGAGTTTTCAATTCAAAGTATTTAAAATTCAACCAAACATAGGAGAATTAAATTTAAGTTAATATAACTAATTTTCAGCCAATAAAAAAAGGAATCTTCAACAAACTTGTTTAATCGTCAATCAAAACTGACAATTTTCAAACCTAAAAGAGAAATTTAAAAAAATACAGTTGAATTTTGCAACCACGAGAGATTTTTCAGTCAATAAGGGAAAATATCTGATTCAAAATTTTGAATTTAGAGCCACAAGGACGAATTGCCTTCAAAAAAGTTGAGTTTCCAACCCGAAGATATGAATTTTCAACAACAAAATTGAACTTTCAAGACAAAGTAAATGAATTTTCAAATAAGAAGACACATTTTCGAGCAAAAATAGAAGAGTTACAATCACGGATAATAAAATTAATTTTAAACCATAAAAAATATATTTTCAACAAAATAGTTCAATTTCGAACCAAAGAGAGGAAAGAGAGAAAATGATGAATCTTCAACAATAAAAACATTATTTTTCAACAAAATAGTTGAATTTTCGACTCAAGAGACGAATTATCTATAAAAAAGACGAATTTTTAACATAATGCATGAATTTTTAACTAAAAATGATAAATTGTCAATATCAAATAAATAAAAAATCTTCGAAAAGATAGTAAAATATTAAACAGAAGAAATTAATTTTGAAACAAAAATTCAATAATCAAATTTCCAGTAAAAAAATTACTTTTACCCAAAAAATTAACGAAATAGTTCAATTTTCAAGCAGGAAAAAAGTAATTTTGGACTAAGTGGGTAAATTTTCAATCATAGTTATAAATCTTAGAGAAAAAAATGAATGCTCAACCAAAAGTTTTGTAGTTGATTTCTGCCAAGACATATTTAAATTTTCAATGAAAAGACAGTTGAATTAAGCCGAAAAATACAAATTTTCAATAAATTAGTCGAATATCCAACTTAAACAGGCTAATTTTGAAACCAAAAAGGGTAATTTTCATGAAGAGTAATTTTTAAAAAAGAGATGAATTTTCAACGAAGAAAGATTTTTTAGTCAATATAAGAAAAAAAATTTGATTCCAAATTTTGAATTTTAAGCCATGAAGATGAATTTTCAACAAAAATTAAGTTTTCAAACTCGAAAATATAGAATAGTTACATTTACGGCTAAAAAAAATAATTCTCACAAACAAAAAATACATTTTCAACAAACTTATTCAATTTTCAACCAAAATTAATTTGTATCAAAAGTGATGAGTCTTTGACCTGAAAAATGATTTTTTGATCAAATAGTAGAATTTTCAACCCAAAATCTGAATCATGTAACAAAAAAGAAGAATTTTCAGCATGATGAATCTTTAAATAAAAAATAATAATTTTTAATCAAACAGTTAAATTTTCAACCCAGAAGAATAATTTTCTACTAAAAAAGGCAAGGAATCAAGAAATTAGTTAAATTTTCCCTCACAGCGGATAAATATTCAACGAAATAATTAAATTTTCAACCAAACAGATGAATTTTCAGCCAAGAAGATTAAAGTTCCATAAAAAAAAGAAATTCGGACAAAAAATGGAATAGCTAAATTTACAGTTGAAACATTAATTTTCAATTTTGAGAAAGGATAATTTCCTACTAAAGAAATGAATTTAAACCGCAAGAGTGACCCAAAATGTGACTAATTTCGAACCCAAAAAGTGACTAAAAATTACTCATGTACATGAATAATTCAACTAATAAATGTTATTTTTCAATCATAGGAATAGACAAGAATTCGATGAAATTGATTAAAAAAAGATCCAAAAAGTTCCATTGAATTGAAAAAAATGCGAGTGCACAGGATTCAGGGCGAATTCAAATCAAATCCAGATCATTCCAAAGAATTTAATTCAGTGGAATTCAATGGAATTCCAGAGAATTCAAAACAATTAAAAAGAATTAACAAACAAAATTAATTCAAAAGGATTACAAAGAATTTAAAAGAATTTAAAAGGATTTCAAAAGAATTTAAAAGAATTCCAAGAATTCAAATTAATTCATAGGAATTCGAATGAAATCAGAAATATGTGTAGATATTAATTCAATAGTGATGGAATAAAAAATGTTTAGAAATTAAACCAATTTATCGCACATAACGCGCACAATTTTTTAGTTTAAATTTGAAATGTTTAAAATTGATCCAAACTATACTGAAGCTTTTGGAATTGATCAATATCAAAATTTGAGGTTATAGAATTTTCCAATTCAAAATTTTATGGGATACATAACTTTTTGAATTGGATTTTCTTTTTTTTTGTAATTAAAATTTAAAAGAGAACATATTGTGGGCACAAAGCGTGCACACTGTTTGAATTTAAATTAAAAATATTTAAAATTGAACCAGTCTATATTGAAGCTTTGAAAATGATTCAATTTCAAAATTTGAGCTTATAGAACTTTCCAACTTAAAATTGTATAAGTGTAATTAGTGCCCGCATAGCACTCAATGTTCTAGTTTAATTAAAAAAATGTTTAAAATTGATCCAATCTATAAAAAAAGCATTTAGAATTGATGAATTTCAAAATCTGAGCTTATAGAACTTTCCAACTATTATTACTTTTTGAAACTATGACTTTTGAAATTCAATTTATTTTTTTGAACGAAAAAGGCTTTTAAGATTAGTCAATTTCAAAATTCAAGCTTATAGAACTTTCCAGCTTAAAATTTTATTGAATCCATAACTTTTTGAATTGAATTAATTTTTTTTTTAATGAAAATTTAAAAGAGAACAGATTGAACGTACCATAAATCAGATTATTGAAACTTGAAATTACTAGGTAAATCAAGTTTTTCGAATCATGTAAGATTTCCTGTAAAATCTATAAAAAATGTATTCTGTCACTTTCCTCGAAAATGAAGAAAAAATTTTCTTCAAAGAAAATGTAATTAGTGTCTGCATAGCACTCCATGTTCAAGTTTGAATAAGAAATGTTCAAAATTGAACCAATCTATACCAAAGCATTTATAATTGATCAATTACAAAAGTTGAGCTCATAGAACTTTCCAATTTAAATTACTTATTGAAACTAGTGAATTTTTAAATTGAATTTATTTGTTTAAATGAAAATTACAGAAAAATAGATATAAGATTATTGAAACTTGAAATAACAAAATAAATCAAGTATTTCAAATCATGTAAGATTTTCTGTAGAAGCTATTAAAAAATGTATTTCGTCACTTTTCTGAAAAATGAACAGATTTTTTTCTCTAGAAAGAGTGTACAATAATTAGTGCGCGCTTAACGCGCACAATGTTCTAGTTTAAATTGAAAATATTGAAAATTAAACCATAATATACAACCATAGTATTTAGAATTTAACAATGTCAAAATCTAAGCTTATAGAATCTGCCACCTTTATTTACTGAATCTATAACTCTCAACACGAAATTTCTTTGTTTTAATGAAAGTTGAAGGAAAATATATTGGTCGTAACATGAATCCGATCATTGAAACTCGAAATTACTAGGTAAATCAAGTTTTCCAAATTGTGTAAGATTTTGTATAAAATCTACAAAAAAATTTATTACTTCACTTTCGTGAAGAATAAACAAAAAGAGTTTATCTAAAGGAAGGATAATTAGAGCTCATAACACGCACCATGTACTAGTTTTATTTTCTTAAATTCATTTCAAACAAATCTATACTGAAGCATTTAGAATTCAACAGTTTCAAAATTTAAACTTCTAGAACGTTCCAACTTAAATTTTGTATTGAATCTGTAGCTTTCAAAATTATTGTTAACAAATTGTTGAAGGAGAATAGATTGAACGTACCATAATTTAGATTATTGAAACTTCAAATTACTAGGTAAATCAAGTTTTCCAAATCATGTAAGGTTTTCTATAAAATCTATAAAAAATGTATTCTGTCACTTTCCAGAAAAATGAAAAGATTTTTTTCTCTAAAGAAAGTGTAATTAGTGCCCGCATAGCACTTCATGTTATAGTTTGAATAGAAAATGATTAAAATTAACCCATTCTATACTAAAGCATTCATAATTGATTAATTTCAAAATTTGAGCTTATAGAACTTTCCAACTTAAATTAAATATTGAAACTATGACTTTTCAAACTAAATTTATTTCTTTCAAATTAAAATTGCAGGAAAATAGATTGGACTTGACAATAAATAAGATTATTGAAACTTGAAATAACTAGGTAAATCAAGTTGATCCAAAATATACTGAAGGTTATAGAATTGATCAATATCAAAATTCAAGCTTATAGAATTTTCCAACTGAAAATTGTATGGAATCCATACCTTTTTGAATTAAATTAATTTTTTTGTGATTAAAATTTATAAGAGAACACATTTTGGGCACATATCGCGCACACTGTTTGAGTTTAAATTTAAAATGTTCAAAATTGAATCAATCCATACTAAAGCTTTGAAAATTATTCAATTTCAAAATTTAAGCCTATAGAACTTTCCAACTTATAATTGTATTGAATCCATAACTTTTTGAATTATATTAACTTTTCTTAATCAAATTTAAGGGAGAACAAATTGTACGTACCATAAATCAGATTATTGAAACTTGAAAGTACTATGTAAATCAAGTTTTTCAAATCGTATAAGATTTTCTGTGAAATATATGAAAAATGTATTCTGTCACTTTCCTGGAAAATGAAGAAAAAATGTTCTCTAAAGAAAGTGTAATTAGTGCCCGCATAGTACTCAATGTTCTAGTTTAAAGAAAAAATGTTTGAAATTGTACCAATCCATACCAAAGCATTTATAATTGATCAATTTCAACAGTTAAGCTTATAGAATTTTCAAACTTAAATTACTTATTGAAACTATGAATTTTTAAATTGAACTTATTTTTTCAAATAAAAATTAATGGAAAATAGATATAAGATGTAAGATTATTGAAACTTCGAATAATACAATAAATCAAGTTTCTCAAATCATGTAAGATTTTCTGTGAAATGTAGTAAAAAAATGTATTTTGTCACATTTCCGAAAAATGAACAGATTTTGTTTTCTGGAGAGAGTATACAATAATTAGTGCGCGCATAACGTCACAATGTTTTAGTTTAAATTAGGAATGTTGAACATTAAAGCAAACTATACTGAAGTATTTAGAATTGATCAATATCAAAATCTAAGCTTATAGAATTTTGCACCTTTATTCATTGAATTTATACTACTAGGTGACTTAAGTTCTTCAAATTGTGTAAGATTTTCTTCAAAATATATAAAAAATGTATTTTGTCACTTTCCTGAAAAATGAAAAGATTTTTTTAAAAATGAAAGTGTAATTAGTGCCTGCATAGCACTCAATATTCTAGTTTGAATGAAAAATGTTTAAAATTGATCCAATCTATACTAAAGCATTTAAAATTGATTAATTTCAAAATTTAAGCTTATAGAATTTTCCATCTATTATTACTTTTTGGAACTATGACTTGTCGAATTCAATTTATTTTTTTGAATAAAAATTGAAGAAAAATAGATTGGACCCAACAATAAATAAGATTAGTGAAACTTGAAATAACTAGGTAAATTAGGTTTCTTAAGTCATGTAAGCTTTTAAGTAAAATCTATAAAAAATGTGTTCCGTCACTTTGCTGGAAAACGAGCAGATTTTTTTCTCTAGAGCGTATAAAATAATTATTTCGCGCATAACTTGCACAATGTTCTAGTTTAAATTAAAAATGTTCAAAATTGAACCAATCTATAATAAAGCTTTTAAAATTAGTCAGTTTAAAAATTATCAAAAAATAGAGTAGTTAAATTTTCATTCAATAAAAAATCCCATTTTTTACAAAACAGTTTATTTTTGTACCGTGTTGTTGAATTTTCAAGCTAAAAAGAAAAATTGTCTACAAAACAGTTGAATTTTCAACCCAAGAATAAGAATTTTCACCAAAAAATTTAATTTTCTGCAGAAAAAACGATTTTTTAACTAAAATTATTAATCTTCAAACAAAGAAAAATCACTTGTAAGAAAGTAATTCATCTTTTAAACAAGGTTTTCAATTTTTAATTGGAAAATATAAATTTTTAACGAAATATATAATAGCTGATATTTCAACAAAAGATTTTAATTCAAAGTAAAAAAAAACAGATGGATTTTACCGAAAAAAACAAATTTTTAACAAAAAGCGTGAATCATGAAAAATAGAGTATTTAAATTTTTATTCAAGAGAATTCATTTTCAATTAAAAAATCAAATTTTCTACAAAACAGTTTATTTTTGTGCCATATAGTTGAATTTTAAAGCTAGAAGAAAGAATCTCCTATAAAATAGTTGAATTTTCATGCCAAGAATATGAATTTCCAACAAAAAAATTAATTTTTTACAAAAAAGAAGCAAAAAAAAAAAACAAATTGTCAACTAAAATTATTATTCTTCATTTTAAAAAAATCACTTTTAAAGAAGTAGTTCAACTTTTGAACAAGGTGTTGAATTTTCAACCCAAGAATAAGAATTTTTAACAAAAAAATTAATTTTTTACTACAAAGAAAAACGAATTTTTAATGAATCAAACAAATCTACTTTTAAAAAAGTATTTCAATTTTTAAACAAGGTGTGGAGTTTTTAATCTGAAAAGGTGAATTTTCAACGAAACATGTTGCTGTATACAAAAAAAAAATCTAACAAAAAATACGAATTTTCAACAATTTAGATAAGTTTTTAACGAAATAGTTGAATTTTTAAACAAAAAGAGATCAATTTTTATCAAAAAATAGAGTAGTTAAATTTTCATTCAATAAAAAATCCCATTTTTTACAAAACAGTTTATTTTTGTACCGCGTTGTTGAATTTTCGAGCCAAAAAGAAGAATTTTCTACATAGCAGTTGAATTGTCAACAAAAACGTCAATTTTCAATTTAAAAAAACGAATTTTCAACTAAAATTCTTAATCTTCAAGCAAAAAAATTCACTTTTAAGAAAGTAGTTCAACTCTTAAGTAAGGAATTGAATTCGTTACTTTCGGGGAGAGGTAGGGGGGGGGGATAAAAGACAAAACTACGGTCGTCAACCATTTTGAAAATTCAAGATTCTAGTTGGGGGTTCCAAAATATATTTTAAATTGGTAACATAATTTATGGATGACCCCTTACCCCCAGCACTTTTCACTTGCAACGTTTTTCTACCTTTTGTTTGTTTTCTCAGCGAGGTAAATTCCTAAACCCAAGAAAAAAAAAAATATCTTGAAAGCCTAGAAATTTTCCCTCTGAAAATTGGGTGCAACCGTTTTCACGCGCGCCTCTGCCAGGTGCGCTTTTTGTCAAGAAACAGAGAGAACAGAGGTGCACAGGTATCCAGAAGTCCTCCAAGTCAGAGCAATAAATAACTGTCTGAATCGTTACCGCGAAAATGGGGAGGAGTTCGAGTGCGGCGTTTGTCCCGGATTGTCAATGAGGGGCAAAAGAAGAAAAAGAATTCTCGAGTAGAGAAGGAACATTTTACAATTTCGAAAAAGGCAAAACGGGGAGAGATCAGAGCGACAATACGAATAATCGTATTGTGCGGCGCCCCCGACGCATAACCGGGAAATGACAATGATCCTTCGATTATCAATATCTCAAGAGCAACTCCACACAAACGGAGATCATAAATGTTTGAAAGCCAAACAGATAATTGATGGCACATGACTCATGATCTGCTGGATTTGTGAATAAAAAAAACATCCTTTTGATAGAGCTAACTGGAAAAGTTTTTTTTGGCGTCACAATATTTTATCCTGTTGATTAATTCCAAGTTTTTTAATGCCCCTGTGCTTTGCTGCTGCTTCGTGAATTCTTCCAGATGGCCTGCTTTTTCAAGGGGGGTAAACATAATTTAATCAGCAGTTTATATCTCACTCCCTCGGGACTGAGCAGATAAATGTTTCGGTTTCTAGAATTGCGGGGAGCTTTTTGTGCTGTATAATTGTGTTTTTTTTGCATTTTATTATTGCGGTTCGTAAATTTATATTAGAGTTCACACTCTTTCCTCTATTTTAAAGAACTCCTGTTTTCCCCTTTTTTCGTTTTTTCGATTAAATGTGAACTGAAGTGATAGAAGCCTATAAGAAAACCCAACTTTATTGGTTGATCGCTCATTTTTTTGGTTGAAAAGTCTACCCTTATATTTCGGGTTCAAAATTTGACTATTTGGTTCAAAATTTAATTATTTTATTGACATGAAACTATTTGGTTTAAAATCAATTTTTTCAACTAAAAACTTAAAGAGTATATTTTAGGTTAAAAAATTATCTTTTTTAGTTAAAAATTCAACTTTTTAGTTGAAAATTAATCCTTTTGAGTTGGAAATTCATGTATTCTCTTAAGGGTTCGTCTTTTTTGGTAAAAAATTAATCTTCTTGGTTAGAAAATGAACCTTTTGGTTAAAAATTGAACTATTTCGCGGAAAATTAGCTCTTTTTTTGGTTGAGAATTAATTTTCTTGACTGAAAATATTCTAATCCATTTTCATAAAAATATTATTATTACTGAACATTGATATTTTAAATCAAAAATTGATGTTTTCTCATTAAAAGTTCATGTATTTTGCTGAAACTTCCTCTTTTCTGGCTCAACTAAACTATTTCTGATTGAAAATTGAAATATATTTTTTTTTTAAATATCAATTATTACCTTTTTTGTGAAAAATCATTTTTTGGTTGAATTAAAAATTTTTCATTTTCCTTTTCTGGTAAAAAATTAATTAACTTAGTTAAAAATTAACCTTTTTTGGTTTAACTCAACTGGTTTTGATTAAAAATTAAAATGTATTTTTTAATTTAAATATAAAAAATTACATTTTTTGTGGAAAATTCATCCTTTTTTATTGAAAATTCTACTACTTTGGTAAAAGTTGAGATATTTGATCAAAAAATAGTTTATTTGATTGAAGATTAATTTTTTTGATTAAGAATTTTTTTTTCTTGACTAAAAATGTAACTATTCCATTATTAGATGAATATTTACATTTTAAATTAAAAGTTAATTGTTTCCTGTTAAAAGTTCATGTATTTTGTTGAAAATTTGCTTTTTTTGGTAGAAAATAATACTTGGTTGAAAAATTCATCGCTTTTTTTTTTATCGAAAGATTGATCCTTTCAGTTAAAAATGCAACTATTTGGGCGTAAATAAACTTTTGTGTATAAAATTTATCTATTTGGCTTGAAAATTCAACAAATTGGTAGAAAATTTAACTAATTGGTCGGAAATTAACTTTTTGGTTGAAGATTCATATTTTTGGTTCCAAATTTTGCTATTATATTTTGTTTTTGGAATTCATCTGGTTTAATTCAAAATTCGACTGTCTGATTAAAAAGTAATTTAATTTTTGGTTGAAAATCAATTTTTTAACTTTCACGAGTGAAAATGTAACTATTCTATTTTTGGTTGAATAATGATATTTCTAAATGAAAATTGATACTTTCTGGTTGGAAATTTATGTACTTTTTCGAAAACTCGTCTTTTTTGCTTGAACTCTTTTGTTAAAAATTCATATTTTAGTTGAAAATTAAACTATGTGTTTAAAATTTGTCATATTCTGTTCAATTTTTTGTGTGGAAAATTGATTTTTTAAATCTGAAACATTAATCTTGTTTGTTTAAAAGTCTATACCGTTATATTTTGGGCTCGAAATTCGTCTGGGTTGATTACAAATTCGACTATTTGTTTTTTTACTTATTAATTATTAATTTATGAATTTATTATTTTTGGTTTAGAATCAATTTTTCTAAATGAAAATTTAACTATTCTCTTTTTAATAAAAAATTTATCTCTTTAAGTTAAGAATTCAACTATTTGGTTAAAAAATAATCCTATTAGGTTAAAAATTCATCTATTCAATAAAAAATTCTTCTTTTTTTCATTCAACTGAACTAAATATTTTTTAGTAAAAATATCAATTAATTAATTTTTGGTGAACTCATCCTTTCATATTGAAAATCCTACTATTTAGGTAAAAGTTGAACTATTTTGTTGAAAAATAATTTTTTTGGCTGAAGATTCAATTTGAAAATTGAACTATTCTGCTGAGAATTCGTTTTTTTTTTGTTTTTTTGTTTGGTTGAGAATTAATTTTCTTCACTGAAAATTAACTATTTCATTTCTGATTCAATATTTATATTTCAAATTATTGACCTTTTCTGGTTAAAAATTCATGTATTTTGTTGAAAATTTGTGTTTTTTGGTTTCACTCAACTGTTTTTGATTAAAAATTAAAATATTTTATGGTCAGAATATTAACTTTTATATTTTTTGTGAAGAATTCATCTTTTTTTATTGAAAATTCTACTAAAAATGTGACTATTTCATTTTTGTTTGAATATTTATATTTCTAATTGAAAATTAATATTTTTTGGTTTAGAATTAAGCTATTTTGTATGAGGATTCAAATATTTTGTTAAAAATTTAATTATTTTGTTAAAAGTTCAACTATTTTCTTAAAGTCTTATTTACGGTCAAAAATTCCACTCACTATGAAACAACTCATTAACGACAATAATAATCAAACTAAATATTTTAGAAAATTAATCATAATTAAAAATTTTGGTGTACAGTTGATATTTGAACCAAAAAATATTTTAATTCAAAATAAAAAAAGTTGGATTTTACCAACAAAATTCTCCAAGCCTCAACTAAAACAGATTAATTTTCAACCAAAAATGTGCTTTTTCATCACGGAAGATTAATTTTCTACCAAAAAAGGTGAATTTTTAACCAATTGGATCGAATTTTGAAGCTAAAATGAGAAATTTTCTACAAAACAGTTGAATTTTCCACCGGAAAATTTGAATTTAAAACAAAAAGTTGAAGTTTTAGTAAAAAAAATTAATATTGAATTTGTTTTTTATAGAAAATGAATCTTTCCTCTCTAAATCTGAAATAGTGAAAAATTCACTATTTGAATTAGTGAAAGCTATTTCACTATTAAAATAGCGAAATCACTTTCTTCAACTATTTCGATTAGTGAAGTTCACTGTTTTCATAGTGACACACTTTTTAAAAATTGAAATAGTGAAAATTCACTATTTTGGATTTAGACAGCTTGGTTAAAAAATCAATTATTTGGTTCAAAATTTATCTTTTTTTGCGAAATTTGTGTTTTTTGGTAGAAAATTAATCTTCTTGTTTGAAAATTTATATTTTTGGGTTAAAAATTTAACTATCTTCTGAAAAACTTTTTTCTTGCGAGAAAGGAATTTCAAGAAAGATTCAATTATTGAGTTCAAAGGGCAATTGTTTAACTATTTGGTTGTAAATGCAACTATTTAGTTGAAAATCAATTTGTTTTTATTCTTCCACTATTTTGTTTCAAATTTATCTTTCTGGGTTGGAAATACACTTTTTCGTTGAGAACTTATGATTTCAGATTGAAAAGTCAACTCTTTTCTAAAAAATTCAACTTTTCAGCTCGAAAACTAAACTCTCTTGTTAAAAATTAAACTCTTTTGGTAGAAAATTAATTGTTTTTTTTGGTTGAAAATTCAACTATCTTCTTGAAAATGCAATATATTTCGCGTATTGAATTAAATATGATACCTATGAATTAATTTTATTCAAAAGAATTTATTCCCCTATTTTTGTGAAAAACCACCCTATGTACATACCCTGTTTGGAAACCATTTTGGGCTCTGAAGTCTGTTATATTCGTTATTCCTAGAAAGCTTAAAATATGTCAATTTTATACTAATTTTATTCATACTCTACATTGTCAGGCTTGGAAATCAGTTTAGTGTATAGATCCGTACTAAGAAATGATATTTCAATTGTCCCATCGATCCTCGTAGGATCAATAATAGATTTCTTCATTGACCTTTATTTGCTTTCAACAATCCATCTCATCAATCAATCAAGCAGAAAATGTTCCATTTGTAATCAATCAGACACATAATCGATCAATGGAAATGAAAGCCTATTGTAAAAATGGTAATTTCTAATTGTCATTAGTGCTTATAAATATCGTAATTGAGCCGCCGGATGCAATAACCAGCCTGGCGCTCGAAAAACCGTAAAAGTCCGATCGTCTCGAAAAAAGAAAATTTTCAAAAACAAAATATCAATTTTTTGAAAATGTGGAATTGTAGAGAATAAGGTAATGAAACTGATTCCTGATAGAATTTTTTTATCGAACGTTTATTTTCAATAATAAAAACGAAATATTGAACAAAAGTTTATCCCTGATTTAACTAAGTTTTAAAAATTAAATCATTCTAACTTGGCCAGATATTTTTGAAATAAGTTCATATTTTCAGGACATTTTTAAAATACTCTAGTGATGCCTAGGAAATCACAAAAAAGTCAATAATCTCTTACTGTTTATTAATCTTTAATTATAAAATGAGGTCAATCGATAATTGTGTTTGCTTACCTTCGACGATAAAAAGTACATAGGTAACTTCGACTTGCAAACAACTTCTAGTGAGTGATTTATTTAGCAATATTGAGTGAAGTTTTTTGAAAAATTTCATGTCGATTCGTTTGACATTTACTAAGATAGTCAGATTTGGAAAAAGTACTCGACGTCTGCTCACGCTGTTAGCTAATGCGTCGCAAAGACTTTTTTCCAAATCTGAATATCTTCGTAAGATTTTAACGAATCGATATTAGATTTTTCAAAAGAAATCATTTAACTTTGCTGAACAAATCACTTACTGGAAGTTGTTTGAAAGTCGAAGTTACCTAGGTACTTTTTACCGGCGAAACCAAAAAAACACAATTATCGATTTACCTCATTTTTCAATTAAAGATTATTGAACAATAAGCGATTGTTAATTTTTTCATTATTTCCTAGGTATCGCTAGAGTATTTTGAATAGCTCCTGCAAATATGAACTCATTTCAATAATATTTGGCCGAGCTAGAACGACTTAAGTTTTAAAACATCATTAAATCAGGGAGAAACTTTTTTTTTCAATATTTCGTTTTTATTATAAAAAATAAACGTTCGGCCAAAAAATCCTAATAGGAAAAATTTCAATTTCATTATTCTCTACAATTCTAAATTTTCCAAAAATTGACTTTTCGATATTCATCATTTTCTTTTTTTTTTGAGACCACTGGACAATACTTTTACGCGTTTTCCAGCATCGGGCTGGTTATTGCATCCGGCGACTCAATTATTGAACAGAATTGAAGTATGTCCTGAATGTTTGAATTTTACCGTTTGGGGAATAATTGCTAAGCTCCCTGGTGGAAAAAATTTTACTAGAAAGTACAACAATTCTACAACTGTAATTTTTTGTTAAATCATTAAATTTTTTGTAAACAAATGTGCAAAAAAATAGTTTAATCAAAATAGTGAATTTTTTCTTGTATTTTCTTGTAGAAAAGTAAAAAGATTAGGAGTAAAGTACAATTTTCTTTGGTTTCATAAAAACACTTTCAATTTTACATAAATTATTGTAGAAAATTACAAATCTCCACAAAAAAATACATTTTAATTTAATAGATTTTAACGTTGAAAGTAGAAAATTTTCAATTTTAAAGCCTCAGTAGTTAGACAAATGTGGACGTTCAATTGAAAATCTATAATCTATTCTTAATTAATTTTTTTTTTTGAAAAGCTAAACGCTCTGATTCTATTCAAAATCATATTCAAATATTGTTTCAATTAAAAATGTTCCATTTTTAACCAACTTTTTTAATATTTAGCAATATTTTACTTTTCATTCAAAATAAGCAATTATAAATCAAATATTAAAAACTAAACAATTAAAAACTGAATTATTTAAAATAGAAAGCCTTGAATCGTTTATATTTTAGAGTGTTAAATTAAAACTTTGAACGTTACAATCTTAATTGTTCTATTTAACATATTTTTAATATGTAAGTGAAATTATTGAATTTTGGTGCGTAAATAACAATTGAAGAATTATCAATTTAAAAAAATCTGAGTTAGTTTAAGAGAAATTTACAAGTTTTGAGAAGATCCAAACTTAATTTAAAACTGGAAAAGATCTCGAAAAATAAAAAAAAAATTTAGATTCTTGAAGATTTCGAAATCAAATTTTGAAGCTTTTCAAGGATCTTCAGGTTTACTGAGGAAATTTAAAATGATTTTTCATTTGAAAAAATTAATTTTAAGTGAATATTTAAGAAGACTAAAGAATTTTTTTTAATTAATAAAAGACAATTAAAGAATTAATAATTTGGAAAATAATCGGGCAAGTTCAAAATATATTTAGAATAAAAAACAAAAAATTGGTGTCGAAATTCCTAAAACAAACTAAAAATAATTTTTTTCAATTTAATTTAAAAAGAATATTTAATAAGATTTCCAAAATTTCCAAAGAAAGAATCTTTTAAGGATCATTAAAGGTTTTCAGAAAATAATTTTTTTTTTTAAGTTTGCTGGGAAAATTTTTAATTTTTTTTTATTTTGAAAAATCAATTTTAAGTTAATATTCAAAAAGATTTAAAAAAAGTTACTTCACTTCGTTGAGTGCTGAAAAAACAGTGGACCAAATTCATGAGACAAAACTTTATTTTTGTAATATATTCGTAATGAATAGCAATTATTATGATTTTATTATTCCATTAAATAGTTCTTAAAAATAAAAAATAATATTCAAACACACTTCTATAAAAAAAATTCGTTTTTACGAAGTTATTAACAAAATAGGGCAAAAATGGACCGAATACCATGCATTTGGTCCATTATTGTGAAAAGATTCCAAAATAATTTAAAAAGTGAAAAGATTTCTAAAAATTTAAAACACAACGTAGATTTTTGAAGATGTCGAACACAAAATTAATAAGCTTTTTAAGCATTTTGAAATGTTTTAAATTAAAAAAAAAATTGTATCAAAATTCCTAGAAAAACTAACAATAATGTTTTGTTGAAAAATTAATTTTAAAAGAACATTCAATAAGATTTTCAAAATTTTCGAAAAAGAATCTTGATTTTACGATAATTTTTTACTTTTGCAGGATTTTCAAAACATTGTAGGAAAAATTCGAGTTCCAAGATAATGAAATTATTATTAGATTCCTGGACATTTTTTTTATGATTCTTTTCAAAACAAATTTTTAAGAGAGTAATGAAAAAGATTTCAAAACCAATTTTAATGTATAAATTATTGTTTCTAGCTTAAAATTGCTTAAAATGATATAATTTTGAATATTTATAAATTTTTTGATTCATTCTTCAATTCATGGCATTGAAATTTTGCTTAAAAATATTTTAACTGTACAATGTATAAAAGTTAAAATATAAAATTGATCTTTTCAACGGCTTTTAATTTAAAAGTTTTCGTTTAAAAAGTTTTAAAAGCTTTCATTTTATACGCAAAAATGAAAAGTAAAAAAAATGAAAAAATTTTGATCTTCACGATCTATCACAATTGTTCAATTTTTTTTGCAGTCAAAAAGTTGTTCTTTTTCGACCTGGGATCACAAATATTGAGAATATTGCGATGAATTAATTTTAAATGATATATATGGTATCCAATCGATTGCTATATTTTGAAGAAAAAAAAACTTCAAACAGTTTTTTTTTTAATAACGATTATTCATTATTGTCTTTTATTATTCTACCATTCCTTTAATAACGATCATGTACACATCCTAATTTAAAATTATCTTTTGTGGGTGATTCTGAAACTAATCTATTTAGATTATTAAATTTTTCAATTAGGAAAAGAAAACAATCCAAAATATTTAAATGCATTTCTAAAAGTTGCGAAAATGTAAAACATTCTTTTTACAAAAATTGAAATAAAAAGATAGTCTTCTTTTAAGAAAATTGAGGTACAATATGTAAACTTAATTTTAAACAATCTTAAATTATTCATAAGCAAACCCTGAAGATTGGAAAGAATCATGAGTTCGGTGTCTCTGATTAAAATTTTTTTAAATAATATTGAAAAGAAATCCATTTTATCATGAATAATTTTTGCTAAATAAGCAAGAAAATGATTCACAATTAAAAAATAAACTTCCAAACAACCTCAAATTTCGGCTCATCAGAGACACAATGAAATTAGCCGAAAATTGAGGTTGTTTGGAAGTTTATTTTTTAATTGTGAACCATTTTCTTGCTTATTTTGCAAAAATTATTCATGACAAAATGGAAACTACAATAAAATACAACAATGTACAAAAAATACAAAAAAAGTACAAAATTTTTCTCAATAATAGAAAGAAGGTGTACTTTCCTGTAATTTTGGTTGTCATTTATTGTACTTATTTGTCGATTCCTCTAAAAAAATTTAGTTTTCTGCACTTTTTTGTACAAATTATTCCACTAGAGCTATTGCAAATTTTGTTTCCGTTTTTCTTTACAATTTCCTCTCTGGCTTTTCCTTGTCTGGTACCTTGTTGGTTGTATTAGCGACACGCTTTAATCCCACGGGAGTAGTTTCCCTCCGAGTTTCCTTCAAGTTCAGATATAGCCACTCTTTGTCTTTCAGAGTCCGATAGGGAATAAGTCTCAGTGACAAGCAACTCTTCTGATGTCACTTCCCTTGCGACTTACAACAACTTGTCATAAGTCAGCTTTTAGCTATGACAGTAATCTTCAATTATTTTACATAAAAACTACAACAAACTAAATTTATCATTGGTAAAAACAAAATCTTGCTATCCTGGTCCATCCTTTCTCTCTCCATCCCTTTCCTAAATACTTTGCTACTCCTTTTTTTATTATCTTATACCATTTATTATATTTTTGTTCCTAAATCATTCCCCATCCTTCTATTAATTGTCTTTCTCTGCCCTTTTTCTCTAATTCTTCATAGTTTACTCCAGTCCCTTCTCCTATATCTCTAGCTCTGAAAAACTCCCTTTCTTTTTCTTATCTTGCTAATTATATCGCTATCCCTCTACTTTCTTCTACCTTCTTTAAACCTTTGCGCATCTTCTCTTACCACACATCCTGGCGTCCTCTAGCCTACTCCTAGTGTCCACTTTATATACCTTTCTTTTTAACTTTCAATCTCTTTCCTTTCTTTCCATTTCTATATCTCTGCTTCATAGCCTATACCAGTGTATCAAACACTTCAAACATTCTTCAAACATTTATGATCTTTGTTAATGTGGAGTTGCTCTTGAAATATTGAGAATCGAAACGATCATTAACATTTCCCAGGTATGCAACGGTGGAGCTGCACAATACGATTATTGCTTATTTTGTTAATTCTATCGCTATTCCTTTCCTTTCTTCAACCTTCTTCAAGCGTCCTCCAGCCTACTCGCGTCCACCTTATATGCCTTTCTTTTTAACTTTCAATCTCTTTCCTTTCTTTCCATTTCTATATCTCTGCTTCATAGCCTATACCAGTGCATCAAACATTTCAAACATTTTTCAAACATTTATGATCTCCGTTTATGTGGAGTTGCTCTTGAGATATTGAGAATCGAAACGATCATTGTCATTTTCCTGTTATGCAACGGGGGAGCTGCATAATACGATTATTGCTTATCTCGTTAATTCTATCGCTATTTCTTTTCTTTTTTCAACCTTCTTCAAGCACTTTTTCGCTAACTTTTTCCCCCTTTTCTCCCTTAGATTTGTCTCAAACTTTCGTGCATTCTTTCCCTCTCTAGCACTTATTTGATCCCTTTGCGCATCTTCTCTTACCACACTTTCTGGCGTCCTCCAGCCTACACACTTCCACCTTATATACCTTTCTTTTTAACTTTCAATCTCTTTCCTTTCTTTCCATTCCTATATCTCTGCTCCATAAAATACACCAGTGTATTAAATAATCACATTCTTCAATCTGTTACTAACCTTCTTTTTTTCTATTTCTCATATCTGTTTCATTACTTCTTCCGCTCTTTTTATTCCTTCTCTCATATTAGCTCTATCATCTCCATTTGTTTGCATATCCCAATCATTTAAACTTCTTTACTTCTTCTAACTTCACTCTCTTCCATCTCCCAGTCCATTCTTTCTTTCTTCCTCCTCTTTTCCTTAACCTTATTACCTTTGTCTTTTCTACATTCAAATTCCACTTTTTACTCATCTAAGTGTTTTTCCAATCCTGTAATTGAGCCTGTTATCCATTCTTCATCCACTTCCCTTAATACTATATCGTCCACGTATACCACAGTTATACCTTTTCTTGTCATATCCTAACTCCTTCCATCCTTTTCTTTTCATTTCTTTGTCTGAGGCTGAGATAAATATATTAAATAGTTACTCCTTTCAGCAACTAAAAAACTATCTTCTACTTACTCTCCTACCCTGCTTTTCATTTCTCTAAAAATTTTCGATACTCTCTTTATTACACCCTCTCGTATCCCTTTTTATGTTGTCCATTACTCCTATTCCTTCCCTAAACCCTGTCTAATTTGATTGCTCTATCCTTCTTTCCTCGACTTTTTCCTTCAGCCTCTCCGATAAAACAGCTACACATACTTTATGCATTGTTGGCATTAGCGTCACTTCCCTTAAATCTTTGACCTTCACCTTATAGCCTTTCTTCACTATTGGTACCACTACTTATTTCCATAACTCTGGACACCTCTCTCCTCTCCATACACTATTTCACATTATCTATGCTCATTCTTTTAGTTCTGTCCCCCCATATTTCGAGACTATTTGGAATCTTATCTATGGTGCCTTTCCATCTTTCAGTATTCCTAACACCTTGACTATTTCTTCCCTTCTTATGTCCTCTTCCTCATCTCTTTACCATATTTTCCTCCTTTCCTAAGTTTCCTCTCTATCCTTCCAAGCAAATCCAAAAAATATTTTTTCTATTTCAGTATCTCAATATCTTTTACTCTTTTCTTTCTTTCTATCTCTCTATTTACTACCTTCTGAACATCTTCCATCCTTGCCCTCTCTGCCTCTTCTTCAAACCTTCTTGATCTCATTTTTCCTCCTATATTCTTCTCCACTACTTTTCCCTTTCCTCAATTTTCTTAATTCCTTTCTCACTTCCTTCTTCTTTACATTCCTCGTCCTATCCACTTCTATCCCCTCCTTCATTAACATCTTTTTTGCTTGTGCACTCTAGTACTATTTTTATTTCTCCTATCACTATTTCCATCTCTTCTTTTACATCTCCTTCTCCTATTTTGATATTCCTAACCTTGCTCGTAAACTGTTCTTTTCCTTCCTTTCACCAATCCCCTCTTCCTTCTATTTTTATAAAGGTATGTAATTTTGAACGATTTTTTGTTGTTGAATATTTCAATTTTAAATATTAACAATTGAAAATTCTTCAATTTTTAGGACTTACAATTAAAGAATCTTTATAGTGTAAGCTAATGTAATTTTTAACGTTTTTTTGGAAATATTAAATTCGATTTTGAAGATTTACAATGGAAAATTCTTTAATTTTTAATATTTACAATTGCAGATTCTTAAATTTTGAAGATATGTAAATAAAAATGTCCAAATTCTGATGAATTTAAAAAGTACAAGTCAAGAATTTTCAATTCAAATTCTTTAAAATTGAAGAAAGTTCAACTGTATATTTTCAGAATTAGAGAATGTTATGTGGTAAAACATAAAGAATGCATAACTTTTAATTTTAATTTTTGAACATTAAAAACTCTTCAATTTTGAAGACTTAACATGCAAATTTCTACAATTTTGGTGAGTAGCAATTGAAAATTCTTGAAAATATAGAAATTATTCAATTTTAAAGATTTATATGTTGAAGGTATGTAATTTTGGAATTTTTTGTTAATTTTCAATAAAGCAGTCGATTTTTCAACCAAACTGTTTAATTTTCAGTTGAAAAAATTACTTTTTACCAAAAAAAAACGAATTTTAAAAAAGTTGCTGGATTTTCAACCTAAATAAATGATTCTTTTTGCCCCAAGATAATTTTCTACCAAAAAAGACGATTTTTCAACAATATACATGCATTTCTAACCAAATATTTGAATTTTTCACTAAAAATGATCATTTTTCTACCAAAAATGAAATAGTAACATTTTCAGTGAAAAAAATTAATTTTTAAACAAAGAGATGAATTTTTAACAAAAAATAAAATAGTTGATAATTCAATAGAAACATATTTTAATTTTACATTCATAACGGTTGAATTCAATAAAAGAGATAAATTTTCAAAAAAGAATATAAATTTTTTAATAAATAGTTGTATTTTGAATCAAAAGGATTGATTTTCTACCAAAAAGACAAATTTTCAACAAAATACATAACTTTTGAAATAAATAGTTGAATTTTTCACTAAAATGGTTTTTAAGTCCGTAAATCCCCCCCCCCCCAAAAAAAAGATTAGGTAATTTATGCACGGACTTTTGCAGGAAATTGAATTTTTTCAAGCAAAATTTTTGTTAATTTAAATTCACTAGGAATAAAAAGATTAAATTTAGTATTGAGATATTTTATTCACGCTCAAGTTTCTTGATTTTTATTTCATAAAATTGAAAACTAACAATTAAAAAATGCATCATTTAGAAAAATGTTAAATATGAAATCTTAAATATCTTCGAAATAATAATTATTCATTATTAATTTTGGATGGAAAGCGTTTGCAGCTTAAAAAAATATATTTAACGATTTTGAATTAAAAACATTTTAATTTAAACTCTTTCAGATCAGGTAAAATTTTGAAAATAGGACTATATTTCTAATGAAATGAAAATGAATTGAAATTTTTTCATTTATAAATGAAAGCTTCTGAAATTGAATAATTTAAAATTGAAAGGGAATCTTAGAGTTCTTCACAAAAAAAAAATTAGGTTGGAATTGTTTATATAACTAATTTGATATGGATTTTTATGATTCAGTTTCAATTTTAGAAGCTGCAATTTTTATCCAATTCAAATTATCAAATACTGATTTTATTTCTTCAAAGATTCTTTACATTATTGTTGGGTTGGTTTTTATTGCTGAAAAGTTTTGTATTTATTCATATAGTTAATATTTGTGTGAAAAAAGTTTTTTCTAAATAATTTTCATTTTAATAAAATTTAACTAAACAGAATTGTAAAAAATCTTTCCAGGAATAAAATCAGCCTTTTTTCATTAGGATGGGATCAGAATTGAAATTTTTACATAAAATTGAAAATACAACAAAAAAATTCATATTACTTTTGTTAAATAAACAATTTTGACCCAATTTCTTTTTTAGGCATGCTTAGACTTTTTTTTCAAAATTCGTGGCAATTAAAATTTGATATATTTTCGTCGATTTTATCAATTATTTCCCTTTCTTCTAATTATTATAAAAAAAAAAGCATAAAATGTTGATGTTTTTGGAAAATTGGAATAACTTTGGAAATAATTAACATTTTTGAAAGTTCTCGAGCTAATTTTATTTCTCATTATTTTTCCGTATTACTCCTTATTTATTTTATTATTTTTTATCCACATCCGCAAAATTTTAAAGAATGAATAAAAAAATTTAAAGGAATATTATTTCTATACAAGTTACTAAAATTCATTAATATATTGAATACTGATCTATATTGATCTAATTTAGTTGAAGTGATAAATTGTTCAACGGTTCACTCATGGAAGTGGCGTCCTCGGTTCAAATCCGGGCCAAGTCAGATTTTTTCTTCTTCCAAAATTATTAGTCCAAAGTAATGGTTTCAACAATTTAAAGAAAACAAGATGAGACGTAATCTATGATTGACGATAGAAAAAGTCAGTGTATAAAAATAAAAAATGTTATATAATTTTAAAAGTCAGCAGGTCTTGCGTTGACGAGGTAGATTTAATTGGCACTTAGAAGAAAGTCTTCCGTTTTCCTAAGAGGCCATAAAGTCTATAAAAAATATGTTTATTTTAGCCTGGTTTTAACTTTTCAATTCTTGAATCTGATCCCACGATTTCAAACGACGCTTTGCGGGGTCTTGATCTCGGATTCAAATTTAGACTAAAAGGAATCAACAAACATAAATCGATTCGCTGGTTTAAAAAAATCACGAATTGGAAAATTCCGGAATAATAACATTCCCAAATTGGAAAATTCCCGACAGTTTATAATATTACGGAATTAGAAAATTCTTGAATAATAAAATTCCCAAATAATAAGATTCCCAAAATGGAAAATTCACGAATAATACAATTCCCAACAGTTTAAGATATGCCCGAATAATAATATTCCCGAATTGGAAAATTACCGAATAATAAAATTCCCGACAGTTTATGATATTACCAAATTTGTAAATTCCCGAATAATAAAATTCCCCACAGTTTCTAATATTACCGAATTGGAAAATTCCTGACCAGTTTATAATATTTCCGATTTGGAAAATTCCCAAATAATAAAATTCCTGACCAGTTAATAATATTTGGAATTGGAAAATTCCCGAATATTATCGAATTTGAAAATTCCCAAATAATAAAATTCCTTACAGTTTATAATATTATCGAATTTGAAAATTAGCTAAATAATAAAATTCCCGACAGTTTATAATATTACTGAATTTGAAAATTCCCTAATAATAAAATTCCCGAATAATACAATTCCCGAATAATAAAATTCCCGACGGTTTATAATATTACCCAATTTGAAAATTCCCTTATAATAAAATTCCCGAATAATAAAATTCCCGACAGTTTATAATATGACCGAATTGGAAAATTGCCGAATAATTAAATTCCCTACAATTAATAATATTACCGAATTTGAAAATTCCCAAATAATAAAATTGTCGACAAGTTTACAATATTCTGGAATTAGAACATTTCCGAAAAGTTTATAATATTATCGAATTTGAAAATTCCCAAACAATAAAATTCCCTACAGTTTATAATATTTCCGAATTTGTAAATTCCCAAACAATAAAATTCTCGAACAGTTTATAATATTCTCGAATTGGAAAATTCCCGAACAGTTTATAATATTATCGAATTTGAAAATTCCCAAATAATAAAATTACCTACATTTGATAATATAACCAAATTTGAAAATTCCCCAATAATAACATTCCGAATATTAACATTCCCGAACAGTTTATAATATCATCGGATTTGAAAGTTCCCAAATAATAAAATTCCCGACAGTGTATAATGTTACCGAATTGGAAACTTCCCAAATAATAAAATTCCCGACCAGTTTATAAAATTCCCGATTGGGAAAATTCCCAAATAATAAAACTCCCGACAGTTTATAATATTCCCGGCAGTTAAAAATATTCCCGAATAATATGGTTCCCGAATTGGAAAATTATGGAATAATAAAACTCCCGGTAGTTTATAATATTACTGAATTTGAAAATTCCAGAAAATTCCCGAATAATAAAATTCCCGAATAACAAGATTCCCGAATTGGGAAATTACCGAATTGGAAAATTCCCGAATAATAAAATTCCCGACCAGTTTATAATATTACCGGATTTGAACCTTCCTGAATAATAAAATTCCCGACAGTTTATAGTATTATCGAATTTGAAAATTCCCAAATAATAAAATTCCCGGTAGTGTATAATATTACCGAATTGGAAACTTCCCGAATAACAAAATTCCCGACCAGTTTATAAAATTCCCCATTGTGAAAATTCCCGAATAATAAAACTCCCGACAGTTTATAATATTCCCGGCAGTTTAAAATATTCCCGAATAATATGGTTCCCGAATTGGAAAATTACGGAATAATAAAATTCCCGACAGTTTATAATATTACTGAACTTGAAAATTCCCGAATAATAAGATTCCCGAATTGGAGAAGTACAGAATAATAAAACTCCCGGTAGTTTATAATATTACTGAATTTGAAAATTCCAGAAAATTCCCGAATAATAAAATTCCCCATCTATTTTGTTGAAAATTCCTCTCTTTTGGTAGAAAATCCATCGTTTTGATTGAAAATTGATCTTTTTTGTTGAGGATTCAACTATTTGGTTGAAAATTCATGTATTTTGTTAAAAATTCACCTTTTTGGTAGAAAATTAATTTTTCTGGATGAATAATCATATTCTTGGTTGGAAATTCAACAACTTTGTTAAAAATTCATCAATTTTGGTAAAAATTTAATTTTTGTTTGGTAAAAATTCAACTGTGTGGTTGAAAATAAATCTGGTTTGATTGAGAATTGAAATATTTTGTTAAGAATGTAAATATTCAATTTTTGGTTTAAATTTGACGTTTTTTAGTTAAAAATTCTACTATTTGGTTAAAAATTCATGTATTTTGTTAAACATTCGCCTTTTTTGGTTGAAAATTAACCATCCTGTTTGAAAATTCATATTCTTGTTTGAAAATTGATCTTTTTTGTTGAGGATTCAACTATTTGGTTGAAAATTCATGTCTTTTGTTAAATATTCGCCTTTTTTGTAGAAAATTAATCTTTCTGGTTAAAGATTCATATGTTTGGTTGAAAATTCAACTACTTTGTTCAAAATTTATCTATTTTGTTGAAAATTCATTCCCTTTTGGTAAAAGTTTAATTTTTTTGGTTAAAAATGAAACTGTGTAAATAAATCTGGTTTGATTAAGGATTGAAATATTTTGTTGAGAATGTAAATATTCCATTTATGGTTAAAAATTGATGTTAATTTAGTTAAAAATTCTACTATTTAGTTAAAAATGCATGCATTTTGTAAAACATTCGCCTTTTTGGTAGAAAATTATTCTTCCTGGTTAAAAATTCATTTTTTTTGTTGAAAATTGATCTTTTTTGTTGATGATTCAACTATTTGGTTGAAAATTCATTTATTTTTTTAATATTCGCCTTTTTGGTAGAAAATTAATCTTTCTGGTAAAAAATTCATCTTTCTGGTTAAAAATTCATCTTTTTGGTTGAAAATTGATGTTTTTTGTTAAAAATTCATCTATTTGGTTGAAAATTCATCTATTTTGTCAAATATTCGCCTTTTTGGTAGAAAATTAATCTTTCTGGTTGAAGATTCATATTTTTGTTTGAAAATTCAACTACTTTGTTAAATATTCATCTATTTTGTTGAAGATTCGAGGATGGAATTATTTTGTTGAACGTTTTTAATTATAAATAATACAATTTCAATTCCTCTGAATTTTAAACGATCTATTTTCCAAAAGTCAAATCTTAAAATATTCAATTTTCAACGTTTTGACATTGCATTATTTTCGAAATTTTAATCCAAAATAATTCAAATTCCTGATTCTTCAATTTAAAAAAATGTTTAATGTTTAGCGCTTCTACTTAGAAATTACACAATATCATCAAACTCCTTTTTATAATTAAATGGTCCACCTTTTCAGTTAGAAATGATTAATTATTGTTTAAAAAATGTTTAAAACATAATATTAAAAAATTGGCTGAATAAAGATATTTAAATTGTTCATATGATGCAAAGTCAACCGATTTTTTGCAAAAAAGTTTGCAAATCACCATTTAAAAAATAGTAGCCACCCTGTTGGAGTAGTATTTTTGATTTTTGTAGTAAACCCAAGCCCTGTTATGGTTCTAATAATTCTTTGATTATTTCAGGAAGTACTCTCTCAGCCCTGCATCCTGAGCACGCATCCACCTTGACCCTGAACGCAATAACCAGTACCTTCCGCAAATCTCCGGAGAAGAAATCCGGAAGAGGAAAGGCGGAACCGGAGAAAAAATTCTTCGACTTCAGTCTGCTGAGGGACCCCATCTACCTCGTAATTCTGATCTCAAACTCGACGAACGCCGTGAGCTACACCAATTTTGTGATTCTACTGCCAAGCTACGCCAAAGATCTTCACTACTCGAAAGCCCAGGGCTCGAATCTACTACCAATCGTCTCGATTTTCGACTTAATCGGCAGAATCGGAGGCTCGGCCCTCTCCGACGTGAAATTAATGCCGAAACACTGGTATTTCATCGGGGGTCTTTTCATCTCGGGAGTTTCTCTCACTTTCCTCCCGACAGCTTCCAACTACGTCGTCCTCTCGATCTACAGTGGCATTTTTGGACTCGCTTCCGGTGTCTATGTTGGAATCACGGCCGTCATCATGGCCGATATGCTGGGCACGGAAAAATTGACTTCCTCCTATGGAATTTCCCTGTTCGTTAACGGGGTTCTCCAGCTCGTGGGACCACCGATTGTGGGAGCGATTTACCAAAAAATCGGTGCCTATGGTCCCATCTTCAGCATCCTGGGGATTGTTCTGATCGTTGGCGCCTCCCTCTGGGGATTCGTGCCTTTCATTAAGAAGAGAAGGGCTGCTCAAGCCGCCAGAGATTTAGAAAAATCGTAATTAGTACTTTAGTACTTCGGTAATTTAGTTAATTCGAAAAGTCGCTTTAATTTCCATATAATGAATGTTCAAGTGAACGAAATATTTTTTTCACAATTCTAGTTTATTCATTAATATTGTAGCAGTATTTTAGAATTGTTTGTAGTTTACTAAAAAAAAATCGTTCAGTTGAAGTTTCAGGACTTGAAGCACTTTTAATTACGAAGCTGGGCAGGCCAAGTATTTTTACTATTAATTAACAATCTTATTGGGTTTATTGATAGTGTTCATTGGATAATAATTGAATTTTTTAATCATTTTTCAATCATTTGTAACTTGGTAGCTCTACCAATGATTTTTCTAGTATTAAGTTTTTTATTTTTGGAAACAATGCTTCCGGTCGTGGTTAAGTTAAATGTCTTTATTTTAATTTTTGTCTTCCAGTCTTTTTTTCATTTTTACTATTCGTATTTTAATACTTTTGAAGTATTCAGAGTGTCTACCTAGCCGGGGAAAGGGTCGGGAATTTGATATTTTATTACTTTAGTTTCTCCAATCGTGAAACTAACAATGAAAAGTATTTTATCAGGGTGGCGACTTAACCGGAAATTGACCGGAAATTTTATTGACCTGGAAAAAACCGGGAATTTACTTCTGATCGCAGTAAAATTCACGTTTTCATTATTTTAATCATTTTTGTCAATTTAGAAAAGTGGTTTTCAGATTATCTCAGTTCACACTAATTAAATTATAATTTATTATTGTTATTTGTTTTTCGGAATTGTAATAGAAAATTATTTTACATTGTTCGTTGCCAATTTATCTTTTTTTTTAGTTAAAAATTCAACTACTTGCGTTTAAAAGTTAAAAAGAAAATAATTTTTTCAAGTAAAAATTGAACTATTCTTTTTTTGGAAGAAAATTCAACTATTTGGTTGAAAATTGATATCTTTTATTTAAAAATTAAACTATTTCTTTGAAAATTTATGTACTTTGTGGAAAATTCGTCTTTTTTTGTAAAAAAATGAATCGTTATGGTTGAAAATTCGTCTTTTTGGCATAAAATTCAACTATTCCAGTTGAAGATTAATCATTTTAGTTTAAAATTGATATCTCTAACTGAAAATTTAACTTTTTTGGTTGAAATTTGATCTTTTCCAGTACAAAATTCAAGAATTAGGCTGAAAATTTGTCTTTTTTAATTGAAAATTCAAGTATTGCGTTGAAAATTCACATATTTTGTTAAAAAATCCTTTTTTTTTCGTAGAAAATTATCATTTTCATTGAAAGTTAACCTCCTTGTTTAAAAATTCTTCTTTTTCATTGAAAATTCAAGTATTCCAGTGGAATATTTATAATTTTAGTTAAAAATTCATCTTTTAGGTTGGAAATAAAATTACTTAGTTGAAAATTAAACTCTCTTGTTAAAAATTAATTTGAAAAATGAGCTATTTGATAAAAAACTTGTGTTTTCTTTGGATTAATAAGAATTTTTGGCCGAAGATTCAGTTATTTTGTTGAAAATTTGTTTCTTTTTTGGTTGAATTTTTTTTTCAAAACTATAAATGTTACTATTATTCCTGTTGAGTATTCCATAATTTTTGTTAAAAATGCACCTCTTTGTTTGAACATTCATTTTTTTCCAAAAAATTTAATTATTCAATGTTTGGTTGAAAAATTATCTTTTCAGTTGAAATTAAAACTTAATTATGTCAGTTTTGGTTAAAAAAATTTCTTTTTTAGTGAAAATTATTATTTTTTTTTTTTTTTGAAAATTCAACTATTTCAGTTTGAGATGCATCATTTTAGTTGAAAATTCATCAGTTAGGTTAAAAATTTATGTTTTTTACTAAAGATGTAACTATTCCATTTTCTGTTGAAAATTCTTGTTTTTCAGTTCAAAAATCAACTATTTGGTTGAAGGTTTGTCTTCGTCAATTAAAAATTCAAGTATTTCGTTAACAATTCATGTATTTTGTTGAAAAATTGTATTTTTTGGAAGAAAATTAATCTTAATATTTAAAAATTCATCTTTTTGGTTGAAAATTTAAGTATTCCAGTTAAATATTCATAATTTTATTTGAAAATTCTTTTATTTTGCAATTTTTTTCTCTGATGTTTAGAATGAACGTCATGAAATAAAATAAATGTTTGCGTTTTGCAGCAAATATGAATATGTTACTTTTAGTTGACCGAGAAAATTGAAAAACTTGACCGGGAAAAACCGTGAAATGACCAGGAATTTGAAATCGTCCGCCGAATCGCCACCCTGTTTATTGTCCTTTATTTTTAAATCTATAAAGTTTTTGAAATCTTGAATTATTATTGTTATAGATCTGACCTTAAACAGGAAATTTGTTTTAAAGAATTACAATTTTGAATTGTAACGGGATCAGAGAATTTCCAAAAAAAAAGTTATAATTTAGATCTGGAACAAGAAATTTTTCAAAAGAATTATGGTTCTGATCTGAAACAGAAAATTTTCTGAAAATATTTTTAAGTTGGTTCAGGTAATTTTCGAAAAGAATTATTAATTCTTATAATTTTTATTTGTAACTGTGAATTTTCCCAAAAAAATGTATATTGACTGGAAGTGGTAATTTTTTAGAAGAATTACAATTTCAAAATGAAACAGTGCATTTTCCAAAAAATATCGTGCCTTTCATTGGGAAAAGGAGGGCTAGTTAAGTCGCCAGGGATTTAGAGAAATCGTAATTAGTAATTTCGAAAAAGCAGCTTAATTATAAAGCTGGGCAGTCCAAGTATTTATGAAGTTGAACGATCATTAAATTTTTGTTTAAGTTATAAATTGGTAGCTCTACCAATGATTTTCTAGTATTAGGTTTTTTTTTTAATTTTAAAAACAGTACTTCCTGTTATTGTGAGGAGAATGTCTTTACTTTAATTTTTGTCTTTTTTTTTATTCATATTTTAATAGTTTTAAATTAGTAATCAGGGTGTCTACCTAACCGGAAACTGGGAAATGACTGGCAATTTAATTCGGTGGCCGGGATTTCACTTTTGAGTTTTTTCAGGGAATTTTCCAGAAGAATTATAATTTCGATTTAGAACAGTGAATTTTCCAAAATAATCACAATTTTGAATAAAAACGGAGACTTTTCGAAAAGAATTATGATTCTAATTTGGAACAAGATTTTCAACAACAAAAAATATTGGATTATAGGATATTAGAAAAAAATATAGTTTAGATCTGGAACAAGGAATTTTCGAAAAGAATTATTATAGTTTTAACTTAATAATTCTTAACTAAATAATTTAGTTAAAATTCAGACTTAGAAGAGGAAACTTTTCTAAAGAATTATAGTTCTGACCCTGAATTTTCAAGAAAAATGATAATTTTGAATTGGAACAGGGGACTTTTCGAAATTCAGAATTGGATCCGAAAATTTTCAAAAAAAAATTATAATTCAGATCTGGAACAAGGAATTTTTCAAAAGAATTATAATTCTGACTTAGAAGAGGAAATTCAAAGATGATTTTTTAACATTATGGTCGAATTTTACAACAAAATACTTGAATTTTCTACCTACAAAAGTGCATTTTCAAAGAAACAGTTGAATTTTCAATCTATAAAGGTAAATTTGCAACCCCTTAGTCGAATTTTAAATAAAAAATATTACAATTTGACCAAAAACAGTTAAATTTCCAACCAAATAGTTAAATATTCAACTAAGTTGATTAATTTTCAACTAAAATTGTAAATCCTAAACTGGAATAGTTGAATTTTTAGTTAAAAAAAATAATTTTCGTCCAAAGAGATGAATTTTCTACTAAAATGATAAATGTTCAACAATTAAATGATTTTTTTGACAAAGTGGTTCAGTCTTCAACCAAGTAGTTCAATTTTTAACCGAAAATATGAATTTTCGATGAATAATGTAATAGTATATATTTTAACCGAAAAAACTAATTTTCAACAAAATAGTTGTATTTTTATCCAAAAAAGATTAAATTTCTGATAAAACTGGTGAATTTTTAAACCAAAAAGACGAATTTTCAACAAAAAAGATGAGTTTTCAACAAAATACTTTAATTTTACGACAAAATAATTGTTTTTAACAAAATAGTTGAATTTTTTATCAAATACTTGGATTTCCTATCTACAAAGATAAATTTTCAACCAAAAATATGAATTTTCAACAACAAAAAATTAATTTATTATTAATTTTTTAAATTAAAAACTAAACAGTTGTATTTTTAACCAAAAGAGATTAAATTTCTGCTAAAACTGATGAATTTTGAAACCAAAAAGACGAATTAAAAAAAAAAGAGTTGAATTTTAAGCAAAATTGTTGAATTTTAAACTTGCAAAGACGAAAAGTCGAATTTTCAAACAAACAAAAATTAAACTTTAGCCAAAAAAAATTGCATTATTAACCAAATAATTGAATTTTTTAGATGACAGTTGAATTTTTAATAAAAAAGTTGAATTTTCAACAAAATACTTTAATTTTACGACAAAATAATTATTTTTAACAAAATAGTTGCATTTTTTATCAAATACTTGGATTTTCTATCTACAAAGATAAATTTTCAACCAAAAATATGAATTTTCAACGACAACAAATTAATTTATTATTAATTTTTTTAATTAAAAACTAAAGAGTTGTATTTTTAACCAAAAGAGATTAAATTTCTGCTAAAACTGATGAATTTTGAAACCAAAAAGACGAATTAAATAAAAAAATATTTGAATTTTAAGCAAAATTGTTGAATTTTAAACTTTCAAAGACGAAAAGTCGAATTTTGGATTAACACCTGGATTTAAAAAAGTGTATATTCAAGTATAATTTTATTCTGACTTGAAACAGTGAATTTTCGAGAAAAAATATCATTTTGAGTTGGAATTGGAAATTCTCTGAACCAATTATGTGTAATTCTGATTTGAAATCGAGAATTTTCGAAAAAAATAATTATAATTGACATGAGGAACAAGGAATTATCCAAAATAATTATAATTCTGACTTGGAAGAGCCAATTTTCACAAAGAATTATAATTTTTCCATGGAAAAGTAAATTTTCCAAAAGAATAAAAATTCTGAGACCCGAAAAATGAAAAATTGACCGAAAGAAAACCGGGAATTTAAAACGATCCGTCTGGTAGACACTCTGATTATGTAAAGCCTAAAAGTAAGAACTATTTTTCAAATACTATTTGTTATTTGAATACTTGAAAATTTAATTACTGCCCAGCTCTAATTGTATTGTAAATTATTAATAATTATTAATTAATTATTATTATTAATAATTAATAATCATAATAAATAATTATTTTAAATTAATTATTAATATTAAGAATGTACTTCTGCGAGATTGAATGAAGAATGCGTGAGGAAAAAACCCTATTAAGAAGAAGGAATCCCTCATTTACCCATAAAATTTGAAAGTTCGGGATACTTTTTTTCAATAGGGATGTGATCATATTTTCTGTGATCTACAAAGATTGTAAACTGTAAATTAAAATCCTATTATAGTATTGTACTTTGTCCTAAGAGACGCTGCGCGTATATTTTTTCAATTTCAATCATAAAAATGTTTTAATGCCAACCGAATATGAATGAACGAGTGTGTGAGTTGCTTTTCATTTTTTGAATTTCGAGACTGCCGAATGGAGAAAAAATATTCGTTTTTATTAGCCATTTTTATTCTTGGGTAATTGTTGTGTCTTTAATGTGATTTAAAATCATTTTGACTTTTATATTTTTATATTAAATAATGTTATCTTTTTAAATAATATTTGAGTTAATAATAATATACAATACTTTAGTTTTAATTTCAAATTTAAATCTTCAAAATTGAATCATTTTTATTTTTTTTTAAATATTCCAAAAAAGGCATTTAAAATTGCATAATTTTCTATTATATACATTAAATATTGAAAAGTCTTTAATTTAAAATTGAAGAATTTTCAATCGTGAATCTTCAAAATTAAACTATTACAAAAAAATTTCCAAATTACAAACCCTTAAATTAAAATCTTGAAAATTGAATAATCTGCAATACTATATTTTCAAAATTCAAGAATTTTCAATTGTAACTCTTCAAAATTGCAGATCTTTGAATTTAAATTAATTATTTGAAAATGTACAATTAAAACTTCTGTAATTTTTATGATATGCTTTAGAAATTTCTTCAGTTTAGAAGATTAAGAATTCAAAATTCTTTACGATTGATCTTCAAAATCATCAAACTCTTCAAGGTTTAAGAATTTTCATTCATACATTTTCAAAAGCGAAGAAATTTGAATTTCAAGTCCTCAAAATCAAAGTATTTTCAATTTTAAATCTTCAAAATTATGGAAATTTAGTTTTTAAGTTTATGAAATTCAATAGCTTTTAATTTTAAAAAATTGCAGTTAAAAATTATGCGATGATGAACAATACAAATTTCTTCAATTTGGAAGATTAAGAAATGAAAATTTAACTTTTTATAATAAAAATTTAAGAATCTTTATTTATACATATTTTAAATTAAATCAATTTTAATTGCAAATCATTAAAATTCAAGAATTTTCCATTGTGAACCTTCAAAATTAGACTATTAAAAAAAATGATCTGAATTACAAACCTTTGAAATAAAAAATTTTGAAAATTGAATAATCTGATATTCTATATTTTCGAAATTTAAGAACTTTCAATTGTAACTCTTCAAAATTGGAAATCTTTTAATGGTAAATTTTTTTTAAGTAAAGATTTTTTAATTTTTTAAAATTTACAATGAAAAATTCTGTCATTTTTATGATTTACTTTCGAAATTTCTTCAGTTTGGAAGATTTTGAATTTAAATCTTGACTTTTAATCTTCAAAATGATGAAAATTTAAGAATTTTTATTCATACATTTCTAAAATTGAAGATTTTAAATTAAAAATAGTTAAAATCCAAATTTTGGAACTTTAATTTGTAAATCTTTCAAATTAAAGTGTTTTTAATTTTTAAATTTTTAAATTATGCGCATTTTAAGTTTTACAAATTCTCCAATTTTGATGATTTACAATAAAAATTTCTTCAATTTAGAAGATTAAGAAATTAAAACTTAACTTTTTAAAGAAAAATCATAAAAATTTAAGAATCTCTATACATTTTTAATATTAAAGAAGTTTTAAATCTAAATCTTCAAAATGGAAAAATTTTCAATTACAAAACGTTGAAATTTAAAAATTTTCCATTGCGAATCTTCAAAATTAAACTATTGCAAAAAAGTGTTCCAAATTATAAACTTTAAAATAAAAATCTTTAAAATTGAAGATTTTTTAATTTTGAAAATTTACAATTAAGAATTCTGTACTTTTTATGAATTATTTTCGACATTTCATAAATTTGGAAGATTTGGAATTGAAAACTTGTATTTTGATCTAGAAAATTATCGAAATTTAAGAATTTTTATTTATAAATCCTCATAATGGAAGAATTTTCAATTCTAATTTTTTTAAATTGTATAACTTTTGATTGAAAATATTTTATATTAAAATTTGTTATTTTTGAAGATTTACAATTAAAAATTATTTTAAATTTGTTTAATTTGGAAGATTAAGAAATGAAAAACTCAACTTTTTATCATCAAAATCATCCAAATATAAGAACATTTATGCATGTTTAAAATGAAAGAAATTTTAATTGTAAATCTTCAAAATCAAAGAATTTTAATTTGCAAATCGTTAAAATTGAAGAATCTTCAATTGTGAATCTTCAAAATTAAACTATTGAAAAAAATGTTTCAAATTACCAACCTTTCAAATAAAAATCTTCAAAATTGAATAATTTTCTATTCAATGTTTTCAAAATTCAAGAATTTTCAATTGTAACTTTTTAAAATTGCAGATATTTCATTTATAAATGTTTTTAAATTCAAAAGATTTTAATTTTCAAAATTTACCATTAACAATATTGTCCAAGTTTTAATTTTTACAATTAAAATTTTTGTAATTTTGATTATTAAAATGGGAAAGACCTTAAATTTGGAAGATTTGTGATTGAAAACTCGACTTTTGATCTTCAATATCATTCAAATTAGAGAATTTTCATTTATACATTTTTAAAATTGAAGAATTTTTAATTTTTTAAATTTACAATTAAAATGTGTACAAGTTTTAAGTTTTGAAAATTTAAATGCTGTAATTTTGATGATTTACATTCGAAATTTCTTCAATTCGGAAGATTAAGAATAGAAAATTTGACTTTTCACCTTCAAAATCATCAAAATTAAGGAAACTGTATTTATTTATTTTCAAAATTGAGGAATTTTTAATTGTAAATCTTCAAAATTGACCTGTTATATTAAATTTATTTTTTGATATTTGAAAAATTGGTATAATCAATTTGAATCTAAAATAATAATTTTTTATGTGATAAAAATGTTAAATTCTAGAATTTCATAAACTTTGTCTTTGAAACATTCAATTTAGTCTTCAATTTCAATTTCTTTGAATTTTAGATTATCCAATTTTCAAAATTATAATCGTTTTGAAATTATCCTATTTTCGAAATTTAATATGAAATCATTAAATTTCGAGATTCAATCGAAATATCGTTCCTTTTATAAAATTTTATAATTTTGTTTGCAAAATTGCAAACGCTTTCAATTCGAAATAATTAATTATTAATCATTGTTTCAAACATGTTTAAAACTATTAATATTTAAAAAATTGTCCAATTATAATGGATTTTTAAATTGTTTATATTTCTAATGTTGGGAAATAAAAATCCAGAGACGTGTAAATAACGTATTAAATAATCTTTTTAAATAATTTTTTTCTCCACGAGGTTTCAAACGAAATCTACAGTATTTAGAAGAGATGCTCTCTCACCGTAGAATTCTGATTTTAAATGCTGTTTGAAAAATCCCGAAAAAGGGAAGAGCGCATTTTTTCAACGATACTTAAACCCGATAATGGGGGTTCTTTAATTTTTTTTAAATCCCATTTTCGTAGAATATAACCCTTGATTATGAAAGAAGTATGTTTAATATTTCTGCTGCAATAGTTTTTGCTGAATATTTAAGCAAAAATGTGTAAAAAGAGAACTTCGCTGAATAATAGAGTAAATGGAACTTTTTATTGATAATTTCTTGTCAAATATAAAGTATGAGATTTAAAAAAATATATTTTCTGAAAATTCTCGACCTCTTCTTATTTTTTCACGAGTTTATTTTGACAAGAAATTATGAAGACGAGTTCTTGAATGAACAAAAGAGAAGAAAAAAAACCTCGAGAGACAATTTTATCATTTAGGAAAAAATGTCTTGCCTTATACAATTTAAAACTGTATATTATGTGGAGAAAGATTAGCACAAGTTCTTGACTGTATACACTATGGAAAGTAATAATTTGTTATTATAAAAAGCACAAATGTCACTCTACGACACAGATTATTATCAGTTACTTTTGTAAATACATATGTCTATAAAAGAAACTGGTGTTTTATTTTTTAATTCCAGATTTTACACTCTTTACCCTTTTTTTTTAAAAAAAAGTATTTTATTAAAATTAATTAATTCCAATTTTTAATTTTAAATATTGGTTTAATTTAAATTTTTTATTTAATTAAATTTTTTTCAATTTTTAATTTAAATATTTTAAATATTTAAATATTTTCTTTAATTCCAAAATACTTCTTTCCCCTGCTTTTAAAAAACTTTTCCTTTTTCTCGTTTTTTTACATAAATGCGAATTTTCTATTCAGAATTAATCTTGTTTGATTAAAAAATCTACTATTTCGTTGAAAATTTAATTATTTCATTAAATTTACAGCTATTTTGCAATTTTCCAACTAAAATGATGAATCCTCCACAAGAAGAATAGGTTTTTAACAAAGTAGTTCAACTTTCAAACAAGTAGTGGAATTTTATAACAAAATTATGATTTGTCAATGAAAAATACAATGGTTGATATTTCAACCAAAAAGATTTTTATATTTAAAATAAAAAAGCAGTTTAATTCATCTAAAAAAGGTGATTTTTCAACAAAATTGTGAATATTTTAAGCTAAAAATACGAATTTTCAACAAAGTAGGAACATCTCCAAACAATTAAATTAATTTTCGACTAAAATTATTAATTTTTAACCAAGTAGTTGAATTTTCAACCAAAAACGACGATTTTTCCACTGAAATTATGAAAATTAAAGCAAAAAATAGAATTTTTAACAAAGCAGTAAAAATATTTAAACAAATACTTGAATTTTCAACCCAAAAAGGAATTCTTAACGAAAAATGAAATAGATCATATCTCAGCCAAAAAATATTTAAATTTAAAATCAAAAAGCAGTTTAATTCATCCAAAAAGGCGATTTTTCAACAAAATAGTTTATTTTTCAACCAAATTGTGGACTTTTTAGGCCAAAAAGATGAATTTTCAAAGAAATAATAGAATTTTCAACTAAAATTATGGAAATTCAATAAAAAATTGAATTTCTAAAAAAGCAGTTAAAATTTTCACCAAATATTTGAATTTTCAACCAAAAAAGGGATTCTTAACGAAAAATGAAATAATTGATATATCAACCAAAAAAGATTTTTTATTTAAAATTAAAAAGCAGTTTAATTCATCTAAAAAAGGCGATTTTGCAACAAAATAGTTTATTTTTCAACGAAATTGTAGATTTTTTTAGCCAAAAAGACAAATTTTCAACAAAATAGGAACATTTTCAAATAAATTCTAGATTTTCAACTAAAATTATTAATTTTTAACCAAGAAGATTAATTGTCTACCAAAAAATGACGAATTTCTCACTAAAATTATGAAAATTCAACCAAAAAATAAAATTTTTAAAAAAGCAGTGAAAATTTTCACCAAATAGTGGAATTTTCAACCAAAAAAGGAATTCTCAACGAAAAATGAAATAATTTATATATCAACCAAAAAAGATTTTTTATTTAAAATTAAAAAGCAGTTTAATTCATCCAAAAAAGGCGATTTTTCAACAAAATAGTTTATTTTTCAACGAAATTGTGGATCTTTTAAGCCGAAAAGACGAATTTTCAACAAAATAGGAACATTTTCAAACAAATAATAGATTTTCAACTAAAATTATGAATTTTTAGCCAAGAAGATTAATTTTCTACCAAAAAATACGAATTTTTCACTAAAATCATGAAAATTCAATCAAAAAATAGAATTTTTAAAAAAGCAGTAAAAATTTTCACCAAACAGTGGAATTTTCAACCAAAAAAGGAATTCTGAACGAAAAATGAAATAGTTGATATCTCAGCCAAAAAAATTTTTAATTTAAAATCAAAAATCAGTTTAATTCATCCAAAAAAGGCGATTTTTCAACAAAATCGTTTATTTTTCAACCAAATTGTGGATTTTTTAAGCCGAAAAGACGAAGTTTCAACAAAATAGGAACGAAGAGATTTTAAAGAGATTTTTTAAGATTAATTAAATTTTAAGTTATATTTGAATTTTCATATTTAAATTAATTAAATTAATTTTCAAGAGATTTTAAACAAAGAGATGAATTTTCCACTAAAATTATGAAAATTCAATACAAAAATTGAATTTTTAACAAAGCAGTTAAAAATGTTCACCAAATAGTTGAATTTTCAACCAAAACAGGAATTCTTACCGAAAAATTAAATAGTTGATATCTCAACCAGAAAATATTTTTTATTTAAAATTAAAAAGCACTTTAATTCATCCAAAAAAGGCGATTTTTCAACAAAATAGTTTCTTTTTCAACAAAATTGTGGATTTTTTAAGCCGAAAAGACGAATTTTCAACAAAATAGGCACAAAGAGATTTTAAAGAGATTTTTTAAGATTAATTACATTTTAAATTATATTTAAATTTTCATATTTAAATTAATTACATTAATTTTCAAGAGATTTTAAACAAAGAGATGAATTTTCAAATAAAATTATGAATTTTTAACTACGAAGATTAATTTTCTACCCAAAACAACGAATTTTCCACTAAAATTATGAAAATTCAATCAATAAATAAAATTTTTTAAAAAGAGTTAAAATTTTCACCAAATAGTTGAATTTTCAACTAAAAAAGAAATTCTTAAAGAAAAATTAAATAGTTGATTTCTCAACCAAAAAAGATTTTTATTTAAAATCAGAAAGCAGTTTAATTCATCTAAAAAAGGCGATTTTTCAACAAAATAGTTTATTTTTCAACGAAATTGTGGATTTTTTAAGCCGAAAAGACGAATTTTCAACAAAATAGGAACAAAGAGATTTTTAAGAGATTTTTTAAGATTAATTAAATGTTAAATTATATTTGAAATAATTAAATTAATTTTTAAGAGATTTTAAACAAAGAGACGAATTTTCAAATAAAATGATAAATTTTTTAATTCAACGAAAAATGTAATAATTGATATTATAACCGAAAAAGATTTAAACTTAAAATTTTAAAAACAGTTAATTTCATTCAAAATAGGCGACTTTTCAACAAGAGAGTTTATTTTCAACCAAAAAGATTAATTTTGAACTAATATAATTAATTTTTAATCAAAAGGATGAATTTTCAACAAAGAAAATTAATTTTCTAAAAGCAAACGCACTTTCCACTGAAATTATGAATCTTCAACGAAAAAAAATTAATTTAATTTTCAACCAAAAAAGAGGAATTCTTAACTAAAAATTATTTTTATTTAAAATAAAAAATAAAGTTGAATTCATTCAAAAAAGGAGACTTTTTAACAAAATAGTTTATTTTTCAACCAAATTGTTGCATTTTCAACAAATAAAGATGAGTTTTAAAGAAGAAAGATCATTTTCAACCAAATAGTCGAATTTTCAACTCAAAAAGACGAATTTCAAAAAAACAGATGATTTTTCAACCAAAATCCAAACAGTTAAATTTTCATATAAAAAAAAAATTTGATAAAGGAAACGAATTTTCAACAAAGTAGTTAAAGTTGCAACCAAAAAGATAAATCTTGCACAAAAAAAAAAAAAAAATTCAAACGAGTTGAACTGTGAACCAAGTAAATAAATTTTCAACCAAAGAGGATGTTAATTTTATATGAAAAAAGATAAATTTACAATATAATAAAACCAAATACTTAAATTTTAAACTAAAGAGATAAAATTTTAATTAAAAAGATTAATTTTCTACCAAAAAAGAATAATTTTAAACATTTCAAATCTTTAACAAAAAATGAATTTAAAAAAAAAATAAAAGTGAAAAGTTTCAACGTAAATGAAACGTATGAAAGTTTCAAATTTTAGCTAAATTGAAGTTTTTCTTAGAATTCATAATAATTTAATTGAAAACCCTCTTTGTGTATTTTATAAAAGAACTATTAATTATTTTATTGTTACTCTCCCTTTTTCTGCTCTAAAGTGCTAAATTTACTGGAAAATTTAAATTTTTACATTTTTCATAAATTTCCTAAAAATTTCATTGACAAAAAATGTCGTCTTTTGAAACTTTCAAAGTGAAAGTTTTCCAAAAACTTCCAATAAAAATTTGGAACTTTTCAAAATATCAAAAATTTAAGACAGTAAATAATTGAAAAAAATATAAAACTCACTGATCGATTAATTACGATGAAACCTGAATGATATTAAATGTTAAAAAAAAATAGTAAATTTTGTTTAAATGATACCGAATTTTCTTACTGCGATGAAAGTTTTCATTCCAGAAATACTGCTAACCTGAATTATGCAATTAATTACAAGCACTCGTGATTGAAAAACTATCACTTATAAACCGATATTTTTTACTTTATAAGCACTTTACCTTTCAAAAGATCTAAAAAATAGTGACTCGAAAAATATTTAAATTTCCCGCGCTCTTTTCAAATTTCAAATCGTCTGGCGCCATTTCACGCTGCACGTCAAAACATAACCTAACTGTTATTTTCGAAAATGATATTATTATTGATGACGATACTAAATACTAAAATAGTAGAAATTAAAATAAATAAACCATAGACTTTTTCAATTAGACTATATTTTCGATCCCATGCTTTTAAAATTGAGATAAATAGTCCACTTGAAAAGTTTATTTGACTAGCGATTATCGACCTCCGCCATATTTGTTTTTTCACCAATCAACTGCTCTCTCTCTCTCAGGAAGACTTGATGAAAGCTAGATCGTGATTCGTCAACTTTCAATATGACAAACTTGTTAAAAAATTTCTGGAATTTGTCATTAAAACAGCTGATTTCCGTTTCCGATGGATCAAATACGCAAATACGTGTCTGTCAAATGGAGATCGATTTTAATAATTTTAACCAAAAATATTGATTGCCCTTTTTTGTCAGTCTGTTGAAATGTTTCTTTCTGAAGAAGAAAAGCGGTCTCAGAACAGGATCAAACGTGCAAAAACTGATACGAGTTTGAACTTGCTCCAAGCCTTTAACCCTGAATTTTAGGGTTAGGAATCGAAGTTTGACAGAAATCGCAGAAAATCCTTTATTTTCCGAAATGGAGTGCACTAGAATTTGCGATTCTTGTGAATGGATTCGGGGAATAAATATTTAAAAGAATTTATTACATCGTTGGTGTTATAACCTTAATCTGACCCACGAATCACGATTGATTTGGTAAGTAGTTACATATATTGCATATATTTTTGCATTATTATAGATCCTACGTCCATATCTTACATAAAACGTTTTTACTCTACTTTTTTTTTGTCTAAATTGAAAAAAATGTTTCCAGTTTTGGAAATATTTGATAGATGTGCATTGGAGTGAAACATAACCTCTCTTTCAAATAATTTTGATTGTTGACAAACAATGAAAAAATTTATTTTCAAAGAATTTTCCATACTGTTTTTGTTTTCTAGAATATTAAATTTCTTCAAATAATGTTTCGAATCACAAAAGAAGTTGTAAATTTTTTCAGTGTGTGACAAAATAAAAAAATCCAACTAAAATGAATTTAAAAAAAGTAGTTTAACTTTCAATGAACTAGTTGAATTTTCAACCAAAAAGATTACTTTTAGGTTTTTAAAAAATAATTGATTTTTATTTATTTAATTGAAAATTCGTCCTTTTGGATTTAAATTTCATTTTTTTGTTGAAAGTGAATTATTTTTTATTGAAAAGTCGAATATTCAATTTATGGTTCGGAATTCATCTGTTTTGGCTGAAAATATAATTATTTTATTCAATTTATAATCAAGCAGTTTAATTTTTGAACAAACAGATTGATGTTCTATCACGGAAGACAAATTTTCAACAAAATACATGAATTTTCAACGAAATAGTTGTATTGGCAAATAAAAACGCAAATTTTAAGCCAAGCAGTTGAATTTTGAGCTAAAAATATCAATTTTCAACTAAAATGATGAACCTTTAACTGGAATACTAGAATTTTCCACCGAAAATATGAATTTTCAACCAAGAAAGGGAATTTTTAATAAAAAAGTTTAACTTTCAACCAAGAAGTTTTATTTTCTACCAAAAAGATGAATTTTCAACTAAAATGATAAATCTTGAACTGGAATACATGAATTTTCAACTAAAATCATAAATCTTTAACTGGAATACTTGAATTTTTAACTAAAATGATAAAGCATTAACTGGAATAGTTGAATTTTCAACCAAAAATGGAACTGTTAACGCAACCCGAGGACGCGTTCGGTGGCTTTGTCATAGGCCCTTCAGTTCTATTCAAAAGGAATAGAAACCGAAACCGAAGGTATATATACCGAATATATATATATATATAATATAAGAAAATTGGAATTTTTCCCTAACCCTGAAATTTGAAATTTTCTAAAACATTCCTTGTTGGGCCTGGAAAATGGTAAATTTTCCAAAAGCCGAGAATGGAACTAGGTAAATCTATAGAAAAACTTTTGGAAAAAAGAATATATTTTCCAGAAATGAATATTCTGTTTTTTTGTTGAAAATTAATTTTTTTTTGTACTGAAAATTTAACTAAAGATTAAAGGTTAATTATTTTAGTTGAAAATTCTTCTCTTTGGTCGATAATTGAACTATTCTGTTGAGAATCCATTCTATTATGTTGAAAATTAAATTTTGTAACTAAAAATTGTAATATTCCATTTTTGGTTCAAAATTGATCTTTTTTAGATGAAAATTCAACTGTTTGGTTTAAAATTCATGTATCTTGTCCATAAATACGTATTTTCTAGTGAAAAATTAATTTTTTTGGATGAAAAATCAACAATTTGGTTGAAAGTTTTACTGTTTTGTAAAAAAAAAAGATTTGGTTGGTTAAACATTAATTTCTTGAATGTCAATTTAACCATTCCATTTTTTGTTAATAATTGATCTTTTTTAGTTAAAAATCTAATTACTTGGTTGAAAAATCAATTATTTCATTCAAAATGATTCTTTTTTGGTTAAATTAACCTGCCTTTTATTTAAAAATAAAATCTTTTTTGGTTAAAATACCAAATATTACATTTCTCGTTAAAAATTAATCATTTCAATTGAAAAGTCAACTACTTGGGTGAAAGTTGAAGTACGTTTACGAAAATTCATTTTCTTGGTGTAAGATTCATCATTTAAGTTAAAAAACCATATTTTTGGTTGAAATTTGAACCACTTTGTTGGAAATTTGATTTTTTAAGTGGGAAAATAATTTTTTAAACTGAGAATGTAACTTTTCCAGTTGTAGATTCATCAGTTTTCTTGAAAATTCATCTGTTTTGATAGGAATTTTATCTATTTAGTTAAAAATCTCAATTTGTGTTTTTTTTCAAGTTAATTCTTTTTGATTGAAAAGTCTACTATTATATTTTTTGGTTGAAAATTAAGCTACTTGGCTAAAAGTTGAACTGTTCTATTTTTGGTTGAAAATCTATCTTTTTTGTTGAATATTCAACTATTTCGACTTATTGTTATTATTTTTTCCTGGGGACGCTTGGGTGATCCCGTTGCGTCCCCTCGTAAGCCTAAGCGAGACCCCGAAGCCCTCTCCATACGGTGAGGACCGCAGCCACGCTATTGGCCGATACTTCTGACCTACTGATGCAGTTACTGCTCGTGATTGTAAGTCGTTTCTCCGCAATCGCGGGTTAGTGGCAAAGGATATGAATAGCTGTCTCATAATCCCTACCGCACAGACGACAGAGGGGACTTTCTGTGAGCCCTATCGTATGCCTGTGATATCCGAGGTTTTCATTCCCTATATACGTACATTTCTGTTAGGACTTTGACTTCGTTCCTCCCGAGTTTGAGTATTTCCTTCCCTCGATATAGGTTTAGCTTGAAACTCAGGAGTGTTTTGGCCTGTCTGCACCCAGTGGCCAATTCTCACTCATTGTGATGTTCCTGGGTTAGCCAACTGTTGATTTCTTTAGTGACTAACCTACTGAAAATGCCTACAACTTGCTCTGGCCCAGTAAAGTTTTCTCTTGCTGCTAGTTTTGCTTGCCTGCCCGATATCTCATTACCCTTAATTGTCGCTGTGTCCAGGGATCCACAGCAGAGTCACTCGGTTTTCCGTCGCTGGGTTGTTCAGTGCCTCAAAGCACTCCCACAATAATAGCGATGTAGACGTTATTCTATTCAGAGCCATTATAACAGCCCTGCTGTCTAAGCAGATACGGATGTTTCTTTTGTTGCCATAGTCCTATGCATTATGGCGCACTGGAGCATGGCCCTAATCTCAAATTGCAGAACTGTAGAGTAGGACCCCATCGGGATTGTTAAACCCATTCCACTCCTTCTACGATATACACCGGCTCATGTCTTCTCCTTGTTTCTGGAGCCATCTGTAAACCAGTTGTCTCCATCACTGAGCAGGTGTGCTTCGCCGCTAACCCAATCCTCCTTGTACCAGCTTGTACTGTCTGGTGAATACAACTGCTTCTGTCTTACTCGGATTGACCGATAATCAGGTCTGCTTGCACCAAGATTCCACTACCCCAGTGCTTGCTTCATTACTCCGAAAAGCAAATCCAGCTGCTGACCGCGAACGATAACCAATATATCGTCCGCGTAGCCTATAAAGTCGTAGTCCTGACTCGTGAGCAGATGAAGCAGTCCATTCACTACCAAACACCACAACAGGGGGGATAAAATGCTTCCCTGTGGACATCCTGAGTCAACGATTCCACATAAAGTGGTATCACCCTTCGTCGTTGTTAGGCACACCATGTGCAATTATGTCTGGTACCTCTCCATACCTTTGGAACGTATCCCAGCGTCAGACTAGCCCTAGCAAGTCTCTGGGGTGGTCCTACGATGAGCTCTCCCACCCTCTGTAAGAGGAATGGGTATATGCCATCCGGACCAGGAGACTTGTAAGGACTGAAAGACTTCTGGGCCCACCTGACCCTGGAGGAAGTAACAATCTCGTTGGCCAGCCGCCGTTTCGGACTCAGCTGAGCCACAGGCGGCTTTAGTTGCCTCTGAGGTGTCGCCCCCCTTTCCCAGACCTTATGAAGTCCGGAAAATGTGCCTTGATCAGGTGAGTCAAGGTCTCCTCGTCCGACGCTGACTATCCCCCGTCAGTCAATTTTAGGGTGCCAAGAATAGCATCCGGGTTTTGAGAAAGCATCTTGTCCAGTCTAGCTGCCTCTGATCCTTTCTCGATGTCTGTGCAAAAGTTGTTCCAGCTTTCTTGCTTCTCCTTACGTACTGCACCCCTGTATTCTTTCCTCGTCGTCGTAAATGAAGTCCATAGTTAATCCGTTTTGCCAGTTCTGGCACATCTAAACTTCTCTCTGGTTTCCCTGCGAAGCTCTTCTAGTTTACCTTGCCACCAGTGTGTCTCCCCAGCCTTTCGGATTCTTGTGGGTCGACAATCACTTCTATAAGTAGATTTGATGGCTTCCATGAAAATCTTGGTTGCCATCTCCATAGTGTTAACGTCTCTAATTGACCTGGGAACCTCTGAAAGTGCATTCCGTGAAAAACTGATCTCAGTCCGTTCTTGTCGGATTTCTGACCCAGTTAGGGCCAGCAAGTACAATGGATTCCAACTCGAACTCTATCTGTGCGTGATATGAAAGAGTGAGTTCGTCTGAGACTCTCCACTTCTTGTCATTGTCTCTAAAACTAGCGGTACAGAGAGTGATGTCGATGACATCCTCCCTGACCGAGTTACGAAACATCGGGATACTCCCCGTTTTAAGAATATCTAAATCAGTAGTGATTAGGTATTCCAATAGGTTTATTTATTTATTAATCACCTCTTGAGATAATGTCCGTGCTCCCCCACAAAGTATGGTGGGAATAAGCATCACACTGTAGCAGAAGAGGAAAACCCCTTACCTTGCAGTAATCCACCAGTGTACGTTCCTCCACTGGTGGGTTGGTATCGCTCTTATATGGAAAGTAGGTCGATCCCGTGACTAGCTTTCCTATTCCTTTAACATCTGTGGCTATCACCATCAGATCTCTCGAACATAACTCTAGCAGCGGGACAATGTTGACTCCCTTCGCCAGTATGCAAGCTCTTGGTTTGGCCGCCTTGGGGCCCTGTAACGAAAACCAGCCCCGCCCCCTAACCCCCTTATGGTATCTCGAACTAACCAAGGTTCCTGGATTAGCGATATACCTATGTGCCTCGCAGCCATACACCTTTGCAGAACGGCAGAGGCGCCTTTGCTGTGATGCAAGTTAATTTGGGTAATGCTTAGACCAGGAGCAGTCATTTATGTCTGCTCCCGGTCTTCCTGTGTCCCGACAAACTCCTCTTGTCCTTGGCTGGCATCCTTAAAGTTGACATGTTGAAAGTGGTAGAAGAGCCTGTTGTTGAGGACCGCAAGATCCCTCGTCTGCGACGTAGGAATTTGCATAACTAGGAGGTGCTTGATACCTCTCGCTGTGTCTTCTTCCTGAGGCCTGTCGTTCCTGACGATTCGCCACGATGCTGTCCTCAGTGAAGGGTTGAATCCCTTCAACCGCTGAAGGAGCACAGACGGGTCTTCCAGTTCACCTGAGAACCACGCCGTAGCCCTCACCATCCTTTGGAGCAATTCGATCCATCTACTTTTAGGTCTGCGCCTTCCCAGGGCCTTTTCTCAGCCACCGTGTTATGTAGCCAAGCTTTAGCCGCTGGGTTGGCTGCAACGAATAGGAAGACCCCTCTCATACGCTTTAGCCATTGATCCGGGGATACTCTTTCGAGTCCCCTCCAGGTGGCCTCCTTGAAGAGCTCAAACTGCTCCGGAGTGAGCAGTGAGTCTGGGTAGCTCATGTCCGCCACCACCACCGTCAGGGGGTTAGTCCTCTGGGCAGCTATCAGTCCAGCCCCCGACGACTCCCTGTTCGCCGGCTTCTGGACTGTCTTTTGTCTCTTCATAAGCTTAGCCCCCCCCCTCCCACCGGTGGGGTGTCTTCTGAGCCTCGGTGCTGGTTGTCGGCGTTGTGGTTGCCAATGTGCCAGCCCTCGCAGCTGCTTTACTGGCCTGCTGCGCTTGCCTCCTCAGTTTCCTTTTCAGGGGACAGTTTATGTCTGTTCTTTTTGGGGGACTTATTAGCCGCTCCCTTTTCCATTGCCTCATTCAGGGGGACCGTCAATCCCTCAGCTCCCGGGGGAGCTGGGGGCACAGACGCCACCTGAGTTTGCTTAGCCGGAGAGACAGATTGGGAGGAAAGGTTTATGTTAGACCCGTTCGAGCCCAAACCCTCTCCCCGTCCGCCACCTCTACCTCCTTCCTTCAAGTTTTTGTTTTTTAGCGTGTTCATTTTGATCCCTCGAACAGCTAGAGAAATAAAAGGTCCGCCCCTGCAGAAACTATTCGGATAAAAATTAGTCTTTTTTGGTAGAAAATTAATCTTCTTGGTTGAAAATTCATCTTTTTGGTTTACAATTTAACTACTAGGTTTAAAGTTTAAATCCTTTGTTAAAAGTTCACTGCTTTGGTTGGTGATTCATCATTTTAAATATTTGGTTGAAGATTAGTTGTTTTTTTAAATAAGTTTTTTTTAACTAATAATTTAACTATTCTAGTTGCAGATTCATCATTTTAATAGAGAATTCTTGGTTGGAGATTAATATGTTTTGTTGAAAATGCAACCACTTGGTTGAAAATTATTACTTCTTAGTTGAAAATGCAACTATTTGTTGTAAATACATGTATTTCGTTAAAAATTTCAGTTTTTTACAAACATTTTCTGTTGGTCATTTAAAACATGATTTGAAAATCAAAGTACCCTTCTTGATCTCGTTTATCACTATTTTCATCACAATTCAGATTAAAACTAATGGAAAAAAATGTTTTACTTGAATACGAAAAACCTTTTCCAAAAATAAGAAGAATTACCTCGAGGTATATTAGAACTCAGAACAACTCAATCGGAATAATCGTTGTGAATATTCGTAGCCTTAATCCGTGCTTTCTTCCTTTCATGCTTTTTAGCTCGGTTCGTCATCGGGTCGGATTCTGACTTCTATAGATAATCTGGGATTTATATTGGCTCAGTAGGTATCTATCGATGCGAGTGATACGAACGCGAGGAATCCAGCATTGTTCCTATTATCGTACAACCACAAATTCCTGATTACGACTCACGAGCAAATTCCATGCTTTGAGACCCTCGTCAAGTCAAATTACCCATAAAATAGACCGAAAAAAGCTTGGGAACCGAAAAAAAGCTCGCAAAGCCTGGAAAATAGATAAAAAATATTAACGAAATTATTATCAATATTAACAGAAACGTATACTTTAAAAATAAGTATACCTTTCCATTTCCATTCAATTTGTAAAGTATTTTTTTCGAAATTGAAAGAAATTTAATTAATAGGAGACCTCGCTAAGAAAATTGTCTAATTTAACATTATATTTTTTTCTATTATGTGAAAATAAAAAGTTATGTTTTTTAAGAAAATGTGTTTTCCTATGTATCAAAGACTTATATGCATTAAAAAAATTGGCTTGACTCAATGCAGTAATATTCAATCGAGCATATCGATAAAATATTGTGGTTTGACGAACCGCGCGAGCTTTTTTCAGCCTGCGAGCTTGTGAGCTTTTGCACACCCCTAATATTCAATAGTATATTATGCACCATGATTTCAGACTTTTTTTTGTAACACAGGCATGATTTCTGCTCACATGAAGGACTTTTAATAGTATATTGTGCTACGAGTGCGGAAGGTAGGCAGTTCAACACGAGTGTGAAGTTTTCTGTACGAGCCAGAGGCGAATCGAAGGGGAGTAGTAGGCAAGCGAGCTGTAAACGAGCCGAAGACGAGTCGGAAACGACCCGAAGATGAACCGATGGCAAGTACTGTAAACTTCACAAAGGTGACAACTGCCTACTTTCAACACCTTTTGCACATGATTTTTTTGGTAACAAATTTAGGCAGTTTTGGAGAAACAATAAAAACAAATTTATTCGGAAATGTTTCGAAATTTATGGTAAAATTACGGAAAATTTCCGGAAACTTTTCAATATCAGAAATTACGAAAAATTTTGGGAATTTTCGTTCAATTCATAAATTAACAAAAATGTAAAGTATCCAAAGCTTTTTTGTCAAATTTCAAAAATTTTCGGAAATTGATGGAAAGTTGAAGAAATACTGTAATTTTTTGGTAATTTATGGTAATTTATCAGCATTTCATGATAACTTATAACTTCGAGTTTGTCCAATCACTATTCACTACTCACAATCAGTCTGTTAAGCGTCAACTCATATTAAGTGAGGTTATGATTCCGGCACCGGCAGTCCTAGAAAGTAATTCTGATTCGAAATGCGCAAGCACCACAACTAGAAGGCACTAAGGAAAGTTTGCATTTGTATACTGTTAAATTTTTGGAATTACAAACAAAAATTTCAAAAATTCTTTCAAAAAGTATTGTTGTAATTGTAAACATTTAGGAATATACAAACGTTCTTTAGTGCTATTCATTTAAGATCCCCAATGGGAAATACGATATCTCAATTCGTGTGGATGTGAGTTGTTACAAAAAAATGTCGGTATAGTATAAATCGTATCACGTAAGTATCACATGGCCATAATATGATTGTAGGGCATTTTGAAAATTTTTAAATTGATGGTAAATTTATAAATTACCAAAAGTTTAGAAAAATTTAGAAATTTTGGAAAGGACCCCACACCAAATACATGGTAAAAAAGGTCCGGGAGGAATTTTGAAAGTTTTTGATATTTTTTAATTAATGCTCTGCTGAACAGTTTTTGCGCTACGGCAACTTAGAAGTCAGATTTTGGTACATATTTTTACCTGTGGAGTGGAGTATATCACAGACTTTTTTTCCACCCTTTGAATTGTTCTCGTGCAAGTTTATGTAGAAGAATAATTGCACGGACAATCAATGTAATGTAATCGCTATGGAAGTGGTAAGCGCTGAGCGTTTAGGCGATGCGCTAAGCGCTTAGGCAACGCACAAAGCGTTCTTATAATTGCATGTTATCAAGCTTCAAACGCGTAATTCGATTTCTATTATCAAGAGGCGATTGGTTGTCTGAATCGGTTATACAAATGGCTAATTCACAAACGCATGACAAACGCTACTTAGGATTGAAAGATTGCATCCCAAGTTCTTCTTAAAGCGCTTAATTTGAATGACCAGAGAAAAGAATCGATACTCAGCGTTGCAATTGGGCACTGATCAAGCAGTTTATGTCAAGCACTCTAACGTACCTTTTACAAAATTCTCTGTTCGTGCCAACGCTTCCTTCCTACCTTCAACGCTAAGCGTTTAAGAAAAGCACTCTACGACTTTGATTCACCAGTTTGAGTCAAGCAGTCTAAAACACTTTATAAGGAATGCTTAACTCGTTCCAACGCTCCGACTTTAACATCAACGCTAAGCGTAAAAGGTAAGTATGTACGTAGATCACAAAATCAGCCCCCGGCGGTGCTGTTTTCGTAATCATAAATAAATACCACCTGGGGTGGTTGCTGCAGAGCTTGATGAGTTGATTTTGTTGTCTGGATGCTTTCTTAAACCCATAGCGTTGAAGTTAAACTAGACCTGTTAGCACGAGATAAGTATTTCTTATAAGGTGTTTTAGACTGATTGATTAAAACTGGCGAATCAAAGCCAAACAGAAACGCTGGGAGTTTATTCTGTTGTCTGAGTGCTTTTATTAAACGCTTAGCGTTGAAGGTAGAATGGAAGCGTTGGCACAAAAGGAAAATTCTGTAAAAGTTGCTTTAGAGTGCTTGACATGAACTGGCCTAGAAATCGAATTTCGCGTTTGAAGCTCGATAACATGCAATTATATAAACGCTTTGAGCGTTGCCTAAATGGTTCGCGCATCGCCTGAACGCTTAGCGCTTATTTTTTCAAACACAACTACATCGCATTGTTCGTCCGTGCAATTCTTTTTCTGCATAAACTTGCACGAAAGTAATGCAAAGGGCGGAAAAAAGTCTGTGATATATTCCACTCCACAGGTAAAAATATGTACCCAAATCTAACATTTAAATCGTCATAGCGCAAAAACTGTTCATGCTTTGAGTTTTTGCCATTAGGATTTTTTGATCAGGAGAGCATAAGCTGAAAAATATCAAAAACTTTGAAAATTCCACAGGGACCTTTTTTACCATGTTTTTAATGTTATAAATTACCAAAAATTCGGAAAATTTTAGAAAATGGTGGTAAATTTGTAAATTACCAAAAAAAAATTTAATTTTGTAATTTCAATAATTATAAGAACTTCAAATATTTTTTAAGCTACTGAAATAAATTTTTTTTTAAATGTACAGAAAGTCATATTATTGGAAATTTTCCAAAATTTCGGAAAATTTTCAGTAATTTCTGGTAAATTGTAGTAATTTATCAGTAATTAACTAGAGAATGAAAAGTATTTTTCACACCCTAGGAACTGAAAAGTAGAACTTTAGTCCCGCTTCATGGACCTTGAAAGGGACTGCAATCATGCATGTGTCATGAAAACTCTTTTCTTATTTAACTAACGAGTTAGAAAACTAAAGAGATACAAATAACTGCTATCTTCCTTAAAATTCAACAATCTTTCAAATTATTGCTAAAATCGAGGAAAATAGCTACATTGTTAAATATAAACAATTTTAAATAATAAATGTGGATTTTTATTCGGATTTTTAGTAAAAAAGTGTCTGTCATACTGTGATATCGCGATCCTCAATTTTTATTTTCACGGAAAAGGATAATTTTTGTCGTATCATACATTTGTTATCTCATTCAACATCTTATATCTCGGGGGTTAGTTTTTTTTGTTGCAAAAAACTGCAAATTCGGTTTTTAAATACTATCCAAAGCGGATTTTGGAAACCCATGAAATTTTAATCTTAAAATTTTCGGTCGAGTTTCTCGGAATTGACTCAATTTTTTACATCAAACTTTGTTTATTCGTATTTAGATACTGAATATCTCAAGAGCATGTTTTTATCATAAATTTTAATTGAGAATTTGTCATCGCAATCCGCAGCCGAGCTTTCTCGAATTTCAGTTTTGTGCCACTTTGAGATTGTCAACTTCCACATCAATTTTCTCGAACCTCGGTAACTTTTTTTCATGAAACTTTTTTGACCTCAGTTCAGCAATACCTTAGCTTGGGAGTGGACTTTTGTTTTGTCTAGTTTTGTACTATACATCCTTCAATTCTACTTGGATGATTTTTATTAATATACCTTTAAATGTGCACACAACAAAATTTGAGTGAATCATTTACATAATATACAGATATCTATCTGGTAAGGCGCGTATAAACTATTTATGGTCATGTTACACTCAGGCATGTAACACTAGTGCATGCAAAAAAATAGACCCATTTTTTATTAAAATTCTACAAAATCTCAATAGTTATCTATCAATTGAATAATTCTCTAAAAATTCGTTTCTCGTTTCGTGGAATCTTCCAATTTTTACAATATTTTATTTTCAAGTTCAAAATTTTGCCTCTTGAAAAGACAAAATTGTAAAATACCGTAAAATGGGACTAAGAAATGCGTGTGGTGGAAACCGACTCTCACACAACCTTATTCTTTATAGTTATCTCTTTTTCTGAATAATAAACTTTAAGATTAGCGATTTTTTTCTTTTTTCACAAATGTTAAATTTTATTGTAAATCTTTTTTAGTGCTGTTTTGTTAGTTATAACGAATAAAAAGTGCATTCGAATAAGATTCTCAGTTTCGTAAATTTGGTTAGGTTGTGCAAAAAAAAAACTCGTCAAAAACTTGAATTGCAGAGTTTTGTGGATATTTATTCAATGGGCAATATTATCTAGCAGCCGAACAAGATTTATGAAATTTTCGAAGGTATAAAATATATTTTTCGTCCTGCAGAATTATTTTTTTTTAAGAACTTTCGTTTTTATGTGAGAAAGCGGCTCATAGTATTTTATTATAAACCAAACGAAAAATTGTTTCCCTTGATAATGACATCGTTTAAGAGATCAAAATACCTTGTAATACATAATATATGATTATATGTCTTACTTATTTATACGTGAGGTTAAGAATAAATCTGGTTGAGTTCCAAGTGACAATAAGCAGATTATTTAACGTTGTCACAAGTTTTACTAACTTTGTTTGCTTTAAAATTATTGAAAAACCTATAAATAATTACTTATTCTGTGAAGTTTTCCTTACAAGCATTTTATTTTACCTTTTTTATAAGTGAGCGACTTAGCCCCACATTGTGGAGTAAAGTCGCTCACACTTCAAGAGGTTAGAAATAGTATTTTATGAATTCAATAACATATTTCTGTGCTTTATAATACAAAAGAGGGTCAGATAAAGATCATATTTAAAGCATCAATACCTAATTTAAATTCCTCCTTGGACTTTATTGTACAAAGGAAAAACCTAGCTGCTTGGCCTCATTTCATTTTTTTATTTAGTATCTATTTATTATTATTATTATTATTATGTAGGGTTTATTACATACAAAAATTTAGTACAATTTTAGTAAATGATGAAAATGAGGCGTGCACACTAGAGTGGTTCAAAAAAGCATAGGTAATTTTCTTTTTAATTTTCATGAATATTGGCTCAAAATGTGTTCGAAACCACACAAAAAATGAATACATTTGTTCAAAAATTATATCAAGAGGTTCCGCAAGCCCCTTGAAGTTTAACACGTATTTCCCATAAGAAAAAAGACGTTTTTGCACATTTTATTCATGATCGTCAATATCAGGTAGATAAAAATCAAAACTTATTCTTTAAATATCATCCCCATATTTTATAGGGTTCCAAAAAAATCCCATAAGTGAAAAATTGGGGTTTGCAAGTTTTTGGCGCTAATAATGATATTTTTCGCCGTTTTTTTTAATACAAATTGTTTACAATACATGAAATAATACTTTCTACTAATAGTTGTATGTTTAGATACATTTTTTAATAATTTTTTATTGTTTTTAGTAATCTTATTTTAGAATAGAGTTAGAAAGTCGCAGTTTTACCCGAATTTTTACAATTATTTTTGTGTTGTAAATTAGAGTGAAGTGATAATTGATTCAAGATAACAAACATAATTGGTCAAACAATTTATTATTGTTTTCAATAATATTCTTTTTGAATTATGTTAGAAAGTTGCGGTTTTTTCTGAAATTTTCAACTTTTTGTCAAATTTTTACTTAGAGCGAGGTAATAATTGAAAGTTATTGGGTAAAAATTATTCCTTAAACATTTCTTAAGAAGTGAATAAACTTCAATTTACACAAAGTCAATACCAAGTACTTCTTTCTTCCATTTTTTTCGAACCCCGAGCATTTCCCATCTGAAACCCCATGTTAATTTTAAAAGCAGAGGGGCGCGGGTTATTATTGACCGATTTGAAAAAAGAAATGGAATTTATTTTTCCAGAAAATGAAAAAATTGAGGGGGATCTATCACTAAAAACCAACAGTCGAATTTTTGGATCACCCTAGTGTACACATGAAGTCTGCCGTCCTGATGAAGAAACTGTACAAGTGCATTTTTATCACAAATAAGTTTGTTATATCATTAGATTCGTTATGAAAAGACGAATTTATCTATTTTAATTATTATAGAAAATTGTAATTAAATCTCGAGATAATTTCTTGATTAGCATCTCCACAGAGATTTTCGCGAATTCCTGATGAAAAAGCAAGTGCACAAAAGTGTAGCACATCTACACGAATTTCAGGATTTGAGACTCTGATGGTCTGCGCTATGTCCTAAGATCCTGATTTAAAGAAAAAGCACATCTTCACAGATGTGTTTCTTTCTGCAGGCCGATTTCCTGATATCGAATAGCATATGCACATACTTGTGCTATTCGATATCACATTGGATGTGCACACAGCGCAGATGTGTTTTTTAGTAACGGTTGCTGGTGACTTTGTGCATTAATATCTAGCACATCTACAGTTTTGCATAGAAATAATTAAAATTAAGCATTTTTTATTTGTTTCAACTAATAGATCATGTTTGTTTTGCCCAAGAACGGTACTTTTCTTTTCAATAACACTCACGCCTTAAAAAGTACAGATGTAAACGCTTTCATTGCAAAAGCGTCGTTAGTGTATACAAAACTCAAATTTGTTGTGTTTACGTATATTAGTTTCAATCCTTATTTCCCAAGGAGGCAGTTATGGTTCCTTGAAATTCAACTATCACTACTACCTGGAGAGTAGAACGAGAAACTCATACAGAGTTTTGTAGTGTGCCTGCTGTAATTTATGGTTCTAGTTTCTGTTTTCTATTCCCAATAGTGTTAAACAAAAGTTTACTTGATCTGCTTATGACAGAGTGTTGTCTATATCAAACTATATGCCTACACGCTTGTACATCTGAACGCCTATACGCCTACACGAATATACGCCTTGACTAGGGTGACCCTTATTTATATTGTGTAACCAAATTTTTCAAATTATTTTCTCACCCTCATAATTTACAATATTATAAGATCTTAAGACCCTTTTATGAAGCCCCAATGAATCCTCCATAAGTGCTATAGTTGGAAGTTTCACGTAATACAAGATGTATCCGGAAATTATCCCACCTTGTGGTGTACCAGGAGTAACAGTTGATTCTGGTCAATCGCGATGATATGCCCTTCAAAGTACTCTCCTTTGGAAGCTACAAGCTTCTTCCAGCGATCTTCCCACTTTTTGAAGCGATTACAGCTGCTTCGTCGCATTTTGTTTTATTTTCTCTACGTCTTGAAATCGTTTTCCTTTCAGAGGATACTTTGGGAAACAGCCAGAAATCACATGGAGCCAAGTCAGGATTGTGTGGGGTTAGCTAAACTTATTTAAGGCGGTCATTCACCAGAAATTACTGAATAAGCTGCGATGAATAGGCAGGTACGTTGTTGTGGTGAAGGACTCAGTCGTCACTTTTCTACAAATAAGGCCGTTTCCTGCTTAATGTGTCACGTAATCGCTTCAGAACTTCTTGGTAACACATTTTAAGGTATTTTGACCGTTGCAGGCCTGTCAGAGTGAGGACCACTTTCCACTGAAGTACGACCATTTTTAAATCGCTCAAACCACTATTTAATTTGTGTATCACTCATAGACTCATCACCATACACTTTCCGAATCAGAACTACAGTTTTCCAACATGAATATCCAAGTTTTTGGCCAAATTTAATTCACACTCATTGTTCGGTGCGTTTCGTCATCCTGAAATGCGACGCGGACTTGGGTAAGCGTTTACGCAACTGTGTATACTAGTCGACTAAAGATTCGCAAGTCCGTGTTACTTAGTAGGGGGCCTCACAGAGGTCCTGCCCCCTAAATGTTAAATGCCTGTTTTTGACAATAGCACAACTAGGTACCAAGTAAGCAATAATATTATGACTAAATAAGTTCTTTTATTTTCACTCATTTTTGAAAACTAATTTTTAACTGTTCAAACCATTTTTTTTGTTTAACAATTCATTTCTTGTATAAATTGCAAAATAGGTATATACACTAAGAAAAAAGTTCTAGTTAAAGTTACTAGATGCGTCTGGTTAAAAAATTTCTAGTTATTTTAATCCGAAATTATGGTTAATATGACTAGAAAATTCTAGTTAATTAACTCTGGTTGAGTTTTTCTGGTTAAAACTATTCTGGTTAATATTTCTGGTAAAAAGTGTCGCGATCTTGTGTCAGTTTCCAGAAATCTTTGTCTCATGTCGTGTTGTTGGATGGGTCAAGGACGCTTTGTCGTAAATGTCCAATTCTCGAACAATCGCGATTTGCTCATTGTATTTTCAGTTATATAACAGTATAGATCATTAGAGTGAGTCATGAAATTAGTTGTGTTATTAAAAAAAACGCGTTAACTGTCTAAACACCAGTGGTACAGGGATACTTCCAAACATAGCCCATATTTTTTAGGTGTCTTTGAAAAATATTCTCGAAAATATTAACATTGTACACAATAAATGAACACAGTGAATGTTTGAGAATTTTAGTACTGACCAAATGATCCGAGTGCATATTGTGTAAAATCCCAAACAAAATAGTCTTAGCAAATAGTTTCAGAAACAGAATGCATCAACGATATACTGCTTTTGCTTCGAGTCTTGTATCTATCGTCATTTATTAATATATCCACATATTGCTTATAGAGAGATGAAATTTTAGCGAAGCGGAAAATAGTTGCTGCACTCTGCTATCGGAAACTTTTGTTATATTATTTTCTTTAGGATGCAGTCCATGTAATTTCAAATTTTTTTTTGAGTGTTGTATTTTCAATGCTGTTAGAATGAGAAACAAATTTTCCGAACAAATTCATCTTTTAGTTGAGCCGCATAACAAATTGAAACGATCCGTTCCTGATGTGTATGTATTAAACAATGAAATTCAGAAACTGACACTTCATACACACACCTGTCAGTGTAAATACTCATTTTTAATAGGAAGATGAAAATTTTCCAAAATATTCTAGATCTTGAAAGTATATTGTTATATTCTCTCTTTAGATTCTGAGAAGCAGAGGGATGGAAAGGGACCAACTAAAAGCCGAGCCCATGCGAAGAGTTCCGAGGTTAAGATCTCGACGATGAACAGCGTGTTCAATGGAGAAGTCGCGGTTGGGGGGGGGGGGCAAAGATAGAATATCCTAGAAGACTCTAGAGTCTCTAGACTCCTGGAGAAGTTGGAGAGCGGAAATAAATTTCGCGAAATCTTAATAGTAAATGAGGAAAGCTGTTCGATGGAATCTACAAGGAAGTCAAGAAGGCTAAGGCTATATTTGAGAACGAAGGACCAATTATCAAACCGTCTAATTTTTACTCAAAATTTCAGACATGTATTCTGAATGTGCTGATTGTACGATTTTCAGCTACTGGAGTTTCGTCCAAACCTATACTTCTTCCATGTAAAAGACACCACCGCAATTTAATGAAACATTTTAAAAAAATGTATTTCTGTGTATGTAACAACTCTCTAGCAAGAATTTCAAGATAAAAAATGAACTTATGCAACTCAGAGTTTTATTTTAAAAAAATATACAAGAGAGACATGCAGCTGAAAGCTGCAATGCAACGGGCCCCTGATCACGTTTAACGCCTTCCTGTTGAAAACAGATAGGCAAAGGGAGATCGTTAAGGAACCGACAAGCATAGTGGGTAACGACGTAGAATTAAAAAAAAGCTGTCGTCTGCCACTTGCTAATGTGAAGGCAAAATACTGCAAGCATTGCATTCTCAAAAATAGGTTGAAGATTCAACATCCATAGTGTTTCCACGAGGCAGTAACTGCCGGATTTGTCAATCCACTTGACTTTATTTTTTGCAGATCGTCTACAGACGAGTGGACGTATCTTTACTTTGCCAGCAGCGAGTGGGATTTGAGTTCAGTTCACGTTTTAAACAGGATTGGACTCAACACTGGACAATCTACAAATGAGGGAATTGACAAATCTCAGATTTAATGAGAAGGATAACAGATAAGATACTGCGCTTGATAAATGATTGGAAAGTAAAATGATGTACCTTGTACATACACAATTATACATTCTACATTATATACAGCGTCATTAAACTACTTCCTAAATCCTATAAGTTATGGGCAACCTGTGGGTAATAAATCAGAATTGTTGTGACATCAACCAATAATTAGAGTCCGACTTTCAATATATAACTTCGATTAAAAAGATGCTGTTTAATGTCTGCATTTATGCTGAATGCTTCAGAAAATAATTGGAAAACAGAAACTAGTATGTCGCTTAAATTACCTGAAAATCAACTTTTCGTAACTCGGCTGAACAGTGGAAGGCAGAGTAAGAATATCAAATGATAATTTAATCGAATAAGGGCGCAAGAGGTTTAACGAGTTATTTCAAATGAGCGTGGGTGTCAGCTGCGATTCGCCACACTCATTTTTTCTTTACCTTTTACTGAGGATTTTAGTTTAACAATTGCATTTTTGTTGCAAAAACATCACTTCAAAGATCAAAAACAAAATGATTTACTTCAGAGATGCTTCTAAAGATTAAGCAGGATAAGAAATAACAAATATGAGATAAAAGAGATTAACTTAAAGGGAGAAAATCGAGAACAGTTTGCCAGAAAGGCGATTAGAGAAGCATTTATGGATTTAACACGTGGGCGACTCCAAAACTTGTAAAGAGGATCTTAGCTCTCATATGGTCCACCCGTCGTCCCCAATATATGTGTGTGTGTGTGTGTGTGACGTTTATTTTTTTTATATGGCCATGGTTAGCCATTGAGTCAAGATTGCTATTTTCAACTAAAAATTTGATTAGACTAGTATATCGTTAAATAATTGTTCTTTCGTGGGAGTTTTTGGGTAATAAAATAAACAAGAGAGAAGAAAAATAGAGGATGAATTGGACAGAGAAAGCTCTTTGCCTTTTGAACGTAAAAAAGTTTATACGTCGGCATACGCATGAAAAAGGCCCTTATGGCCGGTTTTAGTTTAGGAGGTATTCACGTATTTCCAAGTGGAGGTGCAAATTATTATTTTTGGGTCTGCATGGAGAAAAATGGATAGTCAAACTTGAAGTGTCAAAGTTTAGATAGTCAGTTTGATAATCTAGATAGTCTCAAGTACCATACACAATTTTTTCTTCATAGTCAGGCAGACCATAATTTTATAGTCTGTTTGAATATCCACAGGTAATTCAGACTCACTATCAGTATAGTCAAATCGACACTCCAGAATGCCAAATAGAAGTGGCTGTGTCACGACCTCTAACGAACACCGAGCGAAGACACCCGACACCCGAAACGCATTTTTGGAGCGACTGACGTTCGGTGTTGCGTTTGCCGTGTTTTACAATACTTTTAATTAGTTGAAGTCATCGATTGATACTTCAAACATGTGTCGAGAGTGAATATAATGTGGAGAACATGTTGGATAGTGGGTTGAGTGGTTTCCATTCTGATTTTGAACGACAAATTCGATACTTCCGAGGGATTAAGGACAAAGGCGTCACTCGTTAATTAGTGCGTATTATCAACATTTTCGACCAAAAACGTGCTCAGAATTTGGTAATTCGTTTATAAAGAAACAAGACTTGCGAGATTAGTAATACGCATTCATATTGTTTTCTGAAGTTTCCAGTATTAATGTTTTAATTCAGTGTAGTGACGCCGTTTTCTTAGCCTCTCGTGCTCAAAGTAATATGGTGTCAAAGTTTTTATACATATACAATCATGTATCAGTCATCCTACTCTCAGAAAAGCTAACTGCATTTTCAATCTCATACGCTTACACAATGCTGGTACCTATAGCATTTACACAGCGCAGTAAAGAAAATGAGCGATACACATAAAATCTCTCATAACTAACGCAACAAACGGGCACACAATTAAAGGGCCATAAATTAATCAACAAGGTAACCATAAAAACCAGCCACATCTTCAATCCTATACATTTACAAATGCTGGTACCGAGTCGCTCTACATAGAATTCGCAGATCTAACACAGCAAGGAGACACACGTTAATAGAAATGCTGTAAATTAATCAGCAAGCCAACCTTAAGAATAGACCAGATTTTCAGTCTCATGCGTTTATAAAATGCTGGTATCTACACTAATCATCTACGTGATTTAAGCATCTTGACTTACTTATTTCTATGCAACGAACATCAGCATCTTCGATAGAAAAGCAATAAATATCTTCATCAAGATGACAGCTTTAGGAGGGTGAGCCTCGCACAAATAACATACGCAAACTTTATGCCCTTCTACGCATTATAATAGCTCAGACTTCGTCATCTAGGAAGAGATACCATATATTTTGGTAACTGCCCGATTCTCCATATGTGGACACACCACGATTCGTTATCGCTGATTGGCTATTCTATTAATTACCGCTTTGGACTAGGAAGGGATATAATACATATGGAAATCTTAGGAGGGATCTCGCATATAAATACGGCAGTTTTGGAAGCAGAAAATCAGTTTAGTTTACACCAGTTTCAGTCCAGTTTACTCACAGTTCTAGAAGGTCTAGAACAACACCCAGTACGACAATTATCGGAACCCTAAACTCCGGTCCAACGTACTCGGCCCGTCAACCCAGTAGCATCGGTTCGTTCGGTCTTCAAAGTTATGGGTCTTCAAAATTTAACTTCTGTGCGGAAATCTTGAATCAAATAAAAAGGAGCACCTGCCACAAAAGGTCGACGGAGACCAAACCTATTGACCTGGTCATCCAAGCTGACAGACCAACGCTATTCACCGTTCACCCCCTACGGGCACCATACAGGTGCCGAGGATTGAAAGGCGAGCCACCTTCGTTTCAACAAACGAGAGGGTGGATACGAGTCGACACCCCAAACAAAACTTGTGAGTAATTATTCAACAGTTTCTTAAGAACTTTCTTCTTTACTTGTTTGATTAATTATTCATCCCTATTTAAGGTGGACTAAAACCAAACAAAAAGATTTAATCCGAAGCTTGATGAAGAAAGAGCACTCCAGCTGCATATTGCACATAAAATTTGTGTGTGCAATGTTTTGACGGTATCTTCATAATAAAATATTACTGTTCAATTCTGTGTAGAAAATATTTTGTGCAAGAAAAATATTGGACAGAATAATTTTTCGTACCCACAATATTTAAACAATATTTTCAGGATAAAATAATTGCTATTCATTTCTCTGTAGAAAATATTCGTTGTAGAAAATCTTTTGCGTAGGAAAAGTATAACAGTATTAAATTCTGTGTGAGAAATATTATGGGTAGAAAATATGTTGTGTAGGAACAATATAACAGTATAAAACAATATTAAATTCTGTGTAGAGAATACTTTGTGTGGAAACTATTTTGTGTAGGAAATATATTGTGTAGGAAAAATATGATCAGTATACGTTGTGTACAATATATTTGTGTGGGAACAGCATCTCCAGAAATGATATCTTAAATTGTATAATTACAGAACTTACCAAACTTACAAAAACTTACAAAATATATTAGATATTTTCACTTCGACCACCAGCTAACTTCACTTCGTTGAGTGCCGAGGAGAAAACAATGGACCAAATGCATGGGATTCAATTCATTTTTGCCCTATTTTGCTAATATCTTCGTAAAAACTATTTTTTTTTATATAAGTGTGTGGGAAAAAAAGTTTTTATTTTTTAAGAACTATTTAATGGCATCATAAAATGATAATAATTATTATTAATTACGAAGATATTACAAAAATAAAGTTTTGTCCCATGCATTTGGTCTCTTGTTTTCCCCTCAGCAGTCAACGAAGTGAAGTTAGCTGGTGATTCAATTGAAAATACTTAATTTTAGAATGAAATTCCTTTTACAAGCACGCGTTTAAGATCGATGACGGAAATTGTTTTTTATTATATTTTTATTTGTTTTTTGGACACTGATGTAGGGAGGTCTCCTCTATACAGGGTGATTCTTTTATCTTGAGACATCGAAATATCTCAATAAATCCGCATCTAACGAAGAAAATGTCCCTAAAAAAACTTTTTATTTTTGAGGGGAAAAACGACCCCGCAAAAATTTACCCCTCTCCCTGGGGCGGGAGGGGTTAACTTTAAAATTTCATATGGGAATCTATATTTTTTATTGCAGATTCAGATTCTACATGAAAAAGTACGTAAGTTTTATTTGAAATTTTTTTTCCAATCGCGCCAGATGGGTTGGTCGTGTTGGTTGCATTCGTTACGGTTACTGTCGTTGGTTACGTTCGTTTGGGATTGATTAACAGTATTGGTTAACACACCCAAACTAATCCAAGCAAACCTAACTAGCACAACCAGATCAACCCAAATGAACGGAACCAACAACACTAACCCAAATGAACGCAACCAATACGACAAACCCAAATTCACGCAACTAACACAACAAAATCAAATGAACGTAATCAACAATGCGAACCGAAGCGAACCTGAGCAACAAAATCAATCCAACCCTAAATTAGTTAATTATATTGACTTAATCTGTAAAATTTAATAAATTTGACCTGAATAAACCGGGAAATGACCTTGAATTTCAAATCGTTCGAGAAATCGCCACCCTGTAGAAAACGAGATAAAACATGAGATTGAGTTAGTTAACCAGCTTTCCACATCGAACAGTTTGAATTATATACATGGAAAATGCGATGAAAATAGAAAACGTATGAGCGGCGTGGTTAAAAATTTGTAACTATATTAGAAAAACTGCTTCAAACAGTTTGGCCAAGTTGCAAAACTTTTTCAATTTTTTATGGTGTATGAAAAACGTGAAATTTCAATCATTGTTAATTTCCAAAGGTTCGGTACGAACTGTGGGGTTGAAAAATTATTATGAGATGAGGAAATTGACTTGAAGCATTTGCAACCTATTTTAAAAACTTTCGCAATTTTTGTAATAGCGATTATCTGTAAATGAAAATTTATATACTCTTCATACCGAAGAAAGCATTTTACCTACGACTAAAAAAGTTGCAAATTTGCATAGCTCTTTGAGATAATTTTCAAAGCTTCCTGCTAATTTCTAGTACTTTTGCAAATATTTTCCTTTAAGTTATTTATGAAACGAGCCTCAGTGGCTCAGACGATAGCGCGTCAGGCTTTCATGCAGGTGGAATGGGGTTTGATCCCTGAGTCGGTACCAATGGAAATTTTCCTATATCCTTCTATACTGATGTGTATGTCTATACTGATATGCTGTGCAAAAAGGTCTGCGTCATTTACTGTGCGACCTGGTACGCCTGGCACCTAAGAGGTATATTTTCAGAACGTTGGAAGCAACGAAATCCATCGAGATCTAAATATTCGGTGGAGGTGACCGGTTTCAGAGTACAGCCTAGAGACTAAACACGGGTGTGGCACAATAGGCTTTATAGCTTGAGCGCTAGGGGGAGGGGCTCACGCCCCCCCTCACATTAAAAATAACTAAACTAACTAACTATTGATGAAACATTGATTATTGCAAAATTTCTATGTTTCGTACCGCCAAAAAGGTTGAAAATCTAATAAACTGTGGAAGATTCCTCAAAAAACGTTACAGCAAGTTTGCAGGACTTTTTATATTTTTGTAATATTATTTTCGTCAAAAACAATGTTTTTCTTATTTTTGTACATGTTCCGGTCCTCGTAGAGGGTGGCAAATTAGATTTATTGTTTTTGCAACCTAATTTATCAATTTACAACAATTAAAAACTTTTGGACTCATAGTAAAATTTTCGAGTTTTTATGTCCTCATTGACTGGCCTATTTGAGTTCCAGTGAATCTCCCGTAGAACTGCTTCTTATCCGCTTCATACGCCTTGTTCTTATTTTTTCTGGCGTTAGATTCCTTCTATCTGTGCTGCCTAGCAGTCAAGACATACTTCTTCTGTCGAAAGGAGTCAATCACTTCGTCCATAGTAGCGTCTGTTGTTGTGGACGGAATATTGTGTAAAGGATGGATTTCCGTCACGTGAAGAGTCAGCTACTGAGCTCTGGTATCTCGCCTATATTGCGCTAGCTGGTCCAGCTTGCATATTATTTTGCTAATTTCGTCCTCAATTCTTCTCTTCCATGGCGGATAATTTCTACCTCTCTGAGCAGCGGAGTTGTTGCTCTGACTATAACTTAACATAGAGCGCGTTCGATGTCCTCTCGAAGAGGGTTAAGATTTGCTGAGACTTTGGTGTTGTTTGTGTTCTCATTCGGACGTTATGGTTCCAAAACTGGATATTTTTTCTCCCTCCTGTACATGCACAGAGACATAAATTCCGTCAGCTTTAGCGTCTCGGCCTACAACCTGAGAAATCTGGTCTACAGTTAGAGCACCGGAAGGTTTGCCACTTGAGCCAGATGAAAGATATACTGGCTTTCCCAAATAAAAATTCTTCAACTTGCTTTCGACTTGAATTGCCCCCAATCAAGACATGCTGAAGTCGAAAAATTTGAGTTCAGCATGTCTCATTTTTGAGACGGAGCCAGACTTCAATTTATATCTTGAAGACAAGTTTCTATATCTTGGAGACATATATTTATATCTTGAGTGGAATTTGTATGACTCCAAGACGAGCAGTTTATAACTTCGACTATATACCTGAATTTTCATTCATCAGTTTTAATCCTTTGCACCTTCTAACAGTCTCATTTCTGAGTCGAAAAGGTTCGTCTTGAGACAAGTTTACAACCGACTTGAAATCACCCTGCTAAGACCATAAAAATGAGACAGTGTCTGATGCCTCGTCTCAGTTTTGAGACGCAGCCGGACACCTATGTCTCGAAGACGAACTCATGACATCACCAAGTCAAACTCAAGTCGAAGCATTTTTACTCGGGTTCTTATCACGAGTGACCATTCGGAAAAGCTGAGGGTTGACAGACTAACTGCGTATAACAGAGCAATTCTTTTTTAGTTGAAAGTGTTACGAGCCCCCTTGAAATTAAAACAATTATTTTAATTTTAGCTTCACTAACTCGTAACCCGAGCATCCAGTGACACTAGGGTGATATACATCTGCATGTGTATGCACGTGTATATGTGTGCATATATGTACATATGCATGTAAGCAAGTCAACGCAAATGCACGGTGCGATCGCACCATCCCCTCCTCCTGTAAACTCCATTCTGCTACATTACAACCAAGTTAAAACCTGACTTTAACCCTTTCTCTGGCCGCATTGAGTTTTTAAATATGATTGACACTAAGAATATTATTAAAATTCTACTTAAAAATAAATATGAATTGGTTATATGCAAAAATAAACTTAAATTATTTCTCAAGGCGAACTATATATTTTTCCAGGTAATTTCCAGCCACTGCGCTTGGTAACAAGTCGCGAGGTTGAAAATTCGTAGTCATCAAATTCCGGAGTCATCAGTTTTCTGTTCCCGCGGTCTTGCCGTCCACCTCACATGAGAATCCCTTAGCCAACAAAAATACCCTACTTTTATGTGCAATACGTACTGACGAGCCACGATGAGTGCCACCAATTAAGCGCAGTCCTTCATTCTTCCTTGCCTCGACAAGAAGTTTGAAAGGAAAAGCAATTCGCTGCTTTTCCCTTGCCAGTCCGTGGTTCGGCCTCGTGTTTTAAGTGTTTCTTCTCTTCTCAACCGACGGTTTTATATTATCGTAACGATGACAGAACACAACTCAATACGATACGGACGTAGACAATAAAAGTGAATCTTTGCCGACAAGTAACAGAGAATTTATTTCTCGAATAAAACTAAAATCCACTAGACGGAAATGACTGACGGAAGGGCAAACGGACGAAGGTGCGGAGAGTGAAACGTTCGAACGTACGGACGGTGTACGTACGAGTAACTGGTGTGTGCTTTTTTTTCTTCCCTTTTCCTTTAGAATCTCTCTCTACTCAGAGTTTATGAGCCTGCCCTGTTTCTAATGTAAAGGAATAGAGGTGGTAGTAATAGGCAAACACTGAAAAGTGTTAATGAAAAAAAAACGTGTATCCTTGTGTGAAAAATAAATATATAAAGGGAATATTTTTATGTGGTCTCATAAACCATTGTTCGTTTTTGTCAAACCCATTCCCAATATTGGTCAGCGAACAGCAAGTATGGCATCTTCAGTTAAAAGAAAGAGAAGCAACGATCTTGCAAAATAAAAAAACAATTCTTCGAACATAATAAGAATTGGCATTTTGCACCTCCGGGCTACTTGAAAGAAAATAAGAACGATTTCAGTGAGTGCTTATTTTTTCACAAGTCGGTCGCAACAAAGTATTGGTGGCAGCGGTAGGATCGCTTCGCGCGCTATTACTTGCGCTTCGCTACCACTTTTGAGTTTTGGTTTAGAAAATTGAAACTCTTGTCTTTTTTTAAAAAACAAATGTGTAGATCTTTTTTTTTTCCTTGCATAAAATAACGCAATTGGAACTTGACACATCGGAATTAAAGCTTCGTGCTATCGCATGAGTTTTATGTCGATTGATAGCTTATATTTTTAATTTCGAATTCAGAGAATGTCCAACTCTAATTCAGTTTTTATATAGTCAGACTGAAATTTGGTGCTAGTTGCATGAGTTTAATTTCGGGCAGTGGACTGAATTTAAATTAGCTTTCTTAAAAGGTTTATCTAGGAGTAATTTTTCCTATTCATACAATGTTCTTTTGAAAAGCATCTAAAGTCTTTCTCAGTCTTATGAGACATAAGCTGGGAGCATCGCTACAAAATGGCAGCGACAGCGTAGGAACAGAAAATAGTTGAATGGTTGTTAGTCGCTAGACACCTCTTTGGCGTCACTCCAAAATGTTCACGAATAAAAAAAAAGAATTATATAACTTATCTCTTATAAAAAATCACTAGTTCAGGAAGAAGGTTTTCGCGGGGGCGAGAAAAGCACTCTAGAATTGAGTTTCGTAAAAAATATAGTAAAACTAGGTACGTTTAATTAAATTGAGCAAATAGTGGTATACAAGTTGGCAATTTGAATTTACAGAGAAGGGGGTTTAAACCCAAACCATGATTAACTTTCCATGAACTCAAATTATAATTAAAATAAGAATCCTTTAGGGCACACTAATACACCGCTTATTACAATTAAAAGTTCTAACACATTAACTATTTGCTTAATCCTACATCAAAAATTTTATCAAAAAGAGGAACAGGTCTACTACGCCAAACATGGTGTCTGCCTGAGTAATAGATCAAATCATTTATTCTGAAAGCGACATTTTTTTCCTATCAAATCTTAGGTCTACGTAATCTCAGAAAGACACTATACAAATAACAACCTAAAAACTCACAATATCTCATAAACGCTAGAAAAAATAGAGAAACGAAAGATATGAAGTCTACCTTAGACCTCGGAACCACAAAGTCCTGCTTATTTTATGACGCCAATCCGGCAAAAAAAATAGACTCGTCCAAGAAAATTTGATGGCAACGTAACTTCCTCCTCAAATGATTCAAACTCGTCGATGGCCGACACGAAACTGATCTCTCCTGCGTTCTCTGCCTCGCCAGTTCCTTCCCACTCGCGCCACAATTCTCGTCCCAGTCGGTGCTGCCCTCACAAGCTGTATTTCTGGGACTCTGGTCGATGAAATTCGCTCCCCCGTTTGGGTATGTGGAACGCCGGCCGGTGTAAGATGGCTGCCTCCGTGTGCAGACAAGTGGCCTGGCATGGCCTGGTAGTTATTTTAATAATCCTTGAAACTTGGATTATTAAATCGTGGCTTACTCGACATCCCAATGGGCCCCGTACATGTTTATACAATTTACTCGAAAAATTCTAACCTAAATAGCTCGTTTTCTATCTGTTCTCGAAAAAATACATAAAAAGAATAAAGGTCTCTCTCACTCCTCACACCTTAGATTATAATAAGATCTTATTTCTAAATTTATATTCTAATTTGAGCTTGTGCCGGCCATGGGAATAATCACGGTCTAATGTTTAATTATGAATAGCTGGGGAAGGATCCATAACGGGTGGTTAGCCATCACGTTACAAAACCCCCTCCCAGACTGACAGCAGGCGTCACCAATCCGACCTCCAGGTTGTTCATCAAGTTCAAGAGCATAATTGTGTTGAGTGTTCTTGCAACCGATTATGATTTAGTGTCATTATAAGGTATCCCGAATAATAATCCTCAACAAAAACAAAAAAATAATTTAAAAAAAAAAGAAATAAAGAAACAAAATAAATTAAATAAAGCTTTGGAAAACAAGCGTGAGAATTCCAGGTATCTTGTGATAAAGCAAAGAAATATGATAATAATTGATCTGCTATTTGTCAGATTCAGGATCTCCCTGACAGAAACTGATGTTGCTCTTCATAATACTTTTGAGTTTAGTTATTCTAGTTCTGTTGAACTAATATAACTCTTTGACTTCGGTCATAGCCGACTTTAAATCAGTGATAATCCAGTTTCCCTATCAGACTGTAGTCCTATCTCATGAGTTCTCCGACTCGAATCAAAGAAATTCGAAATTTTGGAACGTACAATACACAATCTCACTGCTGCAAATCAGGCAGCTAAGGCAAAAGAAAAGAAAGTGTTGATGTTACAATTCACTGTACACCCTAAGAGTATACGAAAAGGCTTAAACTATTTAATGCCTGTCGAGCTACACGAAAACAGCTTACAACTAACTATAGCCTACAAAGCTACATTCAACTTACACGAAAACGTCTCACGGCCACCCGATATAGGCCTAACGTTGCTTCCAGAAAGGGGTACTGTCTGTTGGCGAGGGTTCGCCAATGGCCGAGGCGAGGGCACCGAGTTGGTGTGCTGAGGAGGATGGGTACCCTGTTCCTGTCGTGAATCAGGGCTCTTCTCTCCTAGTCTCCATCCAGACGCACACCTCGGGCCTTGGTTGATCCTAACACCGGGTTTCCCACAATAAAAACAAAATATCCCTTCCTGAAACAAACAGTGGTTGAAGTCGTGCCCCACCCGGTGACAATTCCAACAGGTGTGATCCGGTGGGGACATCAAGGGTGCGCAAAGGTCCCTTCTATACATCCGATGGGCTGCAGGAGAGCCGAGTTCTGACTGTTGGTTCTGGGTCCACCCCTGGGTTGGCATTGGATTACCCGATGGAATCGGAGCCAGCCCAGGACCAATGCCTAGAAACAAGCCACGATTGGTCGACCAAGTCTAGGGGCCTCCGCCCCGCGAAGCCGACGCTGGACTCAGGACCTGGGGCAACCCCAACTGAGCCGAGACCTGAAGGTCGAACTTCGCTGAAGACGGCGGCCACTCTGGCTTTTTACTCTCATCAGGCGACGACATCACGGGGCGCTCCAACCCAATAGATGATACCTGAGCACGGGGCGCGGGTAGCTAAAGCAGGGCTGAGACTTGAGCATCGATGCTCGCAAGTGGGGAAGGTATCACATAATCCCTTAATGATAAGGGATATGGAGACCTCTCCTAGATAACTCGGCCTCCCTGATCATGCCTTCCTGGGCCGTCTCCGCCCTCCAATTCCCATCGAGAGACTTCTATCTCCACCTTCGGCTTTGTAGCGGGGGAGGATTTGGAGGGAGCCCTATTTTCTTTCAAGTTGCCTGCTTCGGCGGGGCCCCTCCTCCTCCGTCTTTTCGGCTTTGGGTGAAACGGAGCCCTCGGTATGGCTCCTTTGAAGCTCACTGGGTCTTCCCGGACCACGGCGACGGACGAGTTGCGCGATCGGGACGCCGAGGTTACTACGCCGAGGTCTTCCCCTCTTGCGGCATGATACGGTGGGGTAGTCGAGTTCCTAATTCCCAATTCCGCTGCGGCCTTTAAAATCAATTTGTTCACAAACTCGGTGCTATTATCAGTAAACATGACCTCGGGGGTTCCCCATCTAAATATGACTGTTTCCTCGAACGACTTTTGGACATTAACGGAATTTGCTTTTCTTAGTGGTGAGAACAAGGTTGTTCGATTACCCGCTTACCAATCAGACCTACCGGACCTGCCTGGTCCACCTTCATCTTTTGGCAATTCTCGCATGCTCGGACGTATTTTGCAACGTCATTGAACATTCCGGGCCAATAGTAGAGCAACGAGAGACGTTGGAAGGTCTTATCAACACCCATATGTCCAGAAGTCGTGGTATCGTGTGCCTTACTAATAGCCCTATTACGAAGCTCGAAAAGGAAGATCGATTTCCAGGCCTCCAAATGAGGCAGTAATAGGTCAGGTAGGTGGTCAGGGCGATGGCAGTATAGTCGATTGCATTCCAATTTCCCATCCGGAAATTGATATGGCATTTCTTGAACCAGTTTTTTTCTTCGGGTATGGCACAGATCATCAGCACCTTTTCTGTGTTTAATCTCAAAATCATATTGTAACAGCTTAAGGGCCCATCTACCTAATCTCCTAGTAGGATCTCTTAAGTGATAGAACCATCGGAGACTACTATGGTCTGTGATCACTATGAAGTGATAGCCCTCCAAATAAGGTCTAAACTTTTCGACTGCTCATACCACCGCAAAGCATTCTTGCTCCGTCACGGTGTAGTTTTTCTCGGCGCCTTGCATGGATCGACTAGCAAAGGCTATGACGTGTTTCACGCAATCTTGGATTTGAATGAGGACGGCTCCCAGACTCGTACTACTTGCGTCCGTTTGTAAACAAAACGGCAAACTGAAATCTGGTCTAGATAACATGGGAGCGGAGATTAATGCGGATTTCAATTCTTGCATTCCCGTTTTATCTACCAAATATCCGAGATATCGTACTTGACTAAAACCAAATTCGCTTTTATCTGGGTTGACCATAGGTCCGGCATTGATGATCAGATCTAAGACTTTCCCCAACCAATAAATGTGTTCTTCAAAGGTTTCACTAACTACAATAATGTCGTCCATGTACGCAAATGCATGAGGCTCAAATTCCGGCGTTATCAGTCGAAGCAGCAAATCGCCGAAACGTCGCTGGAGCTCCCGATAGCCCGAATGGCATGCGATTGTAATGATAGAGCCGCTTGTCTGGTACTGGGAAAGCAGTGAATTCCTTACACTCATCGGAGATAGGAATCTGATGGAATGCCTGACTAAGATCAATCTTAGAGATAAATCGTGCGGATGAGAGCTTGTCTAATATTGTGCTAATATTTCTCCTTGGGTAAACATCTTTCTTGACTAACTCATTTAATTTTCTAAAGTCAATACAAAGCCTATAATATCCGTCAGGCTTCCTGATCATTACCACTGGGTTACACCATTCGCTTTTACCAGGACTCATTATTCCCTCAGCTACAAACTTTTACGTTACAAGCGTAAATTCTAGTTTAAGTAAACAATTTCTAAATTAAAGACGTTTCCTATTCTTTTTTTGGGATGAGGTTCGCAACACAATGGAAACTTGATTACAAATATTGAATATAAAATTTGGTGTTAGTTGCATGAGTTTTATTCTCAATTAATATTAGGTTTAAATTGCTTTCAATTTAGAAGGTAAAGATGTATTTAAATGCACCGAACTAAAATTTTGTGCTACAAGCATGAGTTTTACTTGGGTCAACGATTTAAATTTTTAAATTTCAAATTTCAAACTGTAGATTAAATATAAGTTTAAAGGTAGGTTTTCTTTTAATTTTAATCTCATTTATCATCTGACTTTAACTACTCAATTGGTTGTGAAGATTATATTCAGTGATAAAATTCGTACTATAAATGCTAAGGCCCTTACTGGCCTAGTAAAATGTATTAAAAAGAGAGGTAATTTTCAAATAGAATAAAAATGTATACACTGAATCATTATGGCCTTGACCGACCTAATCGATTTGTGAGAAAATCTGTCTCAAATATCCTGTTATCGGGATTGACGGAAAACGAGTAATTTGTGAGCTTGCTAGTTTTTCCAAAACAGAAAAATAAAATCGGGTGCACGAGATTTTCAAGGTTCCTTTAAAAAGAACGACCACTCATTGCGCGGGAAGAAGAGTTCGGTTACAATCTGAAAGGCCAGTCAACGCAAGTAGTGCTGCTGTAGACGGACAATTCGTTACCTTTGTAAAGCCTGAGCCGTTAGATCCGGAGTTGAACTTCGTGAAGTTGAAAAGAGACGCGGAGTTTTCAGCGCTATTTGACTCTCTGATTAGTCGAGCAGAGAGCACTCTGAAACTAAAGACAATCGCAAACCAAACATATTAAAAAGAGAAAATTTTTACTTCAGGAATTACAAGGGAACAATTTGAACATTCAAATTTCCATTCATAACTTTGCAATCAGAAAAACTTATGAATCGCCAATCCAAGTTAGTTAAACATTTTTAGTGAAAGACGGAATATTTGGTTGTTGTTTATTTCATCACAAAAAAAAAAAAAAAATTTCACCACTAATACTAAGGCCTCCAATGGCATATCGTAGAAGTAAGTAGTCAAATTCAAAATGCCTCCCTTTTGTCATAAACCGACACCGTGTCAGCAGCCAACCGGAATAACGCTATATTCACAATCTTTCCGAAGAGGTACAATCCGATTAACCCTGCATCGAAGGACGCCTTTGACATTCATTCCTGAAGGCGTGTTAACGGTGGGGTTCACTTGACATCCGAAAGTAATACACGAACTTGGATCACTGGCAATCGCATCCGTAGGAACAGTAGAGATAAATTTGAATAGCAAGATCATTACATGCGAGTTCATCTCTGTTACGACACCCATCGCACACCCAGTTGTACAAGGAATTTTAGGAATGATGGTCATTGAGCGTCTGGGCATCTGAATTTTGTGTGGTACGAACGCGGAGTTTTAGTTGTTACTTTTTGTTTGTTTGGGCGTACGCTCTGTTTATTCGAACAAAAGGTGTTTCGGAATTGAAGAAATCACAAGCCTCGTAAGCGACCCGTACTTTAACCTAAAAAGGTCATAGACCGTGATTTCAATGCTAAAAATAATCTTGAGAAACATCTACACTGGGAATTGAATGAAACATTCGAAGAGATAATTCTTTTCCTCGAAAGATGTATTAATTCGGAATCATAAGTGATTTTATGGTAGAGCAACTGTTTTTTTTTAAGAGTTTCATTACGCATGTTGGCCGAATTAAATTATTTGTGTAAGAACGGTTGCCTTGGCTCCATCTGAACATTTGAACAATTCACGCTACGAATTCGGTTTTTGGGACGAGCCTTAATATTACAACAATCATCGCTAACTAAGCGGACGCGTCCCTGGTCATGGCTTCCATGATGCAATGCATGACCTTGCCACAAAGCACGAGCCATTTAAGATCTTTCGACGAAAAGAGATTAATTCTGCTCTGCCTACGCGGGCATCTAGTCCTTTTCATAAAAAGGTTAAACCGATCGACAAATCCGGGGTGGCCATATTACCCCCAGGGCAAATGCCAGTTATATGGCAAAACTCTCAAAACCTTAACTTATTGAATCAAAACCTTTGGCAAGGTCATTCTAACACAAATAATTAAAATCAATTCCCCTGGCCCAATCAACAGAATCCGAATTCTTTTATTCAACCCCCGTGGCCTCCTGGAGAAGGTAATTCTAGGTCAAGTTCACTGGACATACCTTCTAAATCAGTTTCAAATTCTTCAGACTCAATTCTGACTCATCGTGACGATCCAGCGACGAGTCCAAAGCCTCAGAAACACTTAAACGTGAAAATTCTGGAGATGCCGAAGGATCTATTATACCAACATCCACTTAGAGGAATCCCCTGTTATTGGGAAATCTGCACCCCAATTTCGTAGTCCAGATACCACTCTTTTCGTGGATCCTGGCTCGGAAGTAATTCTGCTCAAGCTGAAGGCTATACGTGGTGAGTTAGAAGTAGAGCCTAGCGATTCCATCACCATTTACGGCATAACGGAACATCCTGTAGATACGTTAGGTACTATCAATGTTACTCTGGGAAAGGTTCATGTCGAATTTCACGTCGTGAATAATACTTTCCCAATAACTTCGGACGGTATACTAGGTAGGCCTTATTTGCGACCAGTGCAAGCTAAACTCTCTTTTCGGCATAACACACTCGTTACTGCTTCAGAATTTATATCTTCTAATTACTTCATAGATGCGGAGTCCCAAGAAGCAAACAAGTCTTTAAAATCACAAATCAAACCCTTCTCACGAAATATGCTGAGTAGGGACAAAACCAGGCAACCGATAGCGATAGAGACACTCAACCCCGATATCTCAGAAGGTTATTTACCTGCAGTTAAAACCCGAGAGGGATTATATATTGGAGAGGCAGCTGTTAAGAATCAAGATAGAAAATGCCAAGTATTAGCTATAAACCCTACCGATAATGACATCGCACTTGAAATGAAATCATACCATTCGAGTATTACTCCTTTCCGGACAAAGAGAGCTCGGAATCTGAGATAGAGGATTTTTCGACAAATTCGCCCCTTGATTCAAAATCTTGTTGCGCGACCCGTGTCGAACGGCTACTAAAGAGCCTTTGCATATCTCATTTAAATCTAGAGGAACAGGAGTATGTAACTCGCTCGGTAGAGGATTCCGAGGATGTATTTCATATCAATGGAGAGCCCCTCACTGCTACTCACTTGGTTCAGCATAGGGGTCCTACCATCGATGCGGATATCATCAACAGGAAGTCTCATCATGAATCTCCTCAGGATACTAAAGAAATACTTCTAGCAACTGAGAAACAGCGCAAAATGGGAATTATCGGAGATTCCAGGTCGCTCTATAATTCCCCTCTACCATTAATTCGGAAACAAATGGACGGATCCGGAGAGAAGAAATTTAGAGTCGACATTGACTACCGGGAGCTCAATGAAAAAGTAATTGGGGACGGCTACCCATTACCCAATATAACTGACATTTTGGATCAGTTGCATAATGTCCAGTACTTTTCGGTGCTTGGTCTAGCCAGTGGGTACCACTAAGTGGAGACCCACCCCGATGACCGTGCTGAGACGTCTTTTTTTAACCCGCGAGGTCACTTTGAATATTTGCGAATGCCAATGGGCATCAAGAACGCCCCCGCAACATTTCAAAGACTGATGGACAAGGTGCTGAAGGGTATACATGGGACTGAGGTCTTCGTGTACCTGGATTACATCGTTGTCTATTCAGAAACCCTCGAGGAACATGACATTAAAACTCGACGTCTTCTCTCTTGCTTGCGAAACCCTAACCTTAAACTACAGCCTGATAAGTGTGACTTCCTCAGAACGGAGGTCGCTTATCTAGGACACATTATTACTGGAAAGGGAGTAAAGCCAAACCCAGCTAAAATAAGTACCATAAAAAACTTCCCTCCTCCTAAAAAGGTACGGTCTGTTAGGCAGTTCCTTGGACTTATGGATTATTACCGAAGGTTCATCCAGGATTATGCCAAGATTGCAAAACCTTCAGCCGAACTTCTTAAGAAAACGGGAGAGTGGAAATGAAGATCTGTGCAAGAACAAAGTTTTCAAACTTTAAGGGAATATCTGTGTAACGAACCGATTCTGCAGTACCCAGATTTCTCGAAACCATTTTAACTCACAGCCGATGCTTCAGACTACGCCATAGGCGCAGTATTAACACAATGAAAGCAAGGCGTGGATATGCCTATTGCTTTCTATTCTAGAATCATGAGCGCATGCGAACAGCGCTATTTCAAGACAGAAAAGGAATGTTTGGCTATTTTCTGCTCCGTGATAAATTTCCGCCCGTACTTGTACGGCCGAAAGTTTGTACCAGCTTGTGACCATGAGCCCATACATTGGATAAATTATATAACGAATCCGGGATCAAGGTTAATGCGTTAGCGCCTTCGCCTAAAAGATTACCAGATCACATACGAGTACAAAAAATGTAAGCTTAATGGAGGAGTGGAAGCCCTTTCCGGAAACCTGGAAGGTTGGAAAGTGTTATCTGAAACTAGCGATCCAGAGAAAGAATCCGAAAACGAGTCTAAGCATCCTAAAAGGGAAAAAGCTACCGCTCGAGCCTTTTTCACCCATGATAGATCCCAAAAGGTACTACCAATAACTCGCTCACAAGGAACCCTTCCCGAATCCAAAAAGCCAGCAGACAAAGAATCCACTCCCAAAGCTTTTCCAAGAACGCAAAGGTCCTCATCGGAAAGGGTCGCGGGAGGCAGGCAGTCAGCTTTGATAAAGCCAGCTACTTCTGCGCCTAAAATCTTGAGAAAACCTGCAGTATCTTCCAAGAAATCAGGGGTCTTAACTGAGGTGTCGAAAGAGCTAGCGACTGCACTTCCCAAGTGTCAGCTTACGAAATCAATAGTCAAGACTCGAGGAAGGCCCCCGAAATCACACCCACTGATGGACCCGGATGAGTCTTATCATTTTGTCGCTAAGACTGCACAAGGTTCAAATTTAAACCAAAGTACCATCGCTTCAAGGCTAAAAAAACGAAAAACGCATGTACGTGGAAATTTCAAACCCCCCAATTACAGTAGGGAATCAACTAGCACAACGTCATCCCGTGCATTTCCGGAAGTAGAACCCGAATTTCCGGCCCAACAATTTTGTCCCTAAGTAAAGGCGAAGCTTCTTCCCTGGGGACTGGCTCCCATATACTAGGTCCTAGAGAAGAAATGGTAGATGTGTATATGTGTATATTGCCATTATACAAAAGGGGAACCTAAAGCTGGAATCGGGGTTTTGTTTGGAAAGGATCACCCTTTAAACACGTCAAACAGGGCCCAAGGCCGTCAAACAAACAACTCCGCGGAGATTCCGGCTGCCACCTTGGCTGCCGTTAGGGCTCATGAAGCTGAAATCAAAATCCTTCGTTTTCATACCGACCCCCAGTTTCTGATAGATAGCGGTACTAAATGGATTCCTGAATGGGAGGAAAATCGGTGGAAAACTGCCGAAGGAAAACCTGTTATCAATAAAACTGAGTTCGAGAAACTGAAGGAAGCTATCGGTTCCTTGAACGTCGATTGGGCTCATGTTCCCAGTCACAAGTGTATATGAGGCAATGAAATGGCTGATCAACAAGCTAGAGTAGGAGCAGGAGAACCTGAACCCGATTTGGAATCTCCCCAGGGGCAATCCTAAGAAGATCTCGTTTTAAACGAGAACCCTACCTCCTAGGCATGAGTTGTAGGTGTTAGCCCTCCTCCAGGGGAAAGTGATGACAGTGATGATAACATTGATTGCAGTTCAGCTATCAAAGATCATACTCTAACTGCACAACCATCGTGGTACTAAGATGATTATCTGCCCCCTACTGCAATTTCTGAAGGAGAAGACAACCCCGAGCTTAGAAACTATCTAGACGCCATCGCTCCATGTGGAGATTTTGATGAGTACCCTAAATATTCAGTACAAGTAATTGTCTTTGTGATAGGTGCTACCGGAGGTGCAAAACTATCACTGGTTTTTAACCTTGAAGCCAAACCCGCGTGCCAAAAATATGCCGAGGCACTCGCGAGATGGATGCACAATGCCGTCATCCTCGGGTCGCTTTGTGTGCTCAAGACACACGAGGGTTTCGCCGACCTATCTTTGTGATTTCATCGTATCCTGCGACTACAATCTCACGGTTGCGAGATGTGGGCATACGTGTGATTTACCGCGGTTCTACTGGGAGCCGGTGTCATTTTTAGATGGCAGTTGCTCCCAGTGGGACCCTGCGGAGGCTGCTAACCTTATTTCTAATTATAGTCTCAGCGAAAGTCTTGTGTACCCTGAGGACGCGGAGTGACCCAAGGACGACCGCCTTCTGCATTTTCCCCGCAAGTGTCTCAGCATTTTCTTGACACGCAGGGATGCTTTTCAGGAATTTTCGACGAAGTAGATGAATCCTCATGCAAGAGTAAAAAATTTAAGTGAAAATAGTTAGATTTTTTATTGGTTTCTATTAATTCAGGTTGAATTTAAGAGCAAAAGTGAGAAAAGAGATGAAAAGGAGAACAGTCGACAGACTGTGAAGCCTGCGATAAATAAATATAAAATTTTATGATTGTCCCCAAGTTTTTCAGGATGACTAGTCACAATATTTTTTCACATACTTGAAAGTATAGTTACATGATATTGCGATGCCTATTGACTACACGAGTTTGAGTGATTCTCTCCTGAAAAAGAAAATATGCCTGAAAAAAAATTAAAATCCGGCAAAATATGCCAGAAGAGAATACACAAGGAAAATTTAATCCTCTGTTTCTTGTTGCAGAGTCGAGTGAACAGTCCGAGCATGCACATATAGGCGCCCCTATTCCTGTTATTTCTCGTTCGGAAAATTCATATTCTCCTGACAGACATCAATCTCCTGTAAACTCGCCTTCCGCGAGACCTCATTTTCCGGTCAGGTCTTCTCCTTCCGAGCCTCTTCTTCGTTTCAGGTGCAGGTCTCCTCCTGCCAGGCATTCTACTTTACGGGTACTGGGATATGACCTTGAACAACTCAGATTTATTCGGCTCATTCCCAACACCAATCGAAACCGGCGTTTCGAAATTCGAAGATATACTTTTCCTCCCGATAAACCAATTTATTTGAGAGCACGATATTATGCCCTTCTGCCCATGCCAACTGGAGAACAATCTGTATTATCAGCGTCCAATGGTGACGTGTTTGCAATAGTAGAGAGTGATAAAAGCCTTCTTGCAATAATTGGAATAAGGGATGGCTCTCAGGAACGGGCAAAAATAAACATGGACAATGGCGAGATTGACTTTATGAACCCAGAAGAAATAATAGAATCTCCCGCAGGAAGAGATCGCCCAATCTCAAGGAATTTCAAAACAGTATTTGTAAATGAATTTTGTCCCAAAGGTATTGAGCATTTGTGAAAAAATTAAAAATTAAAATATAGCATTGTTTTTCATCCGAAGTAAGATCAAAATGTTACAAGTAACTTGTAATTGAGGGGTCGGATTCTGTAACCGTTAGTGTGATAATGAAGCACCTAAATATTCTGTTGTAACTCAGGCCGCCCATTTAAATGTGTACTTGTAGCTAGTAATTAAAAACGTGTTATTGTTTTTATAAAATAAAAAATTGTACCCTACCCCACAAAACATTTTCGATTTAGTGAACCGAAATAATCTGATTTTACGAAATTCGAAAGGCTTATATACATAATATTATAAGCCTTGAAAAAAAGTTACCACGTCTTTTTCCTGTTTTCAATTAAACATTTTTCAGAACTAGGTATTTTTTTCAAACCCTCCCTTTGATCTAGAAGAATGGACTATTAAAAAAAAATGTTATTCAAATTCAGATTTATTTCCGAAACTCCCTGTTTCAAACCAGAAATCTTATGAATCTCATGATATGTTTAAAAATCTCTACAAATCTTTAAAAGTCGTTTGACATCATTATTTAAAATCTTTGAAACTCTTTGAAATTGACCAGAAAAATTGAAAATTGACCGGGAGAAAACGAGACAGTGACGAGGAATTACAAAATCATCCGTCTAGTAGACATACTGTATTCTTTTGGAGTTTATATTAGTTTCTTGAAACTTCAAATAGGCTTCTCAATCAAATCAAAAATCAAAGCAACTCGTGAATCTGCTGGGTTGAAAGTTAAAAAACTTCATTAAAAATTGTTACTCTTTTGGTTTACGGTCCATAATTCTATTTAAAAGTTCATCAATTTGGTTTGAAAAAGTATTTTGTTCAAATTCGGTTTGGTTAAAGGTGTTTCTCTAAGACTTTGAAAAGCGCACTGGACAGAGAGTATAATAGACTACTAACCTGCATGATTTTTAATTAAATATTAACTTTTCTTATGTATTTCTTGCATGTGTTTTATTGCAAATTTGTCTTTTTATTTAAAAATGCATCCCTTTTGGTGGAAATTTTACTTTTTTTGTTAAAAATGCAACTGTTTTGCTAAAAATTAATTTCTTTTGCTTGCGGATAAAACGGTTTTGTTGAAACTTTGTGTTCGAGGGTTATTCATTGTTACTTATTATTTATTTATAACAACTAAAAATGCTGACTCTTGCTTACTCCACGGTCCCTGTTCGGTCTCGCGCGCATCAGTAGCTGACCAATTAAAAAGAGGTCCGAAGGACGGGAAGCCCTCGTTGGTTTTTATTGAGTATTCTAGCATGACGTCATGGAAATGCATTTGTCAAGTGTGGAATGTATTTTCTTGGTCACATTCCATTCTTTTGTCGATCAGATCGATTTGATCAGAATCGGGTACCCTTACCTTGAATTTCGGGTAATTGATTATATTTCGTGAAACTGGTGCGTCTTCAACTGATAAAAGGATAAAAAAGAATTGCGCAAATATATTCTACACTTGAAAAATATTACCATTCAGACATTTATAACTTACTTTTGCGTTTAGAATATTTTCTCTGAAAAGGTGTATGCTTTCCGGTGTCAAGAAGTACCAACTATGCTAACCTTCCTGACATTTGCACCTATCCTGTCATGATCGTGATGTCATGTTGAGATACTCAATGCCCAAATGCAAGGACGCACAAATGTTCACAACGCGGGTATCGATACAAGGCCGGGGCAGCCAATTAACGTGGCTTGAAAAAATCAACATATTATTATTTATTATATATTTTCAAACATGATATTTTTTTAAGGAGTGATTGTATATTTAATCTCTATACATTATTCATGTATGTGATTTTTGAGATCAAGTAATATGAATACATGAGTTTACTCCAAACATTACTTATCGGTGCTTCTCCAGGTAAAATAAATATGCGCGTGCGAGAGTTTAACTTCTAGATAATGATATGATGACTTAAAATATTTTTCATCTCACCCAGTCTCGCAATTATCCATATATGTGATTCATACCCAGGAATGGGAAAAAACAAATATCTCAGAAAATTATATATACACGAAACATCAGAATATTCACTACTCACGCTGCTCTCAAACCTCTGCGTTAATTAGTTTTTCTACATTTAAAAAAAATGAGAACTTTTTATGTTCTGGTCTTAACCCTGGACGTTGTTTTTGATTATATTGGTAAGTAAAGAACAAACTAATATCATTGTTTTTTATATTAGTTATGTTGGAACGTCTATTATACATGAATGAATGTGAAATTCTATTTAAACGCTGATGATAAACAATAGTTTTCTGCATTTTAGAGAGAAAAGCCAAAAAAATGCGGGATCTGCAGGATATTTAAATCATTGTTTAGGGTTTCGTAGCATTCAGCAGAAACTCTTATAGATAGGGTCGGGTGTGTGTATGTCCGTCCTTCGTCCTTCGTACTTTTTCCCAAGAAGGGGAAGTGAGGGGAACTGCTAACTCACTGCTCAGAACTCACACGTCACAAGGGGCGGGAAAGAAGGGGGAATTATAAGGGTGGGCATAGCGGACGTGAGGTTAAACAAAGGTAGGGGAAGTAGGAGAATTGGTGGGAAATGAGAGGAGGGTAAGTAGGGAAAATGCGCGGGGTAGAAAAAGTGAGTGGAAATTCGGGGACGAGTTAGGAAAGGAGGAAGTAGAAGAGGCAGAGATTGGATAAGGGTGGGAAAAGGGTGGGAAAAATAATGTAGAAGAGTGGGCGGATGAAGTGGGGGAATGTAGGGAGAGTAGTAGAGGAAAAGTATGGGAGGAGTATATTTGATCGACTAATTTGCGTTCTTGTAGTCTACCAAACCCCTTCTTGAAGGCGCAGGGCGCCTGCTTAGACTAATTTTTAAAATAAATACCTTGTAAATTCCGCGTCACTTTTCCCCCCAAATTAATGATATTGAATTTTTATTGTTATTTTGAACTAGGGCAAAATAGATAAGATGTGTAAATTTATTTTTCTCCACATTAAAGTCATTGCTTGTGAATACGTTACATTGGAGTAGGTGACGTGACCGATTTACAATTTTCACAATACCCTTCTATCACTGTCTAAATAAAGTTAAAAATGTTAGACAATCGCCTTCTTCTACTAAACTCTTTAAAAATATAGGTTTTGAAATTATTCAAATATAAAAATGTTAAAGTTTAAAACTTAGAAATTGAATTAAATTAATTAGTTAATTAAAAACTCAATTAACTAACATTAAAATTTTAAAGTTACTTGGCATACTTTTTTCACAAATTATGTTCATATTTAAATATAGTTCAATAATCTTTTTTGACATTTTACAGAAATATCATCAGGTGTACCGCCCAAAACAAGGAACTTTCTGGCAAATTTTGGGATGAGCAGTGAACATGCGAATTATCAAGGTAACCCTAGTGTTAGTTAATAAACATTTTAATTTTGTTATCAAGCACGTTTTCTGTAGGTTGTTCCCTTGTTTAAACATGCCGTTTAGTAAGATATTTTCGGAGAATAAGAAACAATACGAAAATATATTATAGGAAAATCACTATAAGACTATAATTGATTTTCTTATAATGAATTTCCTATGAATTTTTTGCTATTATGGAAAATTCATTATATGAAATTATTACATAGAAAACTATCATATGAGAATCAGCATTAAAAGAAAGTATACAAAAATATTGAAGGGATTAATGTGAAAAGAAGACACATTACCAAGGGACGCTTTATTTAAGACCACTAATAATCATTTTGACAAATAAACTTGACGCAAAAAACACCTAAAAAATTCATTGATATCTTTGAAATTGCTTAAAATTTTATTGAAATCTTCAAAATCCTCCGGAAATAGAATCATATTGCAATTTTGAATAATCATTACTGCCCGCGAGAAAATCTACTGTCGTCCCGTGTTGGATTTAGCATTTTATTTCACTCTCGACCGCGGCCACCTTTTGGCCCTGAAAAGCGGATCCGACGCATTTTTCTATTACTTTGTTCGCGGCTCGAATTCTGATCGACTCAATTTTCTCAATTTTACTTTCGTCCCGCAAATTTTAATTTGGCCCCGAAAATGTTACTTTCGCCCCGCAAATGCGGTTCACGAGAAAAATATGATACTTTTGCCCCTATTTTCAGGGGCAAAAGGTGGCCATTCAATCTGAGTGTGTAGTAATAGTATATTGCACAACTAGGGTTGAAAGGCTATGATTGCAACGAGTGGGAAGTTTTCTGCGCGAACGAAGCTAGGGCAGCACTCACACTTGTTGTAATCATATTGCCTTTCGACCCGAGTTGTGCATGTTTTTTTTTACTATACCTTTACCGGAGATCGATTTTCCTTAGTTCGCAAACCGAATTCATTTGGTTGAGAATAATCGACTATAATAATTTGACAGTAGACAAGAGGTTAGAGTAGTCTCTTGAAGTTGGCTGCAGCGCTCGTGCGATTATGACGGAGAGGGAAAGAGAGAGAAAATAATCGCGTCACAATAGAGAGATTCTGCTTTCGGTGAATCGCGAGGCGTTTTATTATTTTCATCCCGCTGCGTCATCACTTTTCCTCCCTAGGGAGGAATAGAAAACTCGGCTTCATTCGGACACTTTCGCTTCGCTCTACAGGCATTGAAAATCGATCTTTCGATGAAGGTATGATGAAATAGTACATTCTGTAACAAGCGGCAGAAGGGGCAGATTTTCCTGCGGGAGGACAGTAATTATGCGACGGAAAATTCCACTTTCGTCTCGTGTTGAATATAGTATTTTATTCCACTCTCGACCATAGCCACCTTTTGGCCTCGAAAAGCGTGTCCGACATATTTTTCTGTAGCTTTGTTCGCGGCTCGAATTCTGATCGACCTAGTGTTTTCGATTTTACTTTCGTCCCGCTAATTTTACTTACACCCCACAAATTTTACTTTCGCCTCGCTTATTTTACTTTCGCCTCGCTTATTTTACTTTCGCCCCGCAAATTTTACTTTTGCCCCGCAAATGTGGTTTACGGGAAGTATATGCTACTTTTGCATCTATTTTCAGGGACATTGAACGACATAATTGTCATTAGTTTTTAGAATTCTTGTAAATAGAATGCACAGTTTGAACCTCTGTTCAAACACCGGAAATAAAGCAGATGCCAGTTTTGCCCATTAATTTATGAATGCCAATTAAAGAAATAAGGCACATTAATCTTTGATGACAATGTCCACTCATCGGGCTTGAATTTACTTAATCTGTTTCTTTCTGCGGAAATATCAATAAATGGAGCAAGAGATGACCCAAAAAATACAAATATTTTTCTTAATCAGTCACTACTAATCTTCTTGTCTTCCATTTGGTGAGAAAATAATTGACGTTAGGTTTAGTACGAAAGGAACATCATACCAGATGTTGAAGACGAAAATATTCACTTGAAAAACTACCCGTTATAGGGGTTAATATATCATATTGCGCTCTTCTGTGAACATAGAATTTGTTTCCTGTCCCATATCTTTTCAAGTCATTTAAGCACTGAAAGATCAAGTCTTGCGTACAAAATATTCAAAATTCAGATTATGATATCTCAACCGCCATAAAATTTATTTTTTCCCAATTCGAAGGTATTTTTCTGAAGCTAACCTTAATTCAAAATTTCAATCATTTTTGGTCTCTTAATTATGCATAATTCTGCAGAAGTCTTTGAATTCCATAAAAATATTTTGAATTCTTTCAAAATGTTTAGGATTCACGTTCAATTATTGTAAATTCCTTTATGTCTTTTGAATTCTGCAGGATTCTTTCGATTTCTTAGATTTTTTAATACTCTTGACAAATTTAGGATGTAATTTGATTTATTTTCAATTTTATGAATTCTTCCGAAATCAAGGAGTTCTTTTTATCTATTTCCAAAGTTATCAACTTTATTATTATTCATTATTTTTTTCAAGAATAAAAATTATTTCATCAATTTTCTTACGAGCCGTCAATCAAGAAAGCTTTAAATATTCTTTGAAGCAATGCTTTTTGCAAAAAAGGTTAAATGCTCGAATTATAGACGTTGACGGAAAGTTCAAATAGAAATTGTATTATTACCATGTAAATATTGATAATACAATTTGTTGTCATGATTTAATAAAAATATAATTGTATACATTTAATTTAAATGCTCTTTTTCGGCATATTTTATCGTCAACATATGTTCTTAAATCGTGGAATTCTAAAGAAGTTCTAAGAATTCATAGTAAATTCAAAATAATTCTAGGGTGATTCTAACAATTATAAAAATTCATCTTAAACAAAGTATACGGGATTATACAGAAAATGGAACTCAAAATGGCCGACGAGTGTGACCGAACTCGCTCTTTAATGCTTTGGAATTCCTAAGAATTCAAGGTTAATTTCAACAAGTTTAAAAATTCATCTTTGGCGAAACACAAGGAAAATTAAACCTTCTGTTTTTTGTTGCAGAGTTGAGTGCATGGGTCGAGCGTTCAGATACTGGCACCCCTATTCCTGACACTCCTCGTTTCAGGACTTCTTATTCTCATGGTAGACATCAATCTCCTGAAAGGTCTCTTCCTCCTGCCAGACCTCATTTTCTGGTCAGGCCTCCTCCTTCCGAACCTCCTCTTTGTGCCAGGAACAGGTCTCCTCCTGCCAGGCATAGTACTTCACAGGTACTAGGATATGACGTTGACCGACTAAGATTCATTCGGCTTATTCCCAACACAAATCCAGACCGACATTTCGAAATTCGAAAATACACTTTTCCTCCCGATAAACCAGTTTATTTGAGAGGGAGACATTATGTCCTTCAGCCCATTTCAACTGAAGAACAATTTGTATTATCAACGTCCAACGGTGACGTCTTTGCAATAGTGGAGGATAATAAGAGACTTCGTGCAATATTTGAAATAAGAGATCATTGTCAAGAACGGGCAAAAATAAACATGGACAGCGGAATGGTTACCTTTATGACCAGAGAAGAAATTAGAGAATGTCCCGTAGGAAGAGATAGGCCAGTGTCGAAGAATTATCGAACGAAATTTATATACGAATCTCGTCCCTGAAATATTAAGCATTTGTAAAAAAATTAAAAACTAAAATATAATATTATTTGTGATCGGAAGTAGGATCGAAATGTGACAAGTAACTGCTAATAGAGAGTCGGATTCTGCAACAGTTTGTGACCATGAAAAACCTAAATATTTTGTTATAAATCGGATCACCAATTTAAATGTCCACTTTCAGCAAATAATCAAGCACGTGTCTTTTGTTTGAAGAAAAAAAAAAAATTTACCCCAACTCCTAAGTATTTTTGATTATATAACCTCAAGAATAGTTGGTATGGAAAATCGTTTTTTTTTTTTCAAATTTAAATACATTTTCTTTGGCTATACTATTTTTGGTAGAAAATTGATGTTTTCGATGTAAAATTGATAATTTCATATAAAAATGCATGTTTTTTATTGACACTTCGTCTTTTTGGTAAAGAATTGATTTTCTTGGTTAAAAATTTATCTTGTTCAAGAATTTATCTATTTGGTAAAAAATGTATCTGTTTTGGTTGAGCCTTCAACTATTTCGTTGAAAGTCCCTTTTTTTGTTCGCTTAGTTGACTAATTGCCTAAATTAATTATTTACGTTAATAATTAAGACCTGAAATAAGAGGAATGGGTCTCGTATGAGAAGGAATAAAATTCTCTTGAAATTAAAAACCTTTTGTATTCCTTATTCCTCTCTATCCTATTTATACATACAGCTTCTAAGCCCTAAGCTACTTTGTTAACAATAAAGTCATAAAAACTTGCAATATTTGTATATTTTGCTGTTTGGATTACGAATATGCACTTAAAACCGAAGCGCTTCTATTTCTTTACAGTGCGAGCTGCACTTCGGGCAAGCCTTGTTTTCACGATGATTCTTTTTTTTCTATTTAGATTTTAATACCTTTAATCTTTGATTAGCCTACTATTATAGGCCTAACAATTAGTTTAATACAAAATATCTTTTTTGGATGCGATTTATCGCCTTTTCGTTTCCATAGTTTTTCTCTTTCTATCTAAAAGAAATAATATAATGCTTTCCTTCCTTTATAAAATACGGTACACCTTAGAGTTTTTAATTTATTTACTTGAAATGAATATGATCTTTCACTTTGTTTCGCTCTTCATTTTCTCTTTCTAAGGAAACTATTTATGAAGAAAGGAAATTCTGATGGGTTTTTCCCCAGTGGCTAACCACAAATCTAAATACGATGATGATAATATTTATTAATTGCTCATGGCACAAAAGGTAAAACTATCTTTGCATTACGCTATTCTTAAATACAATGAATATCTTATAACCTGTCAATCAGATGTTAAGGCTTAATCCGCCCGGGTGCCGTCCGGGAACGTTTACAAGTAGAGAGCTGGATCACTGAAGCCTCGAGGCTCAGGTGTGCGCTTTTGCGTAAGAAAAAGGATGAGCGAGGGAGAGCGTTTCAGAGCTGACTCGACCTTTAGTTTTCAAAGTATTATTTCCGGTAAACAAACTCTCTAAAATTTCAGACTCTTAGTTTCTTTTGGAAAGAGAGAAATATTTCTTCGCTCTCACTCTCTTTTGTAAACAATCACTTTCGCAGCCAGGTAGCGGAGTTGACTCCTCTACCTCCCTGTAAGTGGCTTGATACACAAATGATCGCTTCTAAATTATTTGGATTAGTTTTATTGACACCTTGTCTCGGTAGGCCCTGACAAGTTCTCGAAAAAGTAAAATAAATAAACACCAGAAAAAATATTTCTTTCAAGAGAAGCAATCACGTAAAATATTTTAATAAGCTTTCAAAGCTGGAGTGGATCTATGTCACAAAGATTTAATTCAAATTCAAAAATGCTCAATGCCACATTAAAAATATCCAGATTGCTCTAGGATGCTCAGGAAAATTCTGAGTTTCCAACGTGAAACTTTCAAATCGTAATTTCAAACAAACTTGCTTTCAGGAGCTGTTTAGAGAAATTGATCTCTCTTCACACCCGTAAAGCTAACTTTGTTCTTTAAGGAAAAGGTTCCCTCTTACGTTTGACTCTTACTGAAATTCTCCGGTTCGTTCTCGCTCGCCTGCGAGCCCGCCAATGCCTTTTTGGGTCTTAGCGACGCTTTTTAAAGACTCATGCCTCCCTTGAGAGCTCTGGTTGTGTAGGTAGGAAAACCCGCGACTGCGCCTTGCGGTGGCGCCTGCCGCTGAGGCCCTTTTCCGGCTAAGTATCTGTGGTTGCTAGTTATGGGGGTGAGTCTGTGTACGTTACAATTCTTTGTCTGCGATTCCGCTGGAAAAAACCTCTGAATAAAAATTTTGCTAGTCGTTGAAAGACGAAGGTTCGATTAGTAAAAGGTGCGATGATGGGCGGATTCGTCAATTCCAATCCCCCACGCGCGTGCGCAGTCACTTTACTAACCCGGTGCTCGCTGTCATGGGGCCTCGGAGGATTCAATTCTGTCTTGATCTTTCCGAGGGACTACCTGTGAATAATTTCACTCATAAAAACAAGCTTCGAACTGGCGTTCGCTCCGGATGACCTCAATCGGATCTTGCAAGATGTCCTTCGGACTCCCTTCGTAAGTAAAGTCATAATTCTGTTATATTTCTCTTTTGCTGACGAAAGGGATTTCAAAGTGTTTGGTCCCGTCAGTCAAGCCTCATTGGGTTGGGTTAAAGATTGTGTACTAACTGGTTCTACCGTCATTAAATTCATGAAATCGCTTCAACTTTGATTTGTCATTCTAACATCTTCAGAGTCAATATTATATTTCTTTTATCAACTCGACGTTAGACTCCTTATAAAATCGTTTCTTTAATTCGAAACGAATTGCTAATTTTCACTCAAATTAATTTTTGTTCGTTTAATAAATGTTATGCTCCATTGCATTTTAATATTTGTGTTTAATTCTGTAATCTAAACCTAAAATCCACCTAATTTATCCCTTCTCTCGGTCCCAAAGCTTTGCATGACAATTTACAGGGGATAAAAGAAGCAAATATGACGGGATATTTTGTTTGCATTGTTTGATGTTTCAGCTCTCTTCTCTCTTCAATTAACTCAAATCAAATGAATATGTTTTTAGGGAACCTAAAATTAAAATAAATAACACATTTCTGAATGATTACTTTATAATATATATTTTGAACTTCATTATAAAACAATTTCAAACTTGAATTAAACAAAGAAAAGAGAAACAATTTCTTCTTTTTGATTGAAAATCACCACAACGGCGATGCCAACGACTAATCGATGATGAAACTATTTTTATATCAATGCTTAAAAATTAAATCGGCGTGTAAAAAAATCAAAGATTAATCATTGAGAATTCAAGATATAAATTATATAATTAATTCCAAAAGTCGTTCTTAAAATTACTCAAGTCGATAATAAAACTATTTTTTATATAAATACTTGCAACTTAAATCGATATATTGAAAATCAAAGAATAATTCATCAGAATACAATATAAAATTATGTGATGCGATTCAGTTATATGAAAAATCAATTTTAAAATTAAAACTAATTATAATTCTAAATGCTTAGAATTCGAAACAAAGATGACGTAAGTGCATGGAATTTGAATTAAATGTAACAAGATATAAATTAACTGCTCCGATTCAAATTTGGTCGAAACAAATTTCTTAATTTAAACCAATAATAATTCAAAATATTAGAATTCCAAATGAAATTAAAACTCGAAAATTCATGAAATCTACTTGAATTGACGGTGAAACCATTGTTTAATAAATTATTATACGTAAAATGGATATGAGAGTATAATGTATAAATTACGTGCTCCAATTTATATTTGTGAAAACCCAATTTTTCAATGTAATCCAATTATAATTAAAAATGTATGTAATTTAAATTAAATATGTATTATTTAGTTTCTTTATATCATGTTTTCTCATCAAATAATAATCTGTGTAATGAAACTGCAAAAAGGCTTAAACCCGTTGGAATCGATAAAACTATTTTATATAAATTATAATTGAAACTAAAGCGTCAAAAATCAAGGATTAATCGATGAGAATACAAGATATACTGTCAAATTTAATTCTGTGAAAAACAAGCTTCCAAATTTCAGCCAATTATAGTTCATAACACTTGGAATTAAAAAAAAAATTATTATTATTATCTTTCTTTATATCTTGTTTGTCCAGCAAACAAAAATCCATTCACTTGCTTTGAATGAGTTTCAAGGTCGTTTGAATAGCGTATCTCACTGGAATTCCAGATTGGCGCCGATCGGTTTCTAACAGAATTTTACTCGTTATTTTTTTGTCAGACTTATAAGCCGTAAGAGCCTTCACATCCTCTAGAGCTAAAATAGGGAAAGGAATCTAGTAGCCTTGCGTATGATTTCTCTCAATCTCTCAATGATTTATAAATTTTAAAAATCATGCGAAATATGGCAGCCTAACCTCAGGAAATGTCGCTCTCATTCAAAAAGAGGTAAACCGATTAAATATGACTTTGCTTGAAATGGACATTGTAGTACATTGCAAATTTAAAGCCACTCGAGAAACTGACCAAATCACATATAGTCGCAAACCAATTCAGTTTTAAGAATCTCAATCAGCAAATGACAGATACGCAATTCACGGAGTCGCCCTTTCAATGGGTTCTTTTTTACTGGGTGCTCATCGAATAATCAGCTGTGTAAAGAAACTCCAGAAATCGTTATTTGAAGTTAATAAAAGGGCAGTAAAAAATATATGCGAAATCTGTAACCTTTTTTAACGCTTATTTGTAACGTCCTTCAAATACTTAACGGAATCGTGTGAATCTCTTCGAAGTTTTACAGCTGGTGTCTGTTTGCGAGCTTTTAACGAAAATACATGTGTTTCTTTATCGTCTTTTCTCTTATTTCCGACTTTATCTCATGCTCCCATATTGGTCGACTTTGCACCGACGAGCGGAAGGTTTGTTTCACGCGTGTAAAAAATGTGAAGGGAGAGAAACTTTTCGGACTGTTCTTTTTCTTCAATTTGAATAATTTTAAAAGTGTTTATTATGCCAAAAAACATACTTGGTGCTGCATGTTCAAAAGGGGATTCGGATTGATTACTGACTGGAGCCGTAAGTACTTGTTTAAATAAATACTTAGAGTGGTAACAAGACAGCAAATCTTTTAGGTTATGTTTGTTTTGCTTAAATGTAATTTTGAAATGTTAATTTCAAATATCTGATCCGTCTGAACAATAAACTATGTGTAATAGCTGATTCGAAATTTATTTTTGCCCAGATAACAATACGTGCTGGCACGTAATCGGACCGACGGGCTGGAGACCAACCTGTCTGCTAAATGCACGCGTCAGGCCGACACTGTCGGAGTGCGACCGCAGAGCGGACAACGGTCCGGCAGATTAGACGCTCGTCAGTCGTGCAAACGACGAGGAACGACGGGCCTGCGACTTGCCTGACCGCTGCAGGCTGGAACCGCTGTTAAGTCTTCAGTTGTCGATGATCTTTCTGTAGACCAGGAAGATGAGTTGGAATATGCACGTGAAAATCAGAAGCCATTTCGCCCATTGCCCACAAAGGAATGAATCTTTGAAATGAGATCACGCGTTTTTAATGCTCCTGATACAATACAAGAAGGCCTACATGACCTGTCAAACAATCTGGCAGAGTCCGCTGTAGGTTTTGCAGAAAACTCGACTGCAGGAAATTTAGCTGATGCAACTGAAAACGAAGAAGAGATTCAAAGAGTGGAGGAAGATGAAATCGAAGAAGAATCTGAAAACATGAAACAGCTGAAGCTGAAGCAGAATCCAAGAAACATAAAAGGAAAAAACGTCGACAACATTTTGAAGGAAAGGCTAAGGAAATTCTGCAATCTTTTGACGCGAAGCGTGTGCAAACGATAACAATGTTACAAGAATGCTAAAAGAAAGTGCACGCTCAAGGCATTTCTGAATTGGATCAGGCAATGCAAAAAAATTCCTTGCTCATAATCCAAGCGTTTGCTATGGCACAGAATCCCGCACAAAAGCCTTCTCAATGCAATTGAACGCAAAACCTACAACCACATTGCAGCACTTCCCAAATTCCAATTCCACATAGCATTACTTCCCAAAATCTAACGCCACATTGCAGTTCTTTCCAAAGTCAACCTCCTCAATAGAGCTTTTATCAAAATACACCTCAGTTTAAGTTTTCTCAAGAAACAGTTACACCAATTGGAGTTCCATCTTCCTTTTTATATCCGCCCAATCCATTTTGGTTTCCAGAACAAATTCCAGCAGCTTCTTGCACTCCACCGTTTGTTCCGAATTTGCAAATTTTGAACTATTTAGGCCAATCAATGCCTGGCGGTTTTAGCGTGCCTGTCATTCCATCTGTGCCTAATTCTTTCTCCTTTTCGGAACAAATGTCAGAAATGATTTGTTCTTCGTAAATGCTTGCAAATACTTATAATGATAATTTGTTCGATGAAGGAAGTAATACCTCAGCTTTAGACATTAAAAATATTTCCATCCAAGTAGAAGAATAATCTGTAGAAAGCATACAAGAAAATGCTGCAAAAAAGTTGCAAGAGAACGCTGAAGGAGAGCACTACGCAAAATAATAGTTTCTTTCTTTAACAATAACTTTCTGAAATATTGATATAAAATAATATGTTATAGAAAAGTATATTAGTTATAAGTTTTCCTTAGTGAAAAATGTAAGAAACTATGCTAAGACGTGTTAATCGTCAATGATTTGTAATAATAAATGATTAAATTTGGAAATTTGAGTATTACATCTCCTCCGAATTCGAAGGCTTTCAAATTATAAGTACAGAATAATTTTAAGATTAAACAATTTGAAATTGAATAGCGAGTAAACAATAACAATATTGGAAAGAAATGGAGCAACTTGGAATTCTAAACTTGAATCTTTAAGAATTGCAAATTTTAAGAATAAATGCCTCCATATGTAGTTTGTTTTGGGTCTGAAGTTAAATCAAGCTTGCTTTGCTAGAGCGTTCTTCGCATTGGTAATCTCGAAAAAATATCGACTCACATACTCCAGATTACTTTTCCATCCTCCGTTTCCTCTCCTTCATCAATTTCAGGTTGAGGTTCTAGCATTTCGTTGCTTTTTAGTTCGTTGCTCCCACTGTTTTTGATATCTCTCCTCATGTGCCTGCAAGATATTATGTAGTGTGCAGCAAGCAGCGACTAATTCAGGAACAAGCGTGTAGTTGCATTCTGACCTTTTCATTATTACCCAGAGAAGTAAAGGATAAGCGGGATGACCCATTATCAAAAATGGGACTCTTAGACCATTATTACTTTCTCAACCTACAAAAAATATTATGTGTCAGGTGATTCTATATTTAGGTTCAGAAATCTGGAAAAAATATTCAAACATTGTGAATAATTTATGCGTTCTTCTTTTCAAAAATGATTAATACAAGTTATTATTTAGGATACATACATTTATTTGGGATCAACGAAACCCTGCAGAACGTAAGAAGCCCATCCTTTCCTACTAATAAAATCTCTATACCCATCTGACGGAGGAAGAATAGGCATATGACTTCCGTCATATGCCTATTTTTCAACCAAATAGTTCGTTTTTGGCGTGCATACTTCTGATGGAGCTGTAGAGTTTAGAAGACGATTAAATCTTCCATTGCAAAATCCTCCAAAATTAATATTTTTCTTATGAAAGCCCACATAAGATCCATATTCAGCTAAAAAAATAATGTTGACAGAACTAATAAATTTTTCATGTAGGCAAGAAGTGCCATTCGGAAACATAAATCCTTAATCGTTTTTCAAAGTCTGTAAGAAGAGATCGATAATAAATTTTAATATTTATATAAAAGATGGAAACTTTAATATTATTAATGATTAACCTGAAAGATTTACTTTCTTGTTGCCTCTATGAATATTTATATGTATAAGAACAGGTACTTACGACTCCAGTCAGTAATCAATCCGAATCCCCTTTCTCACAGGCAGCACCAAATACGTTTTTTAGTATAACGAACACTTCTAAAATTATAAGATCATTCAAATTTAAGAATAACCGACTGAATCTTAGGCTTGTGTGCATCATCAACTTTGTGTTTCATCACCTTTGAGGACCTACGTTACCGACAGTTTCCATGAACTGGTGTACATGAATTTATTGAGTTGGTAACCCTTATTTCACGCGCTCTCAGAGGCAAAAGTTTCTTTCCCACCAACAGTTCTACGCGCATGAAACTAACCTTCAGCTCGTCGGTGTAAAGCTGACCGTTGTCATCATTAGCGAGTTGTGATTCGGATTTTTAAACTGCAATAGAAATAAAATTGTGAGAGAGTATTTGACATGTTTAATATATGATTAGGTTGCTTTTTACGTATCAGCGACCTTTTTATTGACGTAACACATACCTTCTTTGAAGTTGTTGCGTTTGATGGTCTGGGTGTTTTGAATTCAGCTGATGCAGAATGAGATGATTTTTTTAAACGAGACCTAGGTGTTTCCGTTAAAGCTGGCTCCAACGTCGATGCTGACTTCAAAGTTGATGCGATGGGCGCAGGCTTAGAACTGGGTACAGGAATAGATTCAAGCGCACCTCAGTGCGCTAATGAAGCAGCGAAAAAAACAGCAGTAGACAACATTCTTTGATGCGCATGCAGCTCTAGTAGTAGCTTAGCAGTAATAGCACGACGTGAATGAGTTGAGTGCGACGAAGATGAAGATTGGGCGAGCGTGTCGCCTTGCGTTTCGGTGTAGGGGTGTATTCAACCGACACCGAAACCTGAGACAGAGCATAAATTTAATTTATTAGTATGATGCAATATTATTTTAAACCTTAATTTGTCTGTTTGGGGTGAGTGTATGTTATGTAACATGCTACTGCTTTTATTATATTATATACATTTATACCTATCTCACGGTCTTGAGACTTGGTCATAGGTATGATTTATCATGGTTATACTGGGAGCTGGTGTCATTTCCATAGATGGCATAAATATAAGGCATAAGTTTACCTTTATAGGTTCCAATGTGTCATCTGAAGAGATAGGCAAGTTTACATAAATATAATGCACGCAGCCATGTTTGAAAGTCTTTAATTCCTCCTCCTTTGAATGATTTTCCTCCTCCCTCACGGACTGCGCTTTATCGAATACTGAGGGTACACGGTTCGACACACTCATATTTTTATTGTCCTTTCCCCATGGGTACGTCTCAAGACAGTCTAGACAAGTCGAATTTTCGGTAAAACTTCCGGTAGAATCATTATTTCTAGTAATTTCTATTAACGCATCCATATGGAATATCGATATCTCAAAAATCAATAATTATGAAGAAATGAATAGATATATTATTTTTATTAAAACTATTTTGTGAACCCTTATGAGTCTCCAAAATGAACATTTAGTTGCATCGAAAATTGAAAAAGCAGTTTACTGGAAGTTTGAAGAATTTATAGACAGAATGATTCTACAGAAAGTTTGAACAGGAAGTTTGACCTGTCTAGAAATTTCTAGAAAGTTGTGCAAGAAGTCAAGTAGGAACACACATTATTGACAGAGATACGGATTCATTTCAGATCACTAACTTGCCGAAAGATGGCAGCTAACCAGTAGCGGCATCTGTCGGTGGTAGCCGAAACTACAAAGTAGTGTCAGCCTGACATTTTCATCCGTCAACGACTCATTAATGTCTTTGTCCTTCGTTCATAATTCAAGTTTTTTGTTTTATTTTAAACATTTTACAAGTGTTTGATATTTTCACTGCTTTTACTTTTTAAGTGGAGTTTCCATTTCTTTCAATTTCTTGGATGGTTTTTTACCATCACTGAATCAGCAATGAATGTTTTGACTGATAAGGGCTGACATAGCAGTCGAAACGTATCGACAAATTTTAAATTATATTTAGGTGGAATTTTATTGATTTTGACCTGTCATTTGAGACTATTTCGACACAATTCTACAAGGTCGTGACTTTATTATCAACAATAATTTTCCACGAAAAAAAAAATTAATTTCATCAAAATACATTAATTTGCAACTAAGAAAGACAAATTTTCACGAAAAATAAATTAACAAAATTAGAAGTTAAAAAATTAATTTTTAACAACAAAAAGCAACGATTTTTCAACAATATAGTTAAATTTTCAACTAAAAAAATGTACTTTTAAGTTTAGTTCAACTTTTAACCAAATATAGTTAAAAAGAATAATATTCAACCATTAAAAGACGAATTTTCAATAAAATAGTCAATTGTTCAATCAAAGATAAATTTTTAACTACAATTATGAATCTTAAAAAAAAATCAATTTTTAACAAAGTAGTTCAACTTTAAACAAAGTATAGTTGAATTTGCATCGAGAAAGATGAATTTTCAAGCAAATATTTTAATTTTTAACTAAAAAATATAAATTTTCAGTCAAAAATGGAATAGTAAGATTTTTTGTCGAAAGATTAATATTAAACTAAAAAAAGGCGAATTTTAAAGAAAAGAATTAATTTTTCAATGAATTTTTAACTGAAATGATAAATCTTCAACAAATAAAATGAATTTTAAACAGATTTTTTATTTGGAAAAATTAATCTTAAGATGGAATTAAACCGATGCATTTTCAAGCAAGAAACTTAATTTTCTACAACAACAAAAAATTCAATAAAATACATTAATTTTCAACTAAGAAAGACAAATTTCACTAAAAATAAAATAAATGAATTTTCAGTTACAAAAATTAATTTTCAACTGAAAAAAACTAATTTTCAACAAATTAGTTAAATTTTCAATCAAAGCATTTTCAACTAAAATCAATGAGTTTTCAATCAAAAAAATTAATTTTCAACTATAAACGATAAATTTTCAACTAAAGCGATACATTTTCAACTAAAAACTATACATTTTAGACTAAAAATGGAATAATTAAATTTTCAGTGAAAAAAATAATTTTCAACGATACAAAAAAAAAACGAATTTTCAACAATATAGTTGAATTTTCGGTCAAAGAATCAATTTGTTACCAAAATAGTTGAATTTGCAACAAAACTGTTGAATTTTCACAAAAAAAAAAATTCTTTTGAAAAATAGGATTTTTCAACAAAATACATAAATTTTCAACAAAAACAGATATTTTTAATAATTTTTTTAAATTTTCTATATTTTTTATTTTATATGTTTTTTATATTTTTATAATTTTCAACTAAAACAGAATAATTTTTTTAACCAAAAATGGAATAGTTCAATTTTCATTCGAAAAAATTAATTTTCAATACAAAAAATAAAAAACGAATCTTCTACAAAAAAGTTGAATTTTTAACCCGAAAATATAAAATTTCAACAAAACACTTCATTTTCAAACAAATACTTAAATTTTCAGTTAGAAAAAGAATAATTTTTACCCCAAAAATGGAAGTTTTAACATAGTACTTCTATTTTCAACCACTGACAATTAAACTATTCCATTTTTGGTTAACAATTTAACTATTTGGTTAAAAGTGTATCTTTCTTAGCTGAAAGTTGAACTTTTTGGTTAAAAATTCATATTTTTGGCTTGAAAATTCAATTTTTTTGTAGATAATTCTTCTTTTTGGCGTTAAAATAAAATAATTTTGTTAAAAATGCATGTATTTTGTTGGAAATTCGTCTGTTTTGATAGAAAATTAATCTTCTTGGTAGAAAATTTTATCAACTTTTTTGAAAATTTGTATATTTTTGTTCATTTTTTATGTTTGAATAATCATGCTTCTTGGTTGAAAATGTATCTTTCTTGGTTGAAAAGTAACTTTTTTGTTAAAAATTCAACTGTTTTCGAAAAAATTCATCTTTTCGGTTTGAAAATTTTACTATTTGGTTAAATCTTTAACAAGCTTTTGTAAAACTTGTCTATTTTACTGGAAAGTTCATCTATTGGTTGTTAATGCAACTGTTTGGTTCAAAATTATTAATTTTAAAATGGTTCTTTTTTAGTTCAAAATTCGACTATTTTGTTTTAAAATGCAAAGTATTTCGGCTTGAAATCTTAGGAATTTAAATGATTGAATTCAATATGTTATCTAAATTAATTTTATTTAAAAGAATCTATAAACATAAAATCCGTCTTTAGCCAACAGCTTTTCATTATTCCTTACCTAAAGAAATTTCAAAAAGTTTTCAATTACACTGGGAATCCCATTTAAGCCCCAAGGTCGAGAGAGGGTTGACTACGTTCTGAGCGTGCGAATTTTGTGTTCGCTTTAAGTCAAGGTGACTTAGGAGCATGACCGAAACCGGACTTGAATGGGATTCCCAGTGTAATTGTAAAAATCACTTGTGTAAGTAATAATTCATTAATATTAATTAATTTAATTAATTATTTTTATCACAATTTTCCACACTTATGTATCATGTTCTGTGAATGGACCCTTTGGTACACCTGGATAAAAAAATGGTATCGTTTTAATTGCCACTGTAGAAAATTGATAATTGGGACAACCCCCATAATTAGAATATCTTAAGTCCAGCTGCACTGAAACCTATAATTTGACCTAAGTTCTAAATTCCTAAAAGATCAGATCTTCTTTATCAACGACAAAGATGATCCCTGATAGTCCAAGTCTAACATTTTTCCTTACTTAAAACTTACTAAATTTGTATTCGTCCAGAAGGCTGAAACAAAGGTTTACGAGCAGCTCTAAATTTTATGAGGTCATATATCGGATATTCACGTCTTCATAAATTCGGACCGAAGAAAATCCCTCGCAGATGGTCAGGTCGTCAAAGTCGGGGTATAATAAAAAGAAATTTAGAGCCTTCGATAATTTTTCACAGTCAGTATGTCAGTATATATGTAAGACGCAAGTTGTAAGTTGTAAGATTTGAGTAGTATAGCTATAGCTATTCTCCGGTTCCAGTTCTGCTTTCCTGGAAGAGTCGTTAACTCAGATCTTTCCACTTCCGTGACTGATCCAAGATCTGTAAAAAAAAGTCTGAGTTCTCGACGTTCTCTGGGCTTTTCAATTAGAAAACTTTTCCGGCGATTGGTCGGGAGGTCGTAAAACGACCTTCGTCAATTTTCATGTGCAGTGCTCGGATATACCAGCCAGGGACAAAAGGTCCATTCTTATATCTACCTGCCCTGCTAGTGATGAAAAACCTTTTTTTATCTTCCCTTGCCTTCTCTGAGCCGAAAAGCTTGAAAGAGCCACTGATCCCCGTGACAGTTGACTTTTGCCGCTCCAGCTTTCAAAGATTCTGAGTTATTTCAAATTGTACACATTTTTTTCAAAGGGTGGCTTCCAATATCGAAAAATAGTCAAATAGTCAAATAGTGTACGAATGACTACACTGTTAGAAAAATCTGCACTAGATTTAGTATACATGTAATGGAAGCAAGAATGCACAACATGAAATTCAATTTAGTATACCAGCATACAGTAAATTTAGTATATGCATATGCACACTCTTGAAAATGTTTGGAATTCTACAGCACTTCTACAATACAAGGGTACGGTAAAATTCCAAACAAGATATTGGAATGGCGAAACTGCAATACATGTATTGTAAGTGTTGTAATTGGCGGAGTTACCGTAGCGCCAACTCTACGAAATATTGTAAAATTCGAATACATCATATATTGTAGCGTTACCTTACGTTTCGGACATAGGCTTCCAATACATTTATTGGAAGTTTCCGACAGAAATTTTGTATGTATATATGCATATATATAGTATATGCATATACTGAATTTAGTATGCACGTACATGAAATTTAGGATACGCGTATACTAAATTCAGCATACATGTATACGAAATTTAGTATACGCATATACTACAGTGAGTATATACGTTTCGTTTCGCGTGGGTTCCGTCTTCATCATCTGTAAACATGATCGGATGAAAAATGAAATCAAAGAACAACGTTTTAATTTGCAAATAATCATATGGTTAAGCTACATTTACGTTAATAAATTAAACGTGCCTTTTAAAGAGAAGATTTCGCATATCCTCGCAGAAAGAAGCCGAACCTTTTAGAATTACAAAGAACTGAAACAAATGCCACCGGCCACTTTGCCCAACTCGCGTAAATCAAAACGCACTTGCGCAGCTAACTATAGTAAAAACGTATATGAATTTTAGTATACAGAAACTATGAAATTCATATTCGTGAAAGAAACTTACGGTACACTTAATAAATTTAGTATACATATTACTTCATAAAAGAAATTTAGTATACGTAAGTATACTAAAATTAAAAAGTGTAATGGATTTAGTAAACATATAGGAAATTTAATATGCCCATGTATACTAAAATTGCAAACATTTCTAACAGTGTAGCATCTCGATTACAAAAAAAAATCCCATTGGAATCCCGGATAAAGCCGCTAAAGTACTAAATGCCGTCCAAGGTATAAATAATGTTTACTAAGTGAAAATGAGTGAAAAGTCATTCCTCACTCAAAACAGGTCAAGTGAAATTTCTTATGATCCGGCAAGATCAAGAGGAATTTTTCCAAATCTTAGTCTTAGTTAGATGACATCTTTGCTGTTTTTTCGAAAGATATCGTTTTTAAATGACCCAAGTATTATAAGTGCAAAGAATATTTGTTTATTAATATAATTGATATAAATTTTTATTTGATTTTTAATTTAAGTTCTGGCCCCTATACGTGGCCCGAATAAAAGTTTAAAATATATTTGTTGTGTTTTTGAAAAATCAAATAAAAATTTATATCAATTATATTAAGTTTCAAGCCCTATCCGTATGGTTGAAATGCACTATATCATTGACTGAAAAATTTATCAAATTTACAAACTTATAAACGATTTTGTTTTGTTTATATATACATTATAATGAATTTCGATCAATTAAATATTAAAATGTATAAGTCCGGGACGAAGCATAAAAATGTAACTTTAATTTACTTAAAAATATATATATTTTTTAAAAATTATTCGTAAAACACAAAACAAATGAACATTATAGACCTTAATGTCAATAAAAAAATCTTCTTTACACTGTTTGACTTGCTGATATTTTTATTTTACGCGCAATAAAGAAGATTTTAATTAATAATATGAGCTATAATTATCACTTTAGGAGAGACTTGCTAATTGAGAATTGATCATTTTAAATGATAATTTCAATCTGGTTTTTGGTTAGAAAGTCTTGTTAAAACAGCTCTCATATTTCATTCGTTTATATTTTTATCTTGGAATGTTAAAACAAAAAATGTTATTATTAACAAAAATCTTGGAACAAAATGAAATTGTTTGAAAATTTAACTGTTTTGTTGGAAAATCGTCTTTTTAGGTTGAAAATTCAAGTATCTTCATAGAAAATTTACTTCTTATTTAAAATTCATATTTTGTTGTTAAAAAGTCTAACAAAAAATTTATTTTTATAAAAATTCAACTATTTGTGTGAAATTTTGTCTGTTTAATTTAAAAGTGCAACTGTTCAGTTGAAAATTTATCTTTTCTGTTTGAGAATTCAACTATTTTGTTTGCAAATTTTTGTCGAACCACTTTTGAACCACAATTTTTTGTTGAAGATTTGTATTTTTAGTTGAAAATTGATCTCTTTGGTTCAAAGTTTAACTATTTTGTTGAAAATTAATTTTTTTACTAGAAATTTATATTTTCTGTTTAAAATTTGGATTTTTTTAAGAAAATTTGTCTATTGGCTTGAAGGTTCAAAAAATTAGATGATCTTTTTTTTCTTTTATGACTGAAAAATTTTTATTTGTTGAAAATTCATCTTTCTGGTTTTAAAATTCATTTTTTCGTTGTTGAAATATCACCTATTACACTTTTTTGTTAAGAAATCATCTTTTTATTTTGAAAAATCAATTATTTTCTTGAAAATTTAGTAATTTAATTTAAGTCATCTTTTATGGTAGACAAATTATTTTTTTTGCTTAAAATTAATAAATAAAATTTAATTATTCCATTTTTGGTTGAAAATATTGACCTTTTTTTTGAAAATTCATGTATTTTGTTTAAAATTAATCTTTTTTAGTAAAAAATTAATCTTTTTCGTTGAAAATTGAACTGTATGGTAAAAAATTAATCTACTCTGTAGAAAATTCAATAATTTTCTTAAAAATTCATGTTGTTGTTTAAAAATTCCACTATTTTGTTGAAAATTAATTTTTTAACGGATAATTTAACTATTCCATTTTTAGTTGAAAATTCATTTATTTTGCTCAGAATTCGGCTTTTTTACTAGAAAATTATTCTTTTTCGTCGAAAATTTAACTATTTAGTAAAAAATTATTCTACCTTGTAGGAAGTTTAACAATTTTGTTAAAAAGTCATTTTATTCGTTGAAAAGTCAACTATTTGTTTGAAAATTAATTTTTGTTGTTGTTTGGTTGAAAATTAATTTCTTTAACGGAAAATTCAACAATTCCATTTTTAGTTGAAGATTCAACTACTTGGTTGAAAATGGAACTATTTTGTTAAAAATTTCTTTTTCTGGTTAAAGATTCTTGATTTTAGTTAAAAATGTTTAGGCTAAAAATTTAGTAGTTTCAATTTTGGTGAAAATTTTTCTTTATTAGTTAAAAATTAATGCATTTTGTTAAAGTTTCTTTTTTTTTGTAGAAAATTAAAATTTTAGGTAGAAAATTCATCTTTTTGGTTGAAAATTTAACTATTTCGTTGAAAATTCGTTTTCTTTTGTTTGGTTGAAAATAAATTACTTATCTGAAAATTTAACTGTTTCATTTTCAGTAAAAAATTTATATTTCTTAGTTGAAAATTCAACTAAGAAGTTATAAATGGAACTATTTTATTAAAAATTCATTTTTCTGGGAGTAGATTCTTGAATTTAGTTGAAAATGGTTTGGTTGAAAATTTAACTATTTTATTGTGAGTTCAATTTTTATGGTTAGCATTTTTTTTTCAACTGAAAATTCAGCTGTTTTATTTTTGATAAAAAATATGCCTTTCTCAGTTGAAGATTGGAGAATTTTGTTGAAATTTCATTTTTTAATAGAAAATTAAGATTTTTGCTTGAAAATTCATCCTTTTGGTTAAAAATTTACCTTTTTTATTTTAAAATTCAACAATATTTGGTTGAAAATTCATTTATTTTTATAAAAATTATTTTCTTTTTTATAAAATTAATCCTTCCAATATGAAATTCATCTTTTTGGTTGATAATCAAACTTTTTTTTTTAATTAATTTTTTTAACAGAAATTTAACTGTTCTATTTTTTATTGTGAATTTATCTTTTTCAGTTCAAAGTTTAATTATCGTCTTGCTTGAAAATTCATGTTTTTGTTTTTTGAAAATTGAACTATTTATGTGAGAAATTTTACTATTTTGTTTACATATTTTTGTTTTGTTGAAAATTACATTTTTAAACTGAAAATGTAACTATTCCAATTTTGTTTATAAATTTAACTATGTTGTTGAAAATTCGTCTTTTTTGGTAGAAAATTAATAATCTTGATTGAAAATTTAACTATTCAGTTAAAAATTGATATATTATGTTAAAAATTCGTCTATTTTGAGGAAAAATAATTCTTCTTGGTTTCGTGGAACGCTCGTATTTGTGGCTTGAAAATTCAACATTTGTGATAAATTAAAAAAAATTCATTATTATTATTCTTATTTTTTTAAATATTTTTGCAGTACATATTTTGAACTTTTTCTGTACTTTAGCCCTACTATTTCAGCCGTTTCTTTATATAAATCCCATCAGCATTCGTAAAAATTATGAAAAAAAAAAAATTAAACCTTTCTAGTAGTTTTTTGACTATTTAGTATTTTAAAAAATATTTTAAAAATATTAGGGAAGTACTTTAGCAGTTAAGCCGATAAACTGCTTTGGCGGCACTTTGTCTGGGATTCCAATGCGATCCCAATGGAACTTTTTTTTCTCTGAAAGTGGGTGTCTACTCACCTGGAAAACCTGGAATTTTCAGAGAATTCTTATATGCCTAGAAAAAACTGAAAAGGTCAAGGAATTTTTATTAAAGTCAGAGACTTTTTTCGAGTGTTCTTTTAAAATTTATATGAAATTATAATATAAAATTAAATAACATTATTTTTTTTCATTTGACAGAGTAAATTTATAGAACTGCATAATAATAATAATATATGAAATAAATTTCAAATATGAAGAAAAATTAAAAATTTGTTTTAATTATTATTCAAACTCACGGACTTTAGACACAAATTTAAAAAATGATTAATAACGTTTTTAGTATTAATTATTTAATTGTTAAATATAGATATAATTGATTGTAAAGTCTTTTGTAAAGTCACTTGAAAATTTTGAAAAATTAATGCTATAATAATAATATATATAACATTTATTTTTGAAAAACGGTTACTTATTTTTCCATATATATAAGTTCATTTTTATACATGTAGATATATATAAGAATTAAAAATAACATTATTTATGATAAGCTCTATTATCAAATCACTTAACCTTTAATTTTTAAATATAATTTTGAATGTTAAAATCTTTCAGTAAAAACTGCAGAATTTACACTTTAAAATCAACATAAGAAATTTAAAAAATGTTAAATAATTTTAGAGACATAAATTTAAAAAAGTTGACGAAAACCCTGTTTTTTATAGATACTTCCCTATAATTGAAAAAAAAATTATTAATTATATGACATCTATTTAAATTTTTTTTAAATGTCAATGTAACGAAAATTTCAGTCCCCATTTCCCCTTTTTTAAGGAACTAGAACATTGTGCGCGCTACGCGCAAACTAATTACCACTTTTTTTTAAATCCTTTTTAGTTCAAAATTCAAATATTTAGATGAAAGTCGAACTACTTTTTTAAAAATTCATTTTTTGTGTTGATGATTCATCATTTTAAATAAAAAATCTTTCTTTTCTGTACAAAATTGAACTATTTTTTTAACATTTTTAAATTATTTTTTTAAACTGAAAATTGAACTATTCCACATTTTGTTTAAAATTCAACTATTAAGCTGGAAATTCCATTAAAATTTCGTTAAAAAATTCATTTCTTTGGTTGAAAATTAGTTTTTCCTTTCAAATTAATTTTTCAAACTAAATTTGTTATCGACAATTCTTCTCGATAGATATTTAACCTTTTTGCCAGAAAATTAATTTATTTCGTTGAAAATTTAACTATTTCGTGAAAAATTTATTTTACTTATCAAAAAACTTATTTCTCTAGCTGAAAATTAAACAATTTTATTTTTTGTTGAAAATTTCTCTTTTTTAGTTGAAAGTTCATCTATTTTGTTGAAAATTGGTATGTTTTTTGTCGAAAATTACCCTTTTTGGTTGAAAATTCAACTATTAGTTTTAAAATTCCATTAAGAATTAAAATATTTGTTTGGAAATTCATGTATTTTGTTGAAAATTATTTTTTTTTTGTAAAAAATTTATATTTTTGGCTAAAATTTCATTTCTTTGGTTGAAAATTAGTTTTTTCATTAAAAATTAATTTTTTTAACTAAAAATTTACCTATTCCATTTTTTGTACAAATTTTTCTATTTAGACATTTAATCTTTTTGGTAGAAAATTGAACTATTTCGTTAAAAATTTATTTTATTTGGTTAAAAATTTATTTCTCTAACTTGAAATTATACCATTCTATTTTTTATTTGAAAATTTACTATCTTAGTTGAAAAATTGTCTGTTTTTAGTAGAAAATTGATATTTTTTGTTAAAATTTAATTTCTTTGATTAAAAATTCATTTCCCTAATTTGAAATTGTAATATTCTATTTTTTGTTAAAAATTTATATTTCTTCGTTGAAAATTTGTCTTTTTTGGTAGAAAATTAACCTCTTTGGTTGCAAATTCAACTATTAGTTTGAAAATTCCATTAACAATTAAAATATTTGGTTGAAAATTCATGTATTTTGTTGAAAATTATTTTTTTTTTCGTGAAAAATTTATATTTTCAGCTAAAATTTTATTTCTTTGGTTGAAAATTAGTCTTTTTTATTAAAAATTAATTTTTTCAACTAAAAATTCAACTATTCCATTTTTCGTACACATTTTTCTGTATAGAAATTTAATCTTTTTGGTTGAAAATCAAACTATTTTGCTAAAAATTTATATTTTTTGAATAAGAATTTATTTCTCTAACTTGAAATTATACCAGTCTATTTTTTACTTGAAAATTGATCTATCTTAGTTGAAAATTTGTCTTTTTTAGTAGAAAATTTATATTTTTGGCTAAAATTTAATTTATGTGGTTAAAAATTAGTTTCTTTATTAAAAATAAATTTTTTTAACTAAAAATTTAACTATTCCATTTTTCGTCAAAATTGTTCTTCATAGACATTTAATCTTTTTGGTTGAAAATTGAACTATTTTACTAAAAATTTATTTTATTTGAATAAGAATTTATTTCTCTAACTTGAAATTATATCATTCTATTTTTTATTTGAAAATTTATCTATCTTAGTTGAAAATTTGTCTTTTTTAGTAAAAAATTTATATTTTCGGCTAAAATTTCATTTCTTTGGTTGAAAATTAGTTTTTTTATTAAAAATTAATTTTTTTAACTAAAAATTTAACTATTCCATTTTTCGTCAAAATTTGTCTTTATAGACATTTAATCTTTCTCTTTTCAAATTGAACTATTTCGTTAAAAATTTGTTTTATTTAGTTAAGAATTTATTTCCCTAATTTGAAATTATACTATTCTATTTTTTGTTGAAAATTTATCTATCTCAGTTGAAAATTTGTCTTTTTCAGTAGAAAATTAATATTTTCGGCTAAAATTTTATATCTTTGGTTAAAAATTATTTTTTTTTCATTAAAAATTAATTTTTTTAACTACAAATTTAACTATTCCATTTTTCGTACAAATTTTTCTATATAGACATTTTATCTCATAGGTTAAAAATTGAACTATTTCGTTAAAAAATTATTTTATTTGGTTAAGAATTTATTTCCCTAATTTGAAATTATAATATTCTATTTTTTGTTGAGAATTTGTCTTTTTTGGTAGAAAATTCATCTTCTAGGCTGAAAATTCAACTATTTGGTTAAAAATTTATTTTTTTGATTAAATATGCATCATTTTAGTTAAAAGTTCATTTTTTTGGTTGAAAATTCAACAAATTTGGTTGAAAATTAATTTTTTGTTGTTGTTAAAAATGAATTTTGTTACTATAAATGTAGCTATTCCAAATTTTGCTAGGAAATTGATTTTTTTTAGCTGAAAATTCACTTATTTGTTTGAAAAGTCACCTTTTTTTAGTCGAAAATTCAATTATTTTGGCAGAAAATGCATATTTTTGGGTTGTAAATTCAATTTTTTTTTCTTAAAAAATGCGTCTTTATGAGTTGATAACTCAACATTTTGGATGAGATTTTTTTTCTTCATTCATTCGAAAATCTTTCTTGGTTGAAAATTCAACTATTTTGTTAAAAATTCGTATATTTTGGTTTAATCGAACGGTTTGTTATTGAAAATTAAAATATTTTTTGGTGAAAATATCAACTATGACACTTTGTTGATAAATAATTTTGTTTATGAAAGATTTATCAGTTTGAAAGTGTAATTATTTTTTTGAAAAATTTCCTTTTTCTTGGTTCGAAATCGCCATTGAGGAAAAGCGACAACAAAGCTTTTTCTTAAAAATTCATCTTTTTGGTCAAAAATTTAACTAATAACTTTTAGCGAATAATTTTTACTAAGTTTACTAAATAATTACAATTTTCTATAAAAAATAAGAAAAGTATACAACCGAAAAAAACATGGAAAATCGAAAACGGAACTCTGTTAAAAAGTAGCACATGGACCCTGAGTATGTATAAATAGTCTCGAGTACATTGATGCATTCTAATTTTTAGAGTCTGAAAAATTCTTATTTTTCTCAACTTTGTTTAAACAATTAGAAGGCAATGTTTCAAAATTAAGGCAGGCTAAGTCACATTTATAATTTCACAATATGACCTTATTGCTTCAATAAAGTTAAGAATGTAACACTATGGTGGTCCAAAAATGCATTGGAAACTTTTTTTTCTCGAATTTTTATGAATAGGACCCGGAAATTTGTCCAAATCCTCACAAAAATAAATCAATTTAAAAAAAATGATATTTAGAGGTGGCCCCCATGAAGTTTAACACGTATTTCCCATAAGAAAAAAAGACGATTTTTTGTTGAGGTACACTTATTATTTGTTCATAACTTAAAAGTCAAAGCAAAACTAAAGATTTTAGAAAAAAAACTTTCTAGCATTATTCCAAGAGAATATAGTAATAAACAATAATCAATTGTTTAAATAAACATTTTTGTTAACTTGCATTAATTATTACCTCACTCCAAGTGAAAAGTGAACAAAAAGTTTACAATTTCAGAAAAAACTGCAATTTTCTAGCATTATTCTAAGAGAATATTATTAAAAATAATAATCAATTGTTTAAACAATTATGTTTGTCAACATATTCATATTCAAGGGAATAATTTTTACAAAGTTTGCATAATTAATTAATATATTGATCCATATTGATCCCATATTGATCCATTATATTTTCAGAATCGTAAAAAATTGTTATTAAACAATTTTTTTTTCAAACAATTAGAAGGCAATCTTTTGAAAACGGAAAAAGATTAGGTCATGTTAAGAATTTCTTAATATGGCCTTCTTATTGTTTCAATAGAGTTAAAAATGTTACACCGTCGCATAGTTTATTAAACTTTTCTATTTTTTACGTCTTCCATGTTTATAACTTTTTGAAATTATTATATGCAGTTCTAAATAATTTTCTTTTTATCAATAAATTAGTTTTACTATACTTTGTTAATTATTTCGAATTAAATTACAACCTACATTAAAATTCAGATATATTGTTATATTAAAAGTATATTATTTTAATATAAAACTATTTCCTTAAAAATTTAATTATTTTGTTGAAAAGTCAGCTATTTGATTAAGTCATTTATTTTCGTAGAAAATTCACTTTGTTTATAAAAACACGTCCTTTTGGATTAAAAATTGATATTTTGTCGTAAAGTCATCTGTTTTTTTTTTGTCAAAAAATAACTTTTTTGTTGAAAATTCTACTGACTTCTCAAAAAATTCGCCTTCTTGGCTTGAAATTGTTACTAATTAGTTAAAAGTTTAACCACTATGTTGTTGAAAATTCGTCTCTTCTGTTTCAAATTTCAAAAAATTGGTTGTCAATGGCCCTGATCGACTGAAAATTATTATTTTTTTGCTGAAAATCCAAATATTAATATTTTTGTGAAAAATTACCCTATTTCCAGAATGAAAAATCTTTCAATTTTAAACGCTATTAATTTCAAAGTTTCTATTTATGAATCTCAAAGGAAAAATTATTCTATTTTGAATGTCTCCAATTAAAATGATATAATTTTTTCGAGTTATAAATTTCAATTTTGAAAGTTTCATGGTTCTTGATGAAAATTTTGTTGTAGATAAATAGTCGTCTTGGTTAAAAAATGAAATTTTGGGTTGAGCATTCAACTCTTTAATTGAATGTCACAAGAATTCTTTTCTTGAAAATTCATTTTTTTTTTTTAATTGATTTCATCGTTTGAAAATTAAACTATTTTGCTAAAAATTCCTTTTTTTTTCGTTGCAATTAATTTTCTTCGTTGAAAATGTAACTATTTCATTTTTGGTTGGAAATTGATATTTTTAATGTGCAATTCATCCTTTCTGGTTTAAAATTTAACTATTTGGTTGAAAATTCGTTTCATTTTTGGTTTAAAATCAATTTTTTAAAATGAAAATTCATCTATTCTAATTTTATTTGAAAATTTATCTTCTTGCGTTTAAAATTCATCTCTCTGGTTCGAAATTTAACTATATTGATAAAAATTCGTTGTTTTTTTGTTTTGTTTTTTTTGGTGAAGAATTAATTTTTTCCCCTGAAAATTTAATTATTCCATTTTTTGTTGAAAATTCATATTCTTAATAGAAAATTGTTCTTTTCTGGCTGAAAATTCATGTATTTTATTTAAAATTTATTTATTTTTGTTGAAAATTCATCTCTTTTGTTGAAAATTTAACTCTTTTGTTGAAAATTCATTTCATTTTTGGTTGAAAATTACATTTTTTCAAATGAAAATTTAACTATTCTAATTTTATTTGAAAATTTATCTTTTTTCGTTTAAAATTCATCTCTTTGGTTCGAAATTTAACTATTTTGATAAAAACTCGTTGTTTTCTTTTGGTTAAGAATTAATTTTTTCCCCTGAAAATGTAATTATTCCATTTTTTGTTGAAAATTGATATTCTTAATAGAAAATTGATCTTTTCTGATTTAAAATTCATGTATTTTCCTTAAAATTAATCTTTTTTTGGATAAAAATTAATCTCTTTTGTTGAAAATTCAACTATTTTGTTTAAAATCCATTTAAGTTTTGATTGAAAATCAATTTTTTTAAATTAAATCTTAACTATTCTAATTTTATTTGAAACTTTATCTCTTTCAGTTTAAAATTCAACTATTTAGTTGAAAATTCATCATTTTATTTGAAAATTCATCATTTTATTTGAAAATTCTTCATTTTATTTTAAAATTCATCTCTCTGGTTGAAAATTCATTCGTTTTGTAGAAAATTCCTCTTTTTTGGTTGAAAATTAATCTTGTAAGTTAAAAATTAACTTTTTGGTTGAAAAATTGATATTCTTCATAGAAAATTGATCTTTTCTGGTTGAAAGTTCGTGTATTTTGTTGAAAATTCATCTTCTTTGGATGAAGATTCATCTCTGGTTAAAAATTCGAATCTTTGACAGACTGTTGCATAAATTCTTTTCTTGAAAATTCATTTTTTTTTTCAATTGATTTCTTTGGTTGAAAATTAAACTAATTTGCTGAAAATTCGTTTTTTCTTTAGATTGAGAATTAATTTTCTTTACTGAAAATGTAACTATTCCACTTTTGGTTGAAAATTGATATTTTAAATTGAAAATTTCATATTTTCTGGTTAATAATTCATATCATTTTTGGTTCAAAATGCAACTGCTTGGTTGAAAATTAAACTATTTTGTTGAAAATTCGTCTTCTTTGTGGAATTCAACTGCTTTGATTCAAAATTAAAATCTTTTTTTGTTGAAAATTCAACTATTTGTTAGAAGATTCATGTATTTTGTTGAAAATACATAATTTTGGTTGAGGATTCAACTATTTTATTAAAATTTCGTCTTTTTCAGATGAATTCAACTGGTTAAAAAATTCATTTTTGTTGTTGTTAAAAATTAGTTATTTAAAATGAAAATTTAACGATTTTATTATTGTTTGCAAATGTATCGTTTATAGTTTAAAATTTAACAAAAATCGTCTATTTGGGTAGAAAATTAATCCTCTATGATTCTATGTTGAAAATTCATCTATTAGGTTCAGGATTCAACTATTTTATTGAAAATTCGTCTTTTATCGTTGAATGCGGCTGGTTGATAATTCGTTTATTTTTTTATTAATTTTTCAAACTGCAAAATCAATCATATCATTTTTGGTTGTAAACTTATATTTTTCAGTTGAAAATTCATCTATTAGGTTGAAAATTCATGTTTTTTTTTTAATTCTTCTCTTGGTTGAAAAATAACTTTTTTGTCGAAAATTCAACCATTCTTGTTGAAAATTCAACTGTCTTCTAAAAAATGTCTTTTTGACTTGAAAAATCAACTATTTTGTTGAAAACGCTCTTCAGAGAGCGACATCTAGGTTAATGTCTGTTTATTAAATTTTGAAGAAGAAAATTAGAAAAAAAAATTTTTTTAAGTCAAATTGTGTATTTTCAAGATGTAACAACTTACTGTTAACATATGAATGGGAGTAAATTCAGTAAATATCAAGTTTCGTTATCATCATGTTTTTTACTTTTTATCTGATAGTACATTAGAAAGATTGATATCACAAAACAAAGAAAATGATCAGTCTTACCTTCGCTACATCTTATTGAGTTTTTTTTATAATAAATTAGGAAGTAGATCATATTTTAACTTTCTTTTGGTTAATTTTTTTTTACATTTTTGTTTATATAATAAATAATAATAATATACGTATATGGAATATATTCTTAGTTCCTTCAGTTGTGCGAGTGACGCACAGATAATATCAATTCATCCTCAGATACTAGAAAACGATCGTTTGTTATTAATTATCACTTTTTTTAATCAAAAAGCCTCTATCTACAATCGTTTTATATCGTTAAATACATGTATAATCGCGTAGATTTTTTTTCATTGCAAAGTAAAAACAGTTATCAATCATATGTCAGTGTTTCGTAAAGCTGACATATTTCAATTGTCGATTTTCTTCTTATCAAAAAATATTATGGATCGTATAGTATAGGCGTATAATTATTTTCCTATAATTTTTTCACGATTCTAGAAAAATCATTGTAGAAAATCGTTATTGGGAGAAAAAAAATAATAGTAAAATATTGAGAGAAGTAATGAAGAAAATAGAGAAACTACAAACAAAAGATTTATTTATTTACTTAATGATTTTGTGGAACTTCCACGGGGTTTTATGGAATTTCAAATGGTTTCCACGCAATTCCAAATATTTCCACTCGTTTTAAAGGATTTCAATGGTTTTCAAGAGACTTGAAAATATTTTCAGGGATCGCAAGGAATTTCGTAAAATTTCCAAAAATGTCATGGAATTTTAGAGGATTTCAAAGATATCTGAAAATTTGCGGGGATTTTAAGGGGTTCCAAAAGATTGTAAGAAAAATGGGTTTGAAGATTTAAAGGATATTTTACGGATTTTAATACTGTGAAAAATATCAAAGAATTTTAATTAATCAGTGAAAAATTAAGATCAACAATTTTAGAACAAGATTTTCTAATCAAATGCAAAATTCATGGAGTTTTTTTCCTAAGAAAATTGTTGACATCAATAAAAACGTTATTTTTGATTTCATAAACAAAAGAAATAAAGAAAAATTGGATAAAAATACTGAAAGATTTAAAAAAATCGCTCATGTGGAAATCAGCCCAACTTAGCCCAACTTATAATTGGGCCCCGACCGGGCCCCAACTGGGCAGCCCAATTAACAAAAAGTGAAACTAATTCACAAATTATTTAAATAAAATGATTACGTGGATGCAATCACACGCAAATCCTGAAACTTTTCCAATTATTCCGAATTTTCAATTATCAAAACTTATGTAAATAAAGGCGATCAGTGTTTGTTTCTGTGCTTGGGCTTACCCATAGAACGCCCATAGTGTACGTTCTGTATTAATTAAAAGGTTATTTTAATTATATGAGTAAGTGGATGCAAACCCATCCAAATTTTGAAGCTTTTCCAATTATTCAGAAGTTTCAATTATCAAAACTTATGTTTATTAAGCCGATCAGTGCCTATTTGTTCTTAACTGGGCTCAAATTGGGCGTACCCATAGAACGCTCATAGTGAGCACTATCGGAGCAAATCAGTCTGGCCCCAAGAAGTAACGCCAGTTATATCGATAGAGGGCAGTATAGAGATAAAATTTCGGCTGTGGTCTGCTGCTATTCACATCTGTAAATTTATTTTAAACTGCATCCGTTTAGAAACAAATATGAATCGGGATATTTCTGATAAAAAAACTCCGCGCGAATAATAAATTACGCATACGGGTTACAAAATATTGAGCGATTCAAGCAGAATCTAGCACCCATATTTCATTTTTATAAATGAAAATAATTCTTACATCATAACTTTACATAGTGAATGAATCATTTCATAATATAAATTGCTTATTATATTTTGTTGGAAATGTTAAAGTACAATAATTTGCTGAAAAAATATTTTTTTTCTTCCATCCTTCAAAAGAACTTCTGACCATTAAATTTTGTTTATACACTAAAATTTTCCTTTTAACATTGTGGTAAGTTTATATAATAATATATTTTACATATTATATTTTTCATATACTTGAAATAATGAAACTGTTTTCGAATTAGATATAAGCTCTAAATTGAAATCGAAATTTCCTAAAAGTGACGAAGAGATCAAACAAATTTTTAATAAAAAATAGATTTCTTTCAATAAACTGAGGTAAAAATATTAAGACTCAGTTAAAAGAATTCTGCAAATATTCATAAGCGAGCCCTGCAGATTGGAACAAATCATGAGCTTAGTGTCTCTATTTAAAAATTTTTTAAATTAAGATCGAATTTTGAAAATAAGTGAATAATCTTCAAATATAGTTATTCATGTAAAAATGTGTTAAAAAAAATGTTTCAACTATTTTAGCCACAGAAAAATTTACTTCCGGAACTGGAAACAATAAAGTCGTAGAGAATGTTTTCCCCAAAAAAATAAAACATCATTTATTAAAATTGAACAATTTGAAAAAAATGTAAGAAGTGAAAGTAAGAACAAATTCAATTCCAAAAAACAATGTTAAAATAATTGTTTCTTGTAACTTTTAACATCTTCTCATAAAAAATCATGTTCTTTATTTGAAATGACATCAGTGATATTATTTTCATTCTGACACAATAAAAAATCTATTTTTTCTGAGATCTAGTTTTTTTCAAGACACAAGACAAGTACATTGAGAATTGGAATTTTATATCTACTTTTTAAGGTTTTATATTGAAGTTTTTTATTTTATATACATGAAATTCGTAAAACATAAAGTACCAAGAAAGTTTCATTTTATTTTGAATTAAATTAATTCATATATCTAGCCGATCAGTATTATAGACTTTCAATGTAAAATTGGTTAATTTTGAATTCCTGAAATGTTAAATTTAAAGTTACAAGATTTTGAGAGATTTAATTTCAAATAGTTAAATAAAAAGAATCTTTAATTAAAAAATGTTCAAATTCTTACGTAACGTTTCTAATACTGGGTGAATGTTGTATTTTACATTTTCGTTCGTTCAGATAGTATTCTCTATTCTGTGGATGAATTGAAAAGTTCAAATTTTGGATAATTAACGAAATTTACTTATGAGCAAAAAAATTATGTTGAATTTTTTGTATTTACTATTTTTTATAGCTAATAATAATATGAAACTCGAAAATAAAAAGAATAATTTGTGTGCAAGTTAGAACTTTTTTAAATGTGTCACAAACAAGTTTTTTAGGTCGAAAACAAATACTAGTATTTTGTTTCCATGAACAAAAATTTCTTCCCTAGTTTCAAAATGAGATATTTGGCTGAAGAAATTTCTACCACGAAATGATCAAATTTAAAACAAAATGTGCAGTTAACACAGTCTGAAACACTAGGTTTTTATACGTGAACATTTCTTTCGGCGTTTTAAAGTTTCATAATAAAATGTTTCATTTTATGCCCATAAAATTCAAACATAATCAACTTCGAAATCCAAAATTTTAAGATAGAATTTGTGTATCCCCTTTCCAATAGTACTTTTTTGTGTTTGAGTTCGCTAAGCTTCAAGCTTCACAGTACAGTAAACAGATATTTAATTCTCCTTTGGAAACAATTTATCGCAACCAATACGCCAAATGGCAGTACGAATAGGTGCAATTTCCGTGTACGGAAATGAGTGATCGATCATGGTAGTCCCCACAAGGGCATCCGGGCCAGTGAAATTATATATTTCAGTATATTCCAATTCCATGAATATGCATCGTGTTTCTAATACTTTGACACCCTGCCCACCACTTCAGGAAAGTTTTCTTTTTGAGGGTGGCTCGCGCCACTTTTGGGGAGTTTTGCCATTCTGAGCGAAACCAGGGGCGTCTGCCATCTGCTTTTGGCTACCTGTAAACGATTGTACACCTGGATTCGTTGCTTCTGCCAGAAATTCAAAGCATCTTTAACCAATTCAAAGGCCATCAATAGTAAATGGATCGTATTATAATGCGGTCCATTTACTATTGGGAAGAAAAATAATTATTCTGTCCCCACCATTACAGGTTACGATTTTTCCAACAGTTCTCTATTTTATTGAAGCGCAGCTCTGACTAAGTAACGGGCCATGCATAAATTATAGGTAAGGTTTTTTTTAAACTTCGAACCACGTAGCCCCCTCTCCCCTTTGCTAAAGTCCGTATGCTTTGAATCCACACTACCCCTATCTTACGTAATTCTTTCCGACTCAAGTTTTTTCGTGAATTTATTTAGGGGTCATTCAAAAATTATGTGATTCGATTTGGGGTAGTTGGATAAGTAGTTTTGATTAGCAACAACGGGAAAAAACGAATTTTTAACAAAGTACATAAATTTCCAACCAAATAGTTCATTTTTCAACTAAAAAAGATACATTTTCTACCGAAATGGAATAGTTCAATTTGAAAAAAAAAAAAAAAATTGTAACCAAAGAGATAAGTTTTCAACGAAAAATGTAATAGTTGATATGTCAAACGAAAGAAGTTTTAACTAAAAAATATAAACGTTCCAACAAAAATGGAATCGTTAAATTTTAAATTGAGAAAAAAATAATTTTCAACAAAAAAATTTATTTTCAACAGAATAGTTACATTTTTGACCAAACAAGTGAACTTTCTATAAAAGAAAAGGAAATTTCAATAAATGCCCTACATTTTCAAACAAATAGTTAAATTTTTCAATTGAAAAGATAAAAAAATTTGATTTTCTACCCAAAAAAAAGAAGAATTTTTATCATAATACATACATTTTCAACCAAACAGTTAATTTTTTAATCAAGGAAACTAATTTTTCAGCAAAAAGACGAATTTTCAACAAAGTACATTTTCCAATCAAATAGTTGAATTTTCAACCAAAAAAGCTAACTATTCTACCGAAGTGGAATAGTTAAATTTTCAGTTAAAGATATATTAATTTTTAAAGAAAAAGATGAGTTTTGAACAAAAAATGTAATAGTTGATACTATAAACAAAACAAAAAATTTTCAACTTAGAACAATTGAATTCAATAAAAGAGACGAATTATCGACAAAATAGTTGAATTTTCAACTAAAAAAGGCAAATGTTCTACCATGAATGGAATAATTGAATTTTCAATTGAAAGGATCAATTTTGAAGAAAAAAAGCGATATTTCAACGGAATAGTTCAATTTTCGACAAAAGAAATAAATTTCTAACTAAAATGATGAATCTTCAACTAAAAATATGAATTTTTAACAAAGTAACTCAACACTATAGAAAAGTCTATAACTCCCCCCCCCCCCCAATGACTTGACGTCATTTATGTAACGATCCTACAAAGTACTAAAATATCGAGTTCAATTAGAACAAATAAAAATGTTGAAAGCATATCGAATCCAATCCACGAAGCACGGACAAATCATAGTTAAAAAATTCCAGTCCCCCTCCTTTGGCCGCGAATGTAAACCAATCGGCTCCCCGACGTTCGTATTCTACGTTAATTATTTTTATTCACGGCTCTGTGCAGAGGAATGCTCTCCGTTCATACTTTTGCACACGCTCGGACACGCGTGCGTTGCATACGCATAGATATATATAGACAGACACATAAATAAATACATGTATGCATGGCATATGTGCGCATTTTCGCCAACTAGCCAAACCGTGCGGGTTCGTCAAATTTGCACTTTTATTCGTTTACGGGACACAATCGCACCCAACCATTCTCTCTCTCACCGTATATTTGCGCTTACATTCGTCACTACAATTGCATACGTCCTAGAAAATTAATTCCTTATTCATGACCTCTGACAAAAAGCGTCAAACTTTGTCAGAAAAAATAATATGCATAAAAGAAGAAAAATTGTCCGGTCCTGAATTCCCATTTTGAAAAACAATAGATTTTGAAAGCTTATTTGTTTATTTATCCCATTTATTCTATTTATAAAAGATCTCGAGAGAGAAGACAGGGTTTGCAATAAAAGGAATTCAGAGAGAAGAAGCTCTTGGTTTAGGATAGAGCCAAGAATATAGAGAGCATCGATTAAGGATTCGATTGCACGCCAGATCGCCTGGGTAGTTTAATTGTTTTCGAAATAGTTGGCCTCTCAGAAGATCTGGATTGGAAAATTAACCCCCAAGTAGCCTAACCATGCACCAGCTGTGGTCAGAGGAGATCGAGCAAGAAATAAATTACCAGACCGGCGGATACAGCTCAAGAATGTCCACCCTTCTTGCTAAGCCACCCTTCGAGGCCACTCAGAAACTATTTCGAAGTAAACCGACCGAGTCTCGGTAGAAATGTATCGATACGTGCCTTCATTTCCGTATTCCTTGATTGGTCTCTTCTAAACTATTGAAAAACTAATCGGAAAAAATATTTTAAATTATCCCAAGTACCAACAAGACCATTGGGATTTCATTAAAGTTCCCAATAAAGTCCATCTCAATTACCCAACTTTTCGTAAAATTTTTATGAACCAAAAAAGTACTGTCGAAAATGCAAATCCTATTTCAGCTGTACCTTATTCGAATATAAGTCTGATGAAGGTTCATAAACAATTCGCAAAATTTGAATTTGTTCAGTATTTTTGTTCCTATTTTCGATTATCAAAAATCTTAAGAAAAGTTGGTACTTTAGTACTGATTTGCCTTATACCCAATGCTTTCGTATGACTTTATTCGGAATTCGAATCGGATCCCAATAGAACTTCTGTTTACTCGGGTGTGCATTGTTTTTTTCTTTTCTGTACCTCCCCTGTTGGATCAAGATACGATGGTTCTAAATCTTGAAACTATACCCCCTCCATATCTCTCTCGTTATCTCAAATTCTCGACAGCAATATAAGATTAGTCCAAAGAGATTGGATGAGTGTATTTACTATTTTTTTATTCTTCTGGTTCGTGTTCCAGAATCAAGTCCATTATCTCTCGAGTATTGTCTCGGGTGTCCCAATTTCGACATCTGCTTGAAAACAGACAGATAGGGCAGCTGGTGAAGGAAAAGAAGCATCGATGATCTCAAGTTACTCCCACGCGATCTGCCCCATCGGGAATGAATCGTCTGTTGGTCGATTATCCGGAAAGATTGTAAAGATCATCGGCCTAAAATTGGCTGGATCGCATTCGTTGCTCTTTTATGATGTCGCGAAACCATGATGTTTTGGGTAAACAGCAAACCGCTCTCCTTTCTGTCATTCTAGTCTTCTTTTTGTCAAGAGGCACTCGAGCGCAACCACGGGTCTCTGTTACGTTCTGCATATTTTGAATGTTGAGTAAGATGGCCCTTTTGTCGGGCCATTGGCAAAACCTGGCAATTTGATTCTAAGGCCTGAGGATCCTTCTCCAGATCCGCCAGCATCACCGGAAGGATGCTTCCGGATCCTTTCAGAATGTTGACGAACAAGAGCGGGCGCCGTCGGTTAAATATTTATTCCACAGGGGCGGCCCCCACGACAATAGCCCATCATCAGAAAAACCCGTGTCAACTTTGCAAAGCCCTCTCACGATAAAAAGTCACGCGCTCGAAATTGGGCTTTTCGGGATACAATGAAGGAAAAAGGCACACGCACTCTTAATTCGTCGAAATGAACCTCGAGATTCGTTTTATGCGATTATAAAACCGGAAGTTCTCTCATAACGTGCCAAAGTGAATGAGAGGAGACGGTTTTTCTCTTCACCTGGAAGACCAGAAGCAGCTGTAAACGATCTGGAGGAAATGATATAGAGTCGTATTCACTTATTTTAATTATTGTCGGACATTTAAGTACAACTTAAGACCTAATAAAGTCAGCTAGGTCGTTACAGATCAGGAGAGGAAATGTGTGCCATCTCTTATTCCTTTGGGAAATGTTTTCATTCGATGTTATAAAATATATTATCTTTATTCCGAAGTTTCATTCAACACTTTAAAATATTGATTGATAAGATCATAATATAAAAAACTTGATGTGTCAGTGATGGGATTGAAAGTAAGGTTAAAAAGAGTGCAAAAATTAAGCATGAATCTACTCTTTGTTTTTCCTTTTTTCCCCTTAATGAGTCACAAAGGGCGTGAAGCCATCAAATACAGCGATCGAAGAGTACCTTACATGATTACTTTGTTAAGCGGTTCCAGGCAAGGCTGGTATTTCCATTAAGGGACATAGCCTTACCTGCATGTAGGCCTCATTGTCGGACAAGTCAATATTCCTCGAAGCACCAGATACAATATTCAAAGTGGTGTGGTGTGTCACCACTTTAACGATCCTCCGTGCATACAAAGTACATAACAAAGAGTGAGAAGAGAGGGAAACTAAGAGAGTGGAGAAGATATTCAAAAGTGGGAGAAGATAAGAGAGGAGAACCTTACGATGATAGGGTGCTTCCATCTAATTTCCTCGTAGCCTCAGTTTTCCTGGAGAATTGCTCACCCTCTTCTTGAACGCCCTCTGGGAAAACAAAGGTGTCACTTCTTCAAAGAACCCTCCCCACATACAGAGCAGTCGAAGAGTCATGTTCGCGTCTTCGCTGGTTTAGGCAATCTTGAAGCCCTACAGTACTTTCATCCTCTCGAAGAATTGGCAAAGAAAGCCCCATACCACCATTCCCTAAGAAAGCACTTGAGATCGTATAGACTCTTCTTTCTCCTTTCTCTTAAGGGTGGCTTCAACAGGTTACAAGAAGCCAGAAGTGGAAAGTTCACCCTCAAGTTTTGATCTTTACTCCCCCATCCACCCAGGGAGCTGCTCATCCCTTATCTGTCGACGCAACGGCTAGCCGCCGGCTTTCTCGACCCTTGCAAGATTTCCCCCAAGATTTTCCAGGTCGTCTGCCATGGAAAAGGAAAGACCTGTTGATGCTAAGATGTTTCTAGGGATGGGAAGACGTTTCCTTAAGAAGTCTTTCTTTTGGATTTCACCCCCTTGAAGAATAAGCTACTTGTTGCTCTTCAAATCGACTTCGGGCCAAGAATTCGTAGAAAGTGGATATATTTTATTGTTTGGAATGGGTTGGAAACTCTTATTAGTATTATCGTCATTGTTAAGTTGGTCATAATTTTCGGAATTTGGAGAGCAGAAGTTAAAATGTACGGGTATCCAATTTTTATAAAGAAGATGTTGGAAGTCCAAACTTGAACATTCTATATTTTAGTCAGTCAAATGAGAATTAGGATACTAATAAGTCAATTAATTCGTTTCGGCTCGAGGAATCTTTTACATTCTTGCGTAAACTTTGAATTATATTAATGGAAAAAGATTAACTGTAAATAACAGATTTCTCAAATACTAAAAATGACCATAACTTCCTTACTTTTCAATAAAATGTATTATTAAAGGTTTATCGACCCGTCTAGGGTCAAAAAATCTTTTATATTTGTGCACCAACTTTGAATTATTTTAAATAAAAAGTTTACCATAAAAACCGAATTTCCAACAAAACAGTTAAATCCTCAGCAACAGCAGGTTAGTTCTTAACCAAGCAGTTACATTTTTGACTAAAAATCATTGTAGCAACTGACTTGAAAGGGATGAAATAATTGAGAGAACATTAAGTGAAAAAATTGTATTTCTTATATTTTTGTTTTTGTTACAAATTCATTTAGCTAAAATGTAAACATACAACATTTGAATTCGATAACTAAATCTTCAATAGTTTCTTATTGCACTATTATGTTGGAAAGTGGATTTCTACATTTTGGTTTTTATTATTCTTGGCATATTGTCGAAATTGAAATGTATTGAATGAAACCTAATTAAATAATACAATTCGAATAATGTGATTTAAAATGTATTTAAGGTTAAAATTATCAAGATTTGAAAAAGCCAAGAAAAGTATCAAATCTAGAAGCATAATATTCAAAGGAGAATTTGAAATCCTACAATTAATATAGATCAAGTTCAAACGGTAGCGCCTATAGAAATTATTTCCAACTGTTTTCAATTCAGAGAGCAATTAAATAATCACTATCAATTTACGAAATCGATGTTCGGAAATCGATTCGCGAAACACATTTGCAATTTATATGGTGGTTTGCTGAGTCAAGATCGTAAAATACGAGCAGTTTGAATTACGCTCGTAAAACGATGATGTTCCTAGAGACGATGAAACCATACTTGCTTCGAAAGGAGCTCCTGCCAACTCAAGTCCCGCACTTCCTGAATCGAGGAAATTCCTACTTCCGCCTTGAGATGCTCAGAAGCAACAGCTTGGAAAACACTTGTTGAATGTTCCCTTAAGATTGTCTGAGCTAAGATGCCACTTGTTGCTTCATTCTTGTGAAGAGACCTTCAAGAATATCTTGTTCGTGTTCCACAAATATCCTTCATGTAATTCTATAATCTATACCTATACTATCAGAATCTTCACTTTCATTTGACTATGCAAATAACAAGTCTCTTTAATTAAAAAAAAAAAAAAATGCACCTTGTTGATAAAAGTTCAATTTTTACAATCTTATTCTTTAAGGTCCCTAAAACGGAAGGGAAATTAAGAGAAGATTGATCAACTTTTTCAGCATGTTTTATTACACTGTGGCCCAAAGGGGCGATTATATCAAAGGGGCGTCTGGTTATGTCTAGGGCCACGTGTTCGGTATAGAATAAAAACTCCTGATCAAACGCCCACGACCGATATGGGGCGAACCAAAGTGTTTATTAATCAATAGTGTGTCGTCTTCTACGATCTATTACCCACTATTGAATCATCACATCATACGACAGAATAAAACACACGGATTGACAATAAATAATTTATTTGAATTGAAGGATAAAAGCTAGACTTCTTAATTAATTTAGGAGAGTTATAAGAATACTTCAACCCTTCAATTCTAATTAAAAGATATGTGACATTTTAACCACAATATTGTATGTATTACCCCCTGCAATAAAACTCGAATCTGAAGACTTTTCTTTTTCATTCAAGCGGATGATTCTGATCCTCAATATCTAAAGACGAGCACAAAAGGAAAATCCTTAGGATCAGTAAACAGTGGCGTGATCTCCTCTCCAAGCGGATTAATGAATTTCCAGTGAGTTAGCAGGATGAATAGAGAATCTTATAAAAAAAATGTATAACTTCTACGTGTATTATGTATATGTATATAGAGAAAATAGGTAAGTGCGCAGTAAATGCACCCTCACCCCGGGAATCGTTCTATGATTAGATTCTGGCACGTGGCTATTGTGTTCCACTGACGACACGTTATGTCCCTTACGCGTGTTCGTGATCGTTAATCGTCCATGGACAGTAAGACGAGCGGTCGAAACTCCATCTTCCCTTCTTGCGATCGAATCGGGTTTCAAATCAATCCTTGAACGAATCTTTCTTCCTGATGAAACGAAGTGCCCTAAATCGAAGCTAATTGACGCAAAACTAACTCCCCATGCCAGGCCCCTCCACTGGCGTAGTCAAGTTTATTTTCCTTGGGTGAGGGTAGGAAAATTGAAGGGTTGCAGTATAGAACTAGATAATCAACATATTGATCGAAAAGGGTTTTTTGTAAACAAAATTCTTAAAAAATCAAATACACTGCCGGTCAAAATTGTGAGTTCACTTACGAAAGTCGGATTGAGTGCAGTTTTTTCTTAGAAAGTAACTAACTCTGCAACTCAATATCTCAGGAGTAAGTTTTTATGTTTTGTTTAAACTAAAAATACACATTTTATCGAGATCTGCAGCCAAGCCTGATTCAACTTTAGGTTCCTGTCACTTTCAGATTATCAACTTCCACAGTCTATCTCTCGTAACTGGAAAATTTTAGCTAATCACACTTTATTGGCCCCAGTTTAGAAACACTTTAGGTCACGAGTGGACTTTTGTTTTATCTTTGATTGGTGATGCGATTTTACATATTTTTTCTTCGCTCTCCTGAAAAAATCTGATTTTGTAGGTTATCCAGTTCTGTACTGCAATCCTTTAGAGTCAAGCAGGAAAATTAAAAGAAGAAATTTCGAAATTCATATTTCTGTATCAAATATTGAATTTTAGGTATTTGATCAATGAAAATTATTATTTTTAGCGCTAATCTGCGCTGACGAAAATTGTTAGAATTACAACACGATTTTCTGTCTTCATAGAAGCAACAAAATACTTCTGTTTTCACGTTGAAATTTTGGTCATTTTAATAAAATTTGATTGTTTCAACTCAATTTTAGTTGATACACCAGACTTTTTTTCATGGAACTAAAATATTTTATTGACGTATGAATCAAATGTTTGGTTTCCCAGCCTTAAGTTTTTTTCATTGTGGCATAGAAAAAAAAACGATGTTTTGATGGAATTATGGCACATTTTTTTATTAGCTCTAATAAACGCAGGGCTGAAAAGATCGAAATGTATGAATCAGAGTGAGGGTCAATCTAGCTTAATTGAAAAAATTGATGTCATTTTATATAGGAGCTGATATTAAATAAGAACGGAGTTGAAAATCTTTTAAATCCTCATTTTCATTAACTATCTGCTTAAGTAACAAATAATAACTGAATGAGATAATTAGAGCTGCAAAGTATTTTGGATTTTAGTGAATTTGAGTTTTATCCTACAAAACGATTGAGAAAATATAAGTAAATTTGTATATTATTCCACTTAAAATATTTAATTTCGATAAATATATATGTTTTGACGCAGAAGTAAGTGATTGATACATAATATTGATCATTAATGAAATTATTATCTATTCATCAATTTTAAAACTTGAAAGATAAATATAAATGAATATTAATTCAATTTAATTATAATCACGTGATTATATACATAATCACATGATTTTGACGTCGTAAAAAATATTCATTAAACCTATTGTCCTTCAAATATCATACCGTCTTTCGTTAAATAGTTCGGATTTGATTATGTTTTGTCAATTTTGGTAATATCATTCTATTAAATGAAATCGAAATATGCGATACTCCATGATACATAATTTTAGTACAATGACAAATAATAATTTTTTAATAGATTGCAATGATAAAAACGATCGAAAATAAAATAAAAAATATAATGATCAAAGCTCAAGGTCAATTTGACTTCTTGATAGAGCCAAGGATTGAACGATGAACCAAGAACCAATTTGTGAACAAACTTACGCCATTGACCATACCCCGATTTATCTTTGCCCTCAACTTGAGAAATCAGATTTCTAAAGAGAGGTCTGAGGATTCAATCATCCAGTGAACATTTTCATGAAAGTACCGCGAGATTTGATTTCCAACCCCATCGTCCCTGCAAAATGGTGCATGGTGGTCCACTATGGGGAGGAAACGATCGACTTAGGTTTGCTTTTATTGGGTTACGCAACGCTGCGAAAGCAGTCTCGTTCTTTGTCTACGACGCCATCTGTCACCCTCGACAAGATCGGTGCGTCGCGGGGGTGTAAGTATCACACATACAAACACTTTGCTTTCCGTTAGAAGCAAAACACACACTTTGCTCTAGATGCACAAGAGAAACAGAGAAAGAAGAGCAGAAAGAGAAGGAGAAGAATAGATAGTGTAGAAAGGGAGAGCTGTATCGTATGAGTACCAGACGTATGCCAATATATGAGATACGATCGAGATAAAAGAGAGATAGAGCGACAAGTATGTATAAGCGGCAAAACGGGCCTCTGGGATGTATTGAGTATTGATTTTCTTTCGTGGGAGTCACCGGGGCTGGTAACGTTTCCTCGGGAAGTTTATTAATCCTGAAAGCCGATGCAGTGTAAAAAATATGCTAGATTATTACCGTTGTATCCTCAATACCGACAAACAGTCGAAAAGTGTATTAAAAAAAGAATGTTTTATAACAATCTTGAACCATCCATCTTTTTTCGGAAAGTAAAATTTTACTCTGGATGCTCTTTAAAATCAGCATAAATACATATATACCGAGTATAAAAATTTATGGGTCGTAAAAGTGCACAGGTGCTAGAACCATTACCGTGTTACTGTAGATATTACGCAGATTATGGACGCAATTTTCCGGACTGGCTCGTTCAAAGCACCATGAAATTATCGGTTTTGTCGTCTGAATTTTAAGCGAGAATTGGGAACACCTTTGTAAATTCGGGAAATTGTATTAATGGGACACAATATGAAGCTATATTTTTAATTAGGGATGAGAATTTACTGCTTAATCTACAACTTTATTAAACTAGTTTTATAGCAATAAAGCATATGTTTATAAAAGCGGAAGTTCTGAGAGAGAGAGAGAGAGAGAGAGAGGGGGGGGGAGAGAGGTGAAGAGAGGCTAATACATCACAAACTTAGGAACAAAGAGAAGGATGTCGTAGCCGCTCCGGTAAATCCGCCGGCGGCCCCACAGGGAAACTTTACCTATTTGTTAAGTCTTGCCGGGCGAAATTGTCTGAGATACTAGCATCGAACTAGGTTCCTCCCCCACAAACATGTCCCTGTATTACTGAATCTAAGGTCCACCCCTTAATTCCAACAATTCACTAACATTGAAGTCACTTCAGCCATAAAGGCGAAACTTGATGACGCGACGAAGAGCTTAAAAGTCGCTTACAAAGTTCAACAAAAGGGTTTGGATGTCGATCATGAGGCGTGAATGTTACTTAATATGCAAGAGCTCTGCACAAAGTGGGACAGGTCCTTCCTCAAGGGGAAAATTTCATCTTTAGAAATATTCACAATTGGGTTTTTATAGAGTTTGAAGAAAAAGCTTATGGGTGATGATAGAAATATGCAGTATCAAAGTTAATTTCACTATTTTTGGATGTGAATCAATATCGTGCAAAATCATTTACTAAAACAGAAATCTCTGTAACATTGCCAATCATAGAACATTTCCAGACCCTGTATTAGCAGTTTGAGAATAAATTATTCAGGGTGCTGACAATGTATTTTCCTAGACTTGAGAATTAAAGCTAGTGGGAAATTGCATTTATTAATCAAAGATTCGATATTGGAGAAGAGTAGATTCTTTATAAAGAAATCATCATAATGGATATCAAATCTGCACATTATACAAAATGAAATCACATACTGTCTAATAGCGTGCCAAATTTATTTTATTTAGGTATCATCCCCTAATTCTCTGTCATATTGTGTAAAGTGAATTGTATTTTTTCAGATTTGAAAATTTGGTTGGACTTTTTTTACTATCAAGCAAATCATGCATCCTGAATCAGATCCAAATCTCATTCCGACGTGAAAATTGCCGTGATCCGATGACGTGGACTCTACCGTTTTTTGTTTCAATTTTTAAAGCTGAATTTTAATAAACACCGGTTCTGATAACCCTTTTAATTTTAAACCTCTTTAAAGCACTTAGTAATGAACATGGGAAATTATTTGCATAAGAAATCACAAGCAAACAAAGTACGCAACCCTTTTAGATTCAGAGGATGGTATATTTCCCTAGAACCATGGTTAAACTTTCACCAGATGAAACACAATGAGAGGGTGAGATGTTAAAAAAATATTTTTGCAACTAGATACACCCTACTCTATAACAAATTTAAATTTTCGAAATTAAATTTCAATCTGATTTCGTAATGTAACTGATTTATAGTTTTAAATTGAATGTCGTGATTTGGGAAGTCTGGGATTCGGTTCTGAATCAGAGAAAGTTGGAAAACCCTGCGCGTGCCATAGGATGTCTTGGTTTGTCTGTATGGGTTTGGCGTGGGTGAAAAAGAAGTGGGATGGTGTTGAGCGGGTGGTTTCATTGTGACGATAATATCGCCTTAGGCGGCATTGGCGAAGCAGGGATGCAAATTTCGTGCACGTCGCCCCAACCGCGAAGCGACGAACCACCGCACCGGTGTCTCTGGTGGATACTCTTGGGAGTCGAACGCGCGTTTTTATGCTTCCGCAACATTCCCCACTGACAGGGAGTCTTTTACCGAAAGCGCCAAGTGCGGCAATGAAAAAGCCACGTGTTACACGCGAATGTACTTGACGAAAAACAAACGGAACTCGCGCCAAAAGGGGATTGTTCAAATTTGGATTAAGTACCATCCTTAATGCTCAAATGTTCCGTTCATTATCTCTTCGAGTACATTAAGGGGGCACTCTTTTTCAACTTTACCTAATTTCTGTTTCAGCATCCAGCACCTTTCAAAATTACCACAACAACGATCATCGTAAGTAAAAATTATTTGAGTATTTTGTTGTCACTGATGGACGATTGTACAACTCCTGGATGCTAAGAGGTGAAATCCAAAGAAATTCATATAGTATAATTTTATTTCTAATTTTCGCCCAAAGGGAAAATTTTCTTCATTAACGCTGCTGGTAAACAATTATTGACTCATGGTTTGTGGAATTGTTCTCGACGATCATATATTTGTCTCTTTAACATCTTTCATGTAGTGTAAAAAATTGTCCACTTTATGGGCAACCAGGAATTGTTCAATTTAATCGATGGAGATGCTTCGAGAGGAATTATCGCAATAAGTATTATATTTATTTTTTAATAATGCGATATATTTCTTCTGTAATAAAGAGGGATAATGTGAAGTTTATCAGAACAACATTTTTCTTGTAAATTTGAAAATAGCTTGATATAGCAATTTTTTTCAATTTTATTAGTTTCACTTTATTCAAGTTTACTAATTGTTCTCAAATTTGTGAAAATTTGTCATTTATTTCCTGTTCACTAAATTTTCATAATATGCCTTATATTAAAAACACGTACTTTACGATACAAGTTTGGCCTAACCCATAATTGTTACATGGAGACTAGGGTTCGATTCGCCACCAGAGAGCTCATTTTCCCAGTGTAGTGTTGACTGTATATTAAGAACAAAAGCTTCTAGATATTTTGTGGCTGTTTCTTGACCGTGAAGGTACAAAATTTTAATTTTTTAGTCTTAAGCACTCGAAGCGACAATTGTTTTTTAAATGCTACAACTTAGAATGCATCCTATTTTGACCACATTTGTTAATCAACTTTTTCAAACCAAATTTTTTTATCTCGAAATTTTTAAACATTTCAAATTGCATTTGCACCTATGTTTGTCTAGAAATACACTTTACAGAACCGTATTTAAAATCACTTGAAGAATAAAATTATTCAGTTCTTAAGGATCCAAAGTTAACATCACTCACAAGTTGTACACTGAAAAAATTATCATACTTATTCGGGAAATATTTATTACATTTATTTAGTAACTAAATTTTTACTTGATGAAAAGTTGAATGTTTAGGCATTATGATGCTATTTTATATAACAATTTATTGGTTTTTACTCAATTATGACAAAAAATGAGTTAAAAAGTTATTTATTTAGAAAACCATTTTCTCTTGGTGTTTTTTGATGAAAATGTTTTTATTTAGAAATTATAAACGTGTCGAGTAGAATTGTAAAGAACCTTTCAAGAAATATATAAGAGTATTTTTAAATTAAAATTGAATGAAAATTAGGACTTTTGCCTAAAGCGAAAGAAAAAAATACAAAGAAAAATAAGAATCCAAAGGTAAAACTTTGACAAAACACTCTTAAATGTCTCCATTCAAATAAAAAATTATTAGATTATTAGATTTATTGTCATCGAAAATTGGTATTTTCAAACAAAAATTATTACAATTTAAACTAGATATAGAATCTTTGAACAATTTTGGATATTTTGGTATTATCAGTAAAAAATTATTAGATTTCAAAGGAGATTAAAAATTTGTGAACAATTTTGGATTGTCTTCCTTTTTTGTTTTACTGGAAATTGGTAGAGAATTTGAAGAAGATTTACAATATTGAGCAATTTTTTGTTATGTTATGTTAGTATTTTTCGTCTAAAATTGCTTTTTTTCAATCAAAAATCATTATATATTTGAGAAGATTTGCAATTATGAATCAATTCTAGGTTAACATTTTTCACCGGAAATCGGTTCTTTTAAAGAAAAACCGTTAGACTTAAAAGAAGATTTACTATCTTGAACTATTTTTTGTTATATAACGTTACTTCCATTCTAAATTTGCTATTGTTAATAAAAATATTTTAGATTTCGAAAAAGATTTACAATTTTTGAACAACTTTGGGTTACGTTAACATTTTTCACGAGAAATCCGCTATTTTAAACAAAAATCATTTGTGTACCAAAATTGAACTTACCATTTCGCACAATATTAGATTATTTTGGTATTATTTGTGAGAAATTGTTATTTTTGATCAAAAATGCAACGGTTTGATTGTCTATATAAAAATATTATATATTAATTCTGAAGATATATCAATTTTCATAAATTAATATAAAAATTTTCTTGCTTTTCTTTTCTATTATTTTCGATAATAAATACTCTGAAGTATGAAAATATTGTATTGTTATTAACATTATATTTTAATTTGAAAATTGCGTGAGACAAAACAAATATTAATCGCATGCATAGCGCACGTGTTTTGTTTTCTACTAAAATTAAAAATAGTAAAGTTCGTATCCCAGCAGAGCTAAAGAGAAATTTTTTCTCAACTAAAGATTATAACCATTTCGTTTCAGAGTAAGTACACTGGAACCTGAAATTAAGAACGATTCCGGACTTGGCTTGCAGTGGCCTTGATCCTAAGTCTAGGAAATGCAAACATGGACATTTAGGGTCGCATGAACCATTTCTGTTGTATTTTCTGTTTGTCACGCTTGCCTGAGCACAGCTTCTCTCTCGGTCCCGCGGTCCCCGCATCACCAAAATGCCGAGGACTGAAATTCTAGGAATATCGTAAATCCGGTGTTCTTACTTCCAGGTTCTAGTGTAGATCAAAAACCGCGATTCCATTGACAAGAAACTATAAGATACATTAATTGGAAAAGTGATATCTGACTTTGGAATCAGCCCTTTTTGAAGATCACATTCGAGACGAATTTCCAAAACACTGTATATCTCAAATGGAGAAGTCAACTGGAATTTGGAGAAGGTAGACTAAGTTTAAAGTAATCTTCGAGAGCTACGCCAATGGATGCATATGCGCGTGGATTGACAATGCAAGAGCGAAGGGGCGAGGGTGGTGGTAGTTGGAACAGTACTGACGTGGGTTGGGGGGTTGAACGGAGGTGGAGACGCTCTAAGGTACATAATCATGCTTGCTGATTCCTTCCCTAATAAAAGTCTCACTGTCACCAGTCCCCTCCGATCCCCTTTCCACTGTTCGCCGTCCACGATCCGCGTCTATCGTCAACAGTGTATGTACTTGCAACCGAGACAAAAGTGCATGCCTGCAGCGAACGCGATGCACCCTTACTCGTATATTTGCACCCTGCACCGCACCCTGGCGAAGGATGGAGAGGGGTAAGACAGAGAGGACCTGAGAATTACGAGGGATACGGGTCAGAAATGCTTCGCGATGCACCATCTGGAGTTGCAGTTTTTTTTCATTTCCCGATGATGCACTCGAAGAACTCCCAACCATGAATACAATCGCCTGCAGTCAGAAGCGGTTCCGACTTTGAGGAATCGATTATCGCTGGCGGAAGAAAGGGGTCTTTTAGAAATATCAATGTCAAGCTTTCAAACAACTTTAAGCCTGCCGATCCCATATTTTTCGAGTTTGATTCTTTCACAAACCCAAATTGAAGTCGCGGTGCAATTTTTGTTGGGGAGGTTTTTAATCTGGAAAATGTAAAAAATCCTTGAAAATATTGAAAAACGTGAAAAGAATTCGAGTTTATTTTCTAAGAGAGAACGGTTTCAAATTTGAATTTATATAAGCATTTACTTGGAAAGAATAATTACATTATTTGTTTGTATCTTTTTTAGTACAAAATTAAAAAAGTTAAAATTTTAACAAAACGAAGAAATAATTTGGCAGAGGTGTCGTAGCTCGGATAATATTTTGCTTGGGGTACATTCTGAGTTTTTACACTTTATTTTCGTGATATACATTTTTTGTGTCAAAAATTACGCTTTCTTTAGAAGCCCCTTTATATGAAATAACCGCACTTTCTACTTCGTGCAAATATTTTGGAATGCAAATAAAAAATGCACCAATACTTTATGATGAATTTGTGCAATCTTGTAGGTCAGTACCTGGGACAAAGGCAGAGATCGTGACTCAAATGGTAGCGTGCTTGCATCAAATTCCAGTAAGACATCGGAAACTGTGCAATTTCTTTTGAAATTTTGCACAAGAATTATTATATCATTAAGCCGTTTCCCTTTCGGGGTAGGCGTGAATTGCTCGGTGGTAAAGTAGTGATGTGTGGATGACTCGTGGTGGGAGAGACGAAGCGAGCGATCCACACGTGTTAAAAGAGCTGGACTCTCCAGGCTTCCCCTCGCTGCCAAGGCCTGCTGTAGAGTGTAGAATATAACTATATATACAGCACGAGAACAAAGGTATAGACTATAGTAAGAACGTTGTAACCTGTAGTGAGTACTGTGTAGCCAGAGGCAATAGATCATAGAAGCACGTGAAAGCTGGATGACATAGCTATAGATATACTGAAAACGTTGCAAGCCATCGAGTATATCTATATATAATAGCTAGTCAACTACACCTGTGACTTAAACGATGTAGACAGCGAAGCATTGTAGGAACAGGCCCTATAAAAAACCAAAGGACCAGCATGGGTCAGTTTTTCAGTTTCAGTCTTAGTTACAGTTACAAGTTATAGTTCAGTTCGACGCCCTTCTCTATTTTTCTACGATTTTCTCCGATTCGACTGTCCAGTGTCTCAAACCGGTATTTCTCGCATGTTAGTGTGTGTGCCCTTGTGACAATGTTGTGCACTGGGAAACCCGTATCTGGGATTTCCCATCTTTTGGAATGCTTTGAGCTAATTCCATCCTGAATTGAACGCACCATTGTTAACCAGTGAAACCCTTTAACCCAATTAAGGATTCACGTAATTCTGAATTCACATCAAGGTGCACAACCCCTTCTTCCACACCACGACTCGGAGATCTCAAAGACGAATCACCACCTAGATCTCATTTGCTTCTTCAATCGAATCAGTAAACCAGTAAGTCGTGATTCTAATAAATCTAAAATTCATTGATCTATTTTCCTTGAGCTATAATATATGAGTTTCCTTTATTTTAAAGGTTCTGGCCAAGGATTAGAGTAAAGTCTACAAGTCTTCTTTCAACTTCTTGTGTTAAGCTCTTCATAATCAATAAGTTTTAATTTTCATTTTATATAATAAACTGTTGAATCTCATTTATAACTTATTTATTTGCTACTCTTTGTTCTTCCCTGTGCGAGATCTTCAATCTCAACTAAACTGAGGAACTCAAATAAAGACGAAATATTTTGCCTTTTCCATGACGTAATATATGCAAGGAAAATGAAAAAAAAAAGGAATTTTGTTGGTAAATTTGTTCAAACAATAATTGTTTAAACCATTTTTTAGTGTTCAAATATCATATTCGGGGAGCGCTGAATGAACCTCAACGCTGGGTAAGAAAATAAATATGTTTAATACATTTTTAATGGGATTCTTTGAACGAAAATTGTTTAAACCTTTTCTTTTAATTTTTATTATTATATTTCCAGAGCTCTAAATGAGTCTTAAATTATTGTATGGGGTAAATTTTCTGTAAAATCATTTTTAGTACGTTTCACAGCAATGTTCGGCCAGCTCAACGTTAAGCTAGTGCAAACACTATTTTTTTAAACCATTAGAGCACTAAATTTGGGGCTACGGGCCCAAATTAGTCCTCAATGAGCCCTAAATTATGCGAGTGAAAGGAATGGGTTTTATGATTTTCTTCACGTATTTTTTATAACGTTAAGGTAACACAAGACTATATATAACAAAAAAAAAAGGGCAAAGGAAAAATCGCACGACTTTCGGTCGAGGATATTTCAGGAGCCTTAAATGAGCCTGAAATTATGCAATGGAAATGAAAAAAAAATTTGTAAATTTGTTCAAACAATAATTGTTTGAACAATTTTTTTAATGTATAAATATCATATTCGAGGAGCCCTAAATGAGCCTTAACGCAAGGTAAGAAAATAAATATCTTTAATAAATTTTCAATGGCATTGTTTAAACAAAAATTATTCAAACATTTTTTTTTAAATTTTGATTATTATATTCCCAGAGCCCTAAATGAGTCCTACATTATTGTATGAGGTGAATTTTCTGTAAAATCATTTTTAGTACGTTTTACAGCAATGTTTGGCCAGCTTAACGTTAAGCTAGCGCAAACACTTTTTTTAAAAATTATATTAGAGCCCTAAATTTGGGACTACAGGCCCAAATTAGTCCTTAATGAGCCCTATATTATGCGAGTGGAAAGAATGGGTTTTATGATTTTCTTCACGTATTTTTTATAACGTTAAGGTAGCACAACACTATATATAACATAAAAAAAGGGCAAAGGAAAAATCGCACGACTTTCGATCGACGATATTTCAGGAGCCTTAAATGAGCCTGAAATTATACAAGTTTAATTAAAAGAAAAATAAATTTTTTTGGTAAATTTGTTCAAACAATAATTGTTTAAACGATTTTTTTAACCGTTCAAATATCATATTCGGGGAGCCCTAAATGAGCCTTAATGCAGGGTAAGAAAAGAAATATCTTTATTAGCTTTTTAATGGGATTGTTTAAACAAAAACTGTTCAAACCTTTTTTTTTTAATTTTGATTTTTATATTCCCAGAGCCCTGAATGAGCCCTAAATTATTGTATGAGGTGAATTTTCTGTAAATCATTTTTAGTACGTTTTACATCAATGTTCGGCCAGCTTAACGTTAAGCTAGCACAAACACTATTGTTTACAAAAAATAATAGAGCCCTAAATTTGGAAATAGGGGCCCAAATTAGCCTCAAATAAGCCCTAAATTATGAAATAGGTTACATCTCTATAACTCAATAGTGTTGTGCCAGCTTAACATAGCTTTATTTGAACAGTCCCTTACACTTCATAAAAGAAGTGATGGTTCTTACTCCCATAATATTAATTTGTTCAGAAAAGTATAAATCTGTTTTCTATGAAAAGAATGATTCAAAATAAATCATCATTAAGAGCGCTAACCACCGACTCATGCTTCGAGCCGCAGGCGAATGATGCAATCACACGAGTTAGCAATCACCTATGCACACGTTTATCACACGCTATTTTTTGCAACGCTCGTCCGAAAAAGATGTGTTAGGAGGAGTTAACGAAAATTACTAATCTCAAAAGAGAAGATTTTTAAACCTTGTAAGCAAATTTGTTTGAAAAAAATGTTTTGAATCAAAATTTCTGAGAAGCAAATTTTGGAAGAAAAATGTTTAAAAAAAAAATGTTGGCGCTTATGCCCTTTCGCTGTGCCAAATGTTGGCGCTCATGCCCTTTTTTACGACGGACGAAAACGGCTACAAAACCCTGAAAAAAACTTCAATCATTAAAATCTTTGTTCAAGTGAAATCTAAATTTATTTCAAGAAGATACCAACACCAGTGTTTAAAGTTACCTATGCCAGTGTATAAAGTGCATCATCTCGAAAGTGCGCATGCGCAGCTTTTTCACGAGTGCCTAAAGTCAGCCATCTTCAAAATGCGCATGCGCGCAAATTGTTTCGCACACAGTATGCTCTAATACGGTCCTTTAGGCACCATTTAGAAGCATGAAAACGTCAACTTTTGAGGTGGGTGTTGCCAAAAATATGTTCCGCATTGAACAAATCAAACAACGACCGACATTTTTTTACATTTCTTGTGACTTAACGGTATTTCTAAGGATTTCAAGGGAAAACTTTTTGTTTGAACAAGAAATATTTTTCTAATTTATACCAATCTTTGTTCCAACTATTCTGTGTTCCTACTTTGGCATTAAACAAAACTTTAGTGCTCTTTAGTTTAGTTGTATAGAATAGAAAAAGAACTTTCAACTTATTTCTGTGTATATATACTTAGGAAGTGGACATCTGCTGAAACAAGAAAACGAATTGTATGCATACCAAATATTGAAGCAGATAAATAAAATAAGTCAAATCTATGTAAAAATTATCGTCACTTTGCCTACCAATACAAAATTAGATATCCCTGATTATGTTTATAATACGATAAGAATTAAAAGTAACATATATTAACAATCGTATTTGCTTTTAGCTAACGATGGCAATGTTCATCCACCAATGACCTGTGGACTGTGGGTATTGACTGGTTTTCTAGTCTTCATTATCGCTGAAAAGATGTTTATCAACGGAAGTGAAAGTAGTCTTGAAGAAGAACACGAAGAGAAAGAAAGAGAAGATACCCAAAACTGCAAATGGAAAGACGATGACTTCTTACAGAAAGGTCAATTGAAAGCATTTGAGAATAACAATTGTCTCATGTCATCAGATGGTGACGATTTTACAAAGCTATGCAAGCGAAATAGAAACATAAAGGATTCTGTGGAAGGCCCATCGGTAGTAGAATTAAAATTTAACTTGAAGAAAGGTTCTAAAGTATTTAAAGCTTCAACTAAAAATGGAACTTTAGTATATCCTAAGGAAAAATTCGTATCTAGTATCCAGAAAAAGAATGTTTTTACTGCTATAAATGGTGTTTTGAATAATGGATTTCACACCGAGTTTTTCGTATCGTCTGCTTTAGAAAACACAAATGTGTTCCTCAGGAATGGTTTGGTCAAGCCAGTCACCAAAAATGAGAAACAAAAACAACGGGCAGGTGAAAAGAGTGATAAGCCTAAACATGTTTCTGCATACTTGAATCTTATGGCAAACTGCATTGATAATTTTACACATGGTTTGGCAGTCGGGGGTTCATTCTTAATTTCCTTTAGACTCGGTGCCCTTACGACATTTGCCATTCTCGTCCACGAAATACCACACGAAGTTGGAGACTTCGCAATTTTACTGCGAAGTGGTTTCAACAGGTGGGATGCCGCAAGAGCTCAATTACTCACTGCAACTGGGGGAATTTTTGGAGCTCTGGTGGCTGTCCTTTTCAGTGGAAGTGGAGTTGGTGAGTTAATTGTAAATTCTGTTTATTCTGTTGATTTTAGAATCCATTCTCCAGAAACAAGTCTCTTTGACCACATTCATTTTTTTTTGGCAGAAATATTTAAGATAAGCATCTTTTTTTATTTGTTCTAATCCACTCTTTTCCTAGAAATATTAATCCAGTAGATTTTCGAAGTCATTTTTGTTTAATACGCTTACAGCAAATGTACACTGGAATCTGGAATTAGTTACCTCGAATTTACTATATTCCTAGAACTGATGGCCCCTGCAGTTTCGTAATGAGAGGAGCTGCGGTGCCATTAGGTTGCGTCACGCGTCTAAATCCGACAGAAATGATTCATGCGGCCCTGCCTGTTCATGCATGGATACCCTGGAAATAGTAAAAAGGCCAGTGCAAGCCATGCCCGAAACCGTAATTAAATCCAGGTTTCAATGGAATGTTTTTGTTCGCGACGTGCGTGCTTCATTAATCGACGGCATTACTTGCGTGGTGAATCTCGACTCGGGACGAGTCCAGTTGTTAATCCATTTCGAGCACGAATATTACTCTGATGGGTGACCATCTTCGACGTATGACCGGGTTGTGTATTCACTGCGTTTAAACTAATGTCGAGCGGGAGGTTTTGATGTCGAAGATAATTGGGTCGGGAGGCGATTTTATTCAGTTTTCCTTTCCCCTGGCCAAACGTCCAGGCAAATGCGAGTACTTCTAATAAATTTGGATGCGGCTGCGGGTTATCACTGGTTGTGATTAAATTCATACAGTGATTCTAAACGCACCTTAGTTAAAAAAAAATTTTCGCAGGCCAGTGAAGTGCAGACCTCTGTTTCACCGGGGTTTTAAATAAAGGCATAATGCAATAGGATTTACCGCAGTGTTACGGGACCTAAATGGACCAACCTAATGATACAATAATAATATTAAATTATGATAATAAATAAATCTGACAAAAGACAAGTGACTACCAGCTATATCACATATAAGAGGGGGGTCTTCCAAGGAGACTCTCTAAATATGATACTTTTTTTCATCTCTCTCTTGCCTCGATCTATTGTGCTCCGAGGAAAAAGTTCTGGATACCTATGTGGCCCACCGAACAGAAGAGAATATAAGGTCAACCACCTTTTATACATGTACATGTACTTAAACTCTTTGCTTCCTCGAAAGAGGAACTTAACATCCTTGTGGAGGAGGTATATAGGTACTCTGAAGCGATTGGCATGAGTTTCGGACTGGACAAGTGTGCCTGCGTCCACCTACATCAAGGAAGACTAGAAACTACATCATCGCGTGACGATCAGGATGTTCAAGTCATAGGCGGAAATTACATTCAACATCTTGGTAATGGAGAAACATACACATATCTTGTAATACGCAAGTGGACACCCAATATGTGCGTGTGTTATAAACGGTCCTTGAAAAAAGGTATCATCAAATTCTCAGAAAAATTTGGGCTTCCGAATCATCAAAACGAATAAGATCTAGCCGACCAATATGCTGTCCGTTCCTATACTGCTCTACGCGTTTGGTGCAGTAAAATGGAACGTCGATGAGTTGAAGCAACTTGACCGATGCACACGCAAGATGATGGCAATCCATTGAAGTCATCATCCTAGATCTTCCGTACCTCAAATAGACCTCCCTCGAGATAAAGGGTATAGAGGCTTGCTAAGCTTGGAGTGTTTTCATCGAAGGACGGTTCTGGCTACAGCCTGCTCAGTTCTAAATAATGCAGATTCTCTTATGAGATTCGTACATCAACATGAAGTCGTCAATGCTGCGGCGTTTCTATACAGTGCCGCAGATGGGGCCGCAAAGGAGCTTGGCCTCACATTTGATTCCAGCGACACTACACATGGCCTAGCATCACGAACACATTCAGTGCTCAAACATCGTGTACAGGAAGCAGAAAATACGCTTCTACTAAGAGAACATGCTGACAAGCCCCTTCATGGTAAATTCTACGGCATCATACGTAGAGAGGAACTCTCGATAGGTACATAGAGAGACACAATGCGGCTCTAAAAGTGCTATATTACCATCTAAGGCACTTTTACGGTGTTGATCCATTGCCCATCTTGCCATACGCCCAAAGGGAACTCGAGTCCCTTGTGGAGAATGATCAGTGTAAGATCTACTGGAAATTTTTATTCTCCGCCACTCAACGTATCAGTGCTACGAAGCCTGATATTGTCCTTCAGGATCTGAAAACCAAGATCATTTACGCGATTGAATTCTCGGCAGCAGCCGATGGCAATATCACGGTAAAGCAGAAAGAAAAACTGGCGAAATATCAAGCACTTCTTTTCGAGCTAAGCAGGCTATACCAAAGCTACAAGGTCCATCTTGTAGTTCTGATGATAGGCTGTCTTGTACGTATGAAAGCTTCATTTCTTCGTCAACTTAATAAGATTCCGGCTTGCCAGCGTCAGGCTCATTCCATCGCGAACCGGATACAAAAGGCGGTTCTTCTGGGATCACTTCATCTGTTCCGACAACACTGTTCCTCATAACATTCTACGAAGATTCGTAGCTCTAAAAAAGTATCCAGAGGTGAGATTTTCATCTTTAACTGTCCCGTCTGCCGCGTAAGGTCATTCGCGGCTAGAGACCTGACTCCAGTGAACAGTGTTGAACGATGTTTTCTCGCGTAAATTTCGCGCTCTTGCTTACCGTCTAGGACAGAAGGAGCAGAAGTGGATGACGAACACGTTCCAGTTGCGTCGGGATTGGTTGCTCCAAGGAACCATGATCTTAGCTTCCGGTGCCTAAAACTTCTCTCAAAATAAAAAATTCCATATATTTCCAGAATTGACCAGAAAGATTCTAGAAGATTTTAGGGCATTTTTTTTAATAGTGCAGATTTGTTTGTAAGTTTTTCGAAACATTCGAGTCAACTTGAAAGATATTTTGGAATTTTTAAATTTTTTGAGAGATTGAAATTGTTTCAAATCTGGAAAATATTTTCAAGAATAAATAAATAAATCGTCTATCTCTTTACATAAATTAATTATATCAAAAATAAATGTTGAGTGTTCAGAAAATTTTGCAACTTAATAAGTCTGATAAGCTATTACGATGCACGTCAAATGTAAACGATTTTTTTACAGCAGTAAAAGGATGAACTTTTTTTATTTATGAATTTAAATTATTTATAAAGAAGCTAAATATTAATTTTTGACAATTTTCTGCTATTTAGTAGTATGTGAAACTATTTCGATAGATTAAGTTAAGGACGAATTTTTTTCCGATAAAATTCGATGAAAATTTGTCCTAATTGTTAACTTGAATTATTTATCACAGAGGAAAATGTCCAGTGTTAACAGTTTTCTAGAATTTGAATTTAATAAGACATATTTTTAATTGGTTTTATGAGAAAGACCATGTTTATTTATGTAAAAACTGCATTTTTATGTGAAAGTGGCTAATTTTTTATTTTATTCATAGTTTTTATTATAAAAAATAACAGAAATATATTATATGTACATTTTCGTGATGACTAATCAATTTCAAACATATTTGATACACGTTTGATAAAGAAAAAAATATATATATCTCTATGTATTAGGTTAATATTAATATCTTCTGTTCTCTTTTTTGATTTGAAAATTAAAATTTTTTTCAATTCCAAAAAAATTTTATATTGCTTCGAAAATTATGGCAAATTTTTTCTATATACAGTTTTCGCTATTGAATTATGATAAAAAATTACTATTTTAACAAAAATTTTGCAGAATTAAAATTTTTTTCAAAAAAGCCAAAAACATGTTTTTTTTGGATTGAGTCCTATGCACACATTTTAAAAAATTTTGCATATTCCTAAGCCGAAGGAACGTGAATAAGGACACAGTGTCCCGTAGTAAATGAAACATGAACATAATATAGCCGAAAAATAATTCCAGCTACGGCCTTATCTTTGTATAAAGCTTTTGAAAAAATAAACAAGTTCAATAATTCCTCGAACGTAAATTACGTCTGAAAAAATAGTTATTTCTTTAAGTTCTCTATCGCATTCTAAAGCTAAGTTTTTCAAAAATATATTATCACGCGAATTAGAAAGACAAGTTTTTTTTAATGAAGTTGTCCAAAAAAGATGATTCTAATTTCTGATTTATATTTTTTGTATTGAATCTTTTTATTGATTGGATCAAACCGGTCGCCTCAAGATATTAAATACAATTGCGAAACTTAATTGTCGTATTGGCGCGAGAATTTCAAAAACAAGTCTTCGTACCGAAAATTCGGACGAAACATTGATGCAAGATTTCATTCATCATAAGAGAGGGCTGCAAAGGACAAATCTGAGACTTAGGTGGATTGGAAAGATTTTTGAAATTTTTTTGTCTAGTTGACTTGGGTGTGCAAATAGCTTTTGATCTCAACGACACTATGATATCAGTTACAATTGCTAATAAGTGTACATAAAGTGTATTCTGAAGATTTTAACAAGTTCTAAAGCGGTAAATTTGATTTTCCTAAAAAATCCAAATATAATTGTGTTGTCTTGGGTGGAGAGATGATGGTCCATCCCAGCAATACTTTGATGGTGCTTTGTGATATTGACGCGGATGGTTCCGTTTAACCTTCCAAGGTCGGTGTTCGAACATTTGGTAAGCCCGAAAGAGTACATGAGGGCAGGAATTGCATGAGTGCTGATTGCCCTTATCTTGTTTTCCAGGTTCAGAGATCTTTTCAACTTTTCCATTTAAATTCTGCATTTTATTTACAGGTATTAACATCCAATACAAACATATATTCAAAAAAGTCACACTACACGTTATACTTTCCACATTTATCTTACCCATTTTAGGCACATAGCATTTACATTATAACTTTAACTATACAGTAGGGGTTTTGATAGTCAACACTTCCTACAGCTCATGTCAAAATATTTACAGAGAAATGGATCGACTCATTCACAAATATGCAATCTTGTTCCGGGGATGTATATTAGATAAAAAGAGCGCATAATCATAGGTATTGTGAGCTAATTTGATATGCCGCCGCAACAATATTGCATTTTCGTGAATGTGTAGATTCATTTTTCTGTAAATATTTTGACATGAGCTGTAGGAAGTACTGATCATCATAATCCCTACTGTAAAGTTAAAGTTATAATGTAAATGCTATGTGTTTAAAATGGGTAAGATGAATGTAGAAAGTATAACGTGTAGTGTGACTTTTTTTGAATATATGTTTGTATTGGTAGTTATTACCTGTAAATAAAATGTAGAAAGTCCATTTTGAATATGTGACAAATGTGATGAAATGCTACATTGGGTGCTTAATTCTCTATTTACGTTTGATAAAACTTCAGAAGTTCGCTACTTATTTGTTCTGTCCGCTAGTTGTGTAATGTTGCAGGTTTCACCTGCCAATTACTTTGTTTTGTTTGTACATTCATTAATTTGCAAACAGCTTCTCCTCCCTTGGGGGAAATCTCCGCGAGAAAACGAGGCTCGACCGAGGGCCCAACTAATACGATTTTTCATATTTTATTCATTTATTTTTGTTTATTCTTTGAAATGTTCTACCATTTCTTTTCTTTTTGATGAACACACTCTCAAGGGCTTTTCATAGGGAGAAAGAGTAATAGTCACTCTTACTCATTCTTTTGGGTTTTTTTTGAAACTTTTTTTTGCATCATTCACCGAGTTTTGAGGACGAGAGAGGGATGGAAGAAGGAGTGAGTTCACTTGGAGCACCAACCACTGTCAAGGATCAGCTTCACGATTTACGAGGACGCAAGACGGGCTGAAGTCGCACAGGCACAGGCGCAACCGAGGGTTGTACACCGGGGGTGGATTGTGGATGTGACTCCCGCATTCCAAATCCTGTACCTGGGGCAATTCAAATCTCACCGCCGAGGATTCGTTGCAGCACCACTATCACCATCTTTTGAGCTTAAAGTTCCCGAAATCTCCCACCATCCGCCATGACACTGCGCTACCGCAGAAGACACATCTCGTCTCATTGCGCATGAGGGGAGAAATTGGGCGGTCTGCGTGCCGTCGAGTGAAGCGAACTCCTTGCATTTATCTTTCGAACTTCGTAGCGTATAGTTCGCTTTCCGAATTTTTCTTCGTCGCCAAATGGCGTTCTCTAAATGGCGTCAGTAGACGCGAAGACGATTTAAAATATTTTAATTCGCTCCAGGGCGGAATTTACTTCTCTTTTTTTGTTACATTTTTCTCATAAGCTCAGTGAATAATTTGTTTAACTATCTTAAAGTAAATTGAATGTTTAATTTATTGCAATGTGAAGAAGGGGGTTAGTTTTTTCATTTATTGTCAAGTGTGACACCTTGCTTCTTGTTACTTTCTCTTTATGACGCATTTCGTGAGAACCTTGAAAAAAAAAATAATTTATATTATTTTGCAATGATTAAACAATGTTTATTTATATAAGCCATCTTTCAGATTCATTTTTTGTAGTCAAGATTTTCAGGTACTCGCGCCACTCTCCGGAAGTGCTGCACTATGTCGGTATTTTTTTTGGTGTGTTGTTATCTTTAACTTTCTTCCAGGGCAACAAAATATCTTTTGCTTGGCGCCATCCAAAATTAAAAGTCTTGGAGAAAGTAATTTAAAGCCCCTTTTTTATTTCACTTTATTTTTGGGCTATATCTTTTTAAGAAAATGAAGAAATAAGAATCCTCGTTTTAGTTGAAACAAGAAATATTTGATAGCGAATTCATAGTCAACATCTTTCTTAACACAGTGCCCTTTACTAACACCCAAGAAAATACGAAATGACTTCTCTTATGAAATGAAACGCAGAAAGGTTTCACATAAGTAAAGGATAATCTATTCCGAGACGATTTTTGTTTAATAAGATAGCGAAAATGAGATGTACCTTGCATTGTTGCTTCGGAAAATAAAGGAAACTCACTTCGTCTAGTCCCTGAACACTGTTCCTCATAACATTCTGCAAAGATTGGTAGCTCTAAAAAAGTATTCAGAGGTGAAACTTTTATCTCCAACTGTCCCGTCTGCCGCGTAAGGTCGTCCACAGCGAGAAACCTGACTCGAAGAAACAGTCCTGAACGATGTTGTCTCGCGTAAAATTCCCGCTCTCGCTTACCTTCTAGGACAGAAGGAGCAGAAGTGGATGACGTACACTTTCCAGTTGCTTAGGGCTTGGTTGCTTTAAGCAACCATGATCGTCGCTTCCGGAGCCTACAACTTATCACAGTTCACATATCCCCCTCCCCGGCTGGGGTCACTGACCTCTAGGCGTAGTGGTGGTAATAAACCGCGTGGTGGAAGCAGGCACCAATCTAGACAGACGGCCGAGGAGTGGGGGTAGACTAGCTGTCGGCCCATAGTTGCCCCATGCTACTACTGTCCTTGAACTCATTATAATCCAACATGCAGATGTAAAAATATGTACAAAGAACAATATTCTCCTGAATTTTCAAATTAGTTGTTAGCAATTTAGAATTATCTTTAAAATTAGTTAAATTAACTACATATTTATTTTGGAGAACTATTTGCTGTTTAAACAAAATATTAATCCTTGCTTAAAAGATTGAAACTTAATTTTCTTTAAAAATTTAAAGAAAATAGTTTGAAAGAAATTAGTTTTCCAAATTATGCAAACAATAACATTTTCTCAATATTTTTTTCAAGGCGACTCATTAGAGTATCAAAAGAAATACAAGAAAAAATGTCTGAACTAGCGAATTTCACTAATTTAAAATATAATTCTAAATTTCTAAAAACGTAATACTTTTAAAAGTTACTACAATATTTTCTCAGTCCATATTTCGACATTTTTTATGTTAGATCAAAATCAGTCCAAAAATACTTTGTATATTCTTCTAATGTAAATTTTCATAATAATACATGTATTGGAAAAAACAAGTTTCAAATTAAATACTTCATTTTTCAAACATAAAAAGCATTGAAGATAAAAATATGCGCATTTTTTCTCTCCTATGTCGTGTTCGCGTCATAAACATTTTGATATATATATGACAATTTCAATGGGACTTTTTATCATTCTCTCAATTTTCATATCCAAAAAAATTGTCTCCGAACTTATTCAATTTTGCAAGATGAGGGCTACAATAGTATTTTCTCTGTTGCTCAGTACGTAATCTTTATTCAATATATCTACACAAATTTAGCCTCGCTATACATAATTTAAGTTAGCAAATAGAATATTTTTGAACAGTTTTAATTTTGAAACAAATTGGATAAGAACTGTCGATTCCTCTATTTCTAAAGATATAATTTAGTTTGTTTTATTTTGAGATTGAAAAGGAATTTAATTGACTTGAGTAAATTATCTCTATAATGATTTTGTGTCTTTCGTAGTTTTTCTGAAAAGTGGAATTTTATTACAAAATTTGAATGGAAAGTTATGTAAATTTCTAGATCTTATTGTGATGAATAATTTTTCATGTAAAAATTTTTTCTTTTCTCGCACGGTTTTCTGGAAAAGTGCCTTTTTTACTTTTTTAACCCATTTTAACAATTGAAACAAAAAATATTCTTCTTGCCAAAAAATGGCAGATTTTTCCTTGTTGATCAATTTTGCTTGCTAAGATGTTCATCCTATCTCATTTAGTTTTGCTGAAAAATGGAAATTTTTTATGTTTAAAAAAATTTTTCGATGGAAAAAACTAGAACTGTTAGTCAAAAATAGCTGGTGAGTAAACCCGTCCTTTCATTTTGGGTCATGAAAAATTAGGGAAAAATTCAATTCAATCTGATGAGTCTTTCAAGAATTATCGTCCAGACATCTTTGTAATAATTGTTTTTTGTGAGATCTCAAGACGTGAAGTTTTGATGATAACCGCGGAAGTCAAATTTTACATAAAACTAATACCTTCTTATTGGAACGAGAATCTAAAAATAATAAACTTTTCAATAATTTTAAAAGATTCAAGAAAATAAACAAATTCTCCGAAAATTCATGGAAAAATGTAAAATGACTTTTTATTTTGAAAAATTAATTCAAAGAAAAAATTGAAAAAAGATTTCAAACATTTCAAATGATTTCCTAAAATTTCAAAAAAGAATATGAAAGATTTAAAATAAAAATTGTTCAAGTTTGAAAGATTATCTAGAAAAGGTTTTTAGGAAAATTTCGAATGATTTTTTATTTTGAAAAATTAATTTCAAAAGAACTCTTTAAAAGATTTCCAATATTGTGGAAAAAAATCACGTATAATTTAAAACAGTTTTTTTCATTTTGCAGGATATTTTTCAACGCTAGAATAAATTTGAATCACTTTAAAATATGTTTTTAAGTTTTGAACAAATATAAAAAATAATTTAAAAATTATAACACTTTTCAAAAATATAATAATAAAAAGAAATTCTTGAGATTCCTAGAAAAATTAAAAACAATTTTTAAGCAAGCTCTCTAATCTTGCGCATCCTTTAAAAAATGCAGGGAAAATTTATTAAATATATTTAGAAGATTTTAGAAGTTTTGAAAAAAAAATAATATAAAGTTTCAAAAACATTTACACCAAAATGTAGATTTTTACAAATTAAAAAAAATTAGAAGCTTTCTTTAATTTTAAGAATTATTTCAAACTATCAGGAAAAACTCGAGTCAGTTTAAACGATATTTATGAGTTTTATAACTTTCAAAGCGAATAAAAATATTTTAGAAATTTACAAAATATTTTTAGACTGTTCCAAAACTTCTAAAAGTCAGAAATATATTTTGTAAAAATACTAAAATTTTTGCTACAATGTTTATTACTATTTTCAATTGAAAATTATTTTTACTCTCAAAACATAAAAATACGTACACGCGCGCTTGATACTAGTATCATCAAAACATGTGCACACTTAAAAATAGTTTTAACATCTTTCAGCGTTATTGAAAAGTTCGAAGTTCAAAAAAAGAACCTTATGAGCTTGTTTTTGAAATATTCGGAACTTCTACCAAAGTCGCGAGTTTCATAATTCAGTAGAAAATAAAATTATATACTTCTATAAAATATATGCATGTTCAAAATATTTACTAATATTTTCCGTCCTTATTGGAAAGTCAAAAGTTAAAAATTTTTTAAACTTCATGAACTTGTTTTTCAAACTTCTACCAAAGTCACGTGTTTCATAATTTAGTAAACAATGATACAATGTACCTCTATAATAAATTTATGCTTGCTAAAAACCATTTTAAGTTATTTTCAGTTGTTATTGAAAAGTTAAAAGTTGAAAAAAAATTAAAACTTTATGAACTTGTTTTTAAAATATTCCGAACTTCCACCAAAGTCGCTAGTTTGATAATTCAGTGAACAATAAAACTATATACATCTAAGAAATGTATGTATGCTAGAAAATATTTTCAAATATTTTTCATTGTTATTAAAAAGTTAAATAATAAGGAAAGTAAAAAATTTATGAACTTGTTTTTGAAAAATTCGGAACCTCAATTAAAGTCGGGCGTTTGGTAATTGAGTCAACCAGTAAAGTATATACCTCTGAAGAATATATATGCACCCTGAAAAATATTTTTTAATTTCTTTCGGCATATTTTGTTCTTTCTTTTTTCACGAACAATTTTGTACATTAAAATTTCTGAATAAGTAATTTTATTTTATAACAAAATGTATTTCTGAATGTGAATTTACGAATTCTCAGTACCGGTAACAAAAAAATTGCGCTTACCTACAGCAAAATTTTTTGGCAAATTTAAGATTATTTGGGATTCAGTTAAAAAGATTAATTTTGAGTTTGAAAATTTGCAATATGTAAAAAAGGGTCTGGAACATTTAACGGGAATTTTTTTGATTTTCGCAGAATTTTTTTATAAATTATAGGTTTGAAAGAATGTTTAAAAGTTTGAGTAGAATTTCTTGAAATTTCATCAGGAGATCGAACAGTTTTTAATGATATTTAGAAAATTTAGAATATTCATAAGTTTTGAAAAGATTTACTCATTCCTTAAATTTGGAGAAAATTACGAAATATTTCAAACAAAATGTAAATTTCATAAGATTTCGAAAAAAATAAGAAATTTTTTCACAAATCTAGAAAGGTTGCAAGAGAATACAAAGTTTTTCTCAACATTCATGGAAAAATTTCAAATAATTGTTTTTTAGAAAAAGAAAATTCTTAGAGAAAGTTGAAAAATATTTCAAAAATTTTCAAAGGATTTCCGCAAATTTCAAAAAGATTAATATTCTGAAGAATCGTAGTAAAATTCTGTTATTCTTTTTTATTTGAAAAATGTGTGCTTATTAAAAAATATTTCCTAATATCTTCCGAATTTATCAATATTCTCCGTTGTTGTTGAATAGTTAGAAGTAAAAAAAACTTATGAACTTGTTTTTGAAAATTTCGAATTTATTAATATTTTCCAGATAATAGTTCAATTTATATACAATTCTAATGATTTTATACTATTTGGATGTACTTGAGGAAATTTTAAATTGACCTTAATGGCTTTAAAAGAATTTAGCCTGCCGCACCTCATGCAATGATGATGCGTCGCTGGGAGGGGGGAGGTATATCTCTAAACCCTATGATTTTTGTCAATTCAATTATTTTAACTTTAATATTTCAAGAAAAAAAAAGTAGGAACTTTAGAGTGGTTAAAAATTCGAAAAATAAACTGATGACGATTCCCTTGACGCGCCATTGCAAGATTCTTGAGAGCCTTTTACATACATGGATTTTTGTCTAAAGAACCTAAAATTTTTTAATTCAATTATTTTACTTATTTTAATTTTAATATTCCAAGCATGAAACAGATTTATTTTTCAACATTTCAAATGTCTCTTGGGATAATTTTTCATCTTTGAATATTGCAAGGAATTTTCGCTCAATTAATTCTATTAATTTCGAAGAATTTTAAAGTATCTCTGAGAATTTTGGACTTCTTGAGGCATTTTTGAGGGAATGAAAAAAATTAGCAATGTCAGATTTCAACTCAAAATGTATTAAAGTATTACCTAAATGTGAGAGGATTTTATAAGATTTACTTTTCAACATTTTAAATAAATTATTGGAATAATCTCTATCTTTGAATATTACAAGGACTTTTTGTCGAATTGAATCTACTAATTTAAACGAATTTTAAAGTATTTTTAGGGTAGTTGGACATTTTAGGGCATTTCCAGGGATTCCAAGAAATCAGCAATCCCATATATTAATGTCAAATGTATAAAAGCACTTCCAAAATTTGAGAGAATTTGAGAATAAATTTTTCAATGATTTACAAATATACAAAGCTTCAGAGTACTTGCAATGATTATAACGAATTTTTACATCATTGCAGTGGTTTAAGAGGATTTCGATGAAATTGCTAAGTGTTTAGACCCTCTTTTTTCTTTTGCATTTTTTCAAACAAGTGTGAAAATAATTCAATTTAAAAAAAAAACAAGAGTTTATGGTTCCGTGCCTAGAGGTAGGCCGGGAATTGTTAGATGGGAACATATGAACTCCTATATAATATAACGCAGCTGAAGGCTGGTGACCTTTTCAGAATAAAACATCAACCAATTGCGACGCTCTTGGTTTCCCTTTCTTCACCCCCCCCCCCTTACAGTAACAGAAGTTTTGGTGGGACTGACGTTACAAGAAGACTCTCTACCATACGACAAATCACTTCTTAACTTAAAGATGATTATCAACTCGCAACAAAAAATTCACGCATAAAGCTGGTAGTTGGTGTACAATTTAAACAATGAATAATACGAACAATAAAATATCTTCGGAATCGACTGAAACATTGATTGAGGAAATGCATACACACAGTAAACGAAAGGTCAAGTTTCAGGGGATGAATAGAGTCTGGGTGTTTGGATTGCTAGAGGACTGAATTATCTTAAGAGAAGAGAACTACGAGAAACTAGGCACGTAAAAAAACTAGATATTTTATGTGTACCTGAGACGAAGAAAAAGGGTCGCGAATGTAGAAACATAGAAAGTGGGGTGTCGAAAGAAGGTTTCGAAATCTTGGCAGGAGTAGGTAGTGAATCACATGGTAGTCAACGGGTCGGTTGAATTATGAATGAAAAAGCAAGACAACATCTCAAAGATCATGATTTCGTATCTCCCAGATTCTTGTGGGCTAGAATGCAGGTAGGAATCAGAAGATTATGCATCATAGCGTGCTACGCGCCAATTTATGATGATCCGAGGGAAGTCAAAGACGCCTTTTGGGATACTTTAAATGATACAATCTACTTGCGATCAAGGTGAAAGAATAATTTTGTTAGGAGATATGAACGGATGGGTCGGCGTCCAACATCAAGACACAGGTAAAAGGAGTTGTTTATAAATGGAGGTTGAAAAGGGTAACTGTAACGAAGACTTGGAAATAGAAGAGTGTTGTAGAGGGTTCGAGAGGAGCAAAGAATGATTGTTAGGAGAGTTTTTTGTAATGGGAGGTTGAATAGGTTAACTTTAAAGGCGATCTTTAAGTTCAGGCTTGTTGAGAGGATTGTAAGACGGGTGTCGCCAAGGAGAATGAGAAGTGTAAATGTAGAGGGGTTAAGAATGGATGAAAAGGATATATGTATAAATAAGGGTTGAAAATGTTAACTATAAAGGTGAGTCGTAATGAGGAATTGTCAAGAGGGTTGTGAGAAGTGAAACACTAAAGGGTTGTAAGGGGGATTGAAAGAATGTTGTAAGGGGCGATGTAAATAGAGAATAGTGAAGCATGCTTGTAAAAAGAGTTGTTAGTAAATGGAGGTTGAAAAGAAGAACTGTAACGAAGATTTGGAAATTGAAGAGTGTTCTAGAGGGTTGGATAGGAGTGAAGAATGATTGTTAGGAAAGTTTTCTGTAGTGGGAGGTTGAAAATGTTAACTTCAATTGTGAGTTGTAATAAGGGATTGTAAAGAGGATTGTAAAGAGGGAAACTCTAAGGAGATTGTGAAGGAGGGTTGGAAGAATGTTGTAAGGGGCGATGTAAATCGAGAATAGTGAAGCATGCTTGTAAAAGGAGTTGTTAGTAAATGGAGGTTGAAAAGAATAACTGTAACGGAGATTTGGAAATTAAAGAGTGTTGCAGAGGGTTGGAGAGGAGTAAAGAATGATGGTTAGGAAAGTTTTTTGTAATGAGCTGTTGAATAGGTTAACTCTAAAAGTGATCTTCAAGTACAGGGTTGTTGAGAGGGTTGTAAGACGGGTGTCGCCAAGGAGAATGAGAAGTGTAAATGGAAAGGACGAAGAATAGATCAAAAGGATATGTATATAAATAGAGGATGAAAATGTTAACTATAGAGGTGATTTGTAATAGGAAATTGTCAAGAGGATTTAAAAAGGGAAACTGTAAAGGGGTTGTGAAGGGGATTAGGAAGAATGTTGTAAGAGGCTATGTAAATAGAGAAGAGTGAAGAATGTTTGTAAAAGGACTTGTTTATAAATGAAGGTTGAAATGGGTAGCTGTAACGAAGAGTTGGGAACAGAAGAGTGTTGTAGAGGGTTGGAGAGGAGTAAAGAGTGATTGTTAGGAAAGTTGTTTGTAATGGGAGGTTGAATAAATAGGTTAACTTCAAAGGTTATCTTTGAGTACAGGGTTGTTGAGAGGGTTGTAAGACGGACGACGCCAAGGAGAATGAGTGGTGTGAATAGAGGGGGTTGGAGAATAGTTTAAATGGATATGTATATAAATAAGGGTTGAAAATGTTAACTTTATAGGTGAGCTCTAACAAAGGATTGTCCAGAGGATTGTAAAAAGGGAAAAACTAAAGGGGTTGTGAAGGGTGGTTGTGAGAATGTTGTAAGGGGTGATGTAAATAGAGAATTGTGAAGCATGCTTGTAAGAGGAGTTGTTGGTAAATGGAGGTGGAAATGGGTAGCTGTAACGAAGAGTTGGAAACAGAAGAGTGTTTTAGAGGGTTGGAGAGGAGTAAAAAATGATTGTTAGGAAAGATTTGTGTAATGAGAGGCTGAATAGGTTAACTGTAAAGGTGATCTTTAAGAACATGGTTGTTGAGAGGGTTGTAAGACGGATGACGCCAAGGAGAATGAGAAGTGTAAATAGAGAGGGGTGAAGAATAGATTAAATGGATATGTATATAAATAAGGGTTAAAAATTTTAACTGTAGAGGTGAGTTGTATTAAGGGATTGTCGAAGGGATTGTGAGGGGTTGTGAAGGGATGTTGAAAGAATGTTGTAAGGGACGATGTGAATAGAGAAGACAGAAGAATGCTTGTAAAAGGAGTTGTTTATAAATGAAGATTGAAAAGGGCAACTGTAACAAAGAGTTGGAAACAGAAGAGGGTTTTAGAGATTTGTAGAGGAGTGAAGAATGATTGTTAGAAAAGGTTTTTGTAATGCGGGATTGAATAGGTTGACTGTAAAGGAGACTTCCAAGTACAGGGTTGTTGAGAGGGTTGTAAGACGGGTGACGCCAAGGAAAATGTGTAGTGTAAATGAATAGGGATGAAGAATGGATGAATGGAGTGTATATATAAATAAGGGTTGAAAATGTTAACTGTAGAGGCAAGTTGTAATAAGGAAATGTCAAGAGGATTGTAAAGAGGGAAACTCTAATGGGGTTTTGAAGGGGGGTTGTAAGGGGAGATGCAAATAGAGAAGAGTGAAATGCTTGTAAAAGGAATTGTTTGTAAATGGAGGTTGGAAACGGTAACTGTAACGAATTTTTGGAAATAGAAGAGGGTTGTGGAGGTCTGGAGTTGTTACGAGGTTGTTCAGAGTGTTGTAAGACAGGTAACGCCAAGGAGAGCTAGAAGTGTATATGAAGAGGAATGGAGAATGGATGAAAGAGATATGAATATAAATAAGGGATGCAAATATTAACTGTAGAGGTGAGTTGAAATAAGGGATTGTAAAGAGGATTGTAATAAGGCAAACTCTAAAGCGGTTGTAAAGGGAGATTGTAAGAAAGATGTAAGGGAAATGTAAATAGAGAAGGATGAATGCTTGTAAAAGAAATTGTTTTGTAAATGAAGATTGAAAAGGGTAGCTGTAACGAAGAGTTGGAAACAGAAGAGGGTTGTAGAGGTCAGGAGAGGAGTACTGAATGGTTGTTAGGAAAGTTTTTTGTAAAGGGATGTTGAACAGGTTAACTATGAAGGGGAGTTGTAAATACGGTGTTGTTCAGAGAGTTGAAAGGCGGGCAACGCCGAGGAGAGTGAGTAGTGTAAATGGATAGGGGTGAAGAATGGATCAATGAGGTATGTATATAATTAAGGGTTGAAAATTTTAACTGTAGAGGTGAGTTCTAATGAGGTATTGTCAAGAGGATTGTAAAAAGGGAAACACTGAAGGGGTTGTGAAGGGTGGTTGTAAGAATTTTGTAAGGGGAGATGTGAATAAAGAAGAGTGAAGAATGCTCGTAAGAGAAGTTGTTTGTAAATGGAGGTTGTAAAGGGTAACTGTAACCAAGAGTTGGAAATAGCAGAGGATTGCAGAGGTCTGGAGGGGCAGCTAGGAATTGTGTCTTGTTAAGAAGGTCATAAAAAGGGAATAGTAGGGAGTGTAAGGGAAGATTTTCAGAGAGTTGTAGGGGTAGATTCAAATTGAGAGAGATGAAGAATTGCTGTGAAGGGGGTTGTTTGTTAATTAAGGTAAAAATCAAGAAGTTGTAAAGGGGGATGTGAATGGACAGGGGTCAAAAATTGATGTTAATGTTGTTGGTAAATGGTGGTTGAAAAGGTTATCGAGAAAGGAGAGTTGGAAATAAGGGGCTGTGTAGAGGTTTGTAAGAAGTAAAACTGTGAAAAAAATTATAAAAGAAGGTTCAAAAAGGTGTTTGTAAGGAAATTGTAGGGGGTGATGCAAACGGAGAATGGTAAAGAATGGTTGTAAAAGAGGTTGTTATTAATAAAGGTTGAGAAGCCTAGCTTGTAAAGGGGAGTTGGAAACAGAGAGCTGTGACCTAGATTGTAAGAAAGTAAACTCTAAGGAGGTTAAAGGAGGGGATTGTATGGAAGTTTTAAGGGAAGATTTAAATGAAGAGGAGTGCAGAATGGTTGTAAATAGGGGTACAGAATGGTTGTGAATAGGGGTTGGAAAGGGTAATTGTAAAGGGTATTCGGAAATAAGGGGTGGTGACGTGGATTTTGTAAAAATAAACTCTAAGGGGGTCAAAGAGGGGTATTGTATGGAAGTTTCAAGGGAAGATTTGAATGAAAAGAGGTGAATATTAATTGTAAATGATGGTAAGGAAGTATATGTGTAAAGAGCAGTTCGAAATAGGGAGTTGAAAATAGAGATTTGTAACGTGGGTTGTGTAAAGTGAAACTGTAACTGGATTGTAGAGGGGATTGTAAAGTAAGTTGTAAGAGGTGATATGAGTGGAAGGGAGTCAAGAATGGATACAGAAGCTGTTATTTGTGAATAAGTATCAAGAAATATAGCTTCAAAGGGGAGTTGGAAATAAGAGACTCTGAAGAGAGTTCTAAAAAGGAAAACTCTAAAGGAAATTATGAGAGAAGGTTGTAGAAGGTGTTTGTAAGAAAATTGTGAGGAGAGATGTAATTGGAAAAGGTTGAAGAATGTTTGAAAAGAGGTTGTTAGTGAATGGAGGTTGGAAAGTGTAACTCTTAAAGCAGAGTTGAAAATAAGGAGTTGTGTCGTAGATTGTAAAAAGGGAAACTGCAAGGAGGTTAAAGGAAGGGATTGTATGGAAGTTTTAAGGGAAGATTTAAATGAAGAGGATTGCAGAATGGTTGTGAATAGAGGTACATAATGGCTGTGCAAAAGGGTTGGAAAGGGTAACTTGAAGAGTTCTCTGCAAAATTCAATCAGCCCTATTTTATATTCCTTGTCCCAAAAAAATTCTAATCAATCAACACACAATATTGCTAGTTATATAATATTTTTATTTTCAATTCTATTTCATAATATACATACAGGTTACAGAGTACAACTATTTCCATCAATATTAAATATTAAGCATTGCTTATTGTTCGTAAAAAGGGTTGTAAAAAGGGGCATTTTGAGGTGGTTATGGAGGAGGGTATTAGAGGATGGTTGTAGAGGATTAATTTTAGATTCTTGGATATCCAAAACCTAAAGGATTATGTTCATGTCTTATCGGAAACTTATAATGTTCATAATGATCACGTTCCTGTTGGAAATTTTGTGGTATATTATTATGGCGATTAAGATAAGCATATGGAGCACCATTAGATGGAAGATTATTGTAGGCTAACGCAGTATTATGATGTGGAGGTTGGCCAATCGGACGACTAGGATTAGACTGGAAAACTAGATAAGTATTTTGTTTTTTTTCTCTCTCTTCCACTAAATTTTGGACTGTTGGACGAAGATTTTTGTTGGGTTTTCCTGAAAACTCCTGAGTGTTTTGTATTCCAGACTGCGAGCTTAAATCTGCAAACATTCAATAAAAATAGTTTTCATTCAAAAGTCCTTAGAGCTCGGACAATAATTGTTTAAACAATTTATCACCATTGTTGATAATATTCAATTTGAATAATGCTAGAAAATTGCGATGTTTTCTGAAACATTCAACTCTTTGTCCACTTTGTACTTAGAGTGAGGTAACAATTAAAAAAATCTGACAAACTTAATTGCTGAAACAAATTATCATTCTTTATAACTATCTTCGCCTATGTTAATTCTGGGTAATTGTGTTTTTTTTGGTGAAATTTTCAAATTCTTGTCCACTTTTCACTTGGTATATTAATAATTAATACAAGTTAAACAAAAATAATTCTAAAATTAATTTATTATTGTTTATAACTATCTTCTTTTAGATAAGTTCTAGAAAATTGTTGTTTTTTCTAAAATGTTCACCTTTTCTTAGCCTTGTTAGTTAAATAAACATTTCTTTTTTAATTTGGGAAAAATTTGAGTCAGCTTGAAAGATATTTAGAACTTTTAGAAGTTTGAAAGATATCTTTTAAACTGACTCGAACTAATTCAAAAATGAAAAACATTTTTCAAAATTATGAAAATTGCCCTTTCCTCTCTCAGATATTTCCAGATATTAATTTTTAAACTCTAATTAATTATTATCCACCTCACTCTAAATGGAAATTGTATAAAAAGTTTAAAATTTCAGAAAAAGCCGCAACTTTCCAGCATTAATCAAAAAGAATATTATTAACATTAATAATAAATTGTTCAAACAATTAGGTTTGTAAATATGAATTGAGTATTACCTTAGTCTAATTGGAAATTGTACAAAAAGTGAAAAATTTCAGAAAAAACCGCAACTTTCTAGCATCATTCAAACTTAATATTACTAACATTAATAATAAATCGTTCGAACAATTATGTTTGTTAATATTAATTAAGTATTACCTTAGTCTAATTGAAAATTGAACAAAAAATTGAAAATTTCATAAAAAGCCGCCACTTTCTAGCATTATTTAAGTTGAATATTATTAGTGATAGCAATAAGTTGTTTAAACAATTAATTTTCAAACTTTAATTAATTCTTTACCTCAATCTAAACGAAAATTGTACAAAAAGTTAAAAATTTCAGAAAAAAACCGCAACTTTCTAGCATAATTCAAAAAGAATATTATTTACAATAGTGATAAATTGTTCAAACAATTCATTTTCAAACTTTAGTTAATTATCCAACTCACTCTAATTAGAAATTGTATAAAAAGTGAAAATTTTCAGAAAAAACTGCAACTTTCTAGCATTATTCAGAAAGAATATTATTAACAATAGTGATAAATTGTTTAAACAATTAATTTTCAAACTTTAGTTAATTATCCAACTCACTGAAATTGGAAATTGTATAAAAAGTGAAAAATTTCGGAAAAAACTGCAACTTTCCAGCATTATTCAGAAAGAATATTATTAACAATAGTGATGAATTGTTTGAACAATTAATTTTTGAACTTCATTTGCTTACCTCACTCTAAATGGAAATTGTACAAAAAGTTAAGAATTTCAGAAAAAACCGCAACTTTCTAGCATTATTCAAGAAGAATATTATTAACAATAGTGATAAATTATTTAAACAATCAATTTTCTAACTTCAATTAATTGTTTGCCTCACTCTAATTGGAAATTGGACAAATAACTGGACATTTCAGAAAAAACCGCAACTTTCTAGCATAATTCAAAAAGAATATTATTAACAATAGTGATAAATTGTTCAAACAATTCATTTTCAAACTTTAATTAATTATCCAACTCACTCTAATTGGAAATTGTATAAAAAGTGAAAAATTTCAGAAAAAACTGCAACTTTCTAGCATTATTCAGAAAGAATATTATTAACAACAGTGATGAATTGTTTAAACAATTAATTTTTGAACTTCAATTGTTTACCTCACTCTAAATGGAAATTGTATAAAAAGTGAAAAATTTCAGAAAAAACTGCAACTTTCTAGCATTATTCAAAAATAATATTATTAACAATAATGATAAATTGTTTAAACAATTAATTTTCAAACTTTAGATAATTATCCAACTCACTCTAATTGGAAATTGTATAAAAAGTGAAAAATTTCAGAAAAAACTGCAACTTTCTTGCATTATTAAAAAAAAAATTGTTAACAATAGTGATAAATTGTTTAAACAATCAATTTTCTAACTTTAGTGAATTGTTAACCTGACCCTAATTGGAAATTGGGCAAATTACTTGGTCAATGCAGAAAAAACCGCAACTTTCTAGCATTATTCAAAAAGAATATTAACAATAGCGATAAATTGTTTAAACAATTAATTTTCAAACTTTAGTTAATTATCCAACTCACTCTAATTGGAAATTGTATAAAAAGTGAAAAATTTCAGAAAAAACTGCAACTTTCTAGAATTATTCAAAAAAAATATTATTAACAATAGTGATAAATTGTTTAACCAATCAATTATCTAACTTTAGTGAATTTTTAACCTCACCCTAATTGGAAATTGGGCAAATAACTGGACAATGCAGAAAAAGCCGCAACTTTCTAGCATTATTCAAAAAGAATATTAACAATAGCGATAAATTGTTTAAACAATTGATTTTTATATATTTTTTTAAAAATAAATTTAATAAAAATGCATTATATAGGCATATGTCTATGATGCTTTAAATAAATTTGTATAAACATATGCATTATTTGGTTATTTGTCGACGAAAAAGATTTTTTTTTCAAACTTAGTCCATTCAGTTTAAGTTTCTCAGAATTTTTCGGTCGACAGATTTCCCAATAATGCATTTGTTTATTAAATTTGTTTTAAAAAATCATAAAATTGTTAAAAAAAGATTTTTTCTCAAATTATCAGGAAGTTCCTAATTAAAAAAATAGACATAGAAAAAAACGACAAATGCCTGATAAATGAATTTGTTTATCAAATTTGTTTATAATATTAACAATAATAATCTCAAGAAGAAACTTCATCATTATATTGTTTTTATCCAAATTTCTTACAATATAACTTAAAAACCTCAATATTATGGAAAATCGTATAAAAAATTTTCCAATAAATAATTTGTTTATAAAAAATTTGTTTGTTTATAATATTGAAACATCTTCTTCAACTAATGTTACTCTGTGGAAGTCAATCGATTTGAACGATTTTCCTCTCACTGACGAGCACAAGGAACGTCAAATAGAAAAAGTGGCAATTTTTTCGTCATATTTGTTTAATTATAAAAAATTGAAAGCCTAATTCAAAAATCAGTCTCAACAACTCTCTCAGAAATCTTATCTGCTTTTTTCCAAATTTTTTTTTGTCCAAATCGAGCAATATTTGCTGGGCTAAACTTCTACTTTTCAGTCCTTAGGGAGTTGAAAGTACTTTTCGAGCCCTAGGGTGTGAAAAGTGACGTCAGAGGTGAATAATAAGATTTATCAAGCGATCTATTGATTCCGCTGACAGATTTTTCAAAAGATTAAAACCCGATTAGATAATCATTTTTCTGAATCATCAAGTACCATTGATTAAACAAATTTTTTGAATGCCATTTTGAAAATTAATTGGGAATATGTAATTTTTTTTACTTACAAATGGAATTCAGAAACATCATGAAAGTCAGGAGCAGAGCACGAATAGTGAACCTCATTTTTCTTATCGAAAGCGAACACCTTTTAAAATGGCGAATTTTGTAAAGATTTATCACCTATATATATACTCGGTTGCAAAAAATATATACCTATATACTATATACCCGATATACTTATATATGTACTATATATATGTATACTCGACGTACTATCTTGCTATTTTGTAAAAAATGTTTGCCATACACTACGTGATTCATTCATATTAGTGTTTCACAATCAAGAACAGGAGCGGACCCAGGGGGGGTTTTTTTTGAGGGGGGATGAGAGTTTTTTGATGGAAATGAGATATCATAAATGTTGAAAAATACCGAAATAGAACATATGAAAAAATTAAAAATTTGAAATTACCTGAAAAAAAAATAAAATTACCGGCACATATTAATTTCCTGAAACTATAAAATTACCGAAATTTCAAAACCCTTACTTTCAAAATTCCAAAATGAGTACATTTTTGAAATTTCAAAATGCCGAAAAAATCTCCTATCTAAAATATAAGTCATTGTTTGTTTTTTTTCAGGTATTTGAAATTACCCTCATTTATTCATTTCGCGAATTTTTAATTTTGGGATTTTGAAATTTCGGATTTCAAAATGGGACCACTGAAAAATCCTGAAAAATGAAATTGCCGACTAAGAGAATATTCAAAATAGAAAACTTTCGAAATTATAAAATTGAAAAAAAAAATTAAATTACCGAATGATAAAAATCACAAAAATTTATAGTATTATCGAAGAAAGACTGAAAATCCCAAAAAATAAAATTCTGAACACTGTAAAAATCAGCGAAAAAGACAATTTTCGAAATATAATACTAATGAATTTGAAAATTCCAGAATAATTAAATTCCCGACAGCTTATAATATAACTGAATTTTAAAATCCCGGATTTTGTTACATATTATGTATTTTTCAAAAATACAATATAGAAATATGCAAACTATAATTCTAAAAAATTGAAAATTAAAAAAAAATGTTACTTGAGCAAAATATTTAATTATTGTATTTTTAATAAAAAGATAATATTGATTAAAACCCCATTTTTTAATCGTTTTAATTTTATAAATTTATCAATTTTTTTTCAAATTAATTTTTAGTTCCGCTATAAATTTTATAATTCAGGAATTCCAGTGTCGGATTTTTTATAATTTGGTAATTCTCAAATTATGCAATATTTTCTTTTTTGATAATTTTCAGAAATTTTATTTTTCTGGATATTTCAGTCGACCCATTATCCAATTTCAAAATTCCCAATAGTAGATAATTCACAAAATAAAATTGCCAAAATTTTCAAATATCCGAAACTAAAATTTTCGACACAGAAAAATTTTCTAATTATAAAATTCCCGAATCTAAACAATCAAGAAACTATAATAATAATAAAAAATAGATATTAAAATGAAATAATTTTATTTATTGAAAATATTTGAGACGACTGAAAAATCCCGGAAAATAAAATTCCCGAAACTGTAAAATTCCCGAAATGAAAAATTCTCGAATTCCAGAATAGTAAAATTCACGAATTGGAAAATTCCCGAATAATTTTATTGAATATAAGTACAATAATGGAATATTATCTTTTTAAATTATTTTTAATGTTTAACGTTTCGAAAATTATTGTTTGAATTGAAAATAATATTAATTGAAAAAATATACTTCTAGATGAAAAATTTTTTTTTCCAATTATTGTTATTTTAAATGCAAACAATAATTTTAAAAACTTTAAACAATAAAAATAATTTTTTTTTTATTTGAATAAAAGTAATTGATTATTGTATTTTTATTAAATCCATACATACATAAAAAATTCAATTGTTTGAATTCGGGAATTTTCAATTTCGGATATTTTATAATTCGGAAATTTTTTGTCGGGAATTTTTCAATCCGGTAATATTATAAATTGTTCGGGAATTTTTTTATTCTGGAATTTTCCAATTCGGGATTTTTCTTTTTCGGGAATTTTCAAATTCGGGAATTTCGCAGTGTCGGGAATTTCATTTTTCGGGATTTCCCAGTCGTTCCAAATATTTATTGTTAAATTATGTATTTACTATCGAAACAATTATTGAATTATTTATATTCAAGAATCTCATGATTCAGAAATTTTTCCGTTCCCGCAATTTTAATTCGGGAATTTTAAAATTCGATAATATTATAAATTGTCGGGAATTGTATTATTCGGAAATTTTCCAATTTGGAAATTATAAATTTCCGGGAAATTTCATATTTCGAATATCATCATTTTCAGGAATTCTATCTTTCGGGATTTTTTAATCGTCCTTTTAAAATTTTGGGAATTATATAATTTCGGTGATTAGAAATTTTTCAAGTTTCATCAAATTTTGGATTCGAAATATTACAATTTCGTTAATAAGAATTTTCAGAAGTTTTATTTTTCTTCTCGGATTTGAAAATTAGGTTTTTTTCAGTAAATAAATTATTGCTGTTTAACTTTTTAAACTTCCTTTGCGAATCTTTTTCTAAAAATACATTGTTTCATTTCATTTATATAATTTTTAATGTAATTAATTAAAAATTATTTTCAATTTTGTAGGAAAGTTCTAGAAAACGCTAATCTGAGTAAATTTTCATGTATCGCATCTTATATTTGCTTAAAAATTTCACAAGTTTCAGTTTGTGGATCCGTATGAGTCAACTTTTCATTTTTATCAAGTGTGATTGCGTGATCAGTTCACGATAATTTGTTTTATGTATTGAATATGTGTATACCATAAGTCGCAATTAAATTCAAGGTGTAAAATCATATCCATTATACGTAGTATAATAAATATTATATTTCAAACGAAATATGACGATTAAATTACAACCTGAACAATATATACATTTCCTTATAAATTTTCTATGATAGATTGATACTAATAAATCAATGAAACTGAGGTCTTGAGCAATTCGAAATAAAAAATTTTATTTTGTTAGTTCAAGAAACATAAAGTGGAATCCAAGTAGGCACGGCTACCAAAAATATGCTTTTTATTAACTCAATTTAGATTAAAAACTACTCTTTCAATATTTAAAATAACCTATCAATTTATACACTATACTATGTTAAAAATTAAATATTCTAAAATATTAGCCATGATATATTTTCAATTTTCAACTGAAATAGATATGATGATTCACGCGCGTAGAACGTTTGGGAAAGAGAAACTTTCGCCTCAGGAAACGCGTGAAAGAAGGGTGGCCAACTTCTGAAATTCAAATATTCCAGCTGATCAAACTGCCGGTAACTGTGCATCGTAACCTTTGATGACCTACGTTACCGACAGTTTCCATCAGCTAGATACATGAATGTTGTGAGATGCCAACCCTTCTTTCACGCGCTATCCGAAGCGAAAGTTTCTCTCCTACCAACAGTTCTACGCGCGTGAAACTAACCTTCCGCTCGTCGGTGTAAAGCCGACTATTCAGAAATTATACTTTTCAGGTGCCATACGTACCTATCGCACAGTGGTCGGTTTTACACCGACCAGCGGAAGGTCAGTTTCACGCGCGTAGAACTGTTTGTGGGAGAGAAACTTTCGCCACGAAGAGTGCTTGAAAGATGGGCTGCCAACTTGGAATTCTGTTTTCTTAATTGTGAATCTTTTTCATGCTCATTTTGCATAAAATTATTCATGATAAAATATATTTCTTTTCGATCTTAAGTTCAAAATATAAAATTCATCAACTCCAGCTGACGGAAACTGTCGGTAACGTAGGTCATCAAAGGTAATGATGTACACAAGCCAACAGTTATCGGTAGTTTCGATCAGCTGAAATATCTGAATTTTATAGGTTGGCAACCCTTCTTTCACGCGCACTCCGAGGGGAAAGTTTCTCTCCCCTCAAACGTTCTACGCGCATGAAACTAACCTTCCACTCGTCGGTGTAAAGCCGACCAATGACGTCCTTCTTTGTTGATCAGACAAAGTGATTTTCACCAACTCTGCCATTCGCTGGCCTCCCTAGCAGGCCGCAGAGAAGGGATACGCGAGACTAGGGTGGACGGAGCGATCCCTCTGAGGTCGTCAGTTAGATGCACAGATTCGAAGCACTGCTTTGGTGTGTTATATAGTTGTGTGTGTGTGTGTTCATTACTCGAAATTGGCCAGTAACCGTTGGGCAAGAGTCCCCCCGTAGGTGCCTCAAGCACAGGAGTCCCCCGGAAAAGCCTCGAACGCAAAGAGATCGCTGCCTCATTTTCTGGTCTTCTCAAAATCGGCTTCGACCCCCAAGGCTAGGCCCTCGAAATAGCCCATTCATCCTTGGTGAGGCACCAGCTTTTTCTGAAGGGACCTACAGCTTAAGGTGGGTTCCGAACCACCGAAGCCCCGGTAGAAGTACATAGAAAAATTGCCTTCGAAATTTTCAACTAGGATATTTTATTCAATAATATCTACTACTACATAATTTTAGTTAAAAATTCAACTCTTCGTTTAAAAAGTCGTTTTCTTTTTGTTGAGAATTAATTATTTTTTTAATTTAACTATTGCAATTGAAGAACTATCATTTTAGTTGAAAATTCATCTTTTTGATTAAAAGTTTAACTATTTTGTTGGAAATTGATCTTTTTTAATTGAAAATTCAACTATATACTTAGGTAAGTGTTGAATTTCTTCTTTAAAAATTAATTTTTTTCTTGAAGATTCATTTCTTTGATTGAAAATTTAACTTTCTTGTTGAAAATTGACCTTTTTTACAGAAAATTCTTTTGGCTTGAAAGTTCAACAACTTGGATCAACATTTTTTTTCATTCTTGACTGAAAAATCTTTATTTGTTGAAAAATCGTATTTTTCGTTTTAGAATTCAACTTATGGATTCAAAGTTGAACTATTATGTTGAAAGTTACTTTATTGTTTCTGGTTTCAAAATCTATTAATTTTGGTAGAAATTTTGGTTAAAAATTTAACTCTTTTGTTAAAAGTTTATTTTTTGAGTTAAAAATTCCATTTATTTTGGTACGAAATTAACTTTTGGTTGAAAAGTTATATTTTGGTGTTAAAAATTCAATGGAAATCTTTCTTGGTTGCTAACTCAACTATTGTTTTGAAAATTTGTTTTTTTGTTGAAAATGCATCTGTCTTAGTAGAAATTTTGGGTTTTTGGGATTAAAATGCAACAGTTTGGTTCAAAATTAATCTTCTTTGGTTGAAAATTCATTTTTTTTTTATGCTGAAAATTAACTTTTTTGACTGAAAATTTAACTATTGCGGGTAAAGAATAATAATTTCATTTGAAAATTCTTCTTTTCTGTTTAAAAATTGTTTTTCTTTTCTTCTTAATTAATTTTTTCAACTGAAAATTCAACTATTGTAGTTGAAGATTCATAATTTTATTTGAAAATTCACCTTTTTCTTTAAAAGTTGAACTATTTTGTTGAAAATTAATCGTTTTTAATTAAAAATTCAACTACTTAAGTATGTAATAGTAAACTAATTTGTCAAAAAATCGTCTCGTTTGCATTAAAGTTGAATAATTTGGTTTTAAATGGAACTGTTTACATAAAAAGGAATTATTTGTTGATGCAAAATTCAACTATAATTCAACCGAGTAGATTTGGTTGAAAAATTTATCTTTCTTGATGAAAAAGTAACTTTTTTGTTTAAAATTCATATTTTCGGCTTTAAACAAATTTTTTTAAAAAACTGCACAAAATAGTTCAAGTTTTAACTGGGATAGTAAAATTGTCAGTAAAGTAAATTGATTTTTAGCCAAAGAAAAAACGAATTTTCAAGAAAATATCTCATGTAGCAACCAAGGAGATAAATTTTCAATTAAAATTATGAATCTCTAACGAAAATTAATTATTTTTAACAAAAGTGTTTATGTTTGTACTAAATAATTAAATTTATATTCCAAAAAAAGATGAATTCTGAACGAAAAATGTAGTATTTGATATTTCAACCAAAAAATATTTTAATTTTCAATCAAAAACAGATAAATTCAACCAGGAAGACAATTTTTCAACATGAGTGAAATTTTCAAGGAAAAAGATGAATTTCCAACAAAAAAGATTAATTTTTCAACAAAAATAACGAATTTCTAACAAAATTTAAGAAATTTTAAGTTAGACAATTTCAACTCAGAAATTGTTTATAATAATTTTCAGAAACTGATAAGATTTTTTTTTATTTATAATTAGGTAGGTATCTTAGAAAAAAAAAACACTTCTACTCTACTATTTCAATTGAAAAATCTGGAAATAATGTGGAAAGTTTCCTTTAAGCTTTTGAAATTAAAAGATTATAAATAATTTTTTTTCAGTCTCTAGAGTCCATGACTTTGAATTATAATTAAAAAAAAAATTTATTTCGATCTTCTTGTACTTAAAATTCAGCGCATATTTAGGTAAAATTAAATATTTAACTGGAATACTTGAATTTTCGAACAAAAAGATGAATTTTTAAATAAAAAAATTAATTTTCTACCTAAAAAATGATTTTCAATCAAAGAAACGAATTCTCAACCAGATAGTTCAATTTTCAATTAAAAAGGGACAAATTTTCAACAAAAAATTTAATTTCGAACTTATAAAGATTAATTTTAACCAAAATTTGAACAGTGTAATTTCAGTTGATTAAATTAATGAAGGAGATGAATTTCCAACTAAAATAATGAAATATTCAATTTAAATTACATTTTCAGTAAAAAAACATTTTTAATTTTCAAAAAATAGTTACAATTTCAAAAAAAAATGTTGAATTCTCAACTAAAATGATGAATCTTCAACTGAAATAGTTTAATTTTAGACCAAACATACGAATTTTCAACTAAAAAAGATAAATTTTCAACCAAAAATTTATTCTTTAATTTTTTAATTAAAAAAAAAATAATATTCAACTAAAGAGATGAATTTTTTATAAAAACGATACCATATTAATTTTCAACAACAGAGTTCATCTTTCAACCAAGTAATTAAATTTCCATTCCAAAAAACATAAGTTCTGAACAAAAACATAGCATTTGAAATTACATCCAAAAAAGATTTTAATTTTTAATAAGAAATAGTTGAATTTAACCAAAACAGACGAATTTTCAACTAAGAAAGACTTTTCTATCAGACAAAACAAATTTTCAAGAAAATGCATCAACTTTTAACCAGATACTTAAATTTTCAGTTTAAAAAATTAACTTAAAAAAAAAACGAATTTTCAATAACATAGTTAATAAAAGTAATATAAAGCTATTTTTAAGAATAAACAATCATTGTTACTCAATTTTATATTGCAATTTAAAGAAATGAGCACGCTTTAAAAAAAAATTCCCCAAATTAACAAAAAAAATTCTCTTAAATTTCGAGGTTTTTCCAGGTTTTCCAGCTAGGGTAGACACCCTATTATTCTTATACCTGTACAGGTGATCTTGACGGTTTCTGTACAGGAATTTGGCGAAGGAAACTGCTCATGATCCTGCAAAGGAACCTGTACGCAAGCTAACCTTTGAATGATCGTGTACAGGTTTCTTCACACAGTCAATCGAGGCTTTCTGTAAAGGACCTATAGGTGTTTCTGTACAGGATCCTTCCGGTGGTTCCTTTGATGGCTTTGTGTAAGGGATCCTATACACGTTTCTGTACAGGAACCTGCGCCTCAATCTCCTTTGCGAAGGAACCTGTACAGGTAATTTTGACGGTTCCTGTGCAGGAATTTGGCGAAGAAAACTGTACATGATCCTGGAAAGGAACCTGTATGCAAGCTAACCTTTCAATGGTCCTGTACAGGTTCCTTCACAGACTCACTTGAGGTGTGGGTTCATGACAGGAACTTGTTCAGGATCCTATACATAAACTTGCATAGGAACTAAATCGCGAGTGTTCACTAATGGCTTGGCTCTCTCAATGGTGAGTTGGATCTTCAAGGGAAACCTATACGGGTTTCTGTACAGGATCCTTCCGAAGGTTCCTTTCATGTCTTTGTGTGAGAGATCCTATACACGTTTCTGTACAGGAACCGTCGCCTCGATTTTCTTCGCAAAGGGACCTATACAGAAACCCGTACGGGATCATTCAGAAAATCCTTTGTCGCTGCAGGTTCCTTTGCAGGATCATGTACAGTTTCCATCGCCAAATTCCTGCACAGGAACCGTCAAGATTACATTAATAAAGCCTTCAAAGTAACCTCGTACAGAAACACGTATAGGTTCCTTTACAGAAAGCCATCGTAAAAACTCATGTCGCTTACAGCTACAAAGTTGCCTTCGTTTTATTCCCTTGAAGATCCAACTTACCATCGAGAGAGCCAAGCCACTGGCGAACCCTCACGGATTAGTTCCTACGTAGGTTTATGTATAGGATCCTTAAAACATTACCTGTACAGGTTCGTGTGCAGGCTCGCGTACAGGAAAATTTGCAGGATCCTCCGAGTTTTCTGAGGAGGAATTTTTAATGGGGGGGGGGGAGCTGGCAAGGGCGAGTTTACACTTATAGGTTATCTGTGGGGGGCTCTGAATTAACACCAAGGGGTGATTTTTGGGGCTGAGAAGAGCTGTGTAAGGGAATGTGACACTTAGGGGTGATTTTTGGGGCTGGGGAGAGCTAGAATAGAAGATGTGACACTCAAAGGTAATTTTGCGGGCAATGGATGTTTTGGGATAGAAGAAAGCTGGAAAAGGAGATTTGACACTCATGTGTAATTTTTGGGGCTGGGTTGAGTTGGTCAAGGAATTTTTAATAGATTTCAAGAATTCGAAGGGATTTAAAAGGATTTTAAGGACATTAGGCTTTTTTTAGATTCCAAGGAATTTTCAAGAACTTCAAAAAATGTTAAGGTATTTAAGAAAATTTCCAAGGATTTTAAACATTTCAGGGTATTCACAAGGATGTCAAGTAATTTGCAAGAGATTACAAAAATTGAATGGAATTTTTACGGTTCCTAATGATTTTAGAGAATTCAAAAAAGTGTCATCCCGTTTTGAAGAGTTTCCTAGATTTTCGAAAAATTTTGAGAAATTTTACAAGACTTATGAGGTTTCAGAATATTTGTAAGGATTTCAGGGAATTTCTGAAGGATTTCATATGATTTTTGAGGATATCAATGATTTTAAAAAATTTTGCCAAAATTATGCGGTTTAAAAGAATTTCCTAGAATTCCGGAAGATTTGAAAGGATTCAATAGAACCTATAAGGTTTTGGGATATTTTGAAAGATTCCAAGGGTTTTATAATATTTCAATGGATTTTCAAGAATTTATTCACAACTAATTTCAAAGACTTGAAGATATTTGCAAATATTCCAAGGTATCCAGACATCGATGTCTTGGAGACGAACTCAAGACAGCGCCAAGTCGAACTCAAGTCGAAGCATTTTTACTCGGGAAATAATTCGATTTTTAATCAAAAAGGATACATTCTCAACAAGAGTTGAATTTTTAACTAAATAGTTGAATTTTTAATAAAGATTGATTCTCAACCAAAAAAGTAATAGTTTGTATTTTGACCAACAATATTTTTATTTTAAATCAAAAACAGAATTCAACAAAAAAAGACGAATTTTCAACAAAATAGACGTATAATGAATCAAAGCAGGAAAGATTTTTCAGTCGAAAGAAAAAAAATTGCGATTAAATTGTTTAATTTTTAGACCAAAAATGAAAATTCTCTAGGACATAGTTCAATATACAACCGAAAATTTTGAATATACGAAAATAATAGAATTTTCAACCCAAAAAGGCGAATTTTTAACAAATAGTTGAAATTTCATCTTATAAAGATGAATTTTTAACCAAATACTCGAATTTTCAAATTTAAAAAATTAAAATTTCACCAAAAACAGCTACATTTTCAAACAAATTGTTAAGTTTTCAAATCGAAAATACGAATTTTGTAAATGATATTTGAACGTTCGATCCAGAAGGAGGAATCTTTGATAAAAAAATACGAATGTCCAACAAAACAGTTAAATCTTAAACAAAATAATAACAATTTTGAAACAAAAAAGGCGAAATTCTCTAGAAAAAAGTTGAATTTTTGAACCGAAAATATGAACTTTTAACAAGAATGTTAATTTTCAACCAAGTAGTTGAATTTTCTACGAAACTGATAGAATTTTCATCCCAAAAGACGAATTTTCAAAAAGACAGTTGAATTTTTAAGCCAAATAGTTAAATTTTTTTTAATTAGAAAGGATCAATTTTCAACAAAAAATGGAATAGTTAACTTTGCAGTTGATAAAATTGGTTATCGACCATAAAAAAGACGAATTTTCAACAAGATAGTTAATTCTTCAACCAATAAAATGAATGTTTATCAAAGTAATTCAACTGTCTACCAAGTAGGAGAATTTTTTACTTCTGATAAAATTTCTATGGGAAGGGAACGAATTTTCAACAAAAAAGTTTCATTTTCAACCAAGAAAGATTTTTCAGTCAAACGAGAAAAAAAATTTCAACCAAACTGTTCAATTTTTAAGCTAAAAAGTCGAAGTTTCTAAAAAACAGTTGAATTTGAACCGAAGTCAACTAAAACAACCAACTTTTAATCAAAAATCGATTAGTTGAATTTTTGTTAAAAAGAATTAATTTTCAATAAAAAAAAGCAATCAAATTTTCAACAAAATAATTAAATTTTCGTTCAGTAAAATCAATTTTTAACCAATTATTTTAACTTTCAACCAATTAGTTGAATTTTCGAACAAGAAATATGACTTTTTAGTAAAATAGTTGAATTTTCAACAAATAAATAACATTTCTAACCAAATAGTAGAAATTTCAACTGAAAGAGATGAATTCTGAATCAAAAATATAATAGTAGTCATATTATATGATCATATAATATTGGGAAAATTGTGAAAATTATGGAATCCTTCAACCCTGAAAAGATTACTTTAATGATTACTTGATGATACTTTAATGTAAATATAATATAATGTCAATAATAATGTAAATACTTTAATCCTAATAAAATTTGTTAATTTTCAACCAAAAAGATTAATTTTCTAAGAAAAAAAATTCAACAAAATAATTAAATTTCGTTCAGTAAAATGAATTTTCAACAAATTATTTCAACTTTCAACCAATTAGTTGAATTTTCGAACAAGAAAGATCAATTTTTACCAAAATAGCTAAATTTTCAACAAATAAATAACATTTTTAATCAAATAGTAGAATTTTGAACTGAAAGAGATGAATTCTGAAAACATAATAGTAGTCATATTATCTGATCATATAATATTGGGAAAATTGTGCAAATTATAGAATCCTCGTACCCTAATAAGATTACTTTAATGATTATTTGATGATACTTCAATGAAAATATAATATAATGTAAATAATAATGTGAATACTTTAATCCTAACAAAATGGTTTGATTTTCAACCAAAAAGATTAATTTTCTACCAAATATTTGGATTTTCACCTATAAGAGTTAAATTTTCAGTTAGGATAATAAATGTTTAAATTGAATTAAATTAACAATGAATTAACGTTCAACAAAAAAAAAATTTGAACCAAATAGTTAAATTTTCAACTAAAAAATATCAATTTTCATCCAAAAATGGAATGCTTCACTTTTTATTCAAACAAATTTATTTTTAACCCCCAAAAAAACGAATTTTAAATAAAATGGTTAAGACGAAAAAAAAGGGGAATTTTATTGAAAACAAGGAGAAAAAAGAGGAATTCTTTTTCAAAAAGGGGAAAAGAGGAGAATAGAGGAAAGAGTGTAAAATAAAATGACTAATTTTCATTTTTTCAAGCACTTCAAAAAATTGTTATTCACATTTATATTTTTAATGTTCTTGACTCTGAACGCAGGTCTCATAAATCAGTTAATTGGTAACAGATTTCATCAGAACGGAACTTTGCGGTATCGTTTTCTCCTGCCTTCGGATAGGTCAGGGTTAATGGCCGAAACTTTCCTGCGTAAGAAAATCACCGGTGGCGATTTGTCATAATTTTTTGGTGTCCTCGTTTCTATGAGAGAGTAAACCGGAGAACACGCGACCCTTCCGGCGGTATTTGGTGTTTTTGTCCGGGTTCCGTGGCACGGGCGACGATTTTTCAATTCCCGCTGCGAAATCATCCTCGTTCCACTACTGCGACTCTCTTCCGTTTTCTCTCACTTCCGAATCTTTCCGTTCCTGAACTCCTTTTCAAAATTGTTTCACACCAACATTTTTCAAATGATTTCGAACAATTTATTTATCTCCCTATACCATAAATTAAGTCCCTTACTCCTCCTACTCTCCCCTCCTCATCACCTCTCCTTTTTCTTCACTTCCCTCAACACATCCCTTATAATTTTACTTCAATTCCCCCACTGCTATTCTCAAAATTTCCCCTCGCTACATCTACTTCCCCTACATTTCCTAACTCTAATCCCCTCATTTTTATTCACTTCCCCCTACTTTATCTTTGCTCAGCTCCACTTGCTTTCCTTACTTCCCCTCCCCACATTTCCCATCGCTTATCCTACTTTATCCAATTCCCTGCCCCTTAATTTCCCTACTTCCCTCCCTGATTTTCTCTATTCCTGTACTAACCCTCCTTTCATTTCCCCTCAACTCATATACTTCCCCTCTCCTAATTTTCCTTTCACTTCCCCTACTTTCCCTTTACTTAGTTCCACTCACTTCCCTTACTTCCACTCCCCATGTTTTTTATCGCATCCCAACTTCACCTCCCGTTATTTCTTCTAACTTGCCCCACTTCCCTTCCGTATTTTCACCCACTTCCTCTACTTACCCTTCCCTCATTTCTCCTCATTTAACCTCGATTCCTATACTTACTCTGCCCTCATTTTCCCTAAATTCCTATACTTTTCCCTCCCTAATTTCCTATACTTTCCCTCACTTCCCCTTTCCTAATTTCTCTAACTTCCTCTTCCCTAATTTATTTCACTTCCCCTATTTCTCATCTTCTCATTCCACCTACTTTTCCCTTCCCTCAGTTCCTCTCGCTTCCCTTACTTCCCTTACTTCCTCTTTCCACATTTCCTATCGCTTGCCCTAATTCCCTCAATTCTCCACTCTTTATTTCCCCTACTTCCCTCCCAAAGTTTCTCTATTCCTATACTTACCCTCCTCTTATTTCCCCTCAACTCCTATACTTCCCCTCTCCTAATTTTCCCAACTTTCACTCCCCTTATTTCCTTTCACTTCGTCTACTTTCCCTTCACTTAGTTCCACTCACTTCCCTTACTTCCCCACCCCATATTTTCCATCACATACCAACTTCACCTCCCGTTATTTCTCCTAACTTGCCACACTTCCTTTCCTAATTTTTACTCGCTTCCTCTACTTACCCTCCCCACATTTCTCCTCATTTCACCTCAATTCCTTTACTTACCCTGCTCTTATTTTCCCCATATTCCTATACTTTTCCCTCCCTGATTTCCCATACTTCCCCTCTCCTTATTTTCCCTCACTTCCCCTTTCCTCACTTCCCCAACTTCCCCTCCCCCAACTTCCCCTCCCCTAATTTCTTTCACTTCATTTACTTCTCATCTTCTCATTTCCCCTCACTTTCCCTACTTTTCCCTTTCCTCAGTTCCTCTCGCTTCCCTTACTTCCCTTACTTTCCCTCTCCATATTTCCCGTCGCTTCTCCCACTTCCCCGAATTCCCTAACCCTTACTTTCCTACTTCCCTCCCTAACTTTCTCTATTCCTATACTTAACCTCCTCTTATTTCCCCTCAACTCCTATACTTCCCCTCTCCTAATTTTCCCAACTTTTACCCCCCTAATTTCCTTTCACTTCCCCTACTTTCCCTTCACTTAGTTCCACTCACTTTCCTCACTTCCCCAATCCATATTTTCAATCACTTCCCCAACTCATATTTTCAATCACTTACCCTACTTCCCCTCGCGTTATTTCTCCTAACTTACCCCACTTCCTTCCTAATTTCCACTCACTTCCTCCACTTACCCTCCCCTCATTTCTCCTCATTTAACCTCAATTCCCATACTTACCCTGCCCTCATTTCCCCTAAATTCCTATACTTTTCACTTCCTAATTTCCCATACTTCACCTCCCCTCATTTCCCCTCACTCCACCTACTTTTCCCTTCCCTCAGTTCCTCTCGCTTCCCTTACTTCCCCTTTCCACATTTCCTGTCGCTCCCCCTACTTCCCCAAATTGCCTACTCCTTTTTTCCCCTACTTCCCTCCCTAATTTTCTCTATTCCAATACTGACCCTCCTATCATTTCCCCTCAAGTCCTACACCTTTCCCTCCCTCATTTTCTATACTTACCCTCCGCTCATTTTCGCTCACTTCCCCTCTCCTCACCCCACTTCCCTCCAATTACTTCCCCCACTTCCATCCCTAAATTGCACTCACTTCCTATACTAAGCCTCCTCTCATTTTCCCTGAATTCCTATACTTTGCCCTTCCTCATTCCACACACTTCCCCTCCGCTCGTTTTTCCTCACTTCCCCTCTCCTATTTTTCCCCCCCCCCCCTGTTTCCCTCACTTTCCCTACTTCCCTTCCCTTATTTTCCCTTCTTCCCCTACTTCCCTACTCACTTTCCCTAATTCCCCCATCTCATTTCCCCTCACTTCCTCTACTTACTCACCCCTCAATCCACCTAATTTCTCCTCATTTCCCCTTCTTTCCCCTCAATTCATATACTTTTCCCTCCCTCGTTTCCCCTACTTACCCTCCGTTCATATCCCTTCACTTTTCATATTTCGACAGAACTGGAAATTTCAAAAATATTTTTGAATTTTCTCAAGAATCTTAAGAAAGTTATATCAAATTAATCTTAAAAAAAAGAAGACAAATAAATTTTGAAAGAATGCCCAAGATTAACTGAATTGATGATTGATCAACTAGAATATAAAAATTTTCAGTTAAAAAAAATGAATTTTTGACAAAAATATGATTAATTTTTTGCCAAAAAGACGAAATTTCAACTATAAAAGATAAACCAAACATTGAGCTTTCATCCAAAAATGGAAAAGTTAAATTTTCACTCAAGAAAACTGAATTTTGAATTTAAATTGTAACTTTAATCAATTATTTTTTAAAGATAAATGTTCAACCCTCAAACAAATATTCAAATTTTCATTTAAAACAATAAACGTTTAATCAAAAAAAAACGAATTTTGAACCAAATAGTTGAATCTTGAACTAAAAAATATAAATTTTTATCCAAAAACGGAATGTTTCAATTTTCATTCAAACAAATTTATTTTTGACCCCCCCCCCCAACGAATTTTAAATAAAATGGATAAATTTTCAACCAAAAAGTTAAATTTTCTACCAGATAGTTGAATTTGCACCTATAAAAGATACATTTTCAACTAAACAGTTGAACTTTCTACCAAAACTGGAAAAGATAAATTGTCAGTTAAAATAATATCTAAGTGTTTGAGAAAAAAAAAATTTTTTTGTACCAAATAGTTTAATTTTCATATAAAAAAATATACATTCTCAATAAAAAATGGAATGTTTAAATTTTTATTTACAAAAAAAATCATTTTTGTCCAAAAAAAACAAATAGTTAAATTTACAACCGAAAAGAGCAATTTTTAACGAAAAAGATTCATATTTTACCAAAAAGACGAATTTTTACCTATAAAAGATAAACCAAACATTGAATCAATTTTCATCCAAAAATGGAAAAGTTAAATTTTCAGTTAAAAAAATTATTTCTGAATTTTTATTTTTATTCTATTCAATTATTTTTTAAAGATAAATGTTCAACCCTCAAAGGAATAGTCAAATTTTCAGTTAAAACAATAAACGTTTTAGCAACAAAAAAAAACAGAATTTTAAACCAAATAGTTGAATTTTCAACTAAAAATATACATTTTTATCCAAAAATATAATGTTTCAATTTTCATTCAAAAAAATTTATTTTGAACCCAAAAAGAACGAATTTTAAACAAAATGGTTTAATTTTCAACCAAAAAGATTAATTTTCTATCAAATAATTTAATTTTCACCTATAAAAGACGAATTTTCAGTTGAATTTTCAAATCAAAAAATATAAATTTTCAACCAAAAATGGAATAATAAAATTTTTATTTAAAAAAATTAATTTTCCACCGAAAAAAAACGAATTTTAAACAAAATGGTTAAGTTTTTAACCAAATAGTTGAATTTTTTTTTAAATATGTAAATTTCAAACTAAAAATGGAATTTTTGAATTTTCATTTAAAAGAAAAATAATTTTCAACCCAAAAGAACGAATTTTAAACAAAATGGTTTAATTTTCAACCAAAAAGATTAATTTTCTACCAAATAATTGAATTTTCATCTATAAAAGATAAATTTACAGCGAAACAGTTGAACTTTCAACCAAAAATGGAAAAGGTAAATTTTCAGTAAAAATAATAAGAGTTCAACAACCACAACAGCAAACAAATTTTGAACCAAATAGTTGAATTTTCAAATAAAAAAATATAAATTTTCAACCAAAAATGGAATGCTTAAATTTTTATTTAAGAAAATTAATTTTCCACCCAACAAAAAAAAAAGCAATTTTAAAAAAATGGTTCAATTTTCAACCAAGTAGTTGAATTTGAAGAAAAAAGCGTAAATATGCAACCA
>JAABKJ010007545.1:73306687-73659058 GCA_011634705.1 Andricus grossulariae | reverse complement strand
ATTTTGTAAAGAAATAGTTCAATTTTCAAGCAAGAAAATGAATTTTTAGCAAAAGAGTTCAACTTTTAACTAAAATGTTTTAGTAAAAAAAATTAATTTTTAACAACAAAGAAAACGAATTTTCAACAAAATCGTCAAATTTTAAACTAAAGAGATTAATTTTTAACCAAGAAGTTAAATTTTACATCAAAGAGACGAATTTTTAAAGAAACACTTGAATTTTCACCTACATAAAAGATCAATTTTCAACCAAACAGTTGAACTTGTAACCAAAAAGAGACACTTTTAACCAAAAATGGATTAGTTCATTATTGAGGTAATAAAATTACATTTTAATTTTAAGTTTGATAAATAATTTTTTGAAGACAAATATTCAATGAAAAAAGGAATGGTTAAATTTTCAGTTAAAACAATAAACGTTTAAACAAACAACAAAAAACGATTGTTCAACCAAATAGATAAATTAAAAAAAAAATGTAAATTTTTAACCAAAAATGGAATGTTTAAATTTTCATTTAAAAAAATTAAACTCAACAACACGAATTCTAAACAAAATAGTTCATTTTTCAAGCAAAAAAAATAATTTTTTAGCAAAGGTGTTCAACTTTTAACTTAAATTTTTTTAGAAAAATTTTAAACCAAAAAGAAGAAATTTTTAACCATAAATGGAATAGTTAAATTTTTAGTACAAAAATAATTTTCGAAAAAAAAAAAAAAATTCAAGAAAATATTTAAATTTTCAACCAAAGAGTGAAAGAGTTAATTTTTTGTACTAAAAATAATGTAGTTATTTCATTTTTGCTAGAAAATTGATCTTTTAAGTTGAAAATTTACTTATTTGGTTGAAAACTCGTCTTTTTTGGTCAAAAATTCAAGTATTTTTGTAGAAAAGGCATATTTTTATTTGTAAATTCAACTTTTTTTTTTGTAATTCGTCCTAATGACTTAAGACTCAACATTTTGGATAAGATTTTTCTTCTTTATTGATTGAAAAATCTTTCTTGGTTCAAAATTCAACTCGTCTCTAGATAATTCGTATTTTCGGTTTAATCCAACAGTTTTTTTTAAATCAAATTTTTTGGTGAAATATCAACTATTATACTTTTTGTTGAGAATTCATTTTTTTTAATCAAAGATTCATCATTTTGGCTGAAAATGTAACTATTTTGTTGAAAATTCTCTTTTTCTTGGTTGAAAAATAATTATTTTAACTGAAAATGTAATAATAAAAGTTTCAATGAATGAATCTAAATCCACTGAAACCAAATTTTTCATTACGTGTGTGAATTTGGCAACATTCCTTTCTTCGAGTTTTTCAAATTACCCAATCGGCATTAAGAAAAAGCGACAACAGCGCTTTCGCGATTTTCGTGACACACCTATTTTTTAAAGAAAGATGTTTTTCACTCTCTTGAAAAATTCTGATTTTTTTCGGGTTATCCAATAAAATTATCTCTAGATCAGCTAAAGAAAAGTTCTAGAAATGATTTTTTTTTACCTAAAAAAATAATTAGCCTTAAAAAAAACACGAAATTGATTTTGAGAATCGGATCATGATGGGCAATTTGTTGCTAAAACCAAAAATCCTAAATTTGTACAAAAGCGTGGTATATTATTTTGGTTTAATTTCGGGGTCAAATATTGATCAACCGGCATTTACTATGACCCCCTGTGGTTCGCCTCCTGTCGTCTCAAGACTCAACGACCCCCAGATGTCTCGAAAAAAATTCTTCACATCCCTTTTTTCGGAAAAGTTTGACTCGTTTCTTTTTCCGCGTGTATAGTTTGTTTACAGGGAGGCAAAAAAGGCTGGAAAAGAGGAAGGAGAACTACCCTCTGTGGAGGATCGAAGTTCTCGTACCTCAAAGCCCGGGGAGGTGAATTCGAGTTGCGCATGACAGGAGAGGGTTTACGCCCTCTTCCTCCCTGGAATATCATTTTCTAACGAGCCATTCTACCCCCTCGTCGTGGTGGTGGGCGCGACCTCACCTTAACTGAGATCGAAACAAGCCCATTTAATTAATTATGCATGAGTGTGCATCGCCAGCCAGCCACCAATCACCGTTATCGAGCTAAAAAGAAAATAGCAGACGGTGTACTTGGAACTAATATTACGTAACGTGCAGGACTATAAATTACACTGAGAAAAAAAAATCTGCAATAAAAAAATTTACTTGATTCATAACATTATTGTTGCAAATAAATATTTAATGTAAGAGTGAAGCTGTTTGCCTGGGGTGATTGCTAGAGAGATTGATCAGTGACCTGGGTCGGAGCAGTGTTGGGGAAAGAATGTGTTATTTAAATAAAAAACACGGGAATTCTAGATTAATCTATAAATCTACACCCCCCCCTTCCCACGGCTAGAACCGAGTGCATCACGCTTACCCCGGTTTAATGGTATAATAATATTTAATTATTAATATTAACTAAACGAAAGGGGCCATCCATAAATTACGTTACTAATTGGGGGGGGGGCACTAAAAACTACGGTTGTAACTATGGGGGGGGAGGGAAGTAGCGTTACGAACTTAGATAACATTCAGTACGTTTCCTGATGATAAATTTCAAAGAATTCTTTATTTTCTATTTTTTAAGAAATACATCCTTTTTCCCCTTTTCTCGTTTTTTCGCAAAAATACAAACAAAATTAATAAAACCCAACAAGAAAAATCAAGTAATTTCACTGGAAAAGTCGACTATTATATTTTTGGATCGGAATTCATCTCGTTTGGATAGAACTTCTAGTATTTGGTTGAAAATTGTATTATTATCTTGAAAATGCAGTTATTTCCGGTACAGAAATTTCCCTGTCTGGCCCGGATAGGAAATGAAATGCACGCCTCGATAGGGGCCCTATCTGGCCAGGTCAGGCCCAGGTTAAGCCCCGACCGGTAATCGGACGGCCAGATTCGTCTCCGATCGGGGCTTGCGTTTTATGCCTTATTTAGGACTACTAGGTTGGGGCCTGATGGGGGCCACGGCCAAATTTCTTTACAAGTTTATTGAGAAGTCATCTTTCTTGGTCAGAAATTCAGCTACTTGATTGAAAGTTGAACTACTTTGTTTAAAATACACTTTTTTGGTTGAAGATTCATCTCTTTGGTTGAAAATTGGACTATTCCATGTTTAGAAAATTAATCTTCCGGCTTAAAAAATCATCTTTTGTGTTGACCTCTTTCGTTGAAAATTCATTTTTTTTTAAATTCATCATTTTTGTTGAAAATTCATCTCATTGGTTGAAAATGTAACTATTTTGTTGAAAATTGGTATTTTTTTCGTTGAGAATTTATTTTTTTAACTATCAACGTAACTAATTCCATTTTTGGTTCAAAATTGATCTTTTCTAGTTCAAAATTCGACTTTTTTGGTCAAAAGTTAATCTTCTCTAATGAAAATTCATCCTTTTTAGTTAAAGTTCCTACTTTTTGGGTCTAAATTAATCTGGGTTGGTTAAGGTATTCAACAATTGGCTTTAAAATTCAACAATTGTGTTGAAAATTGATGTCTTTTTTTTTTTAAATTTGTGTTTTTTGGTATACATCAATCTTCTTGCAGGAAAATGTTACTATTTTGTTAAACATTTATATTTTTTAGTTAAAAATTCAACTATTTGGTTGAAAGTTAAACTCGTTTTTGGTTAGCAATAATTAATTTCTTTTGTTGAAAATTTAAGTATTTGGTTGAAAATTCAACTATCTGGTTAAAAATTCTACTATTTTGTTAAAAAATAGTCCCTTTTGATTTATATTTAATTTTTTTGAAAATTTATCTATTTGGATGAAAATTCAACTATTCTGTTGAATATTCGTCTCTTTTGATTAGAAATTCAACTATTTAGTTGTAAGTAAAACTTTTAGATTCAAAATTAATTTTGTTGATGTTGAAAATGTAACTATTTGGTTGAAAATCCAACTATTTGGTTGAAAATATAAATATTTAATTGAAAATTCAACTATTCAATTAAAAATTCAACTAGTCTGTTGAATATTCGTCTCTCTTGATTGAAAATTCAACTATTTAGTCGTAAGTGAAACTTTTTGATTAAAATTAATTTTTTTGTTGTTGCAAATTTAATTATTTGGTTGAAAATTTAACTATTTTGTTAAAAAATAGTCCCTTTTGATTGAAAATTCAACTATTTAGTTTTAAGTGCCACTTTTTGCTTGATAATCAATATTTTTGGTAAAAGGTTTAACTATTTTGTTCAAAGCTAAACTAGTTTTTGCTTGGTATTCAAATTTTTTAAAAACTTATCTATTTGGTTGAAAATTCAACTATTCTGTTGAATATTCGTCTCTTTTGATTGAAAATTCAACTATTTAGTTGTAAGTGAAACTTCATGATTCAAAATTAATTTTGTTGTTGTTGGAAATTTAACTATTTGGTTGAAAATTCAACTATTTGGTTGAAAATATAAATATTTAGTTGAAAATTCAACTATTTAATTAAACATTCAACTATTCTGTTGAATATTCGTCTCTTTTGATTTAAAATTCAACTATTTAGTCGTAAGTTATACCTTTTGATTAAAAATTAATTTTGCTGTTGTTTAAAATTTAATTATTTGGTTGAAAATTCAACTGTTTTGTTAAAAAATAGTCCCTTTTGATTGAAAATTCAACTATTTAGTTTTAAGTGCAACTTTTTCCTTGATAATCAATATTTTTGGTTGAAAGTTGAACTAGTTTTCGGTTGATATTAATTTTTTTTGAAAATTATCTATTTGGTTGAAAATTCAACTATTATGATGAAAATTAGTCCCTTTTAATTGAAAATTCATTTGTTTAGTTTCAAGTGCAACTTTTTGGTTGATCATCAATTGTTTTGTTGAAAATTTAACTATTTGGTTGAAAATTTAACTATTTGGTTAAAAATTTAACTATTTTGTTGAAAATTCGTCCCTCTTTATCGAAAATTCAACTACATGAAGTTGTAAGTGCAACTTTTTGATTGCCAGTCAATTTCTTTTGTTGAAAATTCAATTATTTGGTTGAAAATTCGTATTTTTGTCAATTGAAAAATCATCTTTTTGGGTTGAAAATTCAAGTACATACAATTTTTTTTATATTAAGTTTTTTTTTTAAATTAAAAGTCAATCCAACCAATTAAAAGACGATTTTACATTTCGAAAAGTTCTTGATAATAATAATTTAAACTTATGTATTATATTTTATATATTGTTTTCAAACATTTAAAAAGCTTTTTGGAACATTTACGAAAGATATTAACATTCTGGAATATAATTATTTAATTTGATCCTCTAAATTTGAAATTACCATCTTTGAACCCAAAAATATTGACAGTTCAAAACGACACCTTTTTCAAAATGTATCTATTGACATGAGTTTATAACTCAAAAAAATTTTAAATGGTGATATACTGTCTATTTTGAACATTGCAGATTCAGTTTGACCCAGGTTTCAGTTTGAACCTCCAAATTATAAAAGTTCAAAATAAGTATTTGTTAAAAGTGAACCAAATTTTTTACTGAAAGATATATAAAAAAGGAACTATCTTTTGAACATATACTCACAAGACGCAAAGAGAACTTGATCCAGGGTTCAATTCAGGTTCAATTTGAAGTTTGAATCCCAGAATATTGAAAGTCTTACATTAATTTTGTTTTCAAACGGCAAAACATTTCAAACTGATATTGCCTATTTTGAACATATTCTCACTGATGAAATTTGATCCACAGTTCGATTTGAACCCCAGAATATTGAAAGTTTAAAATGCGAACATTTTCTAAGTGAAAAACGGTTCAAAATAGTATAATCGTTTTTGAACGCAAACTGTCGCCTTGGAATCCAGGGTTCAATTCAAGTTTAATTTGAACCCCAAAGCTTTGAAAATTGAAAACACTGATTTTGAGCCAAAATCAAATTCAAAAATTAAAATTATACTTTCATATCTGAAAAGGGAATACTCTCTAAATTTGAGATTGGACGATTGATCGAATTTATCGAGTATCTCAGTATGGATTGGCCGTATCAGTTTGGACCCCAAACTGTTGAAAACGTGATTGAAAATTGAAAAAGCCCATTTCGAGTCAAAATCTAATTCAAAATAATACTTTCATATATCTAACAAGGAAATATTCTCTGAATTTTCGATTGGTTAAATTGTTCGAATATATCACGCTATGGATTAGTTGTTTCAGTTGGAACCCCAAACTTAGCAAAATGAGGTTTAAAAATTGAAAAAAAAGCTCAATGAGAGCCAAAATCAAATTCAAACTGATACTTTCATATATAGAAAGAGAATAATTTCTAAATTTTCAATTGGGTGATTGGTCGCATTGTTTGAGTATCTCGTTTCAGTTTGAACCTCAAACTGTTGAAAATTGAAAAAAGCTCATTTCGAGCCAAAATCAAATTCAAAATGATAACTTCATATCTAAAAAGGGAGTAATCTCTAAATTTTCGATTGGATGAGTGGTATTTGGTCAGATTATTTGATCATCTTTGTATGTATCAGCCTTTTCAGTTTGAACCCCAAACTGTTGAAAATTGAAAAATGCTTCTTTCGAGCCAAAATCGCATTCAAAATTATAATTTCAAATCTAAAAAGGGAATAATCTCTAAATTTTCGATTGGATGATTGGTCGGATTGTTCGAGCATCACAATATCAAATGGCCGTTTGAATTTGAACCTCAAACTGTTGAAAACGAGGGTAAAAATTGAAATATCTCAGCTCGAGCCAAAACTTAACTAAAAAAATTACTTTTATTACCTAAAAAGAGAATAATCTCAAAATTTTCGATTCCTTAAATTGTTCGAACATCCCAGTATGGATTGGTCGTTTCAGTTTGAACCCCAAACTGTTGAAAACGAGGTTAAAAAATCGAAAAAAAATCCAATTAGAGCCAAAATCGAATTCAAAATGATACTTTCACATGTTGAAAGGGAATAATTTCTAGATTTTCAATTGGGTGATTGGCCGGATTGCTCGAGTATCTTGTTTCAGTTTGAACCCCAAACTGTTGAAAATGGAAGAAAGCTTATTTCGAGCCAAAATCGCATTCAAAATGATAATTTCATATATAAAAACGGAATAATGTCTAAATTTCCGATCGGATGATTGGTCTTTGGTCAGATTGTTCGAGCATCTTGGTATGTATCAACCGTTTCAGTTTGAACCCCAAACTGTTGACAATTGAAAAATGCTTCTTTCGAGACAAAAGCGCATTCAAAATGATAATTTCAAATCTAAAAAAGGAATAATTTCTAAATTTTTGATTAGATGATTGGTCGGATTGTTCGAGCATCACAATATCACATGGACGTTTGAATTTGAACCTCAAACTCTTGAAAACGAGGGTAAAAATTGAAATTTCTCAGCTCGAGCCAAAACTCAACTAAAAAAATTACTTTCATTACCCAAAAAGAGAATAATCTCAAAATTTTCGATTCCTTAAATTGTTCGAACATCACAGTATGGATTGTTCGTTTCAGTTTGAACCCCAAACTGTTAAAAACGAGGTTAAAAATCGAGAAAAAAACACCAATCAGAGCCAAAATCGAATTCAAAATGATACTTTCACATGTTGAAAGGAAATAATTTCTAGATTTTCAATTGGGTGATTGGCCGCATTGTTTGAGCATTTCGTTTTAGTTTGAACCCCAAACTTTTGAAAATTTAAAAAAGCTCCTTTCGAGCTAAAATCGCATTCAAAATGACAATATTGATTTCAAATCTAAAATGGGAATAATTTCTAAATTTCCGATTGAATGATTGGTATTTGGTCAGATTGTTCGAGCATCTTGGATTGGCCGTTTCAGTTTGAACCCCAAACTGTTGAAAATTGAAAAAAGCTCATTTCGAGACAAAATCGAATTCAAAATGATAACTTCATATCTAAAAAGGGAATAATCTCTCAATTTTCGATTGGATTATTCGAGCATCGTGTTATGGAATGGCCGGTTGAATTTGAACCTCAATCTGTTGAAAACGAGTTTGAAAATAGAAATACCTCAGCTCGAGTTAAAACTTAACTAAAAAGAATTACTCTCATTACCTAAAGAAGGAATAATCTCACTATTTTCGATTGGTCCAATAGTTTGAACATCACGGTATGGATTGGTCGTTTCAGTTTGAACCTCAAACTGTTGAAAACGAGGTTAAAAATTTAGAAAAAAAACTCAATTAGAGCCAAAATCGAATTAAAAAAGAAACTGTCATATCTAGAAAGGGAATAATTTCTACATTTTTAATTTGGATGATTGTTCGGATTGTTCGAGCATCTCGTTTCAGTTTGAACCCCAAAATGTGGAAAATTGAAGAAAGCTCATTTCGAGCCAAAATCGAATTCAAAATGATAACTTCATATCTAAAAAGGGAATAATCTCTACATTTCCGACTAGATGATTGGTATTTGGTATTTGGTTACATTGTTCGAGCATCTTGGTATGGATTGGCCATTTCAGTTTGAACCCCAAACTGTTGAAAATTGAAAAATGCTCATTTCGAGCCAAAATCAAATTCAAAATGATAACTTCATATCTAAAAAGGGAATAATCTCTAAAGTTTCGATTGGATGATTGGTCGGATTGTTCGAGCATCTCAGTATATGGATTGGCCGTTTCCCTTTTGGATTCGTTTCTCATTAATCTTCGTCTCCTCCCTGTTGCTTTCGTTTTGCGATTTCTTACCGGAGACAGCCCTGCAGCAGCCCTCACCGCCTCTTCCTCTTTTTATTCCTCCCACCCCTCTCTCACTCTCTCTCTCTCTCTCTCTTCCTCTCCTCTTTTCTCTCCTCTCTCCCCCATTCCCCTGGATGCACCGAATTCAACATGGCCGCCCTCCTCAGTGCTCCGAGGACCTCACGAGCCACCATTAGAGAAACTTTCCGTTGTACCTTTATCGCGACTCCTTGGGCCAATCAAGATGACTAAACGGGCCATAAACCAAACGAATGATTCCATCTTCCAAGTGTACGCGATACCTGAATCGCGAGCGTCGCTTCTTCCCTAGAATCCACGGATCGCAGATGACCGGATGGTCACTTCTTCGGACATGTTTTGCCCCAGTAGTCGACCACTTTCGGTGGTAACGTCCGACCCGGCGATGTCTGGATTGTGACGAAGAAATTTCTTCCGAAGCACGTCACGTTTCCCTCGAATCACCCGCAACGATGGAATCGTATGTCGCATCGCGCGCTTGATTCCGCCGCACCGTTATGACCTTACTTCTTCTACTGAAGCCGGGTCGGCCTCGTCTTTCATCTAAAATGGACGATCGTTAACCAATGGTGCTCAAAATTGCAATTCAACGATTATTATCATCAGAGATTTATCCCTCTATATTTTTCTTAGATTCAAATTGCAATCAATCGGAAAGTACTCATTTCATTGGGATTTTGGCTAGAGGGAATTGTTACTCGGATCATTGGCTATTCAAAACTATCCCTATTAAATATCGTAGCTGAAATAGCACCGGAACTATGATTGATTATGAAAAAAAAAAATTTAATTCGTTATATTTTTAGGTTTTTATCCCAATTAATCACAAAGTATTTCTCTTACCAGGATTTTGGTGGTGAAAAATTGTTGCTTGGATACGTGGCTATCCAAAACTACCCCTATAAAGTATCATAGCTCAAATAGTTCAGGAACTATTTTAGGATTGATGATGCAAAAAAAAATTAATCTGTTATTGTTTAGGGTTTCATCGCAAAGAATCGCAAACCTTTTTACATGTTTTTTGTTGGTGAGAATTGTTGCTCGTATATTTGGCTATCCAAAACCACCCCCATAAACTATAAAGTATCATAGCTGAAATAGTTCCGGAACTAGGATTGAATATGGAAACAAAATTTAATCGGTAATTTTTTAGTTTCTATGTGTAATAAATCTGAAATTATTCCTTTTACTAAGACTTTTGTTGCAGGAGAATGTTTTTCGGATCTTTGGCTATGCAAAACTACCCCTATTAAGTATCATAGCTAAAATAGTTTCGGAACTAGGATTGATTGTGCAAAAAAAAATCGGTTATCGTTTAGGTTGTAATCGCAGTGCGTCACAAAGCATTCCTTTTACCAGAATTTTGGTTGCGGGAAATTGTTGCTCGGATATTCGGCTATCCAAAACTACCCCTATAAAGTATCGTAGCTGAAATAGTTGCGGAACTATGATTATGCACAAAAATTGAAACGGTCATTTTTTGGTTTTTATTCGCAAAAAATCTGAAATTATTCCTTTTATTACGATTTTTGTTGCAGGAGAATGTTCTTCGGATCTTTGGCTATCAAAAACTACCCCTATAAAGTAGCATAACTAAAATAGTTTCGGAACTAGGATTGATTACGCAAAAAAAAAATTAATTTGTTATTGTTTAGGTTTTAATCGCAAAGAATCGCAAAGTATTCCTTTTACCAGGATTCTTGTTGGTGGGAATTGTTGCTCGGGCATTTGGGTAGCCGAAACTACCCCTATAAAGTATCATAGTTAAAATATTTCCGAAACTATATAATAGATTATTGAACAAAATTTAGTTGGTCATTTTTCAGTTTATATTCGTAATAAACCTGAAATTATTCCTTTTGCTAGGATTTTGGATGCAGGAGAAAAAAAAGGAAAAAACTACCCCTATAAAGTATCATAGTTGAAATATTTTCGAAACTATATAATAGATTATTATTGTACAAAACTTAATTGGTCATTTTTTCATGTATGCAGATGATACACAGGTGTATATCCGTTGTAAGCGGGAAGACATTAATGAGGGAGCAGCCATTTTAAACGTGGTCTTAGATCATATAGCTAGCTGGGCGGAAGGTCGTGCACTGGGCATTCATCCGACGAAACCTGTCATTCTGCCGACAGGCAGTTTAGATTGTGATCTTCTTCCTAATTTCTCAATACATGCTACTCAACTTTCCGTCGTCTCGGAGTCGAAAAACCTTGGGCTTATAATGCAGTCGAATTGGGGCTTTGAAGAGCAAGTATCGAAAAAGGTCAATGCTGCATGTATAAGTTTACGAAAATTATTTCCGTTTCGCCATGCTTTCCCTACTAGTACTAAACTCCTATTATGCGAATCGCTAATCTTGTCTCTTTTTCATTATGCATATACGAGCTTTGGGCCTTTCTTGAGTACGCCTCTGAGGGCGAGGATTCAGAGAGAGAGGCGAAAGCTACTTTTTCATGCTTAGCTCCTCATTTGTTAAACGACCTTAAAGATCCTATTAATTCGTATAGTGCTCAATCTGTGTGAAATGAAATTTACCAGAAATTGCGGGTGGAGCCTTGATTCCGTTAAGAACCTGTCCCGTGTATTCTTAGTCCCGTAATTTACAATTTACGATTGTACATTAATATATTTTTTCTCCTTTTAAGCTAGCGAGCGTTAACAAGCAGTTATTTTACAGTAAACATTTAAGTTAGTTTGTACAAGGTTAGGTTGTAAAGCAGCTCAGCTGAACCTCGGCCTTTTATGTTCACTCGTATATCTCTTTCTGTAAGCTAATGTACATATTTCGTGGAACATAATAAAGATCTATCATTATTATTATCTCTTCAAACCAATAAAATCCCTGGAGATTCCTTTTTTTTTTGAAGCTTTTAAAAATTCCCTGGAATCTTTTAAAATATACTAAAATCTTATAGGTCGTATAAAATCTATCCAAATCTTCCGAAATTCTAGGAATTTTTTTAAAGCTTTTGAAAATTCTCTGGGTTTCAGTGAATAGTTAATGCTGTATAATTTGTATGAATTGAAACTTTTGAATGTTTGAACGAGTAAGGGAAAGTGCCCAAAATCTTACAACCTTTTAACTTGGTCTTTCATCAAGCAGAGTAAAACGAGAATCGGCTCGTTTTCTTGAGACTGTAATCCTCCCTCAATAGACCCTTGACGCCTTTAGTTTCAACATCTTGAACTTACCATCACTCGGCCTGCTTGAATAATCATGTCAGGATAAATTCCGTGATTGCCATTTCTCCAAATTTTGAAATGTACATAGATTTTATCTTTGACAACAGCGTAATCTAGTCTGCTCCCTTGCCTGCTCCTCAGCGAAGGTCAGTCTTGAACTACCCTCGAACAAATTAAGGACTAGCTTGCACTGTATCTCGGATCTTGTATACTATTTAACCACTCATTTTGTTATAAATTTATGGACTAGAATATTTTAATTGTTCAAATAAACAAACTAATCAAATAGACTTTTTCTTAAATATTAGCATGGTTACGCGTGTAAGCATTGGGCCTTCGAAACCAGATGAATTTTTAATCAGTGAACAAATGTGTACTTTGAATTGAACTTTTGATTCTTGCGTACTTTCATGTAGCCAGGAAATCGGTTAATTAACTTCAGTGTTTGTGTTCGTAATCATTTAGCCTTTATAATCATCGGGTGGTTAGTGAAACTTATTCAAGACTCGGACTTCAAATCGTTATATTGAACTTTCGTGTTTCTTCGATCATGTCGAATTAATTACTCTTGAATTCAAAATTTAAATTTAAATTGTAAATTACACTTATATTTACACTTTATTTGAATTTAACTTTGAACTTGCCTCTGAACTGGAAATGGAATTTTATGTTTGTGAAATCTAGATGATTGCACTACCCAGTCAATCAGTGGCAAATGTGAATGTGAACTTTGAACTCATATGTGGGATTATAAGGATATATTTCTCATCTAGGACTTCAAATCAATATAATCCTTGGAGATTCCTTTTTTAGGCTCTTAAAAATTCCCTGGAATTTTTCAAAATATCCTGAAATATTTTCAATCCCTTTATAATACTAAAATCCTTGGAAATCTTTCTCCAAAATACCTTGGAATCTTTTAAAATATACTAAAACCTTATAAGTCCTATGAAATCCTTCCAAATCTTCTGAAATTATATGAAATTATTTCAAACCGTATGAAATATTGTTAAACCCTTTGAAATATTTTGAAATTTTTTAAAGCTTCAAAAATTCTCCGGAATCTTTTCAAATATCCTAAAATGTTTGGAAATATCTTGAAATACTTGAAAATCTTTTCGAATCAATAAAATCCTCGGAGATTCCTTTTCTTTGAAGCTCTTAAAAATTCCCTAGAAATTTTAAAAATATCTCACAATATTTACAATCCTTTCAGGGCTTCCGTTTCCGGTACTGATCAAGTGTTGGTTTTTTGACTTTGGTGAAGGGAATAAGCGTGTGTAGATGTAGAAAGGGCAGTGAGTGCGGAGATCGGGTGTAAAGGAAGAAGGGTGAGTGAAGGCGAAGGTGTAAAGGGTGAAAGTAAGTTGTGTGAAGTGGAAATTTGAGTGTGCCAAGATTTTCAGGCTAGGAGCAGTAAAAATAGTTGCTGGGCAAGGTGGGCAAGAGGTTTGTGAGTAAAGAGCGGGAAACGTCGAGGATCACTGGGTAAGGTAGAATGCCGACGGTACGAAGTCCACAAATGGGCGCCAGAAGGCGACAGTTAATGGACGATCGCACAAGCGAAATAAGAGGTGACAATATTGTGAGCATGGTCAAATCCACACCAGTTCGAGCCACGCGCAAGTAAAAAAAATTGCAGCCAATCAGCAACGATACCAGCTACACCGCCATATTGAATAAGTGTACAGCTGGCAGCTGTGTTGAATGGTAACCAAGATTGCCGTAGATCTGGTATGCACGAGTTGGACGAAAATGAAACGTTTTTCGGCTAGACCTGGTGTGGATTGGATCATGGTTGTGAACTTGGTTAGTGGGGAGCAGGGGAAACTTGAATGCAGTGACAACAGCAGTGAGGAGAGGTTCGATGCGGGGTTCGGAGAGGGACAATGCATTAGGAAGGGACTCTCATAAAAGATTTCAATGAGAAAATAAGGAAGAGACTGGATAATATGAATAGGCAGGGGACTAATGTAAGGGGAAAGTGAGAAAAGTAAGAGGAAAGTGGAGAAAGATAAGCTATGGGGTAAACTAATGAGCATAGAGAATAGACAGAAAGAGGATGAAGAAAAGAGAAATAGTGAGATAAAACAGTTGGAAGAACGGGTAAGCGATTTAAAATTCAGGAATGAGCATATGGGGAAGAAAACAGAGAGTGTGGAAACAGTAAAAGGGCGTAATAAGAACGTGCAAAATGTGAATGAACGATTAAAGAAGAGACTGTGTGAGATTGAAAGGAGATTGGAAGGGGAAGAAACGACGAAGAGGAAAAATAACATAGTAGTTGAGGGATTGAAAGTGGAGAGTGAAACATGGGAAGCGGAAATCAAAAATCTTATGAAGGATATTCCAATTCAGGTAAGGATAGAAGGAGTTAAGAGAATAGGATGGAAGAAGGAAGGAGAAGAAGTAATATTTCTAGTAAAAGTAGGGAGTGAGGAGGAGAAAAAAAATTATTGAGAGAAAGAAGGGAAAGAATTAAAGATTTGACATCGACGGAGAGGAAAAGGAGATGGCAAATAGAGCAAAGGGCATAGGTAGAGAGGAAAAAGGGGGATACGGAGAGACAGGATATGGATAAATGGGGAGGAATGGTGCTGGGACGAAAAATTAGAAGAAATAAGGAAAAAGGGAAAAACAGTTTAGAAATACAGGAAAAAGGAAAGGGCAAAAGAGTTTACAGATCAAACAGAGGGGTTTTCAAACGGCAAGGAGGGGGGGAAGTGAGGAGGATAGGTGAAGGAAGGGTAGAGAAAAACGTGAAAATAGCTTTCTGGAATGTGTCAGGCTTGAAGAACAAGATTAAAGGATTTTGGCGGGAGTTAGAAAAGAATAAAATTGGAAAGGTCTAAATAGCGGTGGTGTGTGTACATAGAAGAAGAGGCGAAGAGGAAGATTGGCGAGTAATAAGGAGGTGGATGTATGAAAAGAGGGAAGATTTGGTTTTGTTAGGTGGAGACTTGAATGCCAGGACTGGAGAACAAGTGGAAGGGATTTGGGATGAAGAAAAGGAGGCCTATATAAGGAGCTCCAAACATAGGGAGCCAGACCGGGAGGGGAGGAGGTTACTAGACGTAATAGGAGAAACAGGATGGTTTATATGTAATGGCAATATGAAAGGAGATACGGAAGGAGAGATCTCATTTACAGAAAGGAAGAAACAGTAATAGACTACATCCTGGGGGAAGAAAGAATGAGGACCATGATAGGAAGCATGAAGTTGAGGAATGAGATAGGGTCCGAGAACTTCCCGGTAATAGCTACACTGAAAGGTGGCGTCCGCAAGCGCGGCAGAGGGAGAAAGGAAAGAGGGGGAGAAAGGAACACGAAAATGGGAGTCTGGGGGGTAGATAAATTAAAAGAGCTTAAACAGAAAATGGAAAAAGAGAATGTTAGGTATGAAAAAGAGGAAGGAGTAGATTCTTTAACTGAAAGATTAACATGGAGAACGAAGCGATGAAGTATAGAGGAGAAGGGGTTAGGGATGGGATGTGGAAGATCTGCAACAAGGTCTGCAAAGGAGAAGGATGGCCGGAGGAGTGGATCACATCTCTGTTGGTACCGTTTGTCAAGAAAGGGGAGGGCAAGAAGGTAGAGTAGTACAGAGTTGTCACTCTCATGCCAGTGGGATATAAAATATATGCAGAAATTCTAAGAAAAAGGTTAGAGAGTCACATAGAAAAAAGAAGTATCCCACACAATCAGGCGGGATTTAGAAAAGGGATGGGGACTATAGATAATATTTACGTACTCAACTACTTAGTTAACAGAAAAGACAATGAAAGGGGAATAGAGGAATGGCTGGTGGAGAGGACAAAGGAAATTTTTACAGAAACCAGGATTAGGGTGAAGATAGGAAAGATAAAAGGGGAGGTATTCTGGACAGAAAGAGGTCTAAGGCAAGGGTGCTTGTTGAGTCCGCTACTTTTTAATATGCTGCTGGCAGATTTAGAGGAGAAGCTAAAGGAGGAAGGTAAAGGGGAACGGTTTTGGGTAATAGCATACTATATTCTCTAGCATATGCGGACAACGTAGCTCTGTTAGCAGATGATGAGAAGGGGATGAACCTAATGATGAGAATTTTCGAAGAGTATGTGGGAGCAAAAGACTTGACGGTGAAGGTGGAGAAGACTAAGATGATGTGCTACAGAAGAAGACAGACCAAAATAGATTACGTTTGAAAGATAAACGGACAAACAGTGGAAATTGAGGAGGAGTTCTGTTACCTAGGTTTTTGATTTGAGGCAGGAGGGGGAAACGAGGTGCAGGAGAGGAAAAGAATCGAATGTGCGAGTAAAGTAATGGGCCAAGTATGGGGTATGGGAAAGAGAAGGTTCAGTGAAGATTGGAGGATGAGGGTTTCGTTGTTTGAGGCGTTAGTTTGGGTGGCGTGGTGTTATGCAGTGAAGGTCTGGGGACGGAAGGCACATAGGAAAGTGGAAAGCATGCATGAGAGATTTCTGAGATCGGTAATTGGGGTTAGTTGGAGTTGTTCAGGGTACATGTTAAAGGAAGAATTAGGAAGGGAAACAATGGTAACTGGACGAATTAAGAGAGCCCGTAGGTTCGAAGAGAAGCTAAAAAGGAGACAGGGGGGCAGAATAGCACAAGTATACTTGGACGAAATTCGGAACAAGGAGACAAGAGGCAATTTGGGAAATTCGAAATGAGAGGAAGAAAGGAAAAAAATGGGAAGAGTTTGTGATATACGAGAAGGGGTACTGGAGTTGCAGGACATAGAGTTAGAACTATTAGTAAGAGAAGAAGAAGAGAGATGGAGAAAGATCATGGACTCGAGGTACAGTAGATGGTATATGATGGTCAAAGGGTTGACGGAACCAGAATTTTCGAAACAAAGGAAAATAAATGGAGTATGGTGGTACGGTTTAGAATGGGAGAAGGATTGAGAGCTTGTAGATATTGGATGAATGAAGAGGAGAATCTGTGTAGAGTATGTGGATGCGACATGGAAAGTTGAGTGTGGATGAGTGTGTAAGATGGATTTTGGATGGTAATGGACTTCAAATCTATTAAAATCCCATAAAGTCTTCTAAAATATCTTGAAATCTTACCTTTTTTGTAATGTTTGTTCATGAAAAACTTTGGAAATTCCATTTTTTTAAGCTCCTAAAAATCTCTTGGCATCTTTTAAAATGTCATAAAACCTTATAGGTTCTCTAAAATCCTCTCAAATCTTCCGAAATTGTAGGAAATTCTTTTAATTCGTATTTATTTTTTACAACTCCTTTTAAATCCTTAGACATTTTTTCAGGCTTTTGAAAATTACGTAGAATCTGTTAAAATACCCTAAAATCTTTCAAATCCTTTAAAATCTCTTCAATTCTCTTCAAATTCTTGAAGTCTATTTAAATCCCTTGAAGTCTTTTAAAATAACTTAAAGTCTTTCAAATTCTCTAAAATCTTAGAAACATTTTAAAATTTTTGGAAATACCTTGACATTTTTCAAATTCTTTGAAATCTATTAAAATCTTAATCTTAATCTTAATCTTTTGAAAATCTATTGGATTGATCCTGTGATAGAATCTTTGTAAATATCCTAAAATCTTTAAAGTGCTTTGAAATCTCTTTACATTCTTGAAACCTTTTGAAATCCCTGAAAATGTTTTAAATATCCTCAAATCTCTAAAAGTTTTAAAAATACCTAAAAATATTTAAAAATCTCTTCAAATCAACAAAATGATTTAAAATTCCTTTTTTTTTAAGCTCTTAAAAATTCCTTGAAATCTTTTCAAATACCCCAAAATCCTTAAAATCCTTTGAAATCTCTTCAAATTGTTAAAATCATTCGAAGTCTCTTGGACTCTTTTAATATATCTTAAAATCTTTAAAATTCATTAAAATCTTTCCAATTTTTTTAATCTTTGGAAATACCTTGAAATATTTTTAAATCTCTTCAAATCTTTGAAATTCTTTTAAATCCCTGAATTATTGAGAATAAATTGTTTGAAATTTCATTTAAATATTATAAAATCTTTTGAATCTTCGTGAAATTTCATAAAATCTAATGATATTCCTTAAAATTCCTTGAAATATTTGAAGTTATATGATATCCGTTGAGATCCTCAAAAATTCATTAACATACTTTATTTAGAGCCTTTAAAATCCGTTAAATAACCAATCAAATAATAACATTTAATCACATTATATGTAAGAATAAGCATAATAATGAAAATATAATAACAAATTTACAATATTTATTAAACAATTATGATTAGAATTGCAATTAATCTACAAAGACATTTTTTCATATAAACAATAGGGTGGATCGACAATAAGATATTCTGGAATTCGAAATTCGATATCTACTAGAAAAAAATCGACAAGACCCGGGAATCGAAATTGGAATTACAGAGAATTTTCCAAATTTGGAATTTCGTATTTAATAGCATTTTTTCACACACATGCACAGAAAAATTCGTAAACTACAAGTTAAGAATTTTTCCGGAAACAGGGGTGAATTAAATAGGAATTATCTCTTAGGAAATGATGGATTAAAATCTGAAAAAAAATTAAGAAGAATTTTCTGTCGTCCATAGGAATGTAAAAAAATAAAGCTCAAGAAAATTTCAAATTATTTGAAAAACAAAACTAAATTAAACTTTTTTAAGGTACCGTTGTATCGATTTCGAATTTTTTATTTTGACCCCTCTGATAAACAATTTCAATTACATAAAATCCCATTTTTCTTCAACACAGTTCCAACTTCAAAAAATCTAGTTTCTGCATCATAATTTAGATTTTCGGATTTCTTTCCACCAGGAAACACGTTTTAAATTTTCAGGATTCTTCAGGAGAGTATTCTCGAGGTGTTTATATATCTGAAAAAAATAAATAGTAATAATTAATTGTCGATTAAAATAAAAAATTTTAATAAATAGAAATAAAATATTGCATATTTTTTCGGGATTTACCTCGCCGTCGGACATTCCAAGAGGAGAATTTAAAACGAAATCTGGTGGAGCATAAACGTCTACTAAAGCCACAGCTTCGTTTACCAAATTTTTACTAATTAATATTATTCCTTCACGAAGAAAAATGTCCATTTGAGAATCAGGAGCTGCAAATCCACCAGCATAAAAATCTCCTAATCTTCGTTCCAGAGACCAGGCGGCATATAATGAACATAACTTTGATAATACTTTTCTTTCAGAGTCTTCGAAATTTGGTTGTTTAATCGTTTCAATAAATCTTTGAACGACCGCGTGCTGTTTATAACGAATTTCTTTTACATTATTTTTTTGTAAATTTAATATTATATTTTTAATTAATGAAGTATAAAAATACTCAATGGTGTAGTCGAGGCCTGGCGGGCCGTGCCGCCGCCAGGTCTTTTTTTTGAAGGCCTGGCGATGCCAATCCGCTTTTTTTCGCAGTAACATTTTTTTTAGTTAGCAATAAAAGGGCGATTTATACAGTATTAAGAAATTAATTTTAAGACAGTATGGAACACAATTTCCGTTTATGAGATTTTCCCTAGGTATAAATTGATTCTGTTGAACGAAAAACAAAAATCTAGGCAATTTGCCAAAATTACACAACATACGAAAAAAGTCAAAGGAATAAAATTGTTTCTCTAAGAAAATTCTAGAAAAACTTCTTCTGACACTTTTTTTTATCTCGCGTTATTTTCGAGATTTCTTGTTCAATAATGAAATTTTATGGTGTCATGAGAAACAAAGAAGAACATAACTTAATAGTTTCAGCGACTTTTATATCAAACTTTTTCCTTTGAATTTGGCATTTTTCAAAAAATCGATACTCTTCATTTTTTCAATTTCACTTAATTATTGTGCCACCAAAATGTTGCTAAAACTGTTAAATTAAGTCCTTCTTAGGTTTTTATCACCACGTAAAATTGTATTATCGAGAAAAAAATAAATCTTTCAGGAATTTATATATATTTTAGCAAAAATCTTGTAAAGACTTTCCATTTTTTGATAATCTGGGTTTTCAGTTTAAAAAAATTTAAACTCTCTTTGCCCCCTTTCCCCCTTTTGAAAGAATATCTCTTTCTCTCCTGTTTTCAATAATTTTCCCGCTTTTCGCGATTTTTCGTTCAAATTTTTGTTTTGGCTAAAAATGATCCTATTTGGTTGAAATTTTAATTATTTTGTTGAAAAGTCATCTTTTTTGGTCAAAAATTCAAGAACTTGTTTGAAATTTCAACTTTTTTGTTAAGAATGTATTTTTTTAGTTGAAGATTCAACTCGTTGGTTGAAAATTTAAACTATTTCGTGGAAAATTCGTTTCTTTTTTCGTTCAAAATTAATTCTTGTTTAAATTGAAAATTTAAATATTATATTTCCAGTTGAAAATTCATCTCTTTGGTTTAAAATTTACCTATTTATCAAAAATTCGTATTTTTGATTGCATTCAACTGTTTTTGATTTGAATTGCTTGAAATATCATCTATTACACTTTTCGTTGAGAATTCATGTTTTTTTCTGAAAATTCAACTACCTGGTTGAAAGTCAAGCTACTTTATTAAAAATCAATTTTTTTATAAAGATTCATCATTTTATTTGAAAATTCATCTTTCGAATGGAAAAATTAATCAGTTTTTTGAACTGAAAATATAACTATTCAATTTTTTGTTTAAATTTATATTTTTAATTGAAAGTTGATCTTTTTTATATGAAAATTCAACTGCTTTGTAGAAAATTAATCTTTTTGGCTTGAAAAATCAACAATTCGGTAGAAAATTAAACCATGTAATTCAAAATTACCTGTTTTGATAAAAATTCGTCTTTTTGGTTAAATTTGACTGGTAAAAAATTAGTTGTTTTTTGTTGTTGTTAAAAATTAGTTTTTTGGACTGACAATATAACTATTCCATTTTTTTGTTGAAAACTTATATTTTTTACTTGAAAATTCAACCATTGATTAAAAATTACTGCATTTCCAAGTCATTTTCACAATATGTAATTACCATAAATTTTCCGGAACTTTGGAATAATTTTTCTGGTAACTTTCAGAAATTTTCGGTAAATTTCAAGATATTTTTTATACCGCCAGGCCACTTTTTTACGACTAGACCACTGAAAATACTGGCAAATTAGGGTCCAAATAATTCCAAAAACTAAAATGAAAATTTAAAAATACATTACCTCTGCGTAAATTAAAGAAAGTGTTTTAGCGAAATATGTTTGCGAATCATTTCTCACTGTGAAATTAGTCCCTCCATTTTTTCTCAGATCATCCACTCGTTCGTATGTTTTTTTCAAATAGTAACAAATCAGCCATTTGTAAGTCAGAAGCAAATCTAAAAGAATTTTATTTTAAAATCCCAATTTAAGCTTATTTTTATTAATTACTAAATTATTATTGTTTTTTGTACTTTCAGGTTGCAAAGTTTGCTCCATAGTTTTGCAGTTAAATTTCAGGGAAAGAATATTTTCTGCTTCTTCCAAAAATTTTGCTGATCCAAGAGGAGAAATTATTTGCTTTCCTTTTACAACGTTAGCCCATTGTGTTAACAACCAATTACTTGATTGTTGAACCAGGACGTTATTTTCTCCTTCATAAGTACAATTTGCATCGTTTTCTGATCTGAGCTCTCCTAATCGAGATTCTGAAACATTTAAAAATTATATAATAATAGTATTATTTTTTTTATATTGTTAATCAATGTTTAGTTTCATCAAATTCTTTCCTCAAGGGCATTTCGCGGGAGAGTCATATATAAATAGTAAATATTGTAAATATTTATTATTGTAAATAGTGTTTCGAGTACTAACTAAATGTGCCAAGTTGTAATTAAAAAAAAATTTGTTCGAAGATATTTGCATTAACAATTTCGAGCTAACTTTTTTAGACACTTTTTACTCGTATTTTTTTAGGATTTTCGGGAGAAAAATAGAAAATGTTAATTTTTTCATTTGTTTATTTGAAAAAAATAATTTGTTTGTCATTTTGAAACCTGTTCATCGTGAGATATTTTTTCAACAAAATCATGAATTTTGGTGGTGCTTTTTTTCTTTTTTTGAGAGCCCAGTGGAAAAAATGACCTTTTGTGGTTAAAAATAACGTACAGCACACAAATATTGACCGATTTGGATGCAAAATATTTGAAAAAAAATTATTAAATTTCAAAAAAAGATGTTGAGCCTGATTTTTCATTTAGTTTCCCAATTTATTTATAAATAAACAAATATGACGAAAAAATGGCATTTATTTTCTATTTGACGTTTCTGGTGCTCGAAAATAATAGGAAAATTGTTGTTATTCCCTACGTTTCATAGATTCATATTTTTTAAGGATATGTCATCATGATACAATAAACAACAAAAAATTCTTATCCAGCAAATTATTTGTTGAAAATGTTTTTTGTATAATTTTTAATAATTTTACGTTTTTTTAAGATATGTTGTAAGAAATTTGGATGAAAACAATATAATTATATAGAAAAATGTTCTCAAAATTATTATTGTCAATATTCTAAACAAATTTAATAAACAAATGCGTTATTGAGGCATTTCTCGACGTAAAAACTCGTTTTTTCTAATGTAAGTTTTTTTAACTGGGAACTTTACGATAATTTTAGCAACATTCATAATTAGTTGATTAATTTTATGTTTTTTTAAAGAAATATAATTAAAAATGCATTATTCGGGCATTTGCCGACGAAAAAATTCTTCTTTTTTTCAATTTCAGTCCTTTCAATTAGGAAGTCGATGATAATTCCATCAACACTCATACTTAGTTAATAAATTGCATGATTTTTCAAAACAAATTTAATAAAAAAATGCATTATTTATGCCTTATTAAAAGAATGAAAGTCATGAGAAACTAAAACTAAAAGGACTAAGATTGAGAAAAAAAATGTTCTCGAAAAATGCCCGAATAATGCATTTTTTGATAATATTTGTTTGAAAAAATCATAAAATTTATCAAAAAATTATGAATTTTATTGAAATTGTCATAAAGTTCCTAATTAAAAAAACTGACATAAAAAACTGAATTTTTCTGTCGACAATTGCCTGAATAATGAATTTGTTTATTAAAGTTTATCGTTTTATCAAGAATTGTCTTGAGAGAAATTTTCTTCATCATAATATTGTTTCCATACAAATTTCTTGCAATAGAACTTAAAAAAACGTAAAATTATTGAAAATTATGCAAAAAGACGATATTTTTTTAAATTTGTTTCACATGAATTATTTTTAATAGATAAATGATGAGTTTGCAAGTATCTTTTTTCATATGATTTTAAATTATTTATACATCTATTATTTGTTTAAACAATTTTTTTCTCCATGTAAATCGTCAAAAGCTATTATCTTTCGGGTTAAATTATACAAAGTTGATAAATGTCAAGAGTATTACTTCTTGTTTAATTTATTTGGTAATTATTCAAACAATTTTTATTGTTTAAACAATTTTTTCTCCCTCAAATCGTGAATTGTTATCATTTTTTGGATATAATGACACAAAGAATGTTGAGAGTAATATATTTTTAAAGGATATTTGGTAATTATTTAAATAATTTTTATTTGTTTGAACTATTTTTTCTCATCTGCAGCGGGAAAAGTTATTATTTTCTAGAAATAATGACACAATTGACGGCGGTTGACAGTTATTTTTTTCTGGAGGATATTTAGCAATCTTTTAAACAATTTCAATCGGTTTAAACAATTGTCATTTTTTAAACAATTTTACCCTGTAAATCGTGAAGTTATTCTTTTCTGCAATTAATGACATAATTATTGAATTTGAAAAGTGATATTTGGCAAAAATAATAAGTATAATAAGTACTTACATTTTTCATTTTGTTGAAATTCGAGTTTTTCCCATTTAAAAACCCATGTTAATTTTAAAAGCCCGAGGGCACGGGTTAACGTTAAAGAAAATTACGAATTTTTTTTTCTGAAAAAGAAAAAATGGGAAAGTCGAATTTTTATAGGTATAAATTTAGACCACCCTAATGCCACACCGTGATCAAACCACATTGTGCAGCCGCAGATCGAAAACTTTATAGACATTTTTCTCAAAAATGAAAAAAAAATTGCGTTGCCAAAATTTTTTACGCACTTTAAAACATATGAAAGCATATTTATGATAATTTTGAAGAAAAAAAATCATTTCGCGAAGAACACGTTTTAAAATTACAAATAAATTAAAAAATTGATATTTTTTTCTTGAAATTTCAAGAAAAAACTCGAAATTGTTAATGGAAATATTTTCAAATTTTTCAATAATTTTGAACTAAAACTTAGTGAAGAAACGATTTAAAAAATCTAAACATAATTTTTTTCAGTTTCTGTCTTATTTTTCAACCTTTTAGATATCCATGACCTCCACAAGCTTCTCGACAATCTTGAATACCATCTCGAGCAGACCAGGAACAAAGAGGTTTTGCAGCTGATGACAATGCATGAATTTCCATTCCCAAAAAACTAAGGCTTTCTCGATCATCTCCGCTTATTAAGCTGTCCGAAAAATCGTTCGCAATTTTTGCAAACCAGGAGAAAAATATCGTGAAGGCATATGCAGTTGCTAAATGAGGTATAAGTCGTCCTTGCTGTGAAAAAATCAGATTTGTAAAATTTTTATTTGACAGTGGCAATATTTATTGAGAAACATGGGGTTGACAACTCGTGAACTCGGGTGTACACTTGTAATGAAATTTCCTGAAGTCGCCTGAAATATCGGAAATTTCCCGAAATATCTTAAGTCACCTGAAGTCATTTGAATTCACATGAGTTCACTTTAAGTCACTTCAATTCATTTGAATTCTCTTGAAATCTCCTGAAATATCTTAAGTCATTTGAATTCACATAAAGTCAAGTGAATTCACCTGAAGTCACTTGAAATCACCTGAATTCATTTGACGTCACTTGAATTCCCTGAAGTAATTTGAAATCTCCTGAAATATCTCAATTCATTTGGATTCACCTGAAGTCACGGGCAGTCATTTAAAATCACCTGAATTCATTTAAATTCTCCTGAAGTCACTTAAAATCTCCTGAAATAGCTGAAGTCATTTGAATTCACCTGAAGTCACGTGAAGTAATTTTCAATCACCTGAATCCACATGAAATTACTTGAATTCATTCGAAGTCACTTGAATTCTCTTGAAATCTCCTGAAATATCTGAAGTCATTTGAATTCACATAAAGTCACATGAACTCACATGAAGTCACGTGAATTCATCTGAAGTCTCCTGAAATCAGTTGAATTCATTTGAATTCTCCTGAAGTCATTTGAAGTCTCCCGAAATATCTGAAGTTATTTGAATTTACCTGAAGTAACATGAAGTCATTTGAAATCACATGAATTCTCCTGAAGTCACTTGAAATCTCCTGAAATATCTGAAGTCATTTGAATTCACCTGGACTCTCGTGAAATTATTTGAAATCACCGGAATTCACTTGAAGTTACTTGAATTCACCTGCAGTCACTTGAAATCACCTAAAATAACCAAAGTCATTTGAATTCACCTGAAGTCACGTGAAGTCATATGAAATCACCTGAATTTACTTGAAATCAATTGAATTCTGCTGAAGTCACTTGAAATGTCCTAAAATATCTGAAGTCATTTGAATTCACATGAAACCACTTGAAGTCACTTGAATTCTCCTGAAGTTACATGCAATTTTCTGAAATCAGTGAAATCTGCTAAAGTCATTGAAATATCCTGAAGTGTCTTGAAGTCAGAAGTAGGTGTATATCCGATCGGTCGAGTTGTCAACCCCTCGATAAGAAAATGAAATAAATTTTTATACCAAAAGTTAATGTTTTATTAGTAACCAATTCCATTTCAAATCAGGCAGAAAGGTTCAGCTTAGGGTTTTGGTAACCGATCCCCTCCAATTTGTTCGATTTGTGGAAAAAGAAATTCCGTATTTTTTTCATATCGGTCAACATGAACCCGTGCCCCGGGCTTGTGAAATTCACGTAGATTTTCAAATGGGAAAAGCTCAGTTTTTGAAAAAAAAAAAATGGAAAAACGGAGTACTTGTTATTAAGTTTTTTTAAATTAAAGTTTAGTCACCTCTTAAGGAATTTTCAAGGAATAATTTCCACCTAATAAATTTTTATTTCGACTCTCTCCCACAAACCGCTTTTATTGTGCCCGAAAAAAGCCCCAAAAAATGCAAAATATCAGTTTTATGTCAAATGCATGATGTAGACGATAGCTTTTGAATTTTTAAAAAATTAATTAATTTAAGTTCGATGAGTTGAAAATTTTCAAGTAGTTTGTAACGAATTGTCGATTGTTTAAACAACTATTATTTGTTAAGAACCATTTTTTCGCCTGTAAATCGTGGAAAGTTATAATTTTTCGGGATAAACGATACATTTGATGATTTTCAAAAATAATATTTCTAACTTAACATATTTGGTAATTATTTTTGAAAAATTTGTTTCTTTAAACAATTGTTCCTCCGTTAATCGTTAAGTTTTTTTGAGTTAGCGATTCAATTAACGAATATAAAAATAATATTCCTTGTATAGTATACTTGGCAATTGTTTAAACAATTTTCATTAGTTTAAACAAGTTTTTCATCCTGTAGATCGTGAAAATTTATTATTTTATGAAATTAATATCGCAGGTAATGAATGCTAAGAGTGAGATTTTTTGTGAAAGACAGTTTGCAATTATTAAAACAATTATTATTACTTGCTCCTTTTCATAGGAAAGATGGAAAAAATTATAGTTTAAAGAAAGGAGCAGGTGGATCATTATTCATTGCTTGAATAATTGCAAAACTGTCCTCTACAGTAAATATCACTGTTAACATTGATTAACTGCATCATTAATTCAATAAAACAGTCATTTTTTAAGATTGACAGAAGAAAAAATTGTTTAAACAAATGAAGATAGTTTAAATAATTACAAAATATCTTATAAAAGAAAGAATATTCTTGAAATTCATGAACTGTATCAATTACCCCGAAATATAATAACTTTTCACAATTTGAACGCGAAAAAAAGTTATTTATACAAATAATAATTTTTATATGGAAAATATGGAATTTCTTTTTCCGGTAAACGAAAAAATAGAAGTGGGGGAGGTGATCACCAAAAATCGAAAGTCGATTTTTACAAGTATAAAGTTGAACCACCTTAGTGGCAGAAAGTTTTATTTTTGGGTATGCCATTTTATAGAGAAAATAAAAGAGCAAGAATTTCATAGTTTCGTCCAAATTTTTTTCTTATTTTTCACAATCATTCGAAGGTTACCTGCGAATTCTCATAAATTTACAGACATTTTTTTGAAATCAGTATTTTCCGAAAAAGAGTAGGTATTCGGGATTTTCACTTTTTCGACATGAGAATTCTTTTTTTTTCTATTGTTTCAAAAAAAAATGTTGAATTTAGAAAAATAACAAAATGGCTGCCGTTTTTTTAAATTCTTGGAAGTGGATTTTCTCAAAAATCCCCATTTTTTATTTTTTTTTTAAAGCATGTCTCCTGCGTTACGTTCTCGGCTCTCCGCTGCTTCTTATTGAAAAATAATAATGTTTGAAAAATCGAATTGTTGCATTTCCTAAGAAACGACGAAAATTACAAAGAAAAATTCAGGTAAAAGCTCAGAAATCTAGAAATGTTCTAAAAAAAATTCCGCCTGATCTTTTGTGATATCTTGCATCATTCACAACAAAAATGAGAAATTATATTTAAAAAAATTCCGTCCACAAAAATGTTTAAGCCACCATAAAACAGAATAAAAAAGGTGGGGCTTTCCAGACAATTTTTTTCATCGAATTTTGAAAAAACTCATATCAGATTTATGCGGGCTAAGCCATCTTTGAGGCCTGGAAAATTTTGTTTTAAATAAAACGCGTAAGCTATGCAAGCTATAAGAAAAGAACAAGAGGTATTTTTTGTACAACTTTTATAGCTGTATGAACATTTTTCTAAAAATTTTGTTTACCTTCTGTTGTTTCCGATAAAAATTCGAAAATTAAATTTTTCAACAAAAAAACAAATTTCAATGTGAAGCAGTGGTTTCAGAAAATATAAAGTACTTATTACCACATATTTCTAAAAAAAAAAACTTTAAAAAGTGAAGTTTTTGAGAAAAATTCACTTTCCAGAGTTAAAAAAAAACGCCATTTTGCCTTTTAAAATTTTTTTTTATCAATTATTTTAGGATCAGTTGAAAGAGTAAAAATTCGCACGTAGAATTAAAAAAGAAAATCTCGAATATCGACGATTGTTCGGAAAATATTGCATTTTGAAAAAAAAGTCAGTTTCTGAGAATCCGCAGGTAATCGTTAAATAATTGTAAAAACTCAAAATAAAAAATAAATTTGTGGCAAAACTGTAGAAAAACTCTTTATTTTCAATCTAGAATGATATATCCAAATAAAAATTATTCTGTCACCATGATCCAGACTTTCTTGAAATTTTGCCTGATTTGAAATAAAATTGGTATATTTTTTAAAGGAGTTGGCAAATTTTTTCCTGGGAGGGGAAATGAGGAGAGGGGATATAGAGAAAGGGGGTTTAGGGAATGGAGGGTGGGGTAAGGAGGCCTATTAGCGAAAGTGTGGGTAGGAAAGTGAAGAGAAGAGAGGGTAGGAGAAGTCATGGGATTTACAGGGATAGGAAATGAGGGAAGTAAGGGGTGGAGAAGTAGGATAAGAGAAGTGTGGGTGAGTAGGGGCGGAGAAGTAAGGGAAGTGAGAGTGAGTAGGGTATGGTAAGTATGGAAAGGGAAGTGAGGATCGGGGAAGTAGGGAATGGAGAGTGTGCAAGTGCAAGTGTATAGACTACCATTACTTTGCGTGGAAAGAAGTCAACACGAAAATTTACAGAACTTACTCGTCAGTAAAAGATTTCAGTAGAAACGAAGCTATTGAAAGGGATTAGAAAACGGCGAAATACGCCTCTACTAGGATTCCTAGGAGGGATGGTAGAAACTGTACCTGGTCTTCTCACATCTGACGATGAGTAATAATTCGAAGAAAACATTGAGGACCTTAATGATGCCTTCCTGAAATCAATTATCTTGTGGCTAAACATATCCGTGTTTTCCGAGCTTAACTATACAAGATCCATCACGTGATACTGGCTAGCATTAAGGAACAAGATGATTCAAATGAATAACTATCCCGCGTTGCCTACAAGATTATTTATGATACACAGATGATAGCTGAGGTCGATTATAAACCATATACCAAAATATTATTTGCTGGACCTTTTTGGCTGGACCTTTTTGACATCGGAGCAATTAGAGATAATATTTTGAGACATCCAAGAACATGCGCCGAGATTCGCCTTTCCAGTTTCTGGACCAAAAATTAGCTTTGAAGACCTCATCAGGAGAATAACCAACACAATTTTCTGCGGAAAAGGCACATTCAAAATTCTCCTAGACCTTGCACTATTAGAAAAATTAGATTATACTATGTACCAGTTACTTCCAGTACCAATAGTCAAATTTATTCTGAAAAATATCTACGGAATAGCGAATGTTTGACCAGAATCCTTCTATATTGCAACTATGGATTCCCTAAGAACATACCTTCTGATGAACCCACACAATGTAAAGGAATGCAGGCAGTTAACAACATACTTGCTCTGTGCAGGAAATTTACCAATATATTAAGCATCAGAACACGCCTCGTGTGAAATTAAATTTTTTTAACGGCTCACTATCGAATCCTACGTGTACTGCTACATACAGATCTCCTACAAGTAGCAGCCATATTGAAAGACGATTGCATCAGTGAGCAGATGGATTTACTCGCTATTGAATATAACTCCTGCTGAAGTCGTATGTCCATCTTCACCATGCACGAAAATTCAACTGCCTGAAGCTGGGTTGATTCAAATCAGCTCTGCACATGAAAAAATTCATTTTGAACAAAGAAACGGAGTCAAAATGTAAGGAAACAAAATCGAATGGTAATTGGTTCATATTGAGAAATAAGAATATTGAACGCAATTCAATTGTTTCACAGTTTCGACATTGATCAAATAAGTGAACATAACTAATGTTCAGAATGAGTTTGGTAGAAAATGACGAATGGAAATGATTAAACAAGGTGGCCCAGTTGAACTGGATTTTTTTAGAACGCTGTATTTTTTAACATATACAAAATTTAATTTAATTGAAGGAATTTGAAAAAATGGTGCAAAACATTTAAATTTTACAACGGACCCCGCACCAAATACATGGCTACGACGATTTAAAAGTCAGATTTTGGTACATATTTTTACGTATAGAGGGGAATATATCACATGCTTCTTTCCCACCCTGTGCAATGCTCTCGGGCAAGTTTATGCAGAAAAAGCATTGCACGGACGAACGATGCGATGTAATCGCGTTGGAAGTAATAAGCGTTAAGCGTTCGGCCGATGCGCTAAGTGCTTAGGCAACGCACAAAGCGTTCATATAATTGCATGTTATCGAGCATTAAATCCGAAATTCGATTTCTATTATCAAGAGGCATTTGGTTGCCTGAATCGGTGATAAAAATAGTTAATTCACCAATACATGACAAATGCTACTTTCATTTAAAAGATTACATCCTAAGTTCGTCGCAAAGCGCTTAAGTTGTATGGCCAGACAAAAGAATCGTTGCCCAGCGTTGTAATTGGGCACTGATCAAACAGTTTATGTCAAGCACTTTCAAGCACCTTTTACAGGATTAACCTTTTGTTTCAACGCTTCCATTCTGCCTTCAACGCTAAGCGTTTAATAAAAGCACTGAGATAATAAAATAAACTCCCAGCGTTGCTGTTTGAGTTTGATTCGCCAGTTTGAGTCAAGCAGTCTAAAACACTTTATAAGGAATGCTTATCTCGTTCCAAAGCTATGACTTAAACTTCAAGGCTAAGCGTGAATGCTAAGTATGTACGTAGATCACAAAATCAACCCCCAGCGGTGCTGCTTTCGTAATCAAATGATTATTGCGGCCTTGAAATAGCTGATCAGCACCAAACAGCAAAGCTGGGAGTTGATTTTGTTGTCTGGGTGACTTCTTAAATGCTTAGCGTGGAAGTCAAAGTGGGAGCGTAAGAACGAGATAATTATTTTTTTAAAGGTTTTTTGGACTACTTGCCATAAACTGGCTAATTCGTGCCAATCAGCAACGCTGGGAGTTGATTTTGTAGTCTGGATGATTTTTAAATGCTCAGCGTTGAAGTTAAAGTGGGACCGTTAGAACGAGATAAGCATTTCTCATAACGCATTTGAGTCTGCTTGAGTAAACCTGGCGAATCAAAGCCGAACAGCAACGCTTGGAGTTTACTATGATGTCTCAGTGCTTTTCTTAAACGCTTAGCGTGGAAGGTATGATCGAAGCGTTGGAAGGAAAAGCGAATTCTGTAAACGGTACTTTAGAGGGCTTGACATCAACTGGTTGATCAGTGCCCAATTACAACGCTGGGTATTGATTGTTTTGTCTGGCCATTCAACTTAAGCGCTTTGTGGCGAACTTGGGATGCAATCTTTCAATCGCAAGTAGCGTTTGTCATGCGTTTGTGAATTAGCTATTTTCATCACCGATTCAGATAACCAAACGTCTCTTTATAATAGAAATCGAATTTCGGGTTTGAAGCTTGATAACATGCAATTATATAAACGCTTTGTGCGTTGCCTAAGCGCTTAGTGCTTATCACTTCCAACGCGATTACATCGCATTTTTCGTCTGTGCAATACTTTTTCTACATAAACTTGCACAAGAGCAATACAAAGGATGGGAAAAAAGTCTGTGATATACTCCACTCCACAGGTAAAAATATGTACCAAAATCTGACTTTTAAATCATCTTAGCCCAAAAACTGTTCATAATTTGAGTTTTTGCCAAAGGGATTTTTTCATCAGGAGAACATAAAGTAAAAAATATAAAAAACTTTGAAAATTCCAACGGGACATTTTTTACCATGTATTTGGTGCGGGGTCCTTTCTAAAATATTTCAAATTTATAAACTTGTCAAAATTTCTGAAATTGTAGAAACGTCTCAAAATTTCTAAGATTACCAAAATTTACAAAATGTCTAAAATATCTAAAATTTTCAAAAATGATTAAAATCGGTTAAGTCGTTGTCGAGAAAACCCACTTTTTTATTTTTCCTTCCCCCTCCATACGTCACTCAAAAATGCAATTTTAAGTTTATCATCAGGTGAAATTATACTTCACATGCGCATGAAACTATGACGTAAATTGGAACTTAATACATGCGGGGGCAGATTTTACATGCTTAACCGGCTAGGCCCATGGGAAGTTTAGAAAATTGAACATTATATCAAATTCAGATATTTTTATAATTTCAGAAATTTTGAACATTCAAGAAATTTTGAGCATCCTAGAAATTTTGAAAATATACGGAGATTTAGATAATATAAAAATTTGCAAAATCTTTGGAAAGTTTCGGTACCACAATTTTCGCGGTGTCTGACTCATATTATATTCAGAGACACGGCTGACCAAAGCAGGTCACTACCACTTGAGAGGGCGCCTCTCGCCATTATGGTGCTAATGACTTTTTCATAGGTGGGTAAGTCTGGAAGTACCACCATGCCCAAACAATGTATAACCTATACCAGAATTAAGGGGTCATTTAAGGCTCATTTATTACCCAAAAGTCAAATATTGGGCTTCGCATTTAAAACAAAAAATGCATGGTACTGCCAGCTTTACGTAAAGCTAGCAGTACCATGATAAAAATATTTGTTAAATCAACTTTTTTCTTTCACAGGAATTGAGGGCTCATTTAGGGCTTCTGAATGACCCCTGGCGCAATTCTTCAAAAACAACCCATATCACAGAAAAACTACCCTAAAAAAATATGCACTAATTAAAAAAGTGAGTACATCAGAATTAAGGCTCTCCAACTACCCTAAAATCGATATTGCAAAACCATCAAAATTTTTTTAAAAAATCACCCCTGAAACTCGAAAACCAACCCGTGAAGGAATTTTGACATTAAACTGAGAAGTGAATATATCAGCAGTTTTCGCTTTTCTTGGACTGTGCACACTCTAAAAACAGACTATTGACTGTCAAACGATTCCTTTCATCATTAAAGGATTTTCCATTCAAAATTGGCATGAGAGGAAATCCTTTCATAGTCAAAGGATTGTCGTCTCAAATGCTATTCTTTAACTGTGAAAGGATTTCCTTTGATCTTGAAGTGAAATCTATTGTCGGACCCAAGAAAGAATAATTTGTACGTTAAAAGAAAACTTAATACATGATATTACGTGCAAGTAATATACAAAAGCTGAACTTTGGTGAATGTGAATATAAAATCGATAATTATCAATTCTATAATAATAATCCGTTCTAGATTTTAGCGTTAAAAAATTTAAAGATACAACTTTGTGTGCAATTCAAATTTTTCATACGTCAAAAGCGTAAAAAGCAATGATAAGTGAGGTTATGCGTACACGTACGTTCCAAAGTTTTCGCGTCACAACCTAGGATTCCTAATTTTTTTAAGAAATCCATTTTCAACATCATATGCACTCATACGCAGGCGCACTTTCTCCGCTAGCCAATAAATTAAATCCTTTAATATTTAAAGGAATTCTTTTCAAAGTCAAAAGAAATCGTTCATCAGTGAAACTGCTTCCGTTTTGCATTTAACGGATAAGTCTTTGAACAGTGAAACGATTCTATTGATGGACAAAAGAAATCGTCTTAATTTCAAAGGACGCATTCTGAAAGAAACGTAATTTTACTGTTAATAGACTTTTTCTTAGAGTGCACAAACAGTGTATGCTCTATGCCAGAATTAAGGGCTCATTTAAGGCTCATTTAATACCCAAAAGCCAAATTTTAAGCTCTGCATTAAAAAAAAAATGCATGAGTAGTAAGGGCCAACTATGGGACGACGGCCGGTCTACCCCCACTCCTCAGGCGTCTGTCTAGACTGGCGCCTACCCTCACCACGCGTTTTACCACCACCACTACGCCTGGAGGTCAGTGATCTTAGCCAGGGGGGGGGGCATACGCAAAATGGGGGGGGGTATCCCTACGTGACCGGCCCCATGCCAGGAAACTATGGGCCAGCGGTCTGACTACTGCCACGCCTCGGGTGTTTGTCTGGGTCTTGTCTCGCTAGATGCTGGTGTTTGCTTAAAGTCTAGGAATGGAAGATAAGGAATAGATAGATATAGATAATAGATGGAATTTCTGGGCAGTGTATACTTGTGCAGGGTTGATGGAGTTTCGGAAAGACTATAGAGCGCACTATTTTAAAGCTGTACTTATGGCTTCTAAAATTCTAGAATACTGCTGAATGAAATAATTAACTTCTATGATTCTACTTTAATTACTTTTAATTAAGAAATGAATTTCAAAGTTGAATAAGTTGAATAACGAATCTTATTTTCTGAAAGAAGAGGAAGATTCATAGATTACATCTCAAAGATACATATACTTGAAATTAGCGATTATTATGATTATTTTTTTTTTTTTCTTTCTCGGGTAAATCCGGGTTTTCATCATAGCCACGGACTAGGTCAAGTGGCTGGTGATATGAAGATGTTATAAGTTAATTTATTACGATGTTCGAAACCTTTTGCGATGATGTTTTAGGCACAAAATTAGGATCATGATATAGTTTGTATTTCGTCTTTTACCGCTGTTATCCTTACACAGTGACCGCGAGCGATGGAAGTGACAATAGTCACCTCTGAATGCTTTTTCAGAGCTACCATTCTTTGTTCGAGCTACCATCAATTATGATTTAATTGATTTTATTTCATTGAATTGTGATGATTATTATTATTACCATAAAGCTATTATACGATGACTGTTACGTGATATGGTAAATATTACAATTTTAAACTATAAGATAGTTCTTTAAGTGGTCCAAGTGCATATATTGCTAAATATATATTTTGTTCAAACATATAAAACTATGTAGCCATTGACTGTTGGGCCTATGATTTCACAAATGGAAATAAAAATAAAACCAGACGAATTTCAGTCTCAAGTTTTGAGATTCTAGTCAATATTTTGTGTACACGTGAACTTTAGATAGTAAAATCAATTTCGAATAGCCAGTATGATTTGTATATCTTATGAACGAATAATATTTCATAATTGTATTAAAAAAATATTGCGAATTGATGTTCTATCCCAAAAGTAGAAGTTGATTGGGTAAAATTCTTCGAAAATCAAATTTGTGAGATTTTAAATAACTCCACGTGTTTGAAATGTTGACATAAATACATCACTAAATCATTTTTTCATACCAAAATGCTGTTTCTTATGACAATATATACAAAAGTCTTTTCACGTTACTTTCTCTTAGAGCAAAGAAGCAATTTTTATTAACTTTTAACATAAATATAAACACTCATGCTCGTTTTTCTCTACCTAGTCTTCTATGCACCAATTAATTTTCTACCAAATTTCTCAATGTAATAACTAAGGTCTGATGATGAGACCAGACTACACTCGAAACGCAGCCCTAATTTTTATCCAGAATTTCATTTAATAATACTTTTCAGTGGTCGAGTATATATGGTCGAGTGTATATTCAGTCGTTGGAGTATATGTTTTGATTTTTCTTATTCGTTGGTTTCTTTTAGACGTGAAAACAAAAAGGTCCTACCATCTTACATAGTCTTTTCAAAATTATAGGTAAGAATTTTAGCTGTTTCTCAGATGAAAGTAAATTATATTGTTTTTCCAATTATTAATATCACTAGTACTAAAGAACATTTTTATGTACCTTCGTTTATATTAAGTGCAAAATTATACACTTTTCTTCAAAAACTTGCAAGGATCCGAATGTCGAACAATAGTTGGAGTAATCAGAGGTAAACGTAAATACACATACAAAACCTTCATAATATATCGTAAAAGTTAGAAAATGTTTGAGGGTTTCAGGATACTTTCATTTTGCTTAGTTCAATTTGATATTAAACAAAAATACATCTTTTATATTGTCGTTTCGTTGTTTAAACAAATATATTATTACAAAGCTGAAGCCTCTAAACAGTTGAAAACATCAATAACAAAGTTATTGAAAGGTAAGGAAAATGAAAACTTCTGGCAATACATTTCGTTTTCGTAAAGAAACTGAAACTATCCTCTGGTTAAGGAAAAAGAATTAAAAAATTTTAATTTTCGGTCCTTCATGCGAGACAAAGAAAATATCTCGTATAATAAAATGTATACGAAATTTCATATAATACAAAATATGAATAATATGAAATTTTTGATGCAAAATAAAACAACGAAAAAATCTCTTTTAATTACGCCTCGTTCTTAGAAGCAAAATAATGAAAGAGCGTGGCTACGTGTACCGAAATGTTTGTACAAATAGTTTCGAACAGTTTCGTAGACGTCGCAATCTGACTCGTAAATGTGACGTTGCATATAGAGAAATGAAGAATATCTTTTTCAATAATTTCAAGCAATTAAATGCTTCGAAGAATTTGTTTTAATTGAATTGCACTGCGCGTACAATATTTTTGTATCTAGATTTGGTAACCTATAGATGGGTTCTAGATTAGTGTATTTTGATGTTATATTCTATGCCAACTGTATTTAATGTTGCAATATTCAATATCCAATATTCAATATTATTCATCGAATCATGGATTTTGTATACACCTCACTTATCTCTGTATAAATGTATTCACTCTTTATAACTCTTTTATTGATCATCTGACTTTAGCTCGTGTCTTCTTGAAGGAAAGTCAAATTAAAATATTAATTTCTCCAGTGTAATAGTGACAAACACATAATCTCGAGTCATTTTGACACTCAGATAGAGAGTTATTTGAGCATCATCATTCAACTTTTTCGGTCGAAATCGATGAAATTTTTAAGTAAAAAGAGAAAGTTTCTTGTAATACGTTTAATTTTTAAAAGTCAAGTTCAAATATCTTCTAGTATTAAAATAAAAGTTTGTTAATTATCGTTTCAGTATATGAAAGAAAATAAAATTCTTTTACAAATTTGATACAAATGAGGCCTTTCAAAATAAAGTCTTTTCAAATAAAGTCTTTCAACATTTTTATCACCAACAACAAAGAGAAAACTTCTTCTGAAATTTGTATTAAAAAACAAAATAGTAGAAGCAAAATCCTTCAAGTTCCGAAAATAACGAAAATTTTCCAAGCATCTGAATTGCAGTGAGTTTTTCTTCAAATTTTCCTTCATTTTTATAAATAGAGACAAACTCCCAGTTTTACAAGACTTTGGTATGGAAAAATAATTGAGAGTTTCTTTTAATATATCTTACTTTCCGAGGAAAAATTAAATATCTTCTTATTTCATTTTCAAAGAAAGCACGAAAGTTTTGAATTTTTATCTCGCTTTTCGATACACGTTGAACATTGCTACGAAATTCGCTAAATTGTTAGAATAAAAATAAAATTATCTGAAATTACCATTATTTTTTTAAGGAAAATTTCGTTCAATTTTTATTTCGTTTTCAGAAACAAATATAACGAAAAGCAAGTTAAGGGGAAGGTGTCCAGCACATATGATCTGCGTGTTTAGAGAATCGAAAGGGGTATCTAATAAATTATAAAATACAATGTGTCATAATCACTGAATATGTATATCACTACTCTGTCATATATTGACATCTTGTAAAAAATTATATTCGCATGCTTTTCCTAACTAAGTTTTATTTAATATGAAATGTATTTTTGACACTTCACAGTCATTTTCCATCCCACTTTCGACTGATATTTGAGAAAAACAGGACCATTAAGAATGTTTTCGCTCGTATGCTTAACTTCAGGAGACAAGACATTATGTTCCTGTGCTATTTGCGGGAAAAAGCGTCTTCCACCTACATTGTAAAATATAAACCCATATTTAGTAGACGATGTACCATGACTCCCAAGAATCTACGAGAAAAATTTAAAATAATATTGAGGCTAATGTTGTCAAAATGCATAAAATTATTTTCTATACTGACATTCTGTCTGGTGGCAGGTTGGCAGCTTGACACGTATGTATCGTATGTACTTTAACGTCGATAATACCCTAACATTTCATAAAGTTGTCAACACTGACATTCATTATGTTTATACGAAAGCCACATTTGGCATGATAAGACAAAAGTTCGTAAAAGATAAACCATGTAAATTAGTTTCCCGTCATCAGTATGTCCAGAAAGAAGAGAGGAAAAAAAGGAAAGAATGAGTGAGACCGATGGTGGTTGAAAACGTTTTTTTTTGGTTAAGTCTTTTTGTATAATTCGTTCCACAAGATAACAAGATGATTAATTAAAAAGCTCCATTTATTAAATTCGAAGAGTGACAATGTGTATATTTGCACTTGAGGATACACAGGGACTCAAATAGCGTGGTCTTATGAATATTTAATTTTGTAAATGTTTATATAAAAACGTTTGACCTCTTATAAGACCTACTTCCGCGAAAGATTCAATTTCATTTAGTTGCATGTAAGTTTCTAGATTATTTTTAGAAAGAAATTCGATATGAGTTTACATTTTTCTGATTACGGTCCGATTAATCAACTAACTTTGGCTAATATCTTCTTAAATATAAGTCAAATGAAAATATTAATATCTCCAGAGCAATAGTGATGAACTTGAAATCTCGAGCCATTTTTGCGCTCAGATGGATGATTATCCACAAGCATCTACGTCAAAATCTATGACATTTTCAAGAAAAAAAAGAAAGTTTCTCCAAATACGTTAAAGTTTTAAAGTCAACCTTAAATACCTTTCAGAAACAAATTAAAAGTTTTTTAATTGCTGTTTCGATAACTGAAAAAAAGCAAAATTTTACTCCAAATTTGATTCATTATTAAAAATGAAGCTGTTACAAGGAAACCCATTTGAAAAATTAAACCTACAAGTGGACGTAAAAAGGTACGCATAAAAGGGCATGCAAAATGACGTACAAGAGGAAATTTCAAAGGACATCCCAAATTGGGTACAAAATGACCCACTTTAGTACGTCCTTTTATACATACTTTTGTACGCCCTTTTGGACGTCCACTTTTTCAAGCAGGAATAGAAGGCTGAAAATTGTTGCACCTTAAAATCAGTCTGTAATTTTTTAGTGCATAAGCCTGTCCACGTCCAGCGAGGCTTTTGTTTGTTAAACTTGAGGATAGAACAGACAAGAATTGTGTACTGTGTAAAGTCCTTTTCTGTTTTGTTTTGATTTTGTAAATAAGGCTAAAGACTCGTAACTTTTTTTGCATCAAAAACAAAAAAGAAACTTCTTCTAATAGGGTTAATAAGATAAAAAGTTGAAGCAAAATAATAATAATATCCTTCAAGTTCAGAAAATAACGAAACTTTTTAAATTGTCTAAATTGCAGTGAGTATCAGTTCAACTTTTTTAAGAATGATATTCAGAAACGTAATCTCTAACAATTTATCTTGTGTGATAAATTATGCAAAAAAGGTTTAAACAAGCAAAATATGTTTCTAGTCATGAATATGTTCGTCTTATTAGAGACACATTTATAAGAACGAAGAGGGAGAAAGAGGAAAGAATCAGTGAGAACAATGATGGTTGCAAACATGTTTTTTGGTTATGTCTTTTTATATAATTCGCTACACACGATGACTATAGAGGAGATTATGTTTCTAAATATCGGTCTTAAAAGTAGCTAGAAAGCTCCATTTATTGATTTCGAAGGGTGACAATGCGTTTTCCTGCACTCGAGGATATACAGGGACTCAAATAGCATGGTTTTGTGAATTGTTCATTTTTGTAAATGTTTGAACAAAAACGTTTCGTCTTTGAAGTCCTAATTTCGCAAAGGATATAATCTCATTTAGATGTGTCTAACTTTCTAGGTTAGTTTTAGAAAGAGCTTCGATATAAGCTTAAATCGTTCTGGCTTCCTGTGGACAACTTTCCCCTGCATACAATTTTTGTTTTGCTTTCAATAGCTAACGGAAAAATTGCTTATTTTCACGAAGGCATTTAAAGTATTATATTGGATTGTAAAAGAGCGAAACAAAATGGCCAATTCAATCCATTTTTTGTAACTTGTCAAACTTCTTCCAGAAAAATTTACCTAGTTTTGACGAAAATACCCCAAATTCCTTCGTTTCTTCATTCCTATTATTAGAAACTTATTTTCACAACAACAATGAATCATATGGACCTGACTGAGAGCTGAAATCCCTTACGAACATTTTAACTGAATATATAATTGTATACGTGAAAAAAAAATTTGTAGCAAAAAAATGAACTTTTACTACTTTTGTCACAATCTTTTGAAAACGTGAAATTTAAAAAGTGAATTAGAATAAATTCATGTAGGCAATTTTACATAAATTCCAACTTAACCTAAAAGAAATCCGCATTTTCAAGATAGCAACTTCTATAAATTGGTATTGTAGGATGTTAGGGAATCATTTTGTCGAGATTGGAGTTAGAAATTTCTGTAGGGATTTTCAGAGACGCGTCACTGAAGTTTTATGCAGAAACCGTTTCTAAACTTTCCTCAACTGTAACAGGAATTTCAGCAACGGTAACTGCATAAAGCTTCAGTCACACATTTCAGAAAATTATCTTACAGTAGGAATTTACAGTTTCTGTAACTGAAAATTTCAAGGGTTAAACAATTTTTTCCGATAATTAATTTTAACATAAGATATGTAGTCTATATTTGTCCTGAGAATATAAATAGTAAGAAAATATAAGTGAAGTTAATACAAGCGGCTTCTTATGTGTCTATGTCATAATAATATGTACACTCATTGTATCAAATATATGATCAAAGCCAATCTTTTATGATAAGAAGTTTTTTTTCTTTACAGTTCATTTACATTTGAGTATATTATATAACATAAATATATACGTAATCGTTATTCAATTTATGAAAAAGTACCAACTGCCTGAGTTCTTTTTTTGTTATATTTTAAGATTTGCCAATCCAAAATAGCCTAAATATCAGATTTTCAACGTAATATTTTTTTTTTAAGTTTAGGATATGCATATAACGCGCCTAATTTAAAATGACTTTTGAATGTAGAATAGGGTTGGAAAATATAAATGTAATTGCAAACAATTTTTTCTTTTAACAGAATCTTTTAACGCTAGAAATACCGGCATGTTCTGATGATTTTTGAATAATTTCTGAATATTTTTTTTCTCATGGGTGCATCCAATATTTCCGAAAAAGTTGTCAAATACTCCTATTTATAAATGATTTAAAGACACATAACCCTATATCTCTGCAAGCAGCCTCTGCGGAGATTTACCAGTTTAAAAATCGAAAGGGGTCAATTGACCCCGCTCGGTACTTCTAGTGTTAATTAGGTTTCCTTTATTTTCCGAAAAAAAATGCAATCGAAATCCCATTTTTGCAATATTATTCAAGGAAAATCGTCTCAGAATAGATTATCCTTCACTTTTGTAAAACGCTTCTGCGTTTTACTTCATAAAAAAAGTCATTCCGTATGTTCTCGGATGCTAGTGAGGAATACTGTGTTAAGAAGGATGTTGACTAGCACAGTCCTTAAGAAAGTCACGAACTAAAGTCGGCGTCAAAATTACGCGACCCTCACATTGAGCGCTTGCAACTCGTTAAAAAAAAATCGCAGAAAATTTTGGCCAGGTAAACGTGAAAGCTTAAGGCACTTTTTTTAAGCCTTGACTTTCGAGGCTTCCCAAACTGAGCTGGACATCTTGAAAAGTCTGAAAAAATGCACAGACGATCCTTAAGGTGTCCACAATGCAACGCAGTTTTCCAAATTTCGAAATATGAATTTCTTTAATAATTAGAGACCGTTTTCCACAAGCATACAATCTTGGAAAGAAATAATGATAGGAAGTTGTTTTATGGTTTAAGATGTGTAGTTTCGTAACGCGATTGTAGTACAATTTGAAAAAATGAAATTAGTTCAATATTTCGCGAAATAAACCTGAACGCATATTTCGGAATTTAATGAGAATAGCCAGCGTATAAAAAGTGTTAGAAAAAAAGTATCCATTTCACGACAATAGGGATCTCAGAAGGAAGGGGTACCGGCTCACCCGCAGGTCAATAGCTGGGAGGGGAAAAGGCAGGGTCGTCAGTACCCCTTCCTTCTGAGGTCCCTATTGTTGGGAAATGGATACTTTTTTTCTAACACTTTTTATACGGTGGCTATTCTCATTAAATTCCGAAATACGTGTTTAGGTTTATTTTGCTTAAAAAAAGTGCCTCAAATACCTTGTTTTTTGGCACGTTTTATATCAGCGCTATCGTAAAAAATTGTTTAGAACAACAATATACATATCTTTCACTTCCGGAGACCTTAAGCTTTCACGTTTACCAGGCCAAAATTTTCTGCGATTTTTTTTTTACGAGTTGCAAGCGCTCAAAGTGAGGGTCGCGTACTTTTGACGCCGACTTTATTAGCTAGTTCTCTGGTATCAGAAAAATTCATCGGATATTGATGTATTTTCATAAATACTCTGCAAACTTTTAGAAAGAATTGACGAACTCGATGTGAAAATTCGGAAAAGGTTCATCTCTTTCTTTCGTGAATAATTACAAAGATATTACGAGTGTAATATTCGTTCACTCAATGTAGATCACATTTTTCACATAGTAAGAATGAGCTTTTTACATTTTACTCACAGGTTACAATTACAAATAAAAAACATATATTAAAAAAATCACACTACACGTTTCTTTCGACATTATTCTTTCCCATTTTAAACACATATAATTTACATTAGAAATTTAACTATACAGTAGGGTTTTTGAAGATCAATACTTCCTACACCTCATGTCAATATATTTACAGAGAAATGGATCCACTCATTCTCAAATATACAAACTTGTTCGGGCGACGTAGATTTGATGAAAACAGCGCTTAATATACTATTATGCGCTGTTTTCATCAAATCTACGTCGAAAGAAAGTGATTAACCGTTTTAGAATTTTCACATCGTGTTCGTCAATTCTTTCTCAAAGTTCGTAGATTATTCATGCAAATATATCAATATCCGATTAATTTTTCTGATATGCGAGACCTAGCTACTAATTCGTGACTTTCTTAAGGACTTAATCGGAGTGCTAATATTGCCGCAAAAGCTCGGCGACCGTCGACTTTGGAAGGCAATATCTCCGCAGAAAAAATGCTAGAAGATTCGAATAACGATCACACAAATCTGCTAAGTTTTCTGAACAAAATGGTGTTTCCAAAATTATTGTACAAATTTTTCCTTTAGAGCTGTTAAACAAAATCCTAGTAAAAATGCTGTAAATGGACCCACTGCTCAAAGACCTGTACTTTCACATGACCCCACAGCTAATAATATGTTGGAACAAATTTGAAAAAATTCTGGTATGTTCTACAACATGTCTAGAATGCAGTGGAGATCTTAAAATTTGAAAATATTTTAAAATATCGTTTCTGCAAGCATCTTTGTTGAAGATATTTATTTAGGAATTGGATAGAGCTATCGCGCCGTTTAATCGCTTGAACCGTAGGGTAATGTACACTGATTCCAATATTGTCCATGAAAGTGAATAAAAATTATATTTCAGCAGTGAAAGTCGTTTAAAATAATCTTGAGTTTAATGAGGCAAGGCACGTGCCACAGCAGTAGAAAAAAGTGTAGAAAAAAAAGGTGTAGGAAAAAAAGGGTAGAAAAAAAATTGGCAAGCAGAAGTTTTCCTCAGATGTCTCCACGACCTTTTCTCGCTCAGCAGGGCCGTCTCAAAACTTTTAGGTGGGCTGCGCCCTTCTCTCCTGATACAAAATATTAATATTATAATACACTATGAAGCTTGCACACAAATTTTCTTGTATTTTGTTTATTTAACTTATCATATTCATTTCTGTATTATATTATAATTCTCATTAACCAGGCGGATAATTAGCTACTGAAATGGGTGAAGAAATCGGCACAAATTTTATTTCAACCATTTTTTAAATAATTAGTCAAATTACCATCTTTTTCAATTTAAATATTATTCTGTTTAGAATGGGTAATTTGAAAATCTTTCACTTCAGAAGTTTTCCATTTTAGATCTTAATTTATAAGCGTACATTTTACCTACAAGAATTTTAAAATGCAGTTTTAAAAACCTAATGAATTAAAAATTAGAAGTGTTTGAAAAGCTTTTGACAAGTTCTGTAAAAGTTTCTATCATAGTTTAAAATGTGAAAAAATGTAAAAGAACATCTAGATTTTTGAAGATTTCGAAATAAAATTGTAAAGCATTGCATAGTTATTTGTGATACAAGTGCGCAAAATAGGTGATTGTGTGCGTGTGGGAATTTCGCAGCATAAGCCGGTGGCTCGAAGCATGAGTCGGTGGTTAGCGCACGAGCGAGGCGAGTGTGAAAACGTAGACAAGTGCTTCGAGCCGCAGGCGAATGATGCAATCACACGAGTTAGCAATCACCGATGCGCACGTGTATCACACGCTATTTTTTGCAACGCCCGTCCAAAAAAGTTGTGTCAGGAGGAGTTAAAGAAAAATACTAATCTTGAAAGAAAAGATTTTTAAATTTCGTAACAAATTTTGTTGACAAAAGATGTAAAAAAAAAATTTTCAAGTAAAATCGTTAAAAAAAAATTGAAAAAAATGCAGTGAAAAAAATCTTTGAGAAAAAATTTGGTGGGAAAAAATTGTTCAATAAGAAAATTTTTTGAGACAAAATTTTGCAACAAAAATTATGTACAAAAAACTTATGAAAGAAGACTTCTTGGGGCTTATGCCCTTTTGCTGTGCGAAATGCTGGCGCTTATGCCCTTTTGTACGACAGACGAAAACGGTTACGAAAACTTAAAAACAAAACTTCAATCATTAGAAGATTTGTACAAGTTGAATCTAAATTTATCTCAAGAAGATACCAACAAAAGTGTTTAAAGTTAACTATGCCAGTGTCTAAGGTACCTCATCTCGAGTGTGCACATGCGCAGCTCTTTCACCAATGCCTAACGTGAGACATATTCAAGCAGCACATGCGCGAAAATTGTTTCGCACACAGTCTGCTTAAATAAGGTCCCTTAGGCACCATTTAGAAGCATGAAAAAGTCAACTTTTGAGGTGGGTGTTGCAAAAAATATTTTTAAACTATTTAAAATAGAAATAATTCAACTTTTATTTTGATTAGTATTCAGCTTATACCAATATTTAACCGTTTAATTTTTAATATTTCTAGCTTGAAATTGCTTAGAATGATATAAGTTTGAAATTTCAAATTCAATGGTCAAGTCGTTTCAATCAAAGAAAAAAATTCTCGGTCATTAAACAGCGCGATAGCTCTATTCAAATCCCAAATAAAAATCTTTAACAAAGATGCTTGCAGAAACGAAATTTTAGAATATTTTTAAATTTTAAGATCACCACTGCATTTCAAACATGTTGTAGAATATACCAGATTCTTTTCAAATTTTTTCCAACATATTATTAGCTGTGAGGTCATGTGAAAGTATAGGTCTTTGAGCACTGGGCCGAAAATTCGATAACGAACATGGTTTGCTTCTCGAAGTCAAAAAGAACCATGTCAGCGGAGCGGTATTTGACTTGATGCACTAAGAGTGACAGAGATGGTAATAAAGCGCTCTTAGTGCCGCATTGTGCCTTTGGACGTAGGGCGTTCCCGCATGAGTTGAACAACTAGATAGTATGTGTCCTAGATGCTCGGAAGGTGCATGACACGCTCTGCAACTATCATCAGGAATGTCGTGGCTCAAAATGTGGCGATGGTATTCTAGAGTGGAAATGACACCGTCTTGACCTGCCAAAATGAAACCCTCTGTGCCCGACTTCAATCAAAGTGATTTAAGAAAGGCAAACGTTGGCTCACACGACATCGACAAATCCTCCACATTTCTGTGGAAGATGCAATGCATCTTCTTCTCGAGGAGCTGTTCGCGGAAGTTTTCCTCACGCGCTTTCTTAATCCGGGCCTTCAGGAGTGAGTACTCGAGATAAATAAGATTTGATGCATTTTGCTTACCCCTGATATTGAATTCAAGGCCGAGTGTTTCAGCAGCCTCCTCCGCTGCTTTTTACAGAAACGCCCCTTTGCCCACTTCTTCGTGTTTCCGAACCATTTTAAGAAGAGGGTCTTGCCCATTTACGACTATATGTGCTGTACCCAGAATAGTCCTGTTGTGAAGACATTTAGGATTCAGTATTCCGCGACCACCTTGACGGCGTGAGATGTAAAGTCGCAGAACAGAAGATTTAAGGTGCATGCTTCTGTTCATGTGCATAACCTTTCGGGGCCCGATATCGAGGGATATATGCTCGTCCGCCGTCCATGGAACCACTCCAAATGAATAGAGTACTACCGGGACGGCAAGCGTGTTCGTCGCAGATACTTTTTTCCTTGCTGACAGTTCAAAAGACCAAATCCGTCAGATGAAAGAAAAAAGGAGAGTATCCTTTATAGATGTCACATTTCGAATGCCCTTAGATGTGCCCTTCGGAATAGCGAAGTGCGAGAGATAGTGGCAATAATAATATAAGGCAAAAGAGGAGAGGGCTCATGGTGTCGTCCTGGAACACACCTCTCTGAAAGGCCACACTGTTGGTGATCAAACGATATTTTCCAGATGAGATAGTAAGTCTGGTTTTCCAAAGCGGCATTAATCTCTCTATGCACCTGAGGATGTGTGGATGAACCTGTAAGCTTTCCAACAGATAGATGATAAGTCTATGAGAGGTTCAGTCTATCGATGAGCAGGTTCTCCCGACATCCTGCTACGCCTTTCTTTGAGCCGCGTTGTTCGTACATCTCTCGCCACAGTATTTGTTTTTGGGCTGCCCCACAGAGTGTTATGAGCGTTGAAATCTCCTAAGAGAATAAAAGGTTTTGGTAATTGTGTAATTATGTTGTCTATTTCAGATTCTTCTCAGATACCCCTCCACTTGCGTGGCTGTAATCGACTCGATTTCTATTTAGTTTGTTGTAACCCCGGATATAGCCCAATGATTGTTGCTAATGTTGGTTTCTTGCAGAGAAATTATTGTAGGATTATGTTCTTTAATTATAATCTATAATTCTTGTATATGGGTTCGAAACCCGTTGAGATTCCATTGAAGATTTTTATTGCTCATAATTAGTCATAATTTTCGTCAGAAGAATCAATCATCGATTCCATGTCCTCGACTTGGGATCCAGGTTGTTTTTGTTTGAGTTTGTTGATTAGTCTGGTGAATGCCATTTTGATTTTTCGCTCTGATAATAAAGGGTATAATCTCTTTAGTGTTGATATTAGTTCTAAGAAATTTTCAATGTAGTCGGTGATTATGGGGGTTATATTTTGGGCTTCTCTGCAATTTTCAAAAAGTAGTTTAAGTTGTTCGAAGTTCAAAATGTACTCTGAAGGTTTGTTTTCTAAAGTTTCTTTTGTGGGGAGAAGCAAATTATGAAAGTCTGTCGGTTTTTTAGTGTATTCGATTGTTCTAGGTTTTTTCGTTTTCCTATTGTTCTGGGATCGGGGAGGGTTATCTGTCGTTTTGCGCAATGGGAGGGTAGAAGTACCAGTAGGAGTGTCGTCTGATATGTTGGATGAACAAAGATCACGTTTGGATGCGTTTTGGCTCGGATTTAGATTAGGAAATTCCGTGTGAGATACTTCAATTAATGGATTAGGTTGATTTTCGGTATTGTTTTGGTAGGGATCTGTATTATGGGATTGTTGACTGTTGTTATTGTTAGATACGCAGTGTTTAGCGAGGTGTCCGTCTTGTTTACAAATAAAGCAGGTGGTACTTTCTGAGGCGAGGAAGATTCCGTAAGCGGTGTCCTCGTACTGATTAAGCATTGATTCTGGTAATTGGTTTACTTCTTCAGTTTGGATATATATTTGTCGACGGAAACTGAGTACGTGTGACAATCCTTCTTCAGCAATGCCTGCTCTTAGAAAGGTTATTTTGGAAGATAGCTTAATTTCCTTTTCCTAGAGTTCTTCTTCAATTATATCATAGGGGATTACTGGTGAAACATTTGAGAGAATGACTCTTTTTAATGGGCTAATTAGTGGTCACATTGCTAAAAGCTGGTTTCGAACTAGGATGTCTTTATAATTTTCGGCGAGAAATTTGACAATTTCTTTGCTGGAGAGAAAGAGACAGATTCTACCATTAGAAATCTTAGAAGCAAATCTTATGTTTCCACTTTTGGTGAGGGTACCGAGGGCCTTCACGTATGCTTTTATTTCTATGCCTTCACAGGCTTCAATTAGTAAACCTTGTTCTTTTTTAGGGAAAATTTCAGAAGTAGCGGAGGCGTAGTATTTTTTGTTGGAGGAGCTGTTAGGTGTCATGTTAGGATTAAGAATGGTAGGGTGATCATATCGACTTGACGCGGGTTGCATTTTAATGGGGGAGTGCAATTGCACTCCTCCTGAGTTCTCAACGAATGTTATACGTTCTGGGCATTGTGATTCACGGACACAGAAACTTTAAATTTCACTTGGGTATGAAACATTAAAACTCTCGGAACACTCGAACTATGATCGCTCGTCGTAAACACAACCTTTCGCCAGGGTAGTTGAGCCAAGACTGAAAATTCAGTTTTGTTGAAAATTTATCCATTTGAATTGAAAATTATTCTTTTATGGTAGAAAATTTATCTTTCTTGGGCGAGAATTATTCTTTTTTTTATAGAATATCTTGTTTAGTGGAAAATTCAACCATTTTGTTGAAAATGCAATATATTTTGCCACCAATTTCAGATGCTTTTGATCTAATGCAATTTAGAAATGGTATAGCTAATAACTTGATAATTAAACCATATTCAATTTTTTATCTTATATTTCTATATAACATAGTAATTTATTAAAAATTTCTCAAAAATAAATAATATTCACATATGGCAAATATGAACTATAAGAAAAAAATTGTGTTGTTTCTCTTAAATTTGTCTTTCGCTGGCAAACATTTGTATTCCTTCAATTGCTTTTCATTGAGATGTTTATTTCTTGAATGCAATTATATTTAGTGTGATTGATTGAATGAATCTTATGTCGATAAAATAAGCTTGATCTTCACAAATAATTTAATTCTGGAAAATATTTTTCAAACATTATTTAAATTTAACGAGATATGGAGTAGAAAAAAGATTTTCAGTAGAAAAAGTAGGTTTTGATTAGGCACTCTCACTGATTGGTCAGACGAATCGGAGATAATACTAGGTGTCAAAATTTGATTATAGTTATTATTTATTATAAGATTATAGTTATAGGCACTTACAATAAATACTGAATAACTTCCGAAGATTTATGTTCAAGTTTGACGCAATTAATATTTCTTTTTTTTTTTTTTAATTCAATATTTCAGAAAAAGATTCGTATTTTTGTCGTTTGATACAATATTTTTATACCTTAAAAAACAAAAAATGATGTCTAGTTAATTAAAAATGATACGCACAATTCAAATATAATTATTGTAGGTATTTCGATGAAAATATTGAAAATTAATGAAAACTATCAATCACTCTAATTTTTTGTATGCTGAAATATTTATTACAACATAAGATACAATACTCGTCAACTAATCTATGAAAGATGAAAAAGTTGTCATTTATGTTCATTTACAGAATAAATAAATATATAAATGAATGATATGTAATAAATATGTTTGAAAATATGTAAATAATATAATATGTAATATGTATAATAAATAAATGAATAGATAATCCAATAAAATTCGAAATTGATTAAATCTGAACTAACTTCAAAGTTAAAAAATATAGAAAAATTTAAATAGAGCTTTGTTAAGAATAAAGAATTCATCTCAATAACAATTTTGAAAAACTAATATAATAAGTATCAACTAATTGAAATTTTCTTTTTATACAAATCACAATCTAATAACAAAAGTTTATTGGATAGATATATTTTTTACAATGAATCGAAATTCTTGAAAAACAGTTATTAGGACGGCCAAAAACTTTTGGTTCTAAAAGTATAAATTCTGTTTAATGTAGAACCGGGCCCTATTGTACACATTTATGTAGACGTCACGTTTGTTCATGTTTTTAAAACTGGCGACCATATGTGATTTTTTAAATTCAGAAATAATAATTATTTTTAAATTAAATGTGTCATACACTCTTACTTCCAACGAACCATTACATACGAATTTTGAAGAAAATGATTTCAGTTGAAAGACAATAATGATACAATGCCTGTTTGTGTACAAGAAAAAATCTTTAAGTAGCATACCTTTTAGTAGTATTTGAATAATATATATTTTTTAAATATAAAAAATTGGCCGCTTTGTCAAAGAATAAAATTATTCTAGTGTTTTCAATACACTAATAATGAATTTTAATACCAAGATATTTCAGTTTAACATCTAGACCGTTGTCCTATAGTTAAAAATCCAGATTTCGAATCGTAATATCTATTTTTCTCCCAGTGCATTATCCTTATTTAAAAACCTGATTCCTTACAATGTATTCAATGTTTATAGAGAATTATTTGAAATCCCTTTTGCAGACGCAAGGATAAAATTTTTGATCCAACTAAAAGTGACTTCAATACCTCAACTTTCTTACTCGTATCATATCCTATATGTGTGCGATTTTAATTATTTTCCTTATTTTCTTTATTCTGTAATTTTCCTACCGTCGAATCTCTCTGAGTAACTTTATATTTCTTATCCTTAAACTTGTCTTTTGCACTAAAAACACCTTCGTCATTAACCACCCTGTCCAAAGTATTAATTACAATCCCTGCCCTATCCTTTGCAGGAATATCATTTACATCAAAAAGAGTCTCCACGTAATTATTATATTTCTCTTTTTCTTTCTTCTCATCTCTTCTGCGATATCTAGATTGTTTTGTAGAATCTTTCGGAATTCGTCTTCTAGAATCGTCAACTGATGCGTTCTTCTTGAACCTTACTGTTTTTTAGAACCTTTTCTGAAATAATACTTCTTAAAGTCCCTTTCTTCATCGTCACCATCCTTCATTGACCTCTTTTTATCTACCAAATGCAAATCGTTTTTATAAAAATCTTCTCAGAAAATTTCTACTTCCATTCGTATATATTCTTTCAGATTCTTACCATCAACTGAATTCTTCATTCCACACTGATTGCGTTGAATATAGCAAGGACAGTTGGTCTTCATTGAAGACTTGCATCTCCTATTCGAAAAAGCCAGAGAATATGAACCAGCATCTAATCTTATTGTTTTTAAGGGAAGCCTTACACCATCTGCAATGTATATTGAATACGAATTTCCTGAATTGCTAGGGTTATTTCTGTTTTGCGGTAAGATTTTCTCTGAGTAGACAGAATCATTTAGGGAGTCTTCTAATTCTGATGACGCGGGAACATAATATATTTCCTTAGATAAAGAACCACTTTCATCATTTCTTGTTTTTCCAACCAGATTTTGATGCTCAGAATAATCAGGTTCCGATGTTTTGGACGATTCTTCATATATTTCTTTTCTAGATGATTCAATGGACTGATTATCTTTGTTATTACTTTTGTCAGGTTTTTGAACACCTGGTGTGGTATCGGTTGCAGAATAAAGCTGTATCTATGAGAGAACATCTGATGTTCTGACTTCTGATGTTCTACCAGTTACAGTATACAATTTTTCTTCATACATTCTGTTTATTGACAATTCATCTAATTTATTAACATCGTTTTAATTCTGATCAGTTGTTTGCACATATGCCGTTCTATCCATCATAGAATACAAGTTCTGCGATGATCCAACAAGCTGATAATCATCGTTATTATTTGGACCACTTTTCTCAACATCTGTCTTTTTGAGTACCAGTGGTATATCTTCGTTATTATTTCGATCACTTGTTTTGACGTCTGATGTTCTGCCCGTCACAGTATGCAAATTACCCTCATAATCACTATTATTTCTGGATGATTCAGTGAATGATTCTTTGTTGATATCCAATTCCGAAACCGTAATTTCGTAGTTTTCATTATCTTCTTGTATACTTTTTCCTGAATCTTCAGAAAAAGCTGCTCCTGAATATTGATCATCAATATTTTCATTCTCAGCAACTGTCGCTTCAGTCACGTATGGGTTTTCGTTACTTTTGATTGGAGATCCCACATATTCGTCTATATTTACATCTCCACTTGTTTCATAATCTTCAGAATGTTTTGCCTTTTCCAAAGGTCTTTCATTTTCAGCCTCTTCCTCAAGAATTCCTGAACCTTCTGCCATGCTAATTATTATTTTATCTTCCTCGTCTGTTTGGAATTCTTGAGGTTGAGTTATCAGAGAAATTTTTTATGTGGGTTTAGATTATGGTATATCTGAATCAACGTCCACAAAAGTTTCCTCCTGGACTGAATTATGACTCGCTGTATTTTCAAATTGTTCTACACTCGAGTAATAGTCATTTTGATGCTTCTTTTTATAATCCAGTAACCTCTCTTCAGGTGAGTAATATTTTATTTGTGTTTTTGTAGCTATTTCTTCAGAGTTAGAATTAAATTGATATTGCTCTGATTCAGAAGAAATTACATCAGGATTGTCAACTTCAAATGAAGATTCACTGGATGGCTTTGCCATCATAGGTCTTGATTTGGAAGATGTTTTCACACTTTTTGCAGCTCATGTTTTGTATTTTCGAGTCTCTCAGCTTACTTTACCTAATGGCTCTATTTCACTGTTCATAGTTTTATCTGGTGGTTTCATAGCAACTATTTCTTCTTCTGAATTTCGTGCATTAACTGCTCCTAAACAGCTGTAGTCAGATTCTTCTCCAATATTTGTTGTCTTTATGCCCAACTCTTCAGATTCACAAACCCTTCCTGTCACTTCAACTGAAGAAAGATTTTCATACGTAACTTTAGCAATTGGTTTATTTGGTAATGCTTTGTTCGAATCTGATTCAGAAATCTTCAGCGCCGGTTTTTCTATTGTATCAATATTGGCTGCAGCAACTATGTCATTTTAAAATTCAATTTTCTTATCCTCTGATGGTGTAGCAACTTCCTTTGGTTTTTCTCCAATTATGTGTTCCCCTGCCGAAGACTTTACTTCATTTAAAAAAGTGTATTGTCTGTTTTCTGTTAATCAAGTCTTATCTTCCGTCACTTCCAATGAGTTCTTAGTCTCTATGGTACAAACTTTGCCTAGCGCAGATGGTATATCAGCAACAATTTCTTTAGGAGCAGAATCTATTGTTTTTTTTTCTAGTTCTATAATGATGCCTGCAGGAAATTTCTGTCCTACATTAACTGACCCTAAAATTTCTTCTGATCTATCATAAATGGGGGTTTTAACTATATTTTCAGATAAACTTGCACCTTCATGACTCGTAGATGATAATATTCTTCGTTATCATCTTCGTGAAAAGTTCCCAAGGTATCATCATCAGGTTCCAAAGGCTCGAGTGGCTTATGCAGAGATGGTTCTGTCGTCTCATCATAATTTTCTTTGCGTATCAGAAAAAAATGGAATTATTTTTGTGTTGATTCGAACAAATTTCCGAGCTATATGCATGAAAATTCGAACGAAAATTGTTGGACCACGCTAGTATACACTGTTGTACAGAAAATGGGCGGTACCGGTGATAAAAAATTATCGGTATCGACATTAAGATTTATGGAAGAATTTTAAATGATTTAGGTTGTATTTTGGAAGAATAATATGAAATTTGAAATATTTTAACTACTTTCAATATATGTCGAAAAAGAATCTGGAAGATTTTAGACCAGTTATTTTTTTATTTTGCAGGATTTCAAAAAACTGTAGGAAAATTTTGAATCATTTCAAAACACATTTAAAAGTTTTAGAACTTTTTAAAAGATTCGAGAGTAATTTAAATCTTGAGAGGATTTGAAGAATGTTCAAACAATGTGTAGTTTTTTGAAAAATAAAAAAAAAAGAAGCGTTTTAAGAATTTAAAATAATAAAAAGAGAATAATAAATTTCTTGAGATTCCCGGACAAATTACAAGTCATATTTTATTTTGAAATATTAATTTCAAGAGAAAATTTGTAGAGATTTCAAAACGTTTCATAAAATTTCGATAAAGACTGTAGAAGATTTGTAAGAAAATTTATCCAATTTTGCAAAATTATAAAATTTTAGAAAAAATTCGAGTTAGATATTTACAAATTTTGAAATGATTAAAAAATAATTCAAAACTTGTGAAGATTTCAAAATTTTTTTAAATGTAGATTGTTCAAGATTTCCAAAGAAATTAGCTTTTTTAGAAGTTTTAAAAGTTTTAAGAGAATGTACAAATTTGCCTTAGATTCGTAGGAAAATTGAAAATCATTTTTTATTTCAGAAATAATTACGTAAAGTTTAAGAGATATTTAGAAATTTTCAAACGATTCAAAAATAATTTAGAACTTGCAAATATTTCATAATTTTTTTTTTATGGTAGATTTTTGTAAATTTCGGAAAAACAAGCTTTTTAAGAACTTGTAAGGTTTCAAGAGAAGAAGAAAATTTCTCTAGATTGCTCGGAAAATTTAAAGCAAATTTTTTGTTTGTAAAATTAATTTTAGGTGAATTTAAAAAAAAATTGTGAACATTCCAAAAGATGTTAAAAAAACCTGGAAGATTTTAAGGCAATTTTGTTTATATTTACAAAATTGTAGGGAAAAGTTGGATCTTTCTATAAGGTGTTTAGAAGGTTCAGAAGTTTTTTAAAGAAAAAAAAAATTAATTTGAAGACTTCACAAACTTTTGACAATTTCAAAAAGAAGCTTTTAGGAATGTTTAAAGGTTTCGAAAGAACGATAAAATTGTGTTGAAATTTCTATACAAGAAAACCCAGGTAAACATGATTTTTTTGGTTACACAATTTTGGCTTCTCATTGTGTGAATAAAGTTGAATATATTACACAAATGCGTTCTTTTATTACAATTTTCCTAATTTTTCACGATTAGAATGAATACAACTTTTTTTTTTAATTAATATATACGGCCATAAATAATTCAATATATATATTTTTACTTAGCAATTAGTAGTTTTTCACTATCAAATTAGTCGACATTTCGAATAGTTTGAAAATATTAGCGGACAAAATAAGCATTCCAAAAATTTCAAATACTATAAATGACCATAACTCCCTTAACCTTCAATAAAACGTCTTAATATTATAGATCAATCGATTTGTCTTAAGTCAAGAAATCGTTTGTATTATTGCATCAACTTTGAAGTATGTTGATAAAAAAATGTTTGCTATAAAAAACCTATTTTCCAAGTTTTACAAAGTGGTGCAAAATGTAATATATTTTTTTAGAAATTCTTGTATCAGTTTTGATATTTAATTGCGGTAATAACAAGCCTTTTCAATATTGTAAACATTTTTCACGAAACTATGATCACGAATTTTTTATCTGGAATAGAAAATATTCCGTGTATCGCAAATGCCATAAAAATGCTATCGACATGCCATAATCCTCTTAGAAAAGTAGAGGTGCATTTTGTATAAATAAAGCAAGAAAATTAAAGGAATATTCAGTTGTTCAGTTACATAGATCGAACGCAATTAATTTTGAAAGTCTTTCAATATTAACAGCTATGCGCTTTTTAATTTTTGGTTTTCTCTGCTACTATATTTACAGTTGTGAATGTGCTGATGCATCAAAAACCAAAAATCTATCTACAGCTGATGCTACAAGTGAGTAACAAAACTTTATTTGATTCATGACATTGCATGTTTGATAAAATTAAGCCATACTAAATTAACAACAATGTGATAAAATGACATTTAAATTTCAGAACACGATTATACTCACGAGATCATAATGTTACTAACAATGATAAAACCTGATTTCACATTAAGGTTGCAGGGTTAACCAAATATTTTTTTGCATATTTCCAAAAATAGCCAGGGCAAGAACCTTTCGAATGAAATAATTTTTACACCAGATGGAAATTTAGAACCTCTTACAATACGATAGTGTTTCTTTAAATTAACGTAGTTCCGACTCCCCTTTGTGAAAGCTATATAAGTTCACATGACAAATAGGGAATGTTTGAGAAAATTTTGAATTTCATATTAGAGTTAAAATTACTGTTTTTCTATATTTCTATTTTAACATGTTTCGAGTAATTTTTTTATATTTCGTGGCCTATAAAAAGATTTTGAGGTTTTTTTTATGGATTTCAACTAATTTGAAAAGAGATGAAGTGATTTGGAGAGATTTTAAAGGTTTTGCCAAAGTTTTTAATGGATTTCAAGTGGTTAAAAAAAAATCAAAGGTTTTAAAGAGATTTCTAGAGTCGCCAACAAATTTTAAAATATTCTAGGCATTGTCGATGCTGTTCGAAATATTTTAAGAGACTTTAAAAGATTTCTAAAAATTTCACGGACTTTCAACATTTTTAAATTGATTATGACAATTTAAATTTACAAGAAATTGATATTATTTCAAGGGATTTATGGGGTTTTAGATTCATTTATAGGATGTCATGATCGTTCAGAATATTTCAAGATATTCGAAGAAATTCTTAAAGATGTAACATTTTTCTAAAGATTTCAAGAGTGGTCAAATCTTCATTCAATACAAGAAGGCAATTTTCGGGTGATCGCCAAAAAGTTGACCATTTTGGGCAATAAAATTCATGAAAATTAAACAATGTGATATGAATTTTAGATGTTGCTGAAGGTTGCATGACAGGGCATGTGATTATGATAAAAACATTTTTTTAAAATCTTTTAGAAACATATGCGGAACAGATAAAAATATTTAAAAATATGGGAAAAATCGCTATTTTCACGATTTACTTGATTTTGACTTAAGAGTTTCAAAACATCCTTTCATTTTGTAGTATATGATGAATCAATATGAAGCGTTACCGGATGGTTTATAAAAAAATATCACCAATATGATAAATAGGTTGAATACTTATTTTCGAGTTTTATCCTAAAATAGCAATACAGCGTGAAGTGATAAAAAACTTGTCGGACAGACTTTGAAGTGATTTTTAAAATGCTCAACTCTAAAATGTTGAACTTTACTCTTAATTTTTATATTTTCACAATCAATATGAGTAATATACGTGAATCTCGAATATTTAAAAAATGTTGTCAACATTATTTATCAATTTTTGCTTCCTTATAGAAGAATCTTTGTGACGATAAAATTTTTCAAAATGTTCAAATTCATTTAATTCAACCTTCCTGAATTTAAAAATGTCTAATGCAACATTTGAAGCAATTGTGCGGATGTGTGCGTATGTGTGTGTGGATGTGTGTGAGTGGAAATTTGTGTGGATGCCACACTTTTTTGTGAACAAGATAACTTGAAAACGGTTCCAGATAAATTGATGAAATTTGAAGAGCTTATTTTCACTACTAATATCTTCAAACTGACTAAAGGATTTCTAAAAATATTCATTGCATTTTTTTAGCATTCAATATTATTTTAAAAATTGCTTTTTATATTACAACTTTTTTTTATTAACATAATTTAAAGTTGATGCAAGAATTTAAAGATTCATAGATTCGAAACGAATCGATTGACCTATGATATCAATACATTTTATTAAAGAGTAGGGAAGTTATGATAATGCATAATATTTGAAAATACGGGTTTTTATAGTAAAACTTTTGTCTTTAACATAATTCGAAGTTGATGCAAAAATAAAAAAGAATCGATTGACCTATGATAATAATACATTTTATTAAAGATTAAGGGAGATATGCTCATTTATATTATATTAAAAATCGATTTGTACAGTAAAAATTGTCTCATTATCATAATTTAAAGTTGATGTGAAAATAGAAAAGATGTGTTGATTCGAGACGAATCGATTGAATTACAATATTGATACATTTTATTGAACATTAATGAAGCTATGGTAATATTAATTTTTTTCATTTAATTTAAATATAATTTAAAAATAATTATAATTTAATAATAGTCTGTATGATTTATCATTGCATTTGAAAAAATTTTTGTATTATTTTGTATTTTTTGTAAATTTCTATTCTTTAATTGATGAAAATGAAAAATTTAGTTTGTCTATTATTTAAAAAATTACAAATTCGACCTTTATGAGGAAGCATTTTTTTCATTCCTTTTTTTCATAGTTTGTGTCGTTTCTCCAAAAATTATTTTTTTTAATTTTTAATGTTTTTTACGAATAAAACAAAAACTACGCATTCTATGAAAAAGAAGTCATAACAAATTTGAAGTTTTTTTTTTATGAACAACATTTGCTTCATATTTTTTTTCTCAGCTTGAGTCAATTGTCCAAAAAGTTTTATTTTTTATTTTTATTGCTGTTTTTTACGAACTAAAAAAAACTACGCGTCCTATCGAAAAGTGATTATCAACAGATTTGTAGGTCTTTTTTAAATACACAATTTTTTTCAATTCATCTTTTTTCGCATCTGGTATAGTTTGACCGCAAAATGGAATTTTTTATTTTTCTTCATTTTTTGTGCCATGAAAATTTGAATTTTTGATTTTTCAAGAAAATTCTCAAAGTTGTTATGACACTCTTATAAGGTGTTCAGAAATCAATGTTTTTCTTCCCTTGACTTTTTTTTATATCAAGCGTTGTTTGGCTTAAAATTTTCCTTTTCGTTTTTTTTTATTTTGTAAATTTAGAAACTCTGGTAATTTGTTTTTCATCGAAATAAAGTCATCATGATAAATTGATCGCCTTTTTGAATACTACGAACAGTCGTACATAGAATTTTCAAATTCTAAGAAAAGTGGTCGCAAAAATTTTGAAAATGCTCGAACTTTTCAATTTTTATCCAAAATAGCTGGCTAACTTACTCTACCTTCATTTTAAGGTAGTAAAAGAGTATACCAAAGGCCAATCCAATCTGTAAATTCTTTCGAAAGTTATCGTGCTAAAAAAAAACTAAAAATCTACAAACACACTGAACACTAACACACAGACACATTCGCGAAAACCGGTTTTTCGGGTTCAGAGGATCTGATAACGTGGATATTTGACAAAAACGGTGAGGGGGGGGCGAATTTTACACAAATCTAATACCTTCTCTGATGAGAATGTAAAAAGAAAAGGCGTTCCGTGAATGGTTCCCAAAATTGAAGTATTTTAACGAATTCCATTTCAAAAAATTACATGTGACTTCCCGGGAAGCATTCTATTACAAAAGATTCTAAGTTTTTTCTTAGGACTGTAAGACACGTTTTTGAGATTTCAAGAAGTGTCACTTGATTTAAAATGTTAAAAGGGAAATCACGATTATATATCAAAAGTCGCGGAATTTTATTAGATTTCTCAAGATTTTTAAAGATTAAAAAAAAGCGATTTAAAATAAATTAAGAAACATGAACCGCTTTTAAAGGATTACTGCTCATATGGCAGGGAGACTGATGGGGTTTGACAGGACACAAAGGATTAGACCGTATTATAAATGTATATAAGATTATAAAGGATTCGAGAAACATTTCAAATATTACAAAAGATTTCATAGGGGTTCAAAGTAGTGGGACAAAATAACAAGACATTTCATAAAGTATTAAAAAATCTAATGTTCCAAATAATAATACTGAGCTTATACTTTGTAAGAATTCGACACTTTAAAATTAAGTACGTTTTTCATATAAAGTCAAAACAAAAACTCAGTGTAGATCCAACAAATGTTTCATTATTCTACAGATCAACAGATTTCTACTCCAAGAATATGAACATCAACTTAAGGTTAGGTCAAGAATAAAGAAGTATTAGAAGTGATACAAGAAAAAAGCAATTTGAACATATGAGTTAGCTTATTCTTAGAAAAGGGCCTATTTATCACAAATACTTTGTTTAGACATAAAATGATCCATATGTATACTTGGCGTAAAGGAAATAGCCACAGTATAATTTACTTCGTAATTGCGGATGAAAGACTAAGAGAACTATTAAAAGATACAAGAGTCATGAGGGGTTCTTAATGCAATAGTGATCATTACCTTCTAGTCTCCAAAATAAACTTAGGTCAGGGACGAAGAAGGAAAATAACCAAAAAATCGAAACAAACGCGAATCCAGATTAAAAATTTACAGAAACCGGAAGTGCGAATACATTTTCAAAATAAGATAAACGAACGCATAGATAGCGGAACTTGGGAGGCGCTCATAAGCAATAAGGATATCGCAGGCGTTTGGACTATGTTACGGGATATCATTATTAAAACTACGACCGAAGTGTGTGGTACGGCGGTTGTAGGAAGAAAGTCTGGTGATGCATGGTGGAATGATGAAATTAAGTCAGCCCGACAAGAAAAGAAAGGAGCGTAAAAGAGAACCTTGAACATCACAAGTCTTAGCGATCAGGAGAGAAATAGACTTGAAAATGATTACAGACACAAAAAAAGGAAAGTTGAACGACTAAACAAGGAAAGTAAAGATATAATCAGAACAGAAGAAGAGAAAAAAATACAAAACGACTTTGAAGGAAGCATGAAACTATATTTAAAGAAATTAAGAAAAGTAAAAGTACAGAGTTTGTCAGCATGAGAAACAGCAAAGCTGAAATGATATATGATACAGACGGGATATTAGACGCTTTGAAAGGCTCTTTTAGAGATATAATTAAGAACTTGAAAAATGCTAACCTTACAGGTTGTGCGAATTGATAAACTTATGTATCTAGATGGGAGAAGTCCCAAACGATTGGTGAAAAGCAATTATAGTACCAATATACAAAAGGAAGGGAGATAAAAGAAACTGCAATAATTACAGAGGTATCAGCTCATGAAGTGCCGTAAGTAAAATATACTCAAAAATACTTATCCGCAGAGCAATGAAAATAATAGAAGGAAAGATATATGAAGTCCATAGTGGATTTATGCCGGAAAGATTATGTACGGATCAAATAATTAGCTCAAGGCAGATCACAGAAAAAATGTTTGAAAGTAGGAAAGAAAGTTTTTTGTGCGTTTGTTGACCCAGAAAAAGCATTTGACAAATTGGATAGAAGTAAACGTTGGGAAGTCCTCAAAGAGTACGGAAATAGCATCACACTATCATCTGTCACGTGCGAGAAGCTATTCCATTCGTTTGAAGTTTGTAATATTCGACTATACAGCTGAATATAAAACTTCTCGCACTTGTTACACAACATATACTATTTCGTTCCATCAATCCACCTTTCAAGAGTTGTCATCGGAAGGTTTTGAATCAATCATTGATTACCCTACCAATACTATTTATAAGTGATTACTCTCAATCCTAACTCCATCTTTCTCGGCCCCTCGAAACGGCCATAATGGTGAATCAAGATCAATGACTCTTGCATGGCCCTAAAGCCTAAATGCGTCGCAGAAGGAGTCAGATTGACAGCGTTCGACTGGAGAAGAGGATTCTCTCTGTGTGTCTTGGTCCTTCTACCCGTCTTTGTCCCTTCTGCTGGTTGTCGTACCCAGGTTGTTTATTTGGTCGAACTCTAAACATTGTCTTGTTGAGGGACTGCCCTTCTAAGCGAAACCTGACTCGCGTTCGGAAACCGGGACGGCGTTTCATTTATTCAAAGTAAGTTATGGCGATCGGCAGAGCTACTATATTACGAAGAGCGGATACCATCTCTCTTTCTCCCTCTCTCATCTCTATCTTTCTCTCTTGGTCTCCTCACACATTGTGCAGTCTATCTCCCTCACCCTAACGCTCTTAGGCTCATAGTCCATTTCCAGGTAAGATATTCATCTAATTCCACACGATTAGCTGACCGCAGAGTGGACGACCGAATAGCAATGCTCTCCTTCTGTAGTGGAGGACACTTTTCAAGCACGTGGACAGCGGCTACTAACTCCTCCATGACCAGCTAATCCGTTATGGTGCACGCATGGTCACGTCGGAACTAACGAGACTTTGACGTTCGAAATGTGAAATTATGGTCTGTGGGTAAGGACCTTTCTAGAGAATTTGATTTTATGGGCCCTATTAGTTATCTGGGTATAGAAATGATGACAAAAACAATAGGTAAAAATCAGGAAAGGTTTTCCCAAGGTGGGTACTGGGTTTATAAAACAAAAATAGTTAATTGAGTAATGAGCACCTGTCATTATCAGAATATATCTCTGATATAGGGACACTAGACACTACCGTGCGAAACAATAAAATCGTTAACTAGATTCAGGGTCGAACTGAGATATAAACGCAAATGATTTTTTCTAAACCAAGAAAGAAAACAGTGTGTCTTCTAACAAATGACGCTGCACTGTTCGAGCTCATGTAATTACCGGTTCTTGCATTTCTGTATTGCTAGTTACAGGTCTTTTATTCTCTATAACTCGGAATTTTGCAGATGCTTTCGGTATAAAATTGTTTATTAGAACCCTTATTGCCGCTATTTTAATACAAAGTTAACAGTTTTCTTGTTTTTTTTCGGCAGAGCATTATTCCAAATTAGCCTTAATTAATCTTGTTTCAGCAGCCTTGAATTTAGATACCTATTACCAAAAAGTCACAACTAACATTTTCCTCTTCTCTATTTCCAGTATCTGAATAATATAAACGTTTATTTCAAGAATTGAAACGACTGGAAGAGATATATTACTAGAAGGGTAAGTCATTCAATTTCTAGGCACGAACAAAAACACAATATGTTGTCCTCAGATGTCATTCCACATCCTTCCATAAATAGATTTCGAAACTCGAATATATTATTTTTAAAAACACGTTTGTTGTTCTCGAACAGAATATTCCTCAATGCTCTTCAACAATCTAGAATCGTGTTGATTACTCTATTCTGTTTCTGAAATTATCTGTAAATTCTGGGATGCTCTTAACGTTCCTAACATAATTTGGAATATTCAAAAATGTTCTAGACGTTTCAAGAATATTTTTCAAGCTTGTAGTATATTTTGTGACGTTTGGAATTTGTTCAATCTGAATACTGTAGAATCTTTTCAGATTTTTCAAAATATACTTCCAGTTCTAAAATTATCGGAAAATTTTCGAACGTTCTTCACATTTGTAGAATATTATCGAATGGATTATTCTAGAATCCTGAAATGTATCGGAAATTTCTAAACACTTTTTGAACGCTTTAGAGTGTTCCAGAATATTCTAGGGCGTTCTCAAATTTTTTTTAGCTTTCTTACGCCCTAAAATTCTTTGTCAATTATCAAACGTGCTCGACATTTTTAAGATATTCCTATATGTTCTTGAATAGAATGTTCAACCATGTTCTTTTGGAATACGGAGTTTGGAATATTCTGGAATTTTTCTAGAAAGATTTGAAATTATTATAGATTTTTTTATCAATACTAACATCTAATGACTTTTATAAAATAAGGGATTTGACACCGTCGAAATCTATTAAACAAATGGAATGGTACAGTTTGTGTTGCTCACGTTCTTATTTCCATAATCACAGAAAACCCCTGTGATTTTTTGTATTCCAACTTCAGATTGTTTCGGTGCAGCGTTTTAATCCACGCGAAGATCAAATTTACCTGCTGTAAGATAAATTTGAAAGCTGTGTAAAACAATTGATTGCAATTTTTATAAATAGAATAATTTTTATCGATTTACGGATAAATAATTAAACATAACCGGGAATATGAAAAATGAGTTGTTGTAGAGCTATGTATAAGAATAAATTTTTTTTTTTTTCAAATGCATTTTTCTCTGAAACTGGTGAAGATATTTCAAATATACTTTTTTATCAAATGAAAGATCTTCTCGAGCATTATCAAAATATGTATGTGACTTAATCTGAACTTCATCAAAATGGTGAGAAGTGAAGGAAGAATGAATAATGCTCTAATAAAATTAACGGTTGTATGGTCTTAATTTTCACGAAACCAAACGATTTTCTCATTTTCCCATTCTACGGAAAAAATTGAATTAGTGTCTGACAATAAAACTTTTTCTATCAGGGTGGACAGTAGAGAAATATAAGCTCGTAGACGAAGTGAAATCAGGTGCATCAATAAAGTCTATTTTACAGAAATACGTTATCTCTCAGAATACGTACAATGAATATTTAAAGAAGAAATATTCGAAAACAAGTGATAATGTTGTAACAGCAAAATTTTTATTCTTATTTCAGCCCGATATTTAGTTGACCTTCGTTTCAGACAAATTGAATGCATACCATGCATAAAGTAGGAAAGTTTGTTTTGATGTTATGTTTGGAGTGTTAAACCTTTTTTAACGATTCATTTATAAACATTTATCATTTGGAAATAAAATGGTGAAGCTTTTCAAGGATGTTATTGTGACCATTTAAAATGAAAATAATTTAAATTCTAATTTACGAAGTGTTGAGTCAAAAAATTTTTATTTTTCAGTTTTCAGTGTTTCTAGCTTGAAATTGCCTAAAATAATGTAATTTTGAACATTTTAAAGTACATTGATTGATTCTTTAATTAGAGAATTGGAAATGATAACACGGATTTATTTTACTTTCAGTACCTTCTATTTTCTACGTGTAAATAATTGATAATCCGAATACAACATTTTTAAAATCAAAAACTTAAACTTCAATTTGAGAAGTTTAAAATTCAAGAGTTGCACTTTGAGTGCTTTAATTTGTAGTTTATTCTTCATTCCGTCAAATGAAAAAATGTTTAGCTTCAGAGTTTGAATCTTTGAATTTCATTGATCGTGAAAAATGTTTGCGAACCGGAACAAAACCGGGAAATGACCGGAAACTTTTTTCTTTGATTAAAATGGCCACCCTGTTATATCTACGTACATACTTATGAATCGGTACTTTGATAAAGTTTGATTTTCGAGCACAAACATTTTCACGTTCATTATGATATTATAAAACCAAAATGGCAAAAATACAAAGAAATTACGAATGCGTACTGTATCTTCTATGTTCACACGTCTGTGTTTCCATTTTTGGGTAAAATAAATTTTGGGAGAAATGACATGCTACCCAATTTGTCAGCAATTCTCACTGGTAGGGAACCCTTGGTCACTACACCCTTGGCAAATCCACTCCCATTGATCAAGGACATGGCCGATCCATACTGTCCCATTAATATGAAGCATCTTGGATTTTTTCAGCATAAGCTTCATATTCTTTTCCCATGAAAAGTATTCTTATTTAGGTTTGATTTATTTTACTTAGAGTACAGTTTTATTACGAATTCTTTGGGAACATTTGTATCATTTTGATCTTGAAAAAATCCTTTGATATGTCCATTTCTAGCTCTAATTGGCGAACGATCTCTTACATTAGAATTTGCCATAATTTACAATTGCACTTTCGCAAAAATTTGTATTAAAATCTTTCAATATCTCCCCTTTTTTTGGTAAAAGTTTGGCAGCAAAGACACATTTCTACCACGAGGAAAGCGTAGAAACACACTTCTACAAGTTCATATTGAAAAGATAGCTGTAACGTGATTCGCGGAGGACGGACCATCAAAACAGTGCTGCCAACCTACTCCAAATTTTAAAGAAAAAATTCAATTCTGATCTTTACCGTAAGCTTATTTATATTTTATCACTTTCAAATGGAGTTCTAATTCAATTACATTTTTAAGTAAACTAATTCTAATTGTTATAGTAAGTGAAAATAGTCTAGAAAATATTCTATTCGTTCCATTTCATTTATTTCCTATTTTATATTTTTTTAGGTTAGGCTCGACTCTGTAAATTTCGGTATTAAGCTGGCAACAATTTTGAAATTATTAAATATTTTCGGTGAATAATTTAATTTAAAGAATTTTTTAATTCTTATTTTATGATATAAATATATAAGCCATTTTTAATTAATATTATAAACATTTTTATGTATTAACTTTTAAGTAAAATTGTTTTAGTCATTAATTCAAACATAAGGAATGAAGAATTCGCTTATCGTGTTTTTGAAAAGTGGAATTTCTCACTTTCAATTATGAAAACTTCGTCTCTCAATATTTCAAAGTACCTCTTTTCTTATTCCAGAACTAATTAGTGTCGAAAGTTTATTTTACTTATTTATCTGCTAAGTTATTATTATATTTATTTTATTTTTTACATTTTCTTTCATTTGTAAAAACATTTTTAACTCTATTTTTAACTCTAAAGATTTAATTTCTAAAATTGTATGTAAAAATTGTTTTTAACGATTATTTACATCTCATATGTGTAAAATAATTTTTAACTCTGAAGTTTTAATTTCTAAAATTTTATGTAAAATTGTTTTTAATGGTTATTTACATCTAGTATTTGTAAACATATCTTTAACTCTAAAGTTTAAATTTATAAGATTTTAAGTAAAAATTGTTTTTAACGATTATTTACATCAGCCCTATGCATTGATGTTAGTTCACGCAGTTTCTTGACGTAAGCTGAGTTGTAGGTGGCGCTGGGTGGCATGTAAACCTGAATTTGTCAACAAATACATGGCAGATGTACAGGCTGGCTATGTTTTTTACCATTTTTATTTAATTAGAAAGTGTTTTGACACATGATTTTGATTCTAAATTATTGGGAAAATTAAGAAGGAAAGAGACTCCCCAAAGGAAAAGAAACTCAAGAACACGGGAATAGTGAAAAGGAAAAAAAAGCGGAAACCAGTGTATAGCTCCGGGATGTACTTCGGGTTATGATTCAAATCCTACGAAAGTAGGTATTTTTCTTGTGCCAAAAGGTAAAGAAAATGTCAAACTATGCCAGAAAGCAAAACGACGCGACGACACAATTTTTAAATCGGGTCATGAAATGTGTCAGTTGCATTTTGCCCCGAAAGATATTTTATTGGAACGAGAAGTAAAAGTAGCTGATGGAAGAACTGATGTCTTCGGAGTAGTAAGTTTATGGTGTTTATTTTTAATTTAAAAACTTATACAATTTATTTTCTTTTTCTTCACATAAACTTATTTTAAAGTAAAATAAATATTGTATTTCTAATTTTCTTTGTTAATTGGATTTAGAGGTTACTCAGTAAAAATAAACTAATTGAGGCGACTTGCGGTGAATGAACATTTTGGAATTCGCCCGAATTCTGTTTTCTGATTCGTTTAAATGAATTCAGCCAGCGCGGATTGAATGAGTTTCAATTCGTTTTAATTCGTGGTCAAGGTCATTTCGAAAAAAATCAATAAAAATTGTATGCCTCGAGACTCGAACCAGTGATCCTCAGTGTATAAGTTCAGAGGGCGACCACTGAGCTACGGGACTCATTGCTATTTATTTACAAAGGATCCTTTATGCCCAGCGCGTTGATTGTAGCTTACAAATTCGATTGAATAGGTCAGCCTTTAACTGTGTTCGTGCTGATGAATTCAGACGAATCGGAGCTTGACTTTAAATCTGGTGAATTAAAATGAATTGGCTGACACTGAAGTTGATTCATGCTATCACATTCGAATGAATTAGGTCCCCTAAAAATTGTTCACCGAATTCGGACGAATAGCAGATTTGAAGATTGAATTACTCATTTCCGAATTTAGAAGAATTCATTGCCTGCTCCAAATCGAGATTGTCGCAAAGCGAGATTCACGGAGGCTCTAGCGAATTCATCTCAATTCGCCAAAATTAGTTTCTTTTTACTGGGAAGAGACCTTCTCCTAAAAATGGTCAGAAAAGATGAGATTATTGGCAAAGGAGCGTTCCTTGACAAAGCCGCAGAGCAGGCGGCCGAGACCCTTGCCGTGAATCTTAACATGATTTTATACGCACCTAAGCGGTAAAATTATCAAGAATTCAATGTAATAATATAACCTAAAATTACCTTAACCCAATACATTGATTCCCTCTCTCAGACACTTTGTTTGGCGATAGAAATTAGAACTAGTCATAGGGAAGCAAGAGTTTGAGACTGTCAGAGTCTTTGTCGCTTCAATATCCTAAGCATAGCAAAGATGACGCAACTCGGTCTTCCCCTAAGCGCCTAGCCTCTCCATCTTCCCCGATAGAAGGAGAGGAAAAGAGACTCGGGCGAAAGTGACAGAGGGGGCACAGTTTCCGCTACTGCGTTGCTCCCCTATACAAACGCCCTGCGTTAGCACGTAAGTCAGTCCATCGCGGCCTCCGGACCGTGGAAATAACCCAGTGTATCTAGTCCGGAAAATTTTTTTTTTAGCCAATCTATTCTTGGTGCTCTTACTCTAGACCCACTTCCAAAAATACGCCCTCATTCCTTTTCCACCCACCGCCTGCTGGTAAAATACAGCAAGCAGTTTCTCATCTCCCTTTCCATCCACCACCTGCTGGTACAATGCAGCAAGTGGGTTGCCTTCCTCTTTTCGACCCACCGCCTGCTGTTGAAATACAACCAGCTGTTTCTCAACCCCTTTTCCAACCACCACGTGCTGGTAAAATACAGCAAGAGGATTGCCTCCTAGTTTCCACCCACCGCCTGCTGGTAAAATACAGCAAACTGTTTCTCAACCCCTTTTCCACCCACCACCTGCTGGTAAAGTACAGCAAGTGGGTTGCCTCTCTCTTCTCCACCCACCACCTGCTGATAAAATACAGAAAGCTGTTTCTCATCCCCTTTTCCACCCATCGCCTTCTGGTAAAATACAGCAAGTGAATTGCCTCCACCTTTCCACCCACTGGCTGCTGGTAAAGTACAGAAAGCAACCTCCAATCTCATCACACATTTTCATTACCATTTTCCGTCTCCTTCAGCCCCACCCTCCCATTTTTTCGCTGTGACTCTATACCGCCATTCCTCAATAATTTCTTGACACGCTGCCAAGAGTTACTACACTGCACTACGAACCTTTTTTTTCACCCCTATCACCTTAAAAGAACACATACTATCCAGGTGCTTTTCTCACGCGGGAACGACGTATCTCTACAGATACAATGCGGCCCTAAGAGAACTTTCAACGATCTTTGTGACTCTTATGATGTTGGCCGCGACCCTGCCCTGCCGAACGCTCCGAGAGAGATAGAGTCAATTGGCCTGACATCGTTGTCGAGGACTTGAAGAAACGAACTACATTCGTGACTGAATTCTTGGCTCCGGCCGACTGCAACATCATAGCCAAGGAGAAGAAAAAGAGGGGAGGTATCGAGACCTTAGAAGGGAGCTGCGGCGACTGTACCCAGGATATTCGTTTAAAATAATTTTCCTTATGATCAGTGCTCTCGGAGATGTAAAGAAAAGTAACTAAAGAACGCTTATGTACTAATAAATTTTTACAATTACAAAAACAAAACAATTTTTGAAAACAAATTTTGTAGTAGTGAAAATTTACTTTTACATAAACATTCCTCACTTCCTTTTCTCTATTTTTCCCAACCTTCAGTTTGATATCTCATCTCGTGTTAAATTGGTATGATCTACAAAAAAATGTCGGCATAGTAGATATCGGATGAGTGTCACATGCCCTTAATATCATTAAAATCACCAAAGTTATGAATGTTGAAAGAAAAAGGACAAAAATGTTCAATTTGGATTATCTTCTAAGTTTAAAAATTTTTTCAACAATTATTTTAGGGTTTTTCTTTTAAAACCTAAGAGAACAGATACTAGAATTGTCATCAAAATGACTAACAATAGCTGAAATTCCTCACATGATTTGACATGGAATCGCTCACTTACCATATATTAACAATTCAGTTTCTGCAAGTTTTTGTCCACAATAATAAATATTTTTCACTGAAACTTTGGGAAATGGCGAGAAACGTTTCAGATCAACGTTTCAATCAAAAAGTTTGTCAGATTTCTTTATATTTAAAGTTTTGATGACATCCATATATATCGCAAAATCAATTGCCATTTTTAACGCAAGTTTTGACAAAAAGTTTCAATATATACTATTTATGTTTCTGGTAGGATTCATATTTTTCATCTTAATTGACGTTATACATTTAAATTTCATTTAATAAATTATAACTTAATTTACAGAGGGACTTTCTGATGAGGATTATATAAACGCGTACCAATTAAAACTGCCCTACGTCGCGCTGAATCCTACTTTCATCTAGATATGTTTTAGAATGGAAAACTGTTGAATCATCAAAACTTCGAATGCCTAATTTTTTCGAAAAAAAAAGAAAACAAATTATCAAAGAATAAATCAATCGTTTTTAATTCAATCATGCCTTATAATTGGAAGGGTCTTATCGCATAAGGGTCTAATTTACTCACCTATAATTTTTTTTGGATAAATTCGATTTGGAAGTGGGTGAATTAACAATTTGTACTAGTATGAGGTATTTAGTTCTACAAAATTATTTTAAAAAAATTCAATATAAATAATCATGCAGGGTTGCAGCAGAATTTTTTATAAAAATATAGCTGAATTAGGAATGTTAAAACTCTAAATATGGCGCTAATGCAATAGGATTAATTTTGACAGAGGTTTGAAATTTAAAATTGATTTAACAGTTTACCTTCGAATTGAACAGATTATAAGGGCCTATTTCAAAGTAAAATACGTGGAATTAACAACAAAACAAGATTCTTAAACCCCTGACTCGAATTTTTCAAATAAGATGATTGAAGTTTACGATCCCAGTAAAAAGAAACTAATTCAGGAGGATTGCAGCGAATTAACATGTTTAAATTCGCCCGAATTTGGCTTTCTGATTCGTTGAAACGAACTGAGCCAGCGCAAATTGAATGTGTGTCAATTCGCCTTAATTCGTGGTCAAGGTCATTTCGAACAAAAATTAATAAAAATTGCATGCCTCAAGTTTCGAACCAGCGATACCAAGTGTATAGGTCCAGAGGAGGGCCGCTGAGCTACGGGAATCAGTAATATATATTTACAACAGATCCTATATGCCCCTGCGCGTTAGTTATACATTAAGAATTCAGTTGAATAGGTCAGTTTTTAACTGTATTCGCGCTGGCGAATTCTGGCGAATTGGAGCTTGACTTAAAATCTCGCGAATTAAAATGAATTGGCCGACACTGAAATTGATTCGTGTTGACACATTCAAATGATATTTGAAGACTATATCACTCTTCACGAATACACACACATAAAAAACAAGAAAATTGCCATCACGATTGCTGGGACTAAGGTCACGATTACTGGGATGTTTACCTTAATTGCATAAATTAGAAAAAAATAAGACTTAAAAATCAGAAGCCAGTGTGTTTTAAAAATTGAAAAATTAGTTTAATTCAAAAGAAAACTAAAACGTAAAGTCTAAAAGTATCTTTAAAAATAAGTAAAAACTTCCGAGAAAGCTTACTTTATTTGAATTTATCAATATTTGTAAAAACATTGAAATGTGTTTACTTTATTGAATGGAAATATAAATAAGATACTTCAATGTCAGAATTATTGAACACTATGTAATTTTAATTGTTTCTTTGAATAAATCAGGGTGACCGCTGGACCGGGAAACGGGGGGATGATCGGAATTTTTTGAGAGCGGGAAATGACAGTGAATTTATTTTTTGACTCGGATTTTTACAACTTTTTAAAAGAAAAAACTATCTAATCTTTTGGAAAATCACCAATTTTATATCCCAAGATATAGAATGAAATTTAAAATAAGTTTGATTTCAAATTTTTTTCAAATGCTATGTTGAGTTGTTAACTTTTTCAATTATGGAATCATTCAGTTTATAATGTGTAATTACAAAATCATTACCATCAAATTTTTTGATTTTACATCTTCATTTTTAAGGGTACATTTTCAATTAAAAGAATGTTAAAATGCAATTTCGAAGACTTACACAATACAGGATTAATATCTTTTGAAATTGAAATTTTTTGACAAAAAATGTTTTAATGTAATCAACTTCAAATGTTTCGAACCTTTTAATATTTTCTTATAAGGGTTGACTCGGGAGTAGAAATAAGGAATCTTATTTTTGTTTTGTTTATAAAATCATATAATGGGATTTATTCATCCAATAAAATCGAAACACATAAAAATCTTAATCTCAGTAAATTCTCTGAGCGCTCTCAGTCTATTCTCTAAACATATCTCTTTGGCTAAAGACTCGTAAGTCTGCTTTAATCCTCAAAACTATTTCCTATCTTTTAGGCTCTCAATTCTATATTTTATAGATATACATAAAATAATTCATATAGGAATTGACTCGCACATAGAGTTCAATTTTATTTCTATTTTTGTATTTTTCTTTTACTTTTGTTCTCAAAATCTACTCTTCTTAATCTGCAGTGGAATCTTTCACCCTGGAAATATGCTTTAAAATCGCATGGGAATTTTTATTCAAAGTTCTAAGTGGAGTATTCTCACACTTGACAAAGTTTTCTCAAATCACATATATATTTATTTCAAATATCGAAAGTGGAGAATCTCGCACTTATTCGCATTCTATAGCAACGTATTACAACGATGGCTGCTGAGGATTGCTCTCTCTTACGAGGCATTTACTGTAAGCGATCTTAACAGTTTAAGTACAAGGTTTCAAGAATAAATTCTCTATCCAGTTCTCGTCTGCTGCTAAGATGTTTAGAAGAGATAATTATAAGTCGAGTGAAAGTGCTGAAAATTCTCTTACTCAGAATTATAACTTCCTAGCTTTCAGGAAATTTCTTGTAGAAGATCTAGGACGTCGCCCATATTAACCTCGTGCATCGAAGGTGAGGATGTCGTTTTCTATCTGTATATTAGGCTTCGACGATACAATAGACTAACCGCTTACGTCAGATAGGAAACTAGAGTAATTCGACACCCGGTGTCAGGAATACAATTCCTTAGCCTGTCTCTGGGTTACTCCGTGTACATCGCGCTCGCCAGCGAGCCCCCCAATTGCCGTTTCTGGTCTCAGCAGTCAGTTTTATAAGATCGCAACCCCCTACGCGGGGTTAAGATGCGTGGGTGGAGCGATTGCGACTGCGCGATCTACTTGCGCCTGGCTCTAAGGCCCATCCGCGGCTAAGTAAGAATGGTTGCAAGATACAGGGGGTAAGCCGTGTACGTTACAACTGCCCCCCAGTTGAATTCAAATTTTTAATACGGAAAGTAAAAAAGAAAAATTTTTTATTCAAATCGCAAAAAAATTTTTTTTACAATATCCATTACCTGCTTTCACTTGATAATCCGACATAATTTTAAAACGGGATGGTTAATGTAAAAATAATCCTGAAGGTTATCATAATCTGCCTCCTAATTGATGGTTGATCTAACTCGTCGTATTCTGGTTACCATTCCCTGCAGTCCTGCATGAAAAACTTTCGATGGGGCAGACTCTTCTTCCTGAGTATCGAGGCCGTAATTTTCTCGTTCTTATGAAACCGAGTCTTGGGTCCTTCTTCAGTCTTGAGAATATCAGCATACACCTTTTCTTGTCTGCTTGAGGATTTCTTCACTATCTCCCTTCTTTTCAAAGGTCGGTTTTCTTCTTCTTCTTTCATCAGGCCCAAAGGATCTACGGAGGTAGTTCGTCAGATGCTTGTACCTGCTTCATCTTTCTCCACAGTTTCTACTTGCCGTACTTTGTACTGTACTGGCAAATTTCCTCTGTAAGAAAATTGCAGTATGTTAATCTCCTTGTAGTTTATGTTTTCATAGGTTTCTGGTGGTTCCTCCTTTTGAAAGATTTCCTCGCTAGTTCTATGCATCTCCAGTCTAAGGAAAACATCCTTTTCTGTGTTGGTGTTTCTTTTCCTCACACTTTTCATTATTTTCTGTGTCTGAGTCGTGATATTTGTGGTGTTGGCTTCAGTAGTGATCTTTGTTCTTGATTTTGTTATCTTTCTGGGTTTTCCATAGAGAACTTTATAACAATTCTCTATGGAAATGGTGTGACTTAAATTTTTGTCTTCTATAGGACTTTGAGTGGCGACACTTCTTCCCCTGTCTTCTAGTAGACAAGTCTGCGTGGCGATTTCTATACTGAAGAGCTCTAGCTTTTGGGAAATTTTGCTTCGGATCGAATCTCGAAGAGTACTGACTTTTCTTGATTTTCATTTTTGGATGATAGTTGCAGCCCTCTTCTTTTCACCCCTTTCCCCTCCAAGGGCATAATCACTAGCGTCTGTTTCTAAAAAAATTCTTTCCTAGCATCTGGGAAGTATAATAGAGATGACTCACAATACAAATGATTAATATCTTCTAAACTTTCTTGTATTTTATGATTCCAGTCCCATTTAGCACCTTTCTTGATTAAAGTGAGAAGAGGTACAGTTTTCTCCGCGTGTTTTTGACTGAATTTAGAATAGAAGTTGATCAGCCCCAAAAAACCTCGCAACTGCTTTATATTTTTCGGCGTGGGGAATCCTCGAATTTCTTTGAGCTTCTCAGGATCTGGACTAATTCCATCAGTCGTCAATATAAATTCTAGGAATTTAGTTTCTATCTTGAAAAAGTCTGATTTTTCAAGATTCAACGTAATTCCTGACATACTCAGTCTTTCCATAAGTTCTTATAGATGTTGCAAGTGTTGTTTGTTTGATTCCGATGTAACTAAAGTATCATCTAAGAATGTGATAATATGATCTCCAATCCCTCTCAGCGTGTGCTCTGCTGGTTCAGAACATTCCCAGTCTTCTTCCATAATTTCGTTAAGTTTCCTTGCATCCAGACATAAGCGAACTGAACCGTCCTTTTTTACCACGGTTACGAGGGGATTTATGTATGGACTATTTGATCTCTGTATCACACCCGTTTCCATCATTCGTTGAATTTCTTCATCCGCTTTTTCACGATCAGCTAGAGGCACAGGATAACTTCGTGCAAAAAAAGGTTGATTGTCTTTAATTTTTAGAGTGTACATAGGTCGTTAACAATCCTGGTTGTTTGCGAAATACATGCTTGTATTTTTCTAGAATTGCTCTTAATTGCTCAAGCTCTTCTTTTTTTTAGTCCAGTTTCCTCTAGTTTCTTGTTAATCTCTTCTTCCGTTATTTCAAAAAAGTTGTTTGATGTTTGAAGCTGATTAATATAAACCATGTTGATTAGATTGACCTCTTCTTCCTCATTCGCGCACATTAGTTGTATCTTCGGTGATCCTTTTAGTCCTGAGAAAATAACTTCTTTTTTATCAAAATTGATGTGGCTCTTCAGTTCTTCGAGAATATCAATACCGATAATACATGGTCTAGTTAACGCTGGTACTACCATAAAAATTATTTGTATTTATTCTGAGATGCAGGTAACTTCTGCCCCTGTATCTCTTAGTGCTTTTGTTGGTATCCCACCTAGCATAATATTGGCAACTTAACATTTGGATTTCTTCTTTGTTGCTGTTTCGTCTATTTCTGCCTGATAATCATATAATCCATTTACCAGACAGACAATATCAATATTTTCTTCTTTTCCTTCCTCTTCATTCAAGAGTTCTTCCCGAGGATCATACAACTCTTTAATTTGGGGTGTGATTTCGTCAGCCGCGTCTCTTATTTGTTCTTTTATTAAGAGCGCGGCTCCTCCCCGTTTCCCGTCTCATTCAATGTTGACAGGTGATCCTCTTCTCCTTCTATGACTTCTTTCTCTGGGCTTACATTAAGGTTTCTTAATTTGTATGAAGCTAGTGTTTGGCTTCTCCATGTCCCCCTTCATGAGGGCGGTTCTGCCCCCCTGACCATGCAGCGCGTGGCTGGGCCGTGTTTGGTTGTGCCCTTCCGTATGCATTTTGAATGGCAGGTATCGTGTTATAATTTCCACCTCTTGGTTGTTGCCCCCCACTCCAAGGCACTCTCCAGTTGTGCTGGCCAGTCTGCTCTCCTCTGCATCCTCCATTTTCTCCCATTTTCCGAGCCTTAATATCTGGATTTTCTATACGCCCAGTATTTACGTGTCCAATCCGGTCGAAGTTTTCCAGTAGCTCAATGAGTTGCTCTATTTCTTGGATTCCTCTACCTATAATTGCGTATTTTGTTTCCTCATTAAAGTGTCTTACTAACCGAATTCTAATTTTTTTCTAATGTTATGTTGGGTCTGCTCACCCCAGTATCGTTTGAGAAATTTTTTTTCGAAGGTTTGGAGGTTCCTCACATCATTCTTCACTATCTGCCACCAATATAAAGCTGGCCCAGATAGTGATCTTTCGATCAAATAATGGATTTCATTTTCTTGTGGTTGTACTGCGTCCCAGTACTGCCTCATTTGGTTGATGTAAGATATAGGGCTTTTGTCTCCTTCAAATTCTGGTAGTATATACTGAATGTGAGTCCTTCGCAGGTTCTCCTCCCGCTCGCAGCTTCTTTGACTGCTCGTTGCATAACGCGGCTCCTCTCGTAGGTTGAGTTCCGCTGTATTCTTTCCCCATTCACGCGTTCTATTCCTCGCTCGCTGTGAGAGTCGGTCCATTTCGGTTTCCATTTGCTGGATTTTTTCGAAGTAGAGCGTCTCTCTTTCACCTTCTTTTCTATCTCTATTTTCTATTTCTTCTTGGATTTTATTATTAATCCTCCCTTCTACTTCTTTTAGCAAATCTGCTATTGCTTGTAGCGATATTGTGGATGTCTCTTGATCCTTATTTATTATTGTTAAGTCTGAACTCCCTTGGATTTCTTCATTATTCTCTTCTGTTTCTCCCATCATGGATTTCCTCGTCTTGGGCCTACCCATTTTTCTTTTAGTCTTTGTTTTTCACTGCACTGTTCACACACACACATTTACTGTAAGCGATCTTAACATTTTAAGTACAAGGTTTCGAGAATAAATTCTCTAGCCAGTTCTCGTCTGCTGCTAAGATATTGAGAAGAGATAATTATAAGTCGAGTGACAGTGCCGGAAATTCTCGTACTCAGAATTATAACTTCCTAGCTTTCAGGAAATTTCTTGTAGAAGATCTAGGACGTCGCCCATATGAACCTCGTGCATCGAACGTGAGGATGTCGTTTTCTATCTGTATATTAGGCTTCGACGATACAATAGACTAAACGCGTACGTCAGATAGGAAACTAGAGTAACTCGACACCCGGTGTCAGGAATACAATTCCTTAGCCTGTCTCTCGGTTACTCCGTGTACCTCGCGCTCGCCAGCGAGCCCTCCAATTGCCGTTTCTGGTCTCAGCAGCCAGTTTTATAAGATCGCAACCCCCTACGCGGGGTGAAGATGCGTGGGTGGAGCGATTGCGACTGCGCGATCTACTTGCGCCTTGCTCTAAGGCCCATCCGCGGCTAAGTAAGGGTGGTTGCAAGATACAGGGGTTAAGCCGTGTACCTTACAACTGCCCACCATTTGAATTAAAATTTTCAATAGAAAGATTAAACAACAACAAAAAAATTTAATTCAAATCGCAAATTAAAGAAGTTTTACAATATTCATGACCTACTTTCATTTGATAATCCGACATAATTTTAAAACGGGATGGTTAATGTAAAAATAGTCATGAAGGTTATCATAAATCAGCCTCCTAATTGATGGTTGGTCTAACTCATCGTAATCTGGTTACCATTCCCTGCAGTCCTGCATGAAGAACTTTCGATGTGGCAGACTTTTCTTCCTGAGTATCGAGGCAGTAATTTTTTCGTTCTTATGAAAACGAGTCTTAGGTCCTTCTTCAGTCTTGAGAATATCAGCATACACCTTTTCTTGTCTGCTTGAGGGTTTCTTCACTATCTTCCTTCTTTTCAAAGGTCGGTTTTCCTCTTCTTCCTTCATCAAGCCCAAAGGATCTACGCAGGGAGTTCGTCCGATGCTTGTACCTGCTTCGTCTTTCTCCACAGATTCTACTTGCCGTACTTTATTCTGTACTGTCAAATTTCCTGTGTAAGAAAATTGCAGTACGTTAATCTCCTTGTAGTTTATGTCTCCTATGGTTTCTGGTAGCTCCTCCTTTTGCATAATTTCCTCGCAAGTTCTACGCATCTCCATTTGGAAGAAAACATTCTCTTCTGTGTTAGAGCTTCTTTTCCTCACACTTTTAATTATTTTCTCTGTCTGAGTCGTAATATTTGTGGTTTTGGCTTCAGTAGTGATCTTTGTTCTTGATTTTGTTATCTTTCTGGGGTTTCCATAGAGAACTTTATAGCAATTCTCTATGGAGATGGCGTGACATAAATTTTTGCCTTCGATCGGAGTTTGAGTGGCGACACTTCTTCCCGTGTCTTCTAGTAGACAAGTCTATGTGGCGATTTCCATACTGAAGAGCTCTAGCTTTTGGGATGTTTACTTCGGATCGAATCTCGAAGAGTTCTGACCTTTCTTAATTTTAATTTTTGGATGATAGTTGCAGCCCTCTTCTCTTCACCCGTTCCCCCTCCAGGGTCTTGAGGATTCGTACTACCTGACTTAGTTATTGGCTACGTCCTTGCGGGGGAGTAGTCAGTAGTACGTTTCCCACTTTCCTTGTGTGCCCCCGCTCCTCGCTTTTCCTTGCTTGCAGTGTTTTCTTCTTTCCTTCTCTGTCTCAACAGCATTGCATGGGATCCTTTTTCTTTCGTGTTGACACTTATCCTTGGTGCTTTTATTCTTTCCTCAAGTACTTCTTCCTTCTTAAGTGGTGTTTCTGTTGGGGTTCCTTTTAACCTAGTACGTGGTCTTCCAACTTTTCTCTTTCCCTCCACCAATCCTGTCTCTCTGTCTCTTATTTCCTCTTCTTCAATCTTCTCATCTTTCTTCTTAATTGTTATTTTCTGTGTGTCCTTCTTTATCTGGTTCTCCTTGTCTTCTAACTCTTTTCTACGCCAATATTTTTTTAGAACATTAGCGTGAAACTAACCTCTCTCTTGTCCAGTGTTTATATGTTCTAAGATATAGGTATTGCGTGCAATTTGTTTCTTAACTTTAAATGGTCCTTCATATAATGCTAGAAACTTGGCCACTTTTCCTTCGATTGCACTTGAAATATTACTTGTCTTTGTTAATACTTCATCACCTATGTTGTATTCTTTGTTAATTTTGTTCTTGTTTTTCAGTGCATTCCTCTTTTCTCCCTTTGTTTTTATTCGTTCACGAATCAGTTTCACCGGTTCCTCATGCGTATTTAGGATTCTTGGTTTATTACTACCAATCCACTTTTCCCAGAATCTAGTAGGTTTTTCATTTGATAATGCTTCATGTGGTGTAATCTCCATTGTGTCGTGGTATGATTCATTGAGTATCATTTCTATTGTTATTAAGTGAGCATACCAGGAGTTGTGCTTGTCAGGGGTAAAAAGGTCCTGAAGAATCTTGCTATCTCCCTGTTAACCCTTTCTACCATGTTGCCTTGCGGATGTCTTACTGAGCTCAGTATCATTTTAATGTTCTTTTCCTGAAGAGCTTCTTCCCATTTCTTACTAGTGAATTGTGTCCCTCTGTCTGACAAAATACTCTTAGGTCTTCCTATCTCTTTTAAGAATTCATCAAGTTTCCGTATTGAGATTTCATTTGTTGCTTTTCGAACTGGGTATAATTTTGTATATTTTGTAAAGGTGTCCATCATTACAAGAATATGTTGAAATCCACGCGTTGATTTTGTTAATGGACTAAAGAAATCTATAGATATTAAATCCAATGGTTCTTGTGGCAAAACTGATTCCATAGTGGTTGATGGTCTTGTAGTGGGTATCTTATTTCTCTGGCAAGAGTCACAGGTTTTTAAATTGACTCTGATAATTCTCGCGAGATGCGGATAATAAAAATGTTCTGTCAGTATCTTTAAGGTTTTTTTGGACCAATATGACCATACGCCTCATGAGATTCCCATATGATCTTATTAAGAGTGGTCTTTGGTAAAAAAAAATCTTTAATCCATCCTTAGATTTATGGTACAGTATATCTTTCTTTAAAGTATATCTTTTGTCTGAATTATCTGATTTCTTTATATTTTCCATGATGTTGCATATTTTTTTATCCTCTCTTTGCCTTTGTTTTAAGTTAATGAGATCTTGTTTTAACTCTTTTGTACCTTTGTATTGAAGATGTTGAATCAGCAGATCGGTTGATTTAGAATCTTTTTCTTTTATTGATTCCTCTTGCGTTTTTTTTTATTCTTTCTTCATCTTCAGTAACTATGCTTAAAGAAGGACTTCCTTTTAGTCTTGGAAAGATTATTTCTTTCGTGTCGAGATTTATGTAACTTTTTAGAGCTTCCAGTACATCAATCCCTATCAAGCATTCTCTTGACAGACCCGGTACTAATAAAAAGCTAATTGATATTTTCTCTGGTGATAGTGATAAATCTAGGATAACTTGGTTTTTTAGTTTGATTATTTTTCCTTCCACAGGTCCTTTTACTGCAATTCCTTTAACAGGTTATGTTAGACAGAGACTAAAGTTTTTCTTATTTTTATTCAAGAATTCTTCTGAAATACACGTGACTTCTGCTCCAGTGTCTATAAGTGCCTGTGTGTCGACTCCTCCTATGGTGATATTCGCGATATAACATTTGGATCTTCTTTTCATCCCCTTCTCCTCTTCCTCGTTGATAAGATCCTCTCGGGGATCATATAGTCCATTGATTTCATATTCCGCGTCTCTCATTTGTTCTGCTGCTAAGAGCGCGTCTCCTCCCCGTTTCCCGTCTCATTTAATGTGGACAGGTAATCTTCTTCTCTTTCCATGATTTCTTCATCTGGACTTACGTTAATGTTCCTTAATTTGTATGGGGCCGGTGGTTGTCTTCTCCCTGCTCCCCCTTCATTAGGGCGGTTCTGCCCCCCTGACCATGCGGCGCGTGGCTGGGCCCTGTTTGGCTGTGCCCTTCCGTATGTATTTTGAATGGCAGGTACCGTGTTATAATTTCCGCCTCTTGGTTGTTGCCCCCCACTCCAAGGCGCTCTCCAGTTGTGCTGGCCAGTCTGCTCTCCTCTGATTCCTCCATTTTCTCCCATTTTCCGAGCCTTAGTATCTGGATTTTCTATACGCCCCGTATTTACGTGTCCAATCCGGTCGAAGTTTTCCAGTAACTTAATGAGTTGCTCTATTTTTTGGATTCCTCTACCTGCGATTGCGTATTTTGTTTCCTCATTAAAGTGTCTTGCTAATTTTTGAACGAACTCTTTTTCCGTAACAGGTGGCTCGAGTTCTTTAGCTTCCACGTACAAATTAATGGCATACTCTGTTCTGGAAATATTCCTATTTTATGCATGACATCCGAATTCTAATTTTTTTCTAATGTCATGTTGGGTCTGCTCACCCCAGTATCGTTTAAGAAATTTTCTTTCGAAGGTATGGAGGTTTCTCACATCATTTATTACTATTTGCCACCAGTTTAAGGCTGACCCAGATAGTGATCTTTCGATCAAATAATGGATTTCATTCTCTTGTGGTTGTACTGCGTCCCAGTACTGCCTCATTTGGTTGATGTAAGATATCGGGCTTTTGTCTCCTTGAAATTCTGGTAGTATATACTGAATGTGAGTCCTTTGAGGGTTCTCCTCCCGCTCGAAGCTTCTTTGACTGCTTGTTGCATGTCGCGGCTCCTCTCGTAGGTTGAGTTCCGCTGTATTCGTTTCCCATTCACGCGTTCTATTCCTCGCTCGCTGTGAGAGTCGGTCCATTTCGGTTTCCATTTTCTGGATTTTTTCGAAGTAGAGCGTCTCTCTTTCTGCTTCTCTTCTATCTATATTTTCTATTTCTTTTTGGATTTTATTATTAATCCTCCCTTCTACGTCTTTTAGCAAGTCTGCTATTGCTTGTAGTGATATTGCAGATGTCTCTTGATAATTATTTATTACTGTCGCATCTGAACTCCCTTGGATTTCTTCATTATTCTCTTCAGTTTCTTCCATCATTAATTTCCTCGTCTTGGGCCTACCCATTTTCTTTTAGTCCTTATTTTTCACTGTTTGCACAAATACACACAATGATAGTCTTCTTTATTTTTTTTTTAAGAAGACTTTTTTGTCATCACTTCTAATCTTTCAAGATATTTATCTTTCAATAAATTGTTGTTTCTTTCAACCTCAAGTTCTATAATACCCCTAGGCTTTGTTTTCTTATTTGTTGGATTGATATAAATTCTGTTAAAATCCTTATTGTCTAACGCTTTTTCAATTTCTTCTTTTGTATTCATAACTTGTTTAGATTCTTTACGTCTATTTAAACTCCTCGAGTCCCACGTTTGAGTGCCAATGAAAGGTTTCCTACATTTTAATATTCTCTTATAAGAGTTGACTCGGGAGTAGAAATAAAGAATCTTATTTTTTCTTTGTTTATAAAATCCTCTAATGGGATTTATTCATCCAATAAAATTGACATACAAAATGATAATTTCAATACTTTCTCTGAGCGCTCTCAGTCTATTCTCTTGACCTATCTCTTCGGATAAAGACTCGTGAGTCTGCTCTAATCTGCAAAATATGTCCTATATGCTAGGCTCTCAATACTATATTTAATCTATATAAACATAAAATCAATCATATAAGAATTGACTCGCACATAGAGTTCAATTCTTATTTCTATTTTTGTATTTTTCTTTTACTTGTATTCTCAAAACCTACTCTTCTTAGTCCGCAGTGGAATTTCTCACACTGGAAATATACTTTTAAAATCGCCTCGGAATTTTTATTCAAAGTTTTAAGTGGAGTATTCTCACACTTGACAAAGTCTTTTCACATTACATATAATTTTCTTTCAAATATAGAAAGTGGAGAATCTCGCACTTATTCGCTTTTTATCGCAACGTATTATAACGATGGCTGCTGAGGATTGCACTCTCTTACGAGGCATTTACCGTAAGCGATCTTAACAGTTTAAGTACAAGGTTTCGAGAATAAATTCTCTAGCCAGTTCTCGTCTGCTGCTAAGAATTTGGGAAGAGATAATTATAAGTCGAGTGACAGTGCCAAAGATTCTCGTACTTAAAATTATAACTTCCTAGCTTTCAGGAAATTTCTTGTAGAGGGTCTAGGACGTCGCCCAAATGAACCTCGTGCATCGAACGTGAGGATGGCGTTTTCTATCTGTATATTAGGCTTCGACGATACAATCGACTAACCGCTTACGTCAGATAGGAAACAGGAGCAACTTGTTCTACCATTCCACGGCTCTTCAACTCAGCTGCCATATATTCAGAAGCATCTTTAGGAAGACCCATGCTCCTGATGAAATCGTTTAAACTATCTTGGTTGAATTTTTCAGGCTGTTTCCCTTTTGGAGGGTGGAATTCCATAAAATGTTTCCGTAGAATGAAAGAAGAATCATAACTATTTTAGCAAGCGCCCACTAATAATTACTCCGTGACAGATATGACCCAATTTACGGATGATCAGTATAAAACCGTAATGATTTTCTTGTAATAAATTTCCTATAATTTTTTCGTGATTATAGGAACGGTTCATTTCAGATTACTTGTCAGTCTGCATAAATAAACTCTAAGCAGCCGAAATCTCCTAAATTCCCTTAATATCTTTAAAGTTGCTGGAAATTTTATTAAAGTCTTGAAAATCTTTGGAATCTCTTACAATCCCTTGACACCTTTGTAAGAATTTTTAATACCAATAAACTCCTTGAAATCTGTTCAAATTGTTAGAAATCCTGCGAAATTGTTGAAAAGCCCTAAATTATTTAATACTTGGAGATTCTTTAAAATTGTTCAGGTTTTTTCAAATCCTGTGGAATCCCTCAAAATCCCCGTAGACGTTCGAAAATCTATGAAATACTCTAAATTCTCCTCTATACATGTTTTGAAAAAATATCTTAAAACGCTCATGAGATTCCACATCGAATGGATCCTGGTAGAGATATTCTGATATTTTAAATTGGATAGATCAGGTGAGAAGTTTTTCTTTCAAATCCGCAATTTATCGAAATTTGTGCCCCAACTTCAACGAAGCGGATATATTACATAGCCTATAATGCAGCACTGAAATATTCCTACGTTACACTGCTAAATAAATTATTTCTTAGAAAATCAATAATTTTTTCATCTACATAGAAAAAATGAAAGTCGTTTACACTCTGGTCATCATATTGGCAATTATATTCAATTCTATTGGTAAATATAAGAGTAAATACATATACAATTTTGATAACATTCTACACCTTTCCGCAAATAACAGTTTGTCTGACTTAATCATTCCACCCATACTAAACAATTTAAAAATTCTGCTCAAAAAAATATAGTACACTTTTGAAAAAAAAAATTAGATGTATATACGTCTTCTTAGTTATTGTATTTCCTCGTCCTCAGAAGATACTTTTTTCGGCTCTTCCTTTTTAGCTCATGAAATAGGCAATTACTGCACAATTTTTCTACAAACTTAGGCCGTGAATGCGAATACATCTTATTATATAAAAATTGTCTTCTCTCATTAGTTGATTTTTCTTTAAATCAGTATTTCGAATGATGCTAATGGTCTGAGCATTTATGACACTATCAGTAATTGAAATTCAAAGAAGCGATGTCGCCTGCATCGTTGATAACAGACGTTACAGAATAGTGAATTAACGACTGTACACGTCCGCGGATTCAACAGGAATCATGCATGCGCAGTTTTCTTTTAAGAGCAACTGCTGTCGGTCGTAAGAATTCTTAAAGTTTCATGTCTAACTGGGTCTTTCAATATTTTTATGATGAATATCATGATTTTTTTTTGTCTGAATTGGAAATATTGTTGTAAGCCGAGCCAAATTTTGAGAAAGTTTTTCTAAGCAAAATTTGCAAATAATCTAGTGAATGCTGATGCTTGCAGTTATTTAGAATCGTGAAAATATTGAGCGACTCCAATAAAATAAAAAATAAAAAAAAGTGCCTAATCTGTGTATTCGAATTTCTGTTTATCTTGCATTATCATACATTTTTCTACTCTATTTTCTCTCCTCTTTCCTTTACCCACCACCCCACTGAAAAATTCTAAATCCCCCGTAAATAAATGTTGGTAGAAGTATTTCTAAAATAACTTCAGGCACCATATTACGATTTGAAACCCAGTTGTCAAATTAATTTTTCAAATTACGCATACCCTATAATGAATAGGCTTCTTTTTTTTCACGGTATTAGCTAAGAATGTCTTCTTGATGACTCCTTGCTATAACATTTTGCAAATCTACAAAAAATATTATTAAGGAGCCATTCATAATAAAGGAGTCATTCATAATGGCTCTCGAAGGAGCATGTGAGATATTGCAAGGGAAGCAAAAAATGGAGCATTCCAAGAATTTTATATCTGGTACATGTACTAGGAGAACTAATTACCTCTTGAACATGAAAAAAAGTAAGAATAATTTCGTAATAGGGATGCTGACTAGGCACCGCTGCCTGAGAGCACACTTGACCAATATGAGAATTGGAGACAAACCTCTTTGTCGAAAGTGTGATTTTCGTGAGGATACAGCTCAACACCTACATCGTGAATGTGTTGCACTGGCGAGCCTCAGAAACTAATGCCTGGGGGATCATGACATCTTCTGAGAATCACTGCATACCTTCATGGTAAAGACTGAACTTATGAGAGATAGTTAAATTTTAGTGTATAGTACAATTTGTTTTACAGCATTGCTTCGGGTGATGTAGCCTTGCCCTCCTATATAATAATAATAATACTAAGAATAATCATAAAAACTTCTTCCGGAGACAGAAAGATTTGCCATTGCTATCCAGGACAGGATTATCCAGCCGAGGAATTACCAAAAACACGTCCTCAGTATGGCGGCAGTGATTGTAAGATACTGCCTTAGGGAAGACCCAATATGAACATGCTTCTAATTTTGTACCTGCAACATCATCGCGAAAGATTTCATATATCGTATTAAATTAATTTAAAACATCTTCATCTCATCAGGCACTTGACTGCGTCCGTGGCTAATGATAAAAAATCGGGTTCACCTGAGAATAGTTAAGAAAAAATTATAATAATAATACGGTTATACTAATTAAACGTGCAAGATAATTATCTGAGTTTCTCATGATGAAATAATTATATACGTGCGATAGGTCAACTTCTAATAAATTGATAACGTGATACTAATTAAAATTTGTTATCTCACCAAGCCCCACAGAATAATAAATATACGCGATTCATTCTGGAAAGGAGGAAAAACATCAGTATTTTAGAACAATGTATACACACGTAACACCTGATAATTTATTAGTCACGCTATTATTAAAACTCTGCGTTAGTCTGTTTTTCTACATTCTGAAAAAAATGAGGATCTTTTGTACTCTGGTTTTAACCTTGGACGTTATTTTTGATTCAATTGGTACGTAAGGAAGACATTTATATCATTTTTTATAGTAAATACGTTTGAAATCTATTATACATTATTAAATGTAAAATACTACGTAAACTGTTCGATAATGAACGATCATTTTTATTTATATCATTTCTTTGCTACCTAAGTATCATAATAATTGGACAGATTTTTTGGACTTTCTTATATCAATCTGTGTTTCATAGTTTTTTTCATCTGAAACCTCATACTTTACAAGATTCAATTTTGATCACATTTTGCCAAATTTTTAATTTTCAAAGGCGAAATATAAAGTTTCCTTTTTGAAGTTCAAAACTTTGTAAGATTTCTATATTTTTGAGAAAAATATCTCCAAGTGAGAAAGAGTAAAAGAATGCAGGATTTGCAGGGTATTTGAAACAGTTTTTAAAATAGGAACCTTGTAAACTATGCGTCAGTGGTTTCGCCCAAACGCACAATTTCAAATTTTATTTAGACTTTAGAGTAAGGTGAAATAGATCAAGTTGATGATTTTTTTTTTCTTCTGTAAATATGTTATGTCGGTGAAGATGTCGTACTCGTTTCCAAGGCTTTACCATATGTTTCTACCATTGTTCAAATAAAGTTGAAAACTTAACAAAATAGCGTTTTTTACTAACAATTTTACAACTTGAGGTTTATTATATTTTAAGTTTAAATATTTATATCTATTAGAATTACTTGTCAAACCCTGATTTCACCATTTATGTTGACATTCAAGAATAATTTACATTCAAAGATATAGGATTTTGTTGTACTTGGCATTGATTCGCTATACTGGGAGTCTTGAAAAATTGTAACTGACTTATGCGGAATAAAATGGCATGATAGAGTTCTAGTTTTACTATCTTTAAAACATTGTTAACATGACAAGTTCATTATTCTTGCTTGTCTTTTCACAGAAATATCATCAGGCATGCCGCCCAAAACAAGGGACTTTCTGGCGAATTTCGGGATGAGTAACGAACATGCGAATCATGAAGGTAACCCTAGTTCAAATAAAAATTTATAATAGAAGTGTCAGTTAATCGAAATTTAGATATTTCAAGATATTTCTGTGCGATAAACAAAGAATAATAACTATTTTAGCAAGAGCCTACTAATAACAATTACTCTTCTACAGATTTGACCCATTTTTAGGACAATCAGTATAAACTTATAACGATTTTCTTATAATGAATTTCCTATAATTTTCCCGCGATTATAGGAAATTTATTTTGGAAGATCATTATACAGAAAACTATCATAGGATAATCAGCATTGAAATAAATGATAAAAAATTTCGCAGAAATCGATGCAAATTGAATCTAAATTTTTAAAATCCTTCAGAATCTCTTGAAATCCCTTAAAACCTTTTGAAGAATTTTCAAATTATTTGAAGTCCTTGCAATCTGGTGAAATTCTCAGAAATCCGAGAAGATAATTAAAAATCTTATGAAATCTTGAAAATACTTGGTGGTCCTATAAAATGAGTCAAGTCTTTTGAAATCTTCTGGAATTCCTCAAAATCCCCGTAGGTGCTTGGAAATCCTTATAATGTTCAAAATTTAGTGGATTGTGAAGCGGACCAACAAAAGGATGCTGCTAATGAAGAATCCGTGAAATAAAACTATTTTTAAGAATGGAAGAGTGGATATATGGAGCTGGAAAGGAAAGAGATACATCACCAAGAGAAATCAAAAAGAAGATTCTCCCTGAAAAGTAACTTAGAACTCATGTTTGTAACTTTTCTAAGGAAATGCATTAGACATTGGCCAAACAAACTTCATGCGATATTTTTCGTAATTTTGATGTTTTTCAAGCGATATGTATGGATTTTCACTCGCAGAAAATGTTCTATGAATCAATGAAAGTTTAACTGAGGAAGCCAGAGCAAAATTTGAGATAATGTTAATTACTACGAAAAATGTGAAAAAAAATTATAATATTGGACTTAACTTAAACAAAATCAAATCATATTGCTCAAGAATTTCTTACTGAAATCTGGAAGACGCTGAATGTGGAAGAATTGAAAAAGCTTAAATGATTCAGCTATGAATTAAGGAATTAAGTCGTCTTGTACTAGTATTCGTTTGGGAATAGTCTATGAGTTAAACAATAGAAAATCTGTGAATTTGTTTCTAAAAATTATTTAAGCAATTGTGAAATAGTATACATTTTCAATTATTCGTAATGTAATAATTATTTCGCTAATATTTTATATCAAAACCTTGGACTGAAATTAGCTTTTGAGTGCCCATCCCACAAAATAATTCCTACTTACTGTTTTGTCTATAACGTTGTGAACTTGTTCAAGATTTTTTTGAGATTCCTTGATACCTTCGAAAAAATTTTTAAATACATTCAAATCTATCAAATCTCCTAATATCCGTAGAACTTCATTTAAATCTTCTCACCCCTTCTAAATCCCTTAGAAATTTATAAAATAGTTAGAAATCCGTTGAAATAATTCAAAATCATTTAGAAATCAAACAAGTTAAATTCATTTCCTGAAATTCTCTATAAATCCCTCGAAATGTTATTCTCTCTTTCTTCTTGCAGAATTAAGTTTACTGCCTCCTGCCGAGCCTTCTCTTCGTGCCAGGTCTAGGTCTCCCCCTCCAACAGATCATTCACCTGAGAGGTCTCTTGCTCCTGCCGAGTCTCATCTTCACCTCAGATCAGACTCGTCGCCTACTGGGTCCAGGTTGCCTCAGACCAGCTCCATGGCTGTTCCTATAATGCTTCCTTCTCCTGATGGAAAGGGATGTGGAATTGAATACCTTGAATCTATTAGGCTTATTTCCCTTCGGAATTCGTACCGGAGATACAAACTTCGTAGATACACTTTCCCTGACGATGAATCAATTAAAATAAGAACAGGAAGAAATACGTTTGGGCCTATTCCAACTCAAGAACAAATTGTATTATCAACATCTGGTGGTGACGTGGTTGCAATATTGAAGAGTTATAATGTTCTTGTCGGAATCTATACAAATATTAATGAAATTATAAAGCGTTCTTGAATAAACATGGAAAGTAGTACGATTACCCAACTGAGTCGAGAAGAAATGAATGACACTCCAGTAGCTGAACGCCGCCACATTACAAACGGTTATATAATACACATGAAAATGTAAAACTATAAGACATATTGTTTGTGAACCGAAGTGGGACCGAAATCTTACATGTAACTGGTACTTACAGTATGAAGTAAGTCTATTAATATAATTTTCATTACAATTCACGAGGCTAGAATCTTTTGTCAATGTCCCTGCCATTCTTGTTTATGAACAGGTATGAAAGTTTTGCAGGGAGTTTAAATCAGTATTTAAAATATGCTTATTGCAAATTTCGCGACATTTTTTCCCCTTAAAATACTGATGATGAATTTTTATTGTGATTTAAAAGTAAGATAATTGACAGAATTGTATATTTTCACGAAATACTATTTAAACTTTTATTTTACAGGTATAATTCACATATAAACAAATATTCGTTTTTTTTTACTTGGAAGCAATCCACTACATCGAGAATATTGATAGGATATAACTCACTTATACGAAATGAAATCGCATGATTGAAGTTCAATTTTAGTACTTTCACTACATTGTTAAGATTACAATTTCATTAATCTTTATTGTATTTTCATCAAAATATCATCAATTATGGCACCCAAAATAGGTGAATTTCTGTCAAATTCGGGATGAGTAACGGACATGCGAATCATCAAGGTAACCCTAGTTCAAATAATGTTCAGGACAGAAGTTCAAATTAATAGAGTTTTTATATTAGAAGTTTTAAACCAATAATCATCACCTTTACTTGAATGTATTATACGCGCACGGAACCTTGCACTTAATGTTTTAAAGTCAAATTTTCGAAAAAATATACCAAACCAGAATTCTATTTTCTTCTTAAGCATACATTTTTAGGCTCTTTTCCTTCTGAAGCGTGGAATTCGATAAAATATTTCTGTAAAATGAAAGAAGAATTACAACTATTTTAGCAAGAGCCTACTAATAATTACTCTCTGACAGATATGACCCAATTTGCGGATGATCAGTATAAACCCGTAATGATTTTCTTATAATGAATTTCCTATAATTTTTTCGCTATTATAGGAACGGTTCATTTCAGAATACTAAATACTCTGCATAAATAAACTCTAAGCAAAAAGAATTTTTAATTCAAATAAAGTTCTTAAAATCTGTTCAAACTCTTAGAAATCCTGCGAAATTGTTGAAAAGTCCTTAAATCTTTGATACTTAGAGATTCTATGAAATTGTTCAGGTTTTTTCAAATCCTGTGGAATTCTTCAAAATCCCCGTAGACGTTCAGGGATCTTTGAAATCCTCTAAATGTAGTGGATTGTGAAGTTGTAAAATAAAAGGAAGCTGCTAATGGAGGACCTGTAATATCGAACAAATTTTCAAGAGTAAAATGGCAGATGTATAGAGTCAGAAAGACAAGAGATACGTCACCAACAGGAACCAAAACGAAGTTCCTCCTGAAAATAAACTTAGAACTCAGGTTAGCAACGTTTATAAAGAAATGGATTAAATTATGATAGCCTTAGTAATTTTGATGTTTTCTCATGCGACATGTATGGATTTGCTCCAGCAGAAAATGATCTACGATTCAATGAATTTTTGACTCTTTGAGCTAGAGTGAAAGTTGAGATAACACCAATTACTCCAAAGAATACAAAAAAATTAGAAAATGTTAGACACAAGTTAAATAAAACAAACCATATTGCTGAAAAACTTTCATCAAAATCATGAATGTACCGAACGTGGAAGAATGTGCTTCTAAATATATCAGGAGCCAAATCATTAAAAACCGCAGCTTATTAGGTACATTGATCATAAAGCTTTCTTTCCACCCAAAAACACAACAGCAAAGTCACTGATTTGAAAATGTAATTGAGGGTGACCAAGTTGCTCTTCGTGATTTTTCAAACGTCCTAGAGCAAGTGACGGAAATAATAAACAGTATGAATTTGATGGAACAGAAGTTTAGCAATCGGGATCAAATTGACGAAATAACTTGGAATCGACGGATGAACGTTAAGATAGTTTCAAAGCATGCAAGATTTTGAACGCTGAGTGACATCCTTCAGAGCAGTATTTGAGTTCCGAAGCAGCTGACGTGAAGCTACATTCAAAGTTAGCTGATGAAGCTCCAGTTTGCAAAACCGTTTATTGCATAAACTAAATGTACTAGCTCTCTAGAAAGAAGTTACAACAGTACAAATTCACACATCAAGACAGAAAAAATGTACTGTGGTATTTGTGGATGAAGGGTCTACTACGACTGTAATCGATAAAGATTTAGGAACACATTTTCGAAATAAAAGTTCAAATTAAACCACTTTTTTTCAACTGGACATGCAAGATTCATCGATCGGATCCATGATCGCAGATAATTAGATAAGTTCGTATATCTGGGAGCAATGGAAGTGCTATTTCTTTTCAAAAAGTTAGAAATGTTTAAGATCCTGAACTTCCAGGACAATCCTGGGACGTAGAAATTCTAAAGAAAAATTTTCCTAAATTGTCTAAGCTTTTGTGACAGCTCTCAAAAATGGGAAACTGATAGTAGTTTTCATAGAACAAAATAATATGAAGACAATTGTGTCTCAAGAGGTAATGGATAGACAAATGAATTGCGCAATTGTCTCAAAAACTTTAGTATGTTGGATAGTACATCGGCCGACTGGACAACAAGCAACTGCTCTAATGAAACCTGAAAATGTATTTACTTTCTGCGAAGTGAATGCCGATGCTCTATATGAAGAAATGAAAAAATAATTTTGTATCAAAAATTATATAAAGCTATGGCTTTTCAACGATTAAAGTGTTCAGGGGGCAAACTTTTGAAGGTTAGGTAACAAAATCCTCATCCCTGTCAACAAGAAATAAGTTAGAGGTTAAAAAAGCATATTCTGTGACCACCGATGAAGAACAACTTCGTCAAAGAACAGATTTGATTTTTACCGCATTTTGCCGTAATTAATTCAAACAGACCAGACAAGATTCAAGACACCTTTGATGCAAAAGCTGAAGTCAACAGTAAGTCATTCCGTGACTTTCTCTAAGCAGGGAATGACTAATTAACGTAGCTATGGAGTCTTCATAATTTACCAAAACTAATAATTTGCATTTACTGCAGATCTATGTGAAATCTCTATCAGTGTAGAAATAATTGAGGAAGACAGCTAGGCTCAGTGTTTTTCCTAGAAAGATCACTTCAGCGATCAAAGGCAGTGGCTTTCTAGTTTTGAGACGATCGTGACGACTTCTATGAGAACGTAAGACAGTTCACTCCCTACAGTCGTTGATATTTGTGTTTTACTCATACGAGTAGGTGAAAATGGAAGGTTACCGGCAACAAATTTTACCCTCAAACTTTTTTCTGTAAACCTGATCTTAAATGGTTATTTCCACGGAAACAAACCAACACAATCTAAATTTCTCTATACGTAGAACGTACAAAACTCTCATCCGTACATCTAGACAGGATCTTCTTAAATACGGTAGCCTATTGTTCTCTCAGTTAGATGATAAGCTGACTCAACTAGCAAACGATGACTACTAGTCCTAAGGCCACTCAGTTGACAAGGAAAATAAGAAAGCAAAAGAACGACTGTGATCAGTTGTTCTTATTTAGATTTAATGCTTGTCCATTGTCGGAATATTACTTGTAGGTGTGATAGTTGAGAGATTCCGAACCTCAAAATCAGATAATGTTGTTGATTGAAAATTAAAAATTTGAGTGGTTTTATTTGGATTTATTGGTTGTACAAGAGCCCTACCAGCTTCAACCAATCAATCTCAGATGTGAATAGACTGAAAATCAATGATGACTTGAAAAAACCCATAACTGGGTTAAAAATAACTCTATAGATTTTTTCAAATCTCTTAGAACGCTCATGAAATTCCACGTCGAATGGATCCTAGTAGAGATATTTCTGATATTTTAAATATTTTGAATATTTTAAAAATTTTAAAACGCGAGAAATTCTTCTTTATAATCGGTCATTTCTCGAAATTTGTACCTCGACTTTAACGAATCTAGTAAATAACTATTAATCCTTGAAATTGACGCTAATGAAATGTAAATATGTCGGAAAATTGAGTTTGGCGTCTATGTAATCTGTGAGATAACGACTATCGGATATATTACATAGTCTATAATAGAGCAGTGGAATATTCCTGCGTTACACTGCTAGATGAATTCTTCATCAGAAAATCGATAATTTTTTCATCTAAATAGAGGAAATGAGAGTCGTTTACACTCTGTTCGTCATCTGGACAATTATACTCAATTCTATCGGTAAATATCATAGTATAATATATATATATATATATATAATTTTATGAACATTCTTCACTTATCCGCAAATAACAATTTGTCTGACTTAATTATTCCACCCTTACTGAAAAATTTGAAAATTCTGCCCAGACAAATATAGTACACTCTTGAAAAAAAATTAGATGTATATGAATCTTCTTAACGTTTTCATTTCCTCGTCATCAGAATATTCTTTTCTAGGCACTTCCTTTTTAGCTAATGAAATAAGCAATCATTGCACAATTTTGTCACAACCGTAGTCACTGAATGTGTATACATTTTATTAAATTCAAATTGTTCACTCTTAATAATTGACTTTTCTACAAATTAGCATCTCAGGTTTTGCTAATAATCCGAGCATTTATGACACTATCAGTAATTGAAATTCAGAGAAGCGATGTGGTCTGTATCGTTGATAACAGCTGTTACAAAATGGTGAATTAACGCCTGTTCACGTCCGCGGATTTGGTAGGAATCATGCATGCGTAGTTTTCTTTTAAGAGCAACCGCTGTGGGTCGTAAGAATTCTGAAAATTTTATTTCTAACTGGGTCTTTCAATATTTTTATCATGAATATCATGATTTTTCTTTGTGTGATTTGAAAATATTCTAGTAAACCTAGCCGAATTGACTATTTAACGATTTGCAACCCAGTTTTAAAATTGATTTTTCAAATTACGCATACGCTATAATAAATGGGCTTCATTTTTTTCACGGAATTAGCTAAGAATGTCTTCTTGATGACTCCTTGCTATAATATTTCGTAAATCTACTGAAATTATTATTAATTTAAACAATATTCATGAAAATTCACAGTGGAACTATTTAAAAATATACGCACCATTTTTCACGGAATTAAAAAAGTGACTTTCCGGTAATACTTTGCTACGATGATTTGCAAATTCCTGAGAATTATTATACACTTGAAAAAATTCAGTGTTTGGATATTTCCCAACGAATAGGCTCAATTTTTGTTTACGAAATAGACAAAGAAAAGTATCGTAGCAAAAACTCATGGGAAAGATATTCTTAGTCGATTTCGTAAACAAGAATTGAGCGTATTCTTTAAAAATAGCAAAAATCTAAACTCATTGAAAAATATTGTTTTATTCATTAAAAATTATTGTTAATTTGGAAAGTATCGTAGAGAAGGGTCATTGCAAAGATATTATTAGCCAATTCATAAACAAAAATAAAGCGTAATTGTCAAAAAATAGCCAAAATGTAATTTTTTTTTAATATCATTCATATTATTAATAATTATTGCCAATTTGGAAAATTTCTCAGCAAAAATTCATCAGAAAGAAATTCCGAGTCAATTTTGCAAACAAAAATTAAGCATCTCCGCTCAAAATTAGCCAAATTCTATATTTTTTAATGAAAATTCCTCAAATAATTGATAATTCTGGTAAATTTGCAAAGTATCATAGCATAGAGTTATCGAAAAGACATTCTACATTGATTATGGAATAAAATGAAGCCTATTTGGTAAACCATAGCCAAACTGTGAATTTTATTATAAAAATGGTATAAAAACTTGCAAAATAGTTGCCAGAGAATCGAGAACATACCTGACACTGTCAAACTCCAGAGAACCTTGAGGGCTGTCTTATCGTGTCAACTGAAGGCCTCAATATTGTTTCAATGAAATGGCTGAGACGACTAAGGAAATCCTAGAGCACCTAATGAGGGTACGGCATCTTTTGGGCATACTGGGCAATAAAATACACCCGGGTATCATGACGGAAGCTTCAAGCAATCCTCATTCCAAGGCCGGGTGCGGATACCCATTATGAGGCAAAATCCTTCAGATGGACCAGCTTGACCTCGTTCAGGCTAAAAACACTAGAACAGTAAGTGGACGCTTACTTTCCGAAAATACTATTCTCGCTATGAAAAGTGATGTATTTTTGATGACATTATCCTTAATAAAACCTCTTAAGGATACCTTTACTGAACATGATGAAGGGGAAGCGTATGAATGACATGATGAAGGGAAAGAAGGAGAATGGCATGATGAATGGAAAGCGAAAGAATTATTTACACCAGGAGGTCCTGTTCGGTACACAGATTGAAACTGAGGTTGCAACGTCACTGAGCACATTTCTCACAATTTCCCAGGCCGAAATAATAGTTATTAGAGCTTGACTGGAGAAAAATTTAAGAGGGGTTATGAAGTCAAGCGTATTTATATTTGTTCTGACGGTCAATAAGCACTTAGGGCTCTGATATCCGAAGATTTTAATTCTATACAAGTCTGGAATTGCCTTCCTGCTCTTAATGAGGTTGCCGGTAAAAACTGGGTCAGCCTCATCTCGGTTGCTGGCCATGAGGATAATGAAGGTTGTGAAAAAACATATCCACTAGCTATTCATAACCCTAATTGGGCCGAAATCCTACTACAGTATCTCGTACGCATCGGTGATAGGAGCTACTCATAATGGCTTTTGGAGGAGCGTGTTAGAGATTGCAAGGAAAGCAAAAAATTGTGCATACTGAGAATTTTGTATCTGGTACATGTACTAGGAGGTCTAATTACCTTTCGAACATGGAAATACATAAGAATAATTTCGTTATAGGGATGCTGACTAGGCAACACCGACTGAGAACACACTTGATCATTATGAGGATTGGAGACAACCCTCGTTGTCGAAATTGTGGTTTTCGTGAGGATACAGCTTATCACCTACATCGTGAATGTGATGCACTGGCGTGCCTCAGAAACTAATACCTGGGGGATCATGACATCTTCTGCAAATCACTGCATACCTTCATGGTATAGACTGAACTTATGAGGGATAGTTAAATTTTAGTGTATAGTACAATATGTTTTACCGCATTGCTTTAGGTGATGTAGCCCTGCCCTCCTGTATAATTATAATAATAATACTAAGAATAATCATAAAATCTTCTTCCGGAGACGAAAAGATTTGCCATTGCTATCCAGGACAGGATTATCAAGACGAAAAGTTACCAAAAACACATCCTCAATATGGCGGCAGTGATTGAAAGATGCTGCCTTAGGGAAGACCCAATATGAACATCGAGCACATCAGATGGCTGCAAGAATATGCGCGCAGACATAATGATATTTTTAAAATCATTCACCAACAAATTGCCCTGAACACTGGCATACTAGAGCGATTAAAGCTCATTACAAATATAGTCAATTTAAACTACTATAAAACGAACACTATCTCCTTTACTGGGACAAGACTATTTTGACTTACCACCTAGTCGGACACAATCGTTCAGAAGTTCTCTGGTTAGATACACTTGCTCTACTCGTGAGAATAATAGACATAAGCGTCCCCCCTGGGAACGTTTATGTCAGGTGCGTACAAATCTCAAAAGATGTGGAAGCTCGAAATTCCCTTTATCTTACTATGAAGGCAGTAATGCTAATCACGAGCCGCATCGTCCAGGGTAATCACCTAAATCATCTAAAATCACCTTCTATGGCCACCTCGCTTACACGCCAAATGACTGTCGGTGATCTCATTTATTGGCACTGGATCTAGCGTTTATAGAAAAGACGGATCCCTATAAACGAGGTCTCCAGTATAAAGGTTGAATTCCTATGAACGGGCTCTCTAGGATGAATGTTTGATCCTTTTAGGGTACTCCAGTGTGATTTCCAGATTCCCATATACGGGCTCTACAGTGTGTATGCTCGCGAACTATGATGAATTAGCAAGCAGAATATAGAGTTTCGAAACAACGACTGACACCAACGCAACAACTAATCACTTGCCGCATTTTGCCACCGTGAATATTGGACTATAACCATCTTAAACCTGAAAGAAAAATGAGCTTTTCGATATAGTAACAATACAGAATTTCGTTATTCTCGAGACTCTGCGCTAATCAGTTTTTCTACAGTTTTAAAAAATGAGGATATTTTGTACTCTGATTTTAACCTTGATCGTTATTTTTGATTCTATTGGTACGTAAGGAAGAAATTCATATCATTTTTATAGTAAGTACGTTCGAAATCTATTATACATTGATAAATGTAAAATACTACGTGAACTATTTGATAATGAACGATCATTATTATTTAAATCATTTATTTGCTACCTAAGTATCATAATAATTGGACAGATTTTTAGGACTTTTTCATATTAATCAGTGTCTTATAGTTTTTTTCTTCTGAAACCTCCTACTTCACAAGATTCAATTTTGATCGCATTTTGCCAGATTTTCAATTTCAGAGGCGAAATATAAAGTTTTCATTTTAGAGTTTAAAACTTTGTAAGCTTTTTATATTATTGAGAAAAATATCTCTACGTGAGAAAAAGTAAAAAAATGCAGGATTTGCAGGGTATTTGAAACAGTTTTTAAAATAAGAACCTTGTAAATTATGCATCACTGGTTTTGCCCAAACAAACAATTTTGAATTTTATTTTGACTTTAAAGTAAGGCAGATCAAGTGGATAAGTATTTTTTTTCATTTGTAAATATATTATGTCGGTGGAGATGTCGTAATTGTTTCTAAGGCTTCATCATAGCTTACTACCATTATTCAAATAAAGTTGAAAACTTAACAAAATCGCGTTTTTTACAAACAATTTTACAACTGAAGGTTTATTATATTTAAAATTTGAATATTTATATCTTTTAGAATTACTTGTCAAACCCTGAGTGCACGATTCATTTTGACATTCAAGAATAATTTATATTCAAAGATATACCATTTTTTTGTACTTGGCATTGATTCACTATACTGGGAGTCTTGGTAGGTTATAACTGACTTATGCGGAATAAAATGGCATGATAGAGTTCTAGTTTCTGTATCTTCGAAACATTGTTAACATGTAAAATTCATTATTCTTGCTTGTCTTTTCACAGAAATATCATCAGGCATGTTGCCCAAAACAAGGGACTTCCTGGCTAATTTTGGGATGAGTAACGAACATGCGAATCATGAAGGTAACCCCAGTTCAAATACAAATTTATAACAGAAGTGTTAGTTGATTAAAACTAAGATATTTTAAGATAAAAGCATCTACTGTTGTATTGATGCGTGAAGGATGTAGTACTACTATAATCGGTGCAGATTTAGCAATACATGTTGGGCTGAAAGATGAAATCAAACCACTTTATTTCAACTGAACGGGCAACATTTACCGACCAGATCCAACATGACAGATAATAACTAAATGTGTGATCATATCTGGGAGCAATGACTGTGAAGAAGAAATAAGTGATTTTCGCACTTTGACTGGGTGAACCAGTAAGCGGTTAAACTAAAACAGAATTGCTGAACATACCAGTTAACCGAAATTTTTGATTCAACCAATAATAAAGCGCTCTACGCAGCCAATACATAAACCTCCAGTCGTCTAGTACTAGTATTTGTTTGGGAATAGTCTATGAGTTGAACAATAAAAAATCTGTGAATTTGTTTCTGAAAATTATTCAAGCAATTGTGAGATAGTATACATTTTCAATTATTCGTAATGCAATAATCATTTCTCTAATATTTCATATGCAAACCCTGGATTGCAATTAGCTAAAGAGTGCCCATCCCACAAAATAATTCCTTTTTACTCCTTGCTCAAGATTTTTTTGAGATTCCTTGATCCATTCGATAGTATTTTCAAACACATTCAAATCTATCAAGTGTCTCAATACCCGCAGAACTTCATCCAAATCTTTTCACCCCTTCTAAATTCCTTTGAGATTTATAAGATAGTCAGAAATCCGTTAAAATAATTTAAAATCATTTAGAAATCAAAGAAGTTAAATTCATTCCCTGAAATTCTCTAGAAATCCTTCAAAATGTGATTTTCTCTTTCTTCTTGCAGAATCACGTTTACTGCCACCTGCCGAGCCTTCCCTTCAGACCAGGTCTAGGTCTTCCCCTCCTACGGACCATTCACCTGAGAGGTCTCTTGCTCCTGCCGAGTCTCATCTTCGCCTCAGGTCCCGCTCGCCGCCTACTGAGTCCAGGATGCCTCAGGCCAGCTCCATGGCTCTTTCTCTGATGCTTACTTCTCCTGACGGAAAGAAATGTGAAATAGAATACCTTGAATCTATTCGGCTTATTTCCCTTCGGAATTCGTACCGGAAATATAAGCTTTGTAGATACACTTTTCCTGACGATGAATCAATTAAAATAAGAACAGGAAGGAATACGTATGGGCCTATTCCAACTCAAGAACAAATTGTATTATCAACATCTGGTGGTGATGTGGTTGCTTTATTGAAGAGTAATAATGTTCTTGTCGGAATATATAAGCGAATCAATAATAGTATGAAACGTTTGAAGATAAACATGGAAAGCGGCACGATTATACAGTTAAACTCAGAAGAAGCTGAAGACACTCCGGTAGGTGAGCGCCGTCTTATCACGCATGGTTATATAATACGGCATGAAAATGTATAACTATGAAACATATAGTTTATGATCCAAAGTTGGACCAAAATTTTACACTAAACTGGTAATTATAGCATGAAGTCAACGTATTGACGCGCACAAGGCTTTCTCACTTCATCAATGGATTATCGTTCACGAGGCTTTCTTTTGTCGTGCATACTCTAACAATGATTTTTCAGTAACAGATAAAAAAGTTTTGTTTTGTTCCCATACGAAAATATTTCAGGAGGCTAGCGAGGTCTGAAATTACGCAAGACAAATTTAAAAAAAAATCTTTTAGATGGCTCATGAAATTTCACATCAAATGTCCACTAGTAGAGGTACTTTTTCTGAGTTCTAGAAGATATATCACGTGAGGAATATTTTAAACAAAATTCATAAACATCTTGAATTTTGTGACACTACCTCAACTCGTATCATTACATAGGAAAGCTATAGAAATATTCTTGGTTTACAGTGTGAAATATGCAAAACGAGATATTGTGGTTTAAAAAGTTCCAGAAGTGTTATTGCTCAAGGATGTATTAATGTTATCTTACGTTCAACAATGAGAATTGTCAAAAATTGATAATAAAATCATGGAAAACGATTAGGAAATAACAATCTAGGCAGGTAAACACGCCTTTAGCGCACGTGTATTTCCTGCTAGCTTTCAATAAATTGTCTTCGCGATTAAGAAAGCTTCGTCGGAATAAAAATTTTTAAACTTTATTTCTTTTAATAGCTTGAAATAATTCAGATTAGATAAGAGTATTGTTTCCCGATTTCATATTTCTTTCAAAAATCGTTTTAGATGTACATTATTCAATAATTTTGATTGTATTTAAATAAAAAAATCTTCTCGTGTTGATTTTCTATTGTTAATTTGAGCATTATTTGCTTTATTTTCGGAAGTATTTGGAACTGCCATTACTACTTGACGCAGCACCTACTCGAACGATGGTGGGAGTGCGGGTGCTTCTGGAGCTGGACCGGCGACGGTTGGCGCCGGTAGGGCGACGGCCGGTACTGATGCGGCGTCGGCAGCTAGAAGAGCCGTTGCACACTCGAGGCCTGACATTGTTCTCCGAAACTTCGAGAAACGAACTATATTCGTGATCGAATTCTCGGCTCCTTCTGAATACAACATCACTGCCAACGAGAAAGAAAATGAGGAAAGGTATCAAGACCTTAAAAGAGAGCTGCAACGGCTGTACCCCAAAATATTCGGTACGAGTAATTGCCCTTATGATATGTGCTTTCGGAGGTACGAAACTGGTTTGTAACCTTAAAGCCATTCCGCGTGCCAAAAATATACCACGGCACTTGCGAGATGAATGCAGAAAGCTGTCATCCTTGGGTCGCTTCGTGTCCTCAAAACACACGCGAATTTCGCTGATCTGTCGTTGTGATTTCGTCGTGTCCTATAACTACCCATCTCACGTTTATGAGACGTGGCCATGAGTGGGACTTAGTGTGGTCCTACTGGGAGCCGGTGTCATTTTTTAGACGGCAGTTGCTTCCAGTGGGACCCTGCGGTGGTTGTTAACCTTATTATTTTAATTATGTATATTATTTTTTCAATTATAATTGATTTTCGATCGAAAAGTAGAAATTCTCAACCAAATAGTTAAAATTTTAAACAATAAATGAATTTTCAAATAAAATGATGAATTCGCAACTAAAAAAATTTATTTTGAACAAAGCAGTTCAACCTTTGGTTAAGTAGTTGAATTTTCTACAAAATTGTTGAATTTGCTCAAAATTTCCAAACCAAAAAATATTTTGATTTAGAATAAAAAACAGTTGAATTTAACCAGAGAAGACTAATTTTTGAATAAATAATTGAATCAACTGATAAAAAACATTAATTTTCAACTAAGCAGTTGCATTTTTGAACAAAGAAATTTATTTTCTATAAAAAAAGACAAAGTAATAGTTTACACAAAATACATAAATTTTCAACCAAATAGTTAAATTTTCAACCAAGATTAATAATTTTGTACCCAAAATTATGAAATCTTGATGAAATAGTTCAATCTGAAAACAAATAACTGAATTTTAAACTTAAATTATGAAGCTGAATTTTGAGTTGAATTTTCAACCGAACTGTTAAATTTTTAACTAAAAAACTGAATTTGTAGTTTAAAAATTTAATTTTTTAAACAAAAGAAAAAAAAAATTTCATCTAGAAAATAAATTTTTGACAAAAGAATTCAACTTTGAACTAAGTAGTTTGATTGAAATCAAAAAATTTTAATTCGCAGTCTAAAACTAAAAATTTTTGCAACAAAATGATGAATTTTCAACCAATAATATAAAAGCAGACTTTTTAACAAAAAAAATTTACTTTTAAACAAAACTAGTTATATTTTCAATTAAAGAGATATACATTGACTAAAATAATGAATCTTTAACTGGAATAGTTAAATATTCATTTGAAAAAATTATTTTTTCCAATACAAAAAAAAAACAATAAATTTTTAATATTATAGTGACATCTTTAACCAAATACAGATTTGTCAACTAAACTCATGAGTCTTTAACAAAACAATGAATTTTCAACAGAAGAGTTCAATTTTCAACGAATAACAATAATTTTCTACCAAAACAGACGAATTTTCCACAAAATACATAAATTTTGCTTCCCCATAGAGGATGCTTTGCAATGCTTATATTTTCTAAAATTTTTTAATTAATTTAATTAAAACTCTGGTCATTTTTTTTTAGCGGAAAAAGTCATAGCTTTTTGAATTTTTATCCAAATCGTCTGAATGTAAAAATTTGTCTTGCTATTTGAACAAGTTCTAACTTGATATACATTTTTTCATAAAATATTATATTATATTATTATTGTTTGTTGAAAAATGTACACATAGAAAATGTACGATAATTTTCGAACTTACGGAAAACATTTCTAGTATTCAAAACTTTCAAAACTTTCCACTCCTTTATATATATACTTAACATATATATATGTATATATATATATATGTGTGTGTGTGTGTATGTGTGTGTGTATATATGTATGTATGTTCATATACATGTATATGTATAAACATATACATATTTGGGCGTCCGCATGAAAATATGTCATTACCATTATCAGTTATATTTGCCTTACGTGTCGCACAGAGTTAAGAATAGAGATGTGAATTATTACCGTGTTGACTTGATGAATGCGCAATAGAAAATTGTGTTTGAATATCTTAAAAAAACATGAATTATTCACCCTATTTGCGCAGCTGTCATGTTTGTCTGATAAAATAAATTGATATTTTAGACGAATAAAAAAAAAGAAAAAATATTTGGCGGGCACGTCATATATATATATATATACATTACGTGCACGCCAAATATTTTTTCTTTTTTTTTTATTCGTCTAAAATATCAATTTATTTTATCTCCAGAATTTCCATTTATTTTTTTGTTATCAAACACGCAAATTATTCAATTAACTGATACATTTGTCTGAGAACATTCGAATAAAATTGTAGTCTACAGTTGACGTTTCCTGAAATAATATTGAATATATATACATATATATATATATAAAAACTAAAGGTTAACAACCACCGCAGGGTCCCACTGGGAGTAACTGTCATCTAAATCATATATATATATATATATATATAGTACTGTATGTATGTAGTAGTGGATGACTCATTTTACGCAACTGTCAGGTAATCTTTAGTATCTAGCTTTATTATTTTTTACTGAATCGCGAATTAAATTATAATGAATTTATATAATCAATTCATATTTTCACATCAAATATCACCCTATTTCATTTAACATGACTGAAAGTGAAATTTTAATACAATGCCGTAATGTCCTTCGTTTACCGAACTAAGTTATGTAAAATTTAACACACAAATATTCTCCGTGTAATATTCATAATTTACATATTTTCAGGTTTTAACAAAAAAGTTTACATTCATACATGATATATGTTAGTATATTTTTCTAAAAAATGTTATCCCGTTACTTCTTTTAAAATTGCCATATAGGATGTACATATATTTGTTTAATTTAAGAAATCACCCAGATGCTTATCAAAAATAAATTGTAATACCCTCGTTCTTTATAACTACAGGTTTTCTGAGGAAGATGACATATATAAAATATGTACATATTTGTTCTTTTCTGCCAATCAGTACCTTTTTAATAATGTCATGCTAAATTTGTCTTAACAAATTTTTTTTTTACTCATGTCCTTTTTTTCAGATCAGTTTTGATATTTTTTTTTTTGTATTCATTTCTGAATAATTGATAGTTATTTTTGAACGATTTCTTATAGTTTGGGTTTCTCTTAGATCTGTAACATTTCTTGTATATATGTATATTGTATATACGTATACAATCTTTTTCATGCTCATTTTTCAGAAAATCATTCATGCTAAAATTGATATATTTTCGATCTTAATTTTTAAACTTTTTTCTATTATTGGGACGAATTTAGTACTTTATTGTAGATCGTTGTACTTCATTGTAGTTTGAATTTCCTACAAGAAGTTACAAAAAAGAGCAATTATAAGAATTTACAACTACAGGAATCTACTGGAATTTAAAGTATTTATAACCAAAAAGTTGTTATTTTCCGACCTAGGAAAAACAAATATTTAGAATATTGCAATGAGATCATTTCAAAATAGGACGTGTACATGACAGCTATTACCAAAAAAGCTTCTATGTTTAAACTTTAAATGAATGGTAGAATATTAAACGACAATAATAAATAATCGCCATTTAATAACAAAAAAGCTTACGTTTGAAGGCTTTTTCAAATATATAGAAATTGATTGGACACCATGTATGTCACTTAAAATTATGTCTTTGAAATTGTCTCAATATTTATCTTACTAGTTCGCAAAAGAACAAATTTTTAACTGCAAATAAAAATTTAACAATTGAGAAAGAATTGATCACGTTCATTGATATTAAAAGATTCAAACTCTTAAAGATACAATTTTTCTCATTTGAAGTTATAAAAACCGAACTGCAAATTAAAACACTCAAATTTAAATACTTTTCATTTTCAAACTTTCAAAATTAAAGCTTGAAATTTTTTTTATTTAAACGCTCAATAAATAACGCTTATAAAATGGAAGCTTCTAACACTTTTCAATTGAAAATGTTTTAATTAAAAGCCTTCACACTGCAAAATTTTTTAACTTTTACACATTGTATAGTTCAAAGATTGAAAAAAATAGAAATCCACTCTATAATTTTCAATGCTACAAATTGGCGAATGAATTTAAAAAATTTATCAATTTTTCCAAATTACATCAATTTAATCAATTTTAAGCTAAAACATTAATTTATGCATTAAAATTTGTTTTCAATCTTTTCGAATACTGTCTTAAAAATTTGTTTAAAAAAATCATTTAAAAATTTTTTGAGAATCTAATGAAAAAATTCATTTTTAATTTTTCTAGGGATTTTGATGAAAAAATTTTATCATTTTGAAACCTTGCAAAATACTCGAAAAGCTTCTAAATTTTGTGTGCAAAATTTTCAAAAATCTACATTTTCGTTTAAAGCGCGATAACTTTCCAAAGATTTGACATATTGAATTGGGCTTTGGTTTACTCTTGAAGTGTCCTAAAATAAAGGTCAAGTTCGTTATCCAGCCATTTTAGACAAAAATTCAAAAAGTAAGCGCATTTTCAACAATTTTTGAACCCACTTTCTTATTCATTTTAAAATTCTATGTACGATTACTATAAGTACTTGAAAAGAAAAACAATTCATCTCTATGACCATAAAGACTTTTTGAATTTTCTTGAAAATTCGAAAATTCAAATTTTGACCGCACAAACAAAAGTAAAAAATAAAAAATTCTATTTTGTGGTCAAACTATACAAGATATGAAAAAAGATGATTAAAAAAAATTGGGCATTTAAAGAAGATATACAAATTTGTTATTGATAATTTTGAGATAGAACAAGCGGATTTTCTTTTAATCGTACAGATCAAGGTTAAAAATTAAAAATTAAACTTTTGGAAAAAGGACATGAAGGACGCAAAAAAAAAAGTCGTTCAACCAAAAAATATCTACCAATTTGTTATGAACTCTTTTCATGAAAACATATTTAAAAAATTACCTTTTTGAAAAACGGACACAAGCTACAATATTATTATATTTGACAAAATTTTTCTCTAAAACACTTTACACTATAATGCCTATTTTTAGTTTGAATTGTAAAAAATATCATTGAAAATAAGGAAATTAAATTTATAAAAAAACGACACAATTTGCAATAAAATTTTTAATAACAAAATTGTTTCTTTTTTATTCTTATAGTATGCGCACATTAAATGCAACAATTTTGTTAAAAATTCATCCTGTTTGGTCAAAAATTGAATTGAACTATTTGGTTCAAAGTTATTATTTTTGTGTTGAAAATTCCATTACTTGGTTGAAAATTCATGGTTTTTGGTTGATAATTCGTCTTTGCTGATAAAAAATTAATCTTCAACGTCAAAGAAAAACAACTTTTTGATTGAAGATTCTACTAGTTGGTTGAATGTTAAACCCTTTTCTGGAAAATATATTTTTTTTGATTGATGATTCATCATTTCAGATGAAAATTCATCTCTTTGGTAGAAAAGTAAGCTATTTTACTGAAAATTGTTTATATTTTATTGACAAGTAACTATTCCATTTTTGGGTTAAAAATTCAAATGGAGTGCAAAAAATTCGTCTTTTTGGTTTGAAAATTTATCCTTTTGGGTAAAAAATTTAAAATTAATCCACTTTGGTTGAGGATGGAACTATGATGTCAACATCTAACTATTTGGCTAAAAATGAACTTTTTTGTTGACAATTTATGTTCTTAACTTTTCTGTTCAAGTTTAACTTTTTTGTTCGAAAATTCAACTGTTTTGTCAAAAATTCGTCTTTTTGGATAAAAATGTTGTCCTTTTCGATATAAAATTAATCTTTCTTGGTTTTAAGATAATTTTTTAAATCGCAAAGTCTACTATTATATTTTTGGTTCATAATTGATATATTTTGGTTGAAAAATATTAATTTATTATGAAAATCTCTACTATTTTGTGGAAAAGTAGTCCTTTTAGGTCGAAAATTCAATTGTATTGTTGAAAATCGTATTTTTGGACAGAAAATCTACTCGTTTGCATTAAAAATTTGAATATATTTTGGTTAAAAATTCAACTATTTGTTCGGAAGTTCATCCTTCTGAGTTGAAAATTCTACTATTTTGATAGAAACTTCAACTATTTGGTTGAAAATGATTTTTTTTTCTTAAAAATTCATATTTCTGGGTTAAAATTTTTGTATAAAATTCATCCTTATGACTGAGAATTTCTTCTCTCAGGTAAAATTTTATATATTTTGGTTCAAACTACAACTGTTTGGTTGAAAATTAATCATTTTGGTCAAGGATTGAATGATACTTCCTAATAATTTTTAAGTATCTTCTGAGAATATTAATATTTTTATTGCAGAATTGAGTAGAGCGGATGTAATAGGCACTTTTGCAAATTTAGTTAGGAAAATTCTCAATATTCAAAAATTCGTTCAATGATGGATTTTTCAATTGTTTATCTTTTGAATATTAGGAAATGAAAATCCAAGAAAGTGCTAGTAAATTAAATAAAAATTAATTATTTTGATTGCAAGATCATTTAAATCATTTTTATAATAAATAGGAGTCAATCTTAGTAATAATCAAGTGATTATTGTTTAAACTTCAGGTGACTTCTACTTTGAGCTTTAAATGTTTCTAAATATTTCTGATAAAGTTAAATTGAATCATAATGCTCAATTCATCCCAGATTTAAATTTACCAGTACCAAAGTGAAATTTATTAAAGAACATTATTTCTTATGAAAAAGATTAAAGACATATGTGTATAGAAAGTATATATATATATATATATATATTATGTAGATACACCATCTCACGACATTATTAAATCCAGGAAGATGAAAGTTGAAGTCTTTCTTTCTTGATCCTTATATATTACAAGTATATTACTTTTACATGATGATAGAAACAGTGAAGCACTATCCTCTCATCCAAGAATAAGTAACTTAACAAAGAAAATGAAAATTGAAATACAAAGAAGACTTTACCTATTAAATACTTTTATTTTTACTCTCCAGTTCAAAAAGCTTTTGAAAATGGACTTCTAGTTCGTTACTTCGTTCGTCAAAGGTCAAAATAGTATCACAAAAACTCTAATAACATTTTCCTTTTTTGAGCAAAAATAAAATATGCTATAGAATTTCTAAAAGAACGTTTTGAAATATAAAAAAAATGTTTTCACTAAAATCCACTTGAAGTTATACAAAGGATACTGCACTGAGTAAATCTCCTTCCTAAACATTGCCCAGTAGATAAAGCCGCGTTTTGTCAGCCGGGCTAGCTAAATCCGTACTCATACTACTTAGATTCGTACACAACCGTCGTTCTATCCAATTTTCTCAGGAAAAATCTGATTCGCAATAAAAATGTTTGCACATCTCCGTTTTTTTTTAAGAAAGAAATTAAGTAGAAAATTTCGTGCCTCGGACTCACCACACTATTGAGACTATTTGAAACTTTTTTTTATCGATGATACTATTTTGCTACTATTTCGAAGAAAATGACACTAACGACACTATTTTCTTACAATTGTCTGCTATTTTTTCTATTTATACTATTTTGTATTCCACTATTATTTATTATTATTATTATTATTTATTATTATTATTTATTATTATTATTACCATTTTCTATTTATAATATTTCTTTACTTTTATTGAAAAATATTTAAAAAATTCTTCACTAATTGGCTTAAATAATATTTCCGCCATCTCAAGGAATTACAACACACCAGAAAATTGAAAAAAAAATAATAATCCAAAATAGAATACATAAATTTTTAACCAGGTATTGGTATTATCTAAGAAGATTACTTTTCTATCATGAAAGACAAAGTTTTAGGAAAATACATCAATTTTTCATCAAATAGTTAAATTAGATACCATGAGAATCAAGTTTTTACAACAACAACAAATTTATAACAACTTACAAAATTTATTAACTACATAATTTGAACAGTGAATGTAATGTTAGTCCAAATTTTATAATGATTGATTTTTATTTTATATTTTTTCCAATTCTGAGACTTTTGTAACCAAAAAGTAACTTTTTTAACTAAAAAATTAATATTTTACCAAAACAGAAGATTTTTTAATAAAATACATCAACTTTCAACCATATAGTTAAATTTGCTATCGACTTGTTAAATTTTTGAGCCCGAAAAACGAATTTTCGACAAAACAGTTAAAATTTCAACAAAAAGATTATTTTTAACCGAAACAGGAAAAATTGAACCGAACAATTGCATTCTTGTCCAAAAAAGTATATTCTATAAAAAACGAAGAATTTTCAACAAAATACATACATTTTTAAGTAAAATTGTTAAATTTTCTAGAAAATGCTCGAATTTTTGTACCAAAAATGCAAATTTGTTACAAAACAGTTGAATTTTCAACAAAAAATTAATTTTTCTGACAGATCAATTTTGAACCATAACGGTGGCAATTTTAGTCAAAAAAAGTTAGAATTTCTACAGAAAGAGATGAATTTCAAAATCAAGAAAATAATTTTCAAAGTAAAAACTATGAATGTTTAATTGAAAAAATTGCTATCAAATTGTTGAATTTTCAAGCCGAAAAGACGAATTTGTGAACAAAATAGTTGAATTTTCAATTCAGAAGTATGACTTCAATAAAATTATTAAATTTTCAACAACATAATTCAGTTTCAAAGAAAATAATATAATTTTTAATAAAAATAGATGAATTCTTAACCAAAAATTTAATAGTAGACTTTTAAAAATTTGTAATAAAGATTCACGTTTATTTTTAATTATTCAAAAATATTAATTTAAAACTAGAAATTTTGCTTGAAAAATACTTTTTTTCCATTAAAAAGTTTTTTAATTTGGACTATAAACTCTTGAATTAGGACTATATATAAACTTAGTATTTGAAAAATTTTATGACACTATTTTGACACTATTTTTTGTAATTTGTATTTAGACTATTTTTTTATCTCTGAATTGAGTCTGATGCCTAAAATATGCTTTTTCAGAATTCACATCTTCGAATTTTTTTTCCTTAAATAAAAAATATAAGCAATTTTCAAATCTATTATCAAACAAGTTTTTAAATAATGAGTTATAAAAATTGTTGGAAAATAATCAATAATTTCAAGTTAAAAGTGTTCGAAATTAAATAATTTAAAATAATAATTTAAAATTAAAAAATTCTAAACTTCTGAAAATTAAGAAATTTCAAACCAAATATATTCGAATTTAAGCTTTTGAAGAAAAAAAACTTTAGTTTGAAGGCATTTGAAGAAAACATTTGAAGGAAATATTTTAGAATTGCATATTCAGAAATATAATTGAAAATTAAAATTAAGTATCAAGTGACTTTCGAAGTGATTAAATAGATTTCTTTACTGAAAATTGCGACTTCTGTAAAAAAATCAGTGTGATTTTCATCGCTTAAAATTGAAGAATTACAAATATTGGTGACCTTTAAATTTTAATTATTATAAAAACTTTGAAAATTATACTGTTTCTTATTGGAAACTTTTAAAATTAATCAATTGAACCTTGAAGCGTTGAAAATTAACAATTCTCAACTTCCTTCTAAAATAGAAGGATTCTCAAATCAATGCCTTGAAACTAAGTCGTTAAAAATAATAATTTTTAAACTGTGCCTTATGATCTTTAAAATTCAATCATTTTAATCAAAAGTGCAAAATTAATAACTTGATAATCAACGATAAAGCATTTCAATGCAAAGGGAACAACTTCATGTTGCAAAGAAAATAAATAATTTTTGGAAGATTATCATTATTAATTATATCAAATTTTATCAGGTTCGAAGTCATGAAACTTGGAAATACTTTTTCCAATTATGCCATCTTTTCTTGTATTAAGCCAAATCCTTTTTCCAACTCATTTTCAATTTCTATCTATTTCCCTCATGTTTGTTTTTTGTTCATCTTCGCTTTTCTTCACAACTGAAGAAGTATTTCTTTTTCTTCGACTGACAAAAAGAGAAAAGAAACCTGAACGATTCTAGCAGCCAGGAAAACGTGAGACAAGTGGTTTTCAAATAAGGGTGAATGCGAACTTGAAACCCTTTTCTGTGAATATGCATAAGATTTTTATCTTGAAAATGGAAAACTATTTTTAAAACTGCTGCTCCTAGAGAGAAAACCATAAATACAGTTACTAATAAGAATAATTTGAATAATAAATAAAACAACTAAAATGTTGTTCAACTCTATCGGGCAAATTTATTTGCTGGAGAACCCAACGTTTTAAGAACACACTTTTCTGCTCATCAGAGGAATTAAATTAATAAGAAAATACTTCCTGGCGTGAGTAACCCTAAAGTTCTGGTTTACATTGATCCAATCCTCGATGTTGAGGAAGATGTCACAGTTATATTTATTTATATTCATTTTCAAACAATAATAACACTGTACGTGTACATCTTGCTCAACATCAAGGATTGGATCAATGAAGACCAGGACATCAGAGATACTGACGCTAGGGAGGATTTTCTCATCAATTGACATTCCCCTGATGAGGAGAATAGTGTCTTCTTGGAATATTGCGATTCTTTACCGAATAAATTTTTTCGATAGAGTTGAATAACATTTCAGTTTTTTTATTTTTCGTAAGTGTTGTTTCTCGGAGGTTAAAGTACTTTCATATTATTAATGCACATGGACTTGAACTGATCCTAAACATAACTACCTTGAATCTTCTTAAACGTAAATATGACTATGACATCTTCAACATCAAGAATAGGTTCAATGTCAACCAGGGTATCAGGAATACTCACGTTAGGAAGGATTTTCTTATTGATTATCATTTCCATGGTTAGGAGAACAGTGTGTTCTTTAAACGCTGGTTTTCTGCACCAAATAGAGTTGTTCGATAGAGTTGAACAACATTTATGTTATTTTCTTTTTCCCACATATTGGTTCTCGGACGTTAAAGAACTCTTCCTCATTGAGGAAGATGTCACAGTCAGATTCATTTATAATTATTCTCAAACAAAAATGTGACTGTGCATCTTCATTACCTTCATGAATTGAGTTAATAGAATCCAGGACATCAAGGATACTCACGCAAGGAAAAAGTTTCTTATTAATTGTCATTCTCCTGATGAGGGGAACAGTGTTTTCTTGAAAAGTTGATTTTTTTTCACCGAATAAATGTGTCCGATACAGTTGAGCAATGGTTTCCTTAATAACTGTCATTCCCATGATGAAAAAGCAGTCTAACGGGAGCATCCCTCATGTCCTGATTCACATTAATCTAATCCTTGATGTTGTGAAAGTTGTAACAGTCATATTTATTCACATGTATTTTTAAACATAAATATTACTCTATATCTTCCTTGACATCAAGGATTGGATAAATGTAAACTAGGACATCAGGGATACTCACGCTAGGAAGGATTTTCTTATTAATTGTCATTCCAATGATGACGAGACCACTGCGTTCTTTAAACGTTTCAAGAACACACTGTTCTTGAAACTTTGGGTTTCTTAACCGAATAAAATTCGATAGAGTTGAACAAGATTTTAGTTGTTTTCTTTTTTCTGAGGGATACTCACGCAAGGAAGGATTTTCTTATTAATTGTGATAAGCATGATGAGGATAACAGTGTAATCTTAAAACGTTTCAAGAACGCACTGTTCTCCTCTTTAGGAGAATGGCAATTATTAACAAATCTTTCTAATCATGAGTTTCCCTGATATCATCGTTTGCATGAATTCAGAACTTAATGTTGAAGAGGATGTCACAATCATATTTATATTTATTCTCAAACATAAATATGAATGTACATCTTTCTCAACATAAAGGCTTAAAATCAATGTAAATCAGGACATCATAGATACTCATGCTATTGCCTTACCATGATGAGAGGAACCGTTTGTTCTCAAAACATTTCAAGAACACACTGTTCTTCTTATCAGAAGAATGATAATTAAACAGAAATTCCTTCCTAGCGTAAGTATTCCTAAAGTCCTGGTTTGCATTGATATAATCCTGAATGCTGAGAAAGATCATATAGTCCTATTTATTTATATTCATTTATAAACAGAAATGTGACTTTACGTATTCATCAATGTCAAGAATAGGGTCAATGTGAGCCAGGACATCAGGGATACTCACGTTAGGAAGGATTTTATTATTGATTATCATTCCCATGATTAGGAGAACAGTGTGTTATTTACACGTTGGGTTTCTTCACCAAATAAATTTGTTCGATAGAGTTGAATAACATTTCGGTTATTTTCTTTTCCTACTAGAACTGTGTCTAAAAGATACTACCTTGAATATTCTCAGAAAGAAAAAAGACTGTGAATTCTTCCTCAACATAAAGAATTGGATCAATTTAAACTAAGACATCAGGGATACAAACCCTTGAAAGGATTTTCTTAATAATTGTCATTACCATGATGAGGATAACAGTGTATTCTTAAAACGATTCAAGAACACACTGTTTTCCTCATTAGAAGAATGACAATTAATACAAAAATCCTTCCTTTCGTGAGCATCCCCGATGTCCTGGTTTACTTCGATCGAATTCTTAATGTTAAGGGAGATGTCACAGTTATATTCATTTATAATTATTTCTGAACATGAATGTGACTGCACATCTTTGTCAACATCAATGATTGGGTTAATAGAATCTAGAACATCAGGGATACTCACGCTAGAAAGGATTTTCTTATCAATTGGCATGGCCATAATGAGGAGAACAGTTAAGCAAGAGCATCCCTGATGTCCTGATTCACATTGATCAAATCCTTGATGTTCAGGGATACTTAAGCTAGGAAGGATTTTCTTATTAATTGTCATTCCCATGATGAGGAGAACAGTGCTTTCTTTAAACGTTTCAAGAACACACTTTTTTCGAAACTTTGGGTTTCTCCTCCGAATAAAATTCGATAGAGTTGAACAACATTTTAGTTGTGTTCTTTGTTCTGAACATTGGTTCTCGGACGTTAAAGAACTTTTATGTGAATATCACACATGGACTAGAACTGTGCCTAAACTTTACTACCTTAAATATTCTTAAACATAAACAGGAATGTGACATCATCCTCAATATCAAGGATTAGATCAATGTAAATCAAAACATCAGGAATACTCAAGCTAGGGAGGATTTGCTTATTAATTGTAATTACCATGATGAGGATAACAGTGTATTCTTCAAACATTTCAAGAACGCACTGTTCTCATATTCAGGATAATGACAATTTATAAAAAATCCTTCTTATCGTAAGTATCCCTGATATCCTCGTTTGCGTTAATCCAGTACCTAATGTTGAGGAAGGTGTCACAATCATATTTATATTTATTCTTCAACATAAATATGAATGTACATCTTTCTCAACATGAAGGATTAAATCAATGTAAACCAGGACAGTATCCCTAAAGTCCTGGTTGGCGTTGATATGATCCTTAATGTTAAGGAAGATGCTACAGTCCTATTCATTTATGTTCATTCATAAACACAAATATGACAATACATATTCCTTAACGTGAAGGATAGGATCAATATAAACCAGGACGTCAGAGATACTCACTCATAGAAGAATTTTCCTAATAATTGTCATTCCCCTGAGAACAGTGTTTTCTTGAAATTTTTGGTTTTTGACCTTTTTGGTTCTCGGACGTTAAAGAATTTTTATATTATTGATGCACATTGGCTAGCTAATATTGAACAAAATTTTTGTTGTTTTGTTCTTCCTGAGTATTGGTATTCGGACGTTGGAATATTGAATAAGGATGTCTCTTTTCTTCTTGTTCTATCTGTTTTTTTTCTTAGTCATTCCTGCTCTCTGTTAAATCTAAAACTGTCTTAAAGTGTGTGGCAGAAATATATTGAATCCACACACTTCTTTAAAATTCTCTTCTGAGAGACTTTAGGCAAGTAATCCAATATGTTGAGCAAGAAGAACAGTTTTCATTTTCGCGGATTTCGTTATCACGTTTCAACTTTTCGCATTTCGAAAAACGAGAAATACTCTCACAGGTTCTAATAATACCTTAGAGAGCTTACCAGTCTATCGGGAAATCTAATAAGCTGAAACAAGAATAAGAAAGATCTGCATTAATTTAAATGCAGATTTAATGCTGTTTTCTCAGTTTTAAAATAAATTATTTGCCTTTTGTTTGTCTTTTATGATTTGTCAATTATTTTCAATTTAATAATTTGTATTTTTATGGGCATTGCTTTTATAAATTTAAAAATACTCATTTGTTGAAAAGGTCCGGTTAGAATGATGTTAGCCCAAAGATGCAAACACTAAGAATGTTTTTCCTTTATTTCATATCTGGAATGTTTCACAACTATTTTTCAATCAAAAAAACTCTTCGCCGCAGCTGCTTCTGAAAACATCCATCTTTTATTTTTTTAACACAATGTTTCCATTTTCAACCAAAATTTTTTTGGATTCTACCAAATTTCCATGTTCATCCAAGAAAACGGTTGTTTTGGTGTACCTAACGATAATCTGACGTTTCTTGAGACTTGGGTGTGGTTCTCATCACCATTATTTACCATTTACAAATTGCTCCCTCGACTGCTGATAAACTAGCATTATTTCGCCTATATGAAGATATTACACCTCTGCTGGTTCCAGGAAAACCATTTCCGGTTTAAGGGATGGCTGTTCCACTAGCAATTTTCTCTCAAACGTCTGAAACGTACAATTCGAAATATCTTTCGTGTTTGGTAACAATTTTGAGATGTGGTCGGAAGCACGCAACCGCCAATCTTAAGCTGTTCCAGCTTTAATTAGTCTCCTAGCTCATGCTTCTCGATCATACAGGAACCGGAAAAGGTAAACCGTAAAAGCAATGAGCGCGAACGCTTGCTGAGTCGAGGATCGATACTGTCATTTGTATTTCATACTTACGTAAAAAATATGAAAAAAGACAATTAGATTGTTGCAAATTCATCTTTTGGAATAGAAAAGTTGTTTTGTAATGAAAATTTATTTTTTGCTTGAAAATTCATCTCTCTGGGTTGAAAATTTCAGTACTTTGGAAGAAACTTCAACTATTTAGTTTGAAATAAACTTTTTTGTTGAAAATTCATATTTTGGCTTAAAAATTCAACTGTTTTTGTAAAACATGTATCTCTATGCCTTAAAAATTCGTTTTTTTTTTGGTAAAAAATTCATTTTGCATTGAAAATTTATCTTTTTGTTAACAATTCATATTTTGGGTTGAAAATTCAACCGTTTTGTAGAAACTTCGTTTTTTGGATTGAAATTCAAACATTTTTGTAGAAAATTCAACTATTTGGTTGAAAATTTAACTATTAAGTTAAAAATCAACTTGTTGTTGAAAATTCATATTTTCGGCTTAAAAATGCAACTGTTTTTGTAAAAAATGTATCTACATGCCCTAAAAGTTCGTCTTTTTGAGTAAAGAATTCCTTTTGCATTGAAAATTTATCTTTTTGTTGAAAATTCATGTTTCGGGTTAAAAATTCAACCGTTTTGTAGAAGCTTCGTTTTTTGCACTGAAATTTACACATTTTTGTAGAAACTCCAACTATTTAGTTAAAAATAAACTTTTTTGTCAAATACTCATATTTTCGGGTTCAAAATTCAAACGTTTTATAGAAACTTTGTCTTTTTAGATTTAAATTTAACAGTTTGACATCAAATTCAACTATTTGGTTAAAAATGTACTTTTTTGTTGAAAATTCATATCTCGTCTTTAAAATTGAACTGTTTTCTAGAAACTTTATCTTTTGGATTGAAATGTAAACAGTTTTGAATAAACTTCAACTATTTGTTTAAAAATTTAACTATTAAGTTAAAAATGAACTTTTTGTTTAAAATTCATATTTCTGGCTTAAAAATTCCACTGTTTTGTAAAAATGTATCCCGAGGCATTGAAAGTTCGTTTTTTTGGATAAAAAACTCGTTTTGCATTGAAAATTTATCTTTTGGATGAAAATTAATCCTTTTGGGTTAAAAATTTCAGTACTTTGGTAGAAACTTCAACTATTTAGTTCAAAATAAACTTTTTTGTTGAATACTTATATTTTCGGGTTCAAAATTCAAACGTTTTATAGAAACTTTGTCTTTTTGAATTGAAATTTAACAGTTTGGTACAAAATTGAGCTATTTGGTTAAAAATGTACTTTTTTGTTGAAAAGTCATATTTTGGGTTAAAAATTCAACTGTTTTGTAGAAACTTTATCTCTTGGATTGAAATTTAAACAGTTTTGTAGAAACTTCAACTATTTGTTTAAAAATTTAAGTATTAAGTTAAAAATTAACTTTTTTGTTGAAAATTTGTATTTGCGGTTTGAAAATTCCACTGTTTTGTAAAAAATTATCCTTATGCCTTGAACTTCGTCTTTTTGGTTAGAAAATTTAACTATTTTTTGGAAAATTCAACTAATTTACCAAAAGTCCTCTCCTTTTCTCAAAAATTTAACAGTTTTTTGTAAGGTTCATCGTTTGGATTGATAAGTCGAAAGTTACACTTTTCCATGGAAAAGGGTAGATAAGATTTCATTTTTTTGTTTGAAAATTTAATTATTTTGTTGGTAATTCAACTATTTTGTTACAAAATCATCATTTTGGTTGTAAATTTCACTATTTTCTTGGAAATTAACTTTTTCCTTGCAACTCATGTTTTTCGTGTGAAAAATTAACTGTTTTGTAGAAAATTTGCCTTCCTAGATTGAAAATACCACAATTCGGTTAAAATATGTATTCCATTTTGACAAGAAAATCTTTCTTAGTTGAAAATTTAACGATTTGTTTAAAAATAAACTTCTTTGTTGAATACTCATATTTTCGGGTTCAAAATTCAAATTTTGTGTAGAAACCTCGTCTTTTTGGATTGAAATTCAACAGTTTGGTACAAAATTCAACTATTTGGTTATATGTGCACTTTTTTGTTAAAAAATAATATTTTTGATTGAAAATCCAACAGTTTTGTAAAAACCTGATCTTTCCGATTAACTTTTTTGTTGAAAATTCCTGTTTTCGGCTTGAAAATTCAACTACTTTGTAAAGAATTTATCCTCATACCTTGAAAATTCGTCTTTTTGGGTGAAAATTTAACTATTTTTTTGGAAATTCAACTAATTTAGTATGAGTACCTTTTTTTCTCAAAAATTTAATCGTTTTTTGTAAGGTTCGTCGGTTTGGATTGATAAGTCGAATTTTACTCTTTTATTTTTATTTTGGTTAAAAATTTAATTACTTTGTTGATAATTCAAATATTTTGTTCAAAAAAACATCTTTTTTGGTTGGGAATTTTACTATTTTGTTTCAAATTAACTTTCTTCCTAAAACTCAAGTTTTTTATGTGAAAAATTAACTGTTTTGTAAAAAATTTGCCTTCTTGACATGAAAATACCACAAATCGTTTAACATTTTTATTTCATTTCGACTAGAAAATTTTTCCTAGTTGAAAATGTAATATTTTGTTAAAAATTACCTTTTTTGTTGAGAATTAATCTTTTGAAAATTCTACTCTCTGGTTCAGAATCGAAAAAATTGATTTCAAATTAATTTATTTTGTTGAATAATCATCTCTGGTTAAGAATTGATTTATTTTGTTGAAAACTCGTTTTTTTCCCCAAATTAATTCTTCAAATACAAATTTTACCATGTCGTCTAATACTATTATTTCGTCCATTTGGATTAAAAATTTGTTTTATGTTGCCAATTTAACCATTTTGCTAAAGTTTATCTTTTCGGGTTGAAAATGTAAATATTCTCTTAGAAATTGAGCTCTTTGTTGAAAATACCTTTTTTGTTGAAAATTTATGTTTTTGAATTAAAAAATCAACTATTTTATAGAAAATTCCCCTTTATTGCAAGATTTTAACAGCTTTTTCATGTAAAATAAAAATCCCTTTTGGTGTATGTATAAACTATTATATTTTCCAAATCAAAATTATTTATCACTCATATTTTTTAAAATTATATTTTATTTACATTTATTAAAATTCTAAGATCAAAGCAGAAAAATCTAAAAAATAATCTTTATTAAACTAATTTATTATTTAAATTTTTTTTTATGTTTAGAACAATTTTTTTTATCACGTACAGAGAATAGAATATAATAGTATAGTATAGAATAAAATTGAATAGAATGGAATAGAATTGAATTGAATAGAATTTAATAGAATCTAATAGAATAGAATAGAATAGAATAGAATATAATAGAATAGAACAGTATAATATAGTATAGAATAGAATAGAATAGAATTGAATAGAATAGAATAGAATTGAATTGAATAGAATTGAATAGAATTGAATAGAATTGAATAGAATAGAATAGAATAGTCTAGAATAAAACAGAAATGAATAGAATAGTATAGTATAGTATAGAATTGAATATAATAGAATAGAATCAGAAAGAATTGAAAAGAATAGAACAGTATAGTATAGTATAGTATAAATTGGATAGTATAGAATAGAATAGTATAGATTTAGAGGTGTATATATATATATTAAAATCGGGTTTTAAAATTATTATTAATTTTCTTTTTGTTTTTGTTTAGACAAATGAATATTATTTAAATTCTAGCAAATGAATGACGTTGAAATAATAGTAAAATATCATTATTATAATACCATACTAGAAAAATGTAAAAAAATCAAAATTATTTATCACTCATATTTTTTAAAATTATATTTTATTTACATTTATTAAAATTCTAAGATCAAAGCACAAAAATCTAAACAATAATCTTTATTACATTAATTTATTATTCAAAATTTTTTGATGTTCAGAACATTTTTTTTATTACGTACAGAGAATAGAATAGAATAGTATTGAATAGAATTGAAATGAATCGAATTGAATAGAATTGAATTTAATTGAATAGAATAGAATTGAGTTGAATAGAGTAGAATTAAATAGAATTGAAAATAATAGAATAGAATAGTATAGAATAGAATAGAATATAATTGAATTGAATAGAATTGAATAGAATAGAAATAAATAGAATTGAAAAGAATAGAATAGTATAGAATAGAATAGAATAGAATAGAATAGTATAGTATAGTATAGTATAGGATAGAATAATATAGATTTTTATACATATATATTATAATCGATTCTTAAAATTATTATTAATTTTTTTTTTCGACAAATGAATATTGTTTAAATTCTAGAAAATGAATGACGTTGAAATAATAATAAATTATTATTAAATACATAGTGAAATTTAAATGATTATGAAATTTTCCACCAAAAATTATTTAAAAAAATTTTATTTTGCACTTGCTGATTTTTTTCTAGAGCAACAATACTTCAATATTCAAAATATTTTTTTAACATCATAATACCATAATAGAAAAATGTATAAAAATCAAAATTATTCACCACTCATATTTTTTAAAATTATATTTTATTTACATTCATTAAAATTTTAAGATCAAAGCAGAAAAATCTAAAAAATAATCTTTATTAAACTAATTTATTATTTAAATTTTTTTTATGTTTAGAACAGTTTTTTTTATCACGTACAGAGAATAGAATAGAATAGAGTAGAATAGAATAGCATAGAATATAATAGAATATAATAGAATATAATAGAATATAATAGTATAGTATAATATATTATAGTATAGTATAGTATGGAATAGAATAGAATAGAATATAATAGAATAGTATAGAATAGAATAGAATAGAATAGAGTGAAATATATTTGAATAGAATTGAATTGAATAGAATAGTATTGTATTGTATAGTACAGTATAGTATAGAATATAATATAATAGAATAGATTGGAATAGAATAGAATGGAATAGATTAGAATAGAATAGAATAGAATTGAATAGAATATAATAGAATTGAATTGAATAGAATAGTATAGAATAGAATATAATGGAATAGAATAGAATTGAATTGAATAGAATGGAATTGAATTAAATTGAATAGAATAGCATTGAAAAGAATAGAATATAATAGAATAGTATAGAATAGAATAGAATAGTATAGAATATAGTATAATAGTATAGAATAGAATAGTATAGTATAGTATAGAATAGAATAGTATAGAACAGAGTAGAGTAGAAAAGAATTGTATAGAATAGAATAGAATAGTATGGTATAGTAGAGTATAATATAGTACAGTATAGTATAGAATAGAGTAGAGTAGAATGAAATAGTATAGAATAGAATAGAATTGAATGGAATAGAATGGAATTGAATAGAATAGAATAGAATAGTATGGAATTGAATAGAATAGTATAGTATATAATAGAATAGAATAGAATAGAATAAAATATAATTGAATAAAATAGAATAGTATAGAATTGAATAGAATCGAATCGAATAGAATAGATTAGAATAGAATAGAATAGAATTGAAAAGAATTGAAAAGAATAGAATTGAATTGAATTGATTAGAATGGTATATAATAGAATTGAATAGAATATAATTGAATAGTATAGAATAGTATAGAATAGAGTAGAGTTGAATAGAATTGAATAGAATATAATAGAATAGAATAAAATAAAATTGAAATGAATAGAATATAATAAAATTGAATAGAATTGAATAGAATAGAAAATAATAGAATAGAATAGAATAGTATGGAATTGAATAGAATAGAATAGTATATAATAGAATAGAATAGAATAGAATAGAATAGAATTGAATAGAATAGAATAAATAATAAAATGATAAATGTAGGATAACGCTGTATCTACACAAACTTATTCTGAATTGAAACGTTTCCAACAAGAATTTTTTTTATTCGATGAACGGCTAGTTTTCAAGTATTTTCTAACTAATTTTGAGTTGTTTAAACAATTATTATTTGTTCGCATAATTTCTTTCGCCTGTAAAACGTGAAAAGTTATTATTTTTCGGGATTGATGATACATGTGACAAATTTAAAGAATAAATAATATTTCTTTTTTAACATACTTAGTAATTATTTAAATAATTATCATTTATTAAAACAAGTATTTTCGTTTTAATCGTAAAAAGTTATTATTTCCTGAAACTAATTACATAATTAACGAATTTTGAAAGGAATATATATTTTTAAAGATATTTGGCTATTATTTAAACAATTTGCATTTGTTGAAGCAATTTTTGTCCTTGTAAATCTTCAACAGTTTCCCGAGTTGGAAAATTCCAGAACAGATTATAATATTGACGAATCGGAAAATTCCCGAATAATAAAATTCCCGACAAAAAATTGCCGAATTATAAAATATTATTTTAATTTTAAATTCAAACAATAATTTTAGAATCTTTAAACATTAAAAATAATGTTTTTAAATAAAAATATTTAATTATCGTCGGGAATTATATAATTCATGAATTTTATTATTTGGAAATTATCCAATACTGGAATATTATTATTCGGGAATTTTACATTCCAAAATAGAGAAATTTTGAAACTAAAAATACGAATAACGATGAAAAATTCATTTTCAACCAAATGGTCGAATTTAGTATCAAAAAATAAAAATTCAACACAGAAGAGTTGAATTTTCAAGCAAAAAAGACGAATTTTCCACCAGTTGTATTAAACGAAAAAAAAAACAATTGAAAAAAATAGTTGAAAACCTTAACCAAATAAATAAATTTTCAATCAAGAAACTTGAATTTAAAAACAAATAGGTAAATTTTGAATTAAGAAAGATATTTTTTGAAAACAAAATGGAATCGTCAAATTCTAAGTTTGAAAAATTAATTTTCAACAAAAAAAAAACGAATTTTTAAGGAAATATATATATTTTCAACGAAAAGGATTAATTTTTAACTAAAATGATGAATCTTCAAAAACGGCTGATCAGGCTTGGCGGCATCAGTTCGGCTGAGTGGGGGGAAGCCACGTAGTGACAAACCAAAAAGACGAATTTTCAAGGAAATATTTACATTTTCAACCAAAGAGATTAATTTTTAACTAAAATGATGAATCTTCAACAACGGCTGACCAGGCTCGGCAGCATCAGTTCGGCTGAGTGAGGGGAAGCAGCGTAGTGAAGGAACCAAAGAAACGAATTTTCAAGGAAATATTTATATTCGCAACTAAAGACTTTACTTTATAACTAAAATGTTAAATTTTCAACGACGGCTGACCATTCTCGCTGGCATCAGTTCGGCTGAGTGATGGGAAGACGCGTAGTGGTGGAACCAAAAAACGAATTTTCAAGGAAATATATATATTTTCAGCCAAAGGGATTAATTTTTAACTAAAATGATGAATCTTCAACAACGGCTGACCAGGCTCGGCGGCATCAATTCGGCTGAGTGAGGGGAAGCCGTATAGTGGGGGAACCGTACGCAGGTAGCTGGGGCGAAATTGACCATCGCCCTAAGTTTTTATCTAAATTAGTAAAATTACTTCCACTGACCCCCCCCCCCCCAACCTGTTACTAACAGTTATGGACGACCCCTAATGGTTTGTAGAAGCTTATAAGATTGAAATCACTCTAGTGTATAATTTACGACTTTGATTGGTTGCCTCATAGCGGATACGGAAGTCAAATTTAAACACGACTGTGGCACGTGTTCGTTTAGGACTGAAAGGAAAATGAACCTAGCTATTTCTATTAAGTGAATAATATTTGTCTTTCATGCCCGTGTGCATTAGGAGAAAAGTTAAAATAGTTTGTAAAATTGGACTGAATTTGAAATAGAGTTACACTTCTTTATAGTGAACACAAAGTTGTCAATTATTATTAATTCATTATACGGAATGGTAATCCAGTGTAATCCGATTAATTCAATGTGATCCGCTGTAATCCACTTGTAAACCGGACTAATCCAGGGCAATCCACTTGTAATCCAGGGTAATCCACTTGTAATCCTAAGTAATCCACTTGAAATCCATATTAATCGACTTGCAATCCAAACACTTGGAGTAATCCACTTTTAATCCAGAGTAATCCACTTGTGATCCAAAGTAATCTACTTGAAATCCATATTAATCGACTTGCAATCCAAACACTTGGAGTAATCTACTTGTAATTCAGAGTAATCCACTTGTGATCCAAAGTAATCCACTTGAAATCCATATTAATCGAGTTGCAATCCATATAATTCGAAATACTCCAATTGTAATCCAGAGTAATCTACTTGTAATTTATGTAATTCGGCATAATACACTTGTAATCCAAATACTCGGAGTAATCCAATTGTAATCCAGAGTAATCCAAAGTGATACACTTGTAATCCATTTGATTCGCAATGATCTACTTGTAATTTTTATTATTCGGAGTAATCCACTTGTAATTCATATAATTTGGAGTAATCCACTTGTAATCCAGAGTAATCTACTTGTAATTCATATACATCGGAGTTATCCACTTTTAATCCATGCCATCTGGAGTAATCTACTTGCAATCCATATCATTTCGAGCAATCCACTTGTAATCCATGCCATTTTCAGTAATCCACTTGCAATCCATAACATTTGGAGTAATCCACTTGCAATCCATGTCATTTTGAGTAATCCACTGGTAATCCATCTCATTTTCAGTATTCCATATCATTTTCAGTAAACTATGTCATTTTGAGTAATCCACTTGCAATCCACATAATTTTGACTAATCCACTTGCATTCCACATCATTTGGAGTAATACACTTGTAATCCATATCATTTCGAGTAATCTACTTTTAATCCATACCAGTTGGAGTAATCCACTTGCAATCCATATCATTTCAAGCAATCCACTTGTAATCCATTTCATTTTAAGTAATTCAATTGCAATCCATATCAGTTGGAGTAATCCACTTGTAATCCATATCATTTTCAGTAATCCATGCCATTTTGAATATTCCTCTCGCAATCCATTTCATTTAGAGTAATCCACTTGTAATCCATACTATTCTTGAGTAATTCACTTGTAGTCCATATAATTCGGAGTAATCCACTTTTAATCCACGTCATTTGGAGTGATCCACTTGTAGTCCGTATCATTTTGAGTAATCCAATTGTAATCCAGAGTAATCTACTTGTAATTCATATAAATCGGAGTAATCCACTTTTAATCCATACCATTTGGAGTGATCCACTTGCAATCCATATCATCTTAAGCAATCCACTTGTAATCCATTTCATTTTCAGTAATCCACTTGCAATCCATATCAGTTAGAGTAATCCACTTGTAGTCCATATCATTTTCAGTCATCCATGTCATTTTGAGTAATCCACTTGCAATCCATATCATTTCGAATAATCCACTTGTAATCCATACTATTTTTGAGTAATTCACTCGTAGACCGTATAATTCGAAGTAATACACTTTTAATCCACATCATTTAGAGTGATCCACTTGTAATCCATATGATTTGGAGTAATCCATACCATTTAGAGTAATCCACTTGCAATCCATGTCATTTGGAGTAATCCATATAATTTGAAGTTAATCCACTTGTAATCCATGTCCTTTCGAATAATCCACTTGTAATTGATATAATAAGGATTAATCCACATCATTTCGAGTAACCCACTTGTAATTGATAAAATTATGAACAATCCAGTTTTATTCCACATCATTTCGAGTAATCTACTTGTAATCCATGTTAAACGGAGAAATCCACTCGTAATCCATCTCATGTGGCGTAATCCACTTGTACTCCATTTCATGTGGAGTAATTTACTTGTTATCCATCTCATTTCGAGTAATGCACTTATAATCCATGTCATTTCGTATAATTCACTTTTAATCCACATCATTTGGAGCGATCCACTTTTACTCCGAATCATTTGGAGTAATCCATGTAATTTACAGTAATCCACTTGCAATCCATAACATTTTGACTAATCCACTCGCAATCCATATCACGTGGAGTAATCCACTTGTAATCCATGCCATGTGGAGTAATTTACTTGTAATCCATCTCTTTTTGAGTAATCCACTTTTAATCCATGTCATTTCGTGTAATTCACTCGTTATCCATATCATTTGGAGTAATCCACTTGAAGTGAAGAGTAATCTACTTGTAATTCATGTAATTCGGAGTTCTCCACTTTTAATCCACATCATTTGGAGTGATCCACTTTTAATCCATGACATTTGAAGTAATCCATATCATTTGCAGTTAATCCACTTGTAATCCATGTCATTTCGAGTGATCCACTTGTTATTGATATAATTAGGAGTAATCCGCGTTTAATTCACATAATTTCGAGTAATCTACTTGTAATCCATATAAAATGGAGTAATCCACTCGTAATCCATCTCATGTGAAGTAATCCACTTGTAATCCATGTTATGTGGAGTAATCTACTTGTAATCCATGTCACATGGAGTAATCTACTTGTAATCCATATCACATAAAGTAATCCCCTCCTAATTCATCTCACGTAGAGTAATCCACTTTTCATACATGTCATGTGGAGTAATTTACTTGTAATCGATATCATTTAGAGTAATCTAATTGTAATGCAGAGTAATCTACTTGTAATCTATATAATTCGGAGTAATCCACTTTTAATCCATCTCATTTGGGGTAATTCACTTGCAATAAAAAGTAATCCACTTGCGATTCATATGATTAGGAGGAATCCATTTGTAATCCAGAGTAATCCACTATTAATTCGTATAATACAGAGTAATCCACTTCTAATCAGTGTGATTTGGAATAATCCACTTGTAATCCGGGTAATCCATAGTAATTGACTTGTAACACATATAATTCGCAGAAATCCACTTTTGATCTAATGTAGGCCATCTTAATCCACTTGTAAACCATATAATTCGGAATAGTACACTTTTAATCCAAAGTAAATTAGAGTAATCCATATAATTCGTAGTATTCCACTTGTAATCTGACGTAATCCACTTGAAATATATATATAATTTAGAGAAATCAACTTGTAATCCGAGGTTATCTCGAGTAATGTATTTGTAATCCATTTAATTTTGAGTGATACACTTGTAATCCATATAATTGGGAGTAATACACTTGTAAAACGAAGTAATCCACTTATAATTCGAAATAGTCCAGAGTAATGCATCTGTAATCCATATCATTTGGAGTAGTCCATGTCATTTGAAGTTAATCCACTTGTAATCCATGTCATTTGGAGTTAATCCAATTGTAATCCATATCATTTGGAGTGATTCACTTGTAATGGATGTCATTTCGAGTAATCCACTTGTAATCCAAAGTAATCACTTGAAACCCATATTGATCGACTTGCAATCCATATCTTTTGAAATACTCCACTTGTAAACCAGAGTAATCTACTTGTATTTTATATAATTTGGCATAATACACTTGTAATCCGAACACTCGGAGTAATCCACTTGTAATCCAGAGTAATCTAAAGTTATACACTTGTAATTCATATAATTCGGAGTTATCCACTTGTAATCCATTTGATTCGCAATGATCTACTTGTAATTTATATTATTCGGAGTAATCCACTTGTAATCCACTTATAATCTACATAATTTGGAGTAATCCACTTGGTATCCATACTATTTGGAGTAATTCACTTGTAGTCCATACGATTCGGAGTAATCCACTTTTAATCCATGCCGTTTGGAGTAATCCACTTGTAGTCCGTATCATTTTGAGTAATCCACTTATAACCCAGAGTAATCTACTTGTAATTCATATACATCGGAGTAATCCACTTTTAATCGATGCCATTTGGAGTAGTCTACTTGTAATCCATATAATTTGGAGTAATTCATTTGTAATCTATATAATTTGGGGTAATACACTTGTAATACATATCATTTTGAGTAATCCATATCATTTTAAGTAATCCACTCACAATCCATATCATTTGGAGCAATCCACTTGTAATCCAGAGTAGTCTACTAGTAATTCATATAATTCGGAGTAAACCACTTTTAATTCATATCATTTAGAGTAATCCATATAATATCAAGTAATCCACTCGTAATCCATCTCATGTGGAATAATCCACTTTTAATCCACATCCTTTCGAGTAATTTACTTGTAATCGATGTCATTTGGAATAATCCACTCGCAATTCATTTCATTTGTAGTAATCCACTTCTAATTCATGTAATTTTTAGTAATCCACTTGTAATCCATATCATTTGGAGTAATCCACTTGTAATCTATGTCATTTGGATTAATTCACTTGTAATCGATATCATTTGGAATAATCCACTCGCAATTCATTTTATTTGTAGTAATCCACTTCTAATTCATATAATTTGTGGTAATCCACTTGTAATCCATATCATTTGGAGTAATCCACTTGTTATCCAGATAATTTGAAGTAATCCATGTCATTTGGAGTAATCCACTTGTACTCCATTGCATTTCGTGTAATTCACTTGTAATCCATGTCCTTTTTAGAGTAATCGACTTGTATTCCAGAGTAATCCACTTGTAATTCATACAATGCCGAGTAAACCACTTTTAATCCATATCATTTGGAGTGATCCACTTTTAATCCATATAATTTGGAGTAATCCATGCCATTTGGAATAATCCATGCCATTTGGAGTAATACACTTGCAATCCATGTAATTTGGAGTAATCCATATCATTTGGAGTTAATCCACTAGTAATCCATTTTATTTCGAGTGATCTACTTGTAACTGATATAGTTAGGGTTAATCCACATTTAATCCACATCATTTCGAGTAACTTACTTGTAATCCATATCATATGGAGTAATCCACTCTTAATCCATATCATGTGGAGTAATACACTTTTAAGACATGTCATATGGAGTCATTTACTTGTAATCCATCTCATTTCAAATAATCCACATGTAATTGATATAAATAGGATTATTCCACTTTTAATCCACATCATTTGGAGTGATCCACTTGTAGTCCGTATCATTTTGAGTAATCCACTTGTAATCCAGGGTAATCTACTTGTAATTAATATCATTTGGAGTAATTCACTTTTAATCCATTCCATTTGGAGTAGTCTACTTGTAATCCATATCATTTGGAGTAATTCACTTGCGATCGATATCATTTGGAATAATCCACTCGCAATCCATTTCACTTGTAGTAATCCACTTGTAATTCATATCATTTGTAGTAATCCACTTGTAATCCATATAGTTTGGAGTAATCCATGTCATTTGGAGCAATTGACTTGTGATACATATCATTTTGAGTAATCCATGCCATTTTGAGTAATACACTCACAATCCATGTCATTTGGAGTGATCCACTTCTAATCCATATTATTTGGAGTTAATCCACTTCTAATCCATTTTATTCCGAGTGATCCACTTTCGATTGATATAATTAGGAGTAATCCGCTTGCAATCCATGTAATCTGGAGTAATCCACTTGTAATCCATCTAATTTGGAGTAATCCATGTCATTTAAAGTAATCCATTTGTAATCTATATCATTTGGAGTAATCCACTTGTAATACATATCATTTTGAGTAATCCATGTCATTTTGAGTAATCTGCTCGCAATCAATATCATTTGGAGTAATCCAATTGTTATCCATGCCATTTGGAGTAATTCACTTGTAATCCATGTCATTTGGAGTAATCCACTTGCAATCCATATCATTTGGAGTAATCCATATAATTTGGAGTCATCAATATAATTTGAAGTAATCCATATCAGTTGGAGTAATCCATATCATTTGGAGTTAATCTACTTGTAATCCATATCATTTGGAGTAATCCACTTGTAATACAGATAATTTGGAGTAATCCATATCATTTGAAGTAATCCATTTGTAATCCAGATAATTTAGAGTAATACACTTGTAATACATATCATTTTGAGTAATCCATGTAATTTTGAGTAATCCACTCGCAATCCATATCATTTGGAGTAATCCCATTGTTATCCATGCCATTTAGAGTAATTCACTTGTAATCCATGTCATTTGGAGTAATCCACTTGTAATCCATATAATTTGGAGTGATCCATATAATTTGGAGTAATCCATATCATTTGGAGTAATCCATATAATTTGTGGTAATCAACTTGTAATCCATATCATTTGGAGTAATCCACTTGTAATCCAGATAATTTGGAGTAATCCATGTCATTTGAAGTAATCCATTTGTAATCTATAACATTTGGAGTAATTCACTTGTAATAATATCATTTTGAGTAATCCATGTCATTTTGAGTAATCCGTCCGCAATCCATGTCATTTTGAGTCATCCGCTCGCAATCCATATCATTTGGAGTAATCCAATTGTTATCCATGCCGTTTGGAGTAATTCATTTGTAATCCATGTCATCTGGAGTAATTCACTTGTAATCCATATAATTTGGAGTAATCCATATGATTTGGAGTAATCCATACCATTTGAAGTTAATCCACTTGTAATCCATGTCATTTGGAGTAATCAATGTCACTTGAAGTAATCCAATTGAAATCCATGTCATTTGGAGTAATCCACTTGTAATCCATATCATTTTGAGTAATCCATGTCATTTTAAGTAATCCACTCGCAATCCATATCATTTAGAGTAATCCACTAGTTATCCATGCCATTTGGAGTAATTCACTTGTAATCCATGTCATTTGGAGTAATCCACTTATAATCCATTTAATTTGGAGAAATCGACTTGTAATCCAGAGTAGTCCACTAATAATTCATATAATTCGGAGTAAAACACTTGTAATCCATGTCATTTGGAGTGATCAACTTTTGATCCATATCATTTAGAGTAATCCACTCGTAATCCATCTCATGTGGAGTAATCCACATTTAATCCACATCAATTCGAGTAATTTACTTGTAATCCGGTGTCATATGGAGTAATCCACTCGTAAACCATCTCCTGTGGAGTAATCCACTTTTAATCCATGTCACATGGAGTCATTTACTTGTAATCCATATAATTTCAAATAATCCACTTGTAATGGATATAATTAGGATTAATCCACTTTTAATCCACATCATTTCCAGTAATTTACTAGTAATCCATATCATTTGGAGTGATCCACTTGTAATTCAGGGTAATCTACTTGTAATCCATGCCATGTGGAGTAATTTACTTATAATACATATCATTTGGACTAATCCACTTGTAATTCGAAATAGTCCAGAGTAATCCATATGTAATCCAGATAATTGGGAGTCATCCACTTATAATCGAGAGTAATCCAGTAATAATCCATTTTAATCCACTTGTAATCCACATAAGTCGAAGAAATTTAGTTAATCCAAGTAAGTAACTTGTAATCCAGAGTAATCCGGGTAATTCGGAGTACTTTAAAAATACAGTAATTGAAATAGTTTTCAACCATTTTGTTGAAAATTTGTTGCTCTTTTGTGCTGAAAATTAATTTTTCTAAATGAAAATTCAACTATTTCATTTTTAGTTGAAAATTTCTCTTTTTTAGTTGAAAATTTAACTACTTGGTTGCAAGTTGAACTGCTATGTTAAAAATTCTTTTTCCCGATTGAAGATTCTTAATTTCAGTTGAAAATAATTTAGTTGAAACTTTAACTATTAATTAAAAATTGTTATTTTTTTTTGGTTAAAAATTAATTTTTTTAACTAAAAATGTATGTTTTTCATCTTTGGCGAAAATTTGTCTTCCTTTGTCGCCTTTTCTTTTTGAAATTTCAATTATTTGGTTGAAAATTAACTTTTCTGTTGAAACTCATATTTTCTGGTTAGAAAATTCTACTATTTGGTTGAAAATTAACTTTTTGGTCCAAAATTAACTTTTTGGTTGAAAATTCGCATTTTCGATTTAAAAATTCAACTAATTTGTTTGAAGATTGTAATACTTTTTTAAAAATTCGTTTTCATAGTTGATGAAAATTGAACTATTTTTTCAAAAGTTTTTTTTTTGTTGAAAATTAATTTCTTAAGCTGCAAATTTAACTAGGCAATTTTTTGTTTAAAATTTAATTATTTGGTTGAAAATTAACTTTTTGGTCCAAAATTAACTTTTTGGTTGAAAATTCGCATTTTCGATTTAAGAATTCAACTAATTGGTTGAAGATTGTAATACTTTTTTAAAAATTTGTTTTCATAGTTGAAGAAAATTGAACTATTTTTTCAAACGTTTTTTTTTGTTTGAAAATTAATTTCTTAAGCTGCAAATTTAACGAGACAATTTTTTGTTTAATATTTAATTATTTGGTTGGAAATTAACTTTTTGGTTGAAACTCATATTTTCTGGTTAGAAAATTCTACTATTTGGTTAAAAATGAACTTTTTGGTCCAAAATTGACTTTGGCTTGAAAATTCGCCTTTTCGATTTAAAAATTCAACTACTTGGTTGAAAGTTGAAATACTTTTTCAAAAATTCATTTTATTAGTTGAAGAAAATTTAACTATACAATTTTTTGTTGAAAATTATTCGTTTTTAGTTTAAAATTCAATTATTTGGTTGAAAATGAACTTTTTCGCTGAAAATTCAACTTTTTTCTAGATAATTTGCCTCATCATTTTCCAAATTCAACAATTTAGTTTGAATTTTTTCGACCCCTTGACTGAAAAATGTTTTCTCAAAAAAAAAAATTTTTTTTTTGGAAAATTCATCTTTTTGGTTAAAATCGACTGTTTTTGTTTAAAAAAAAATTCTTGATGGAAATATCAGCTATTATATTTTTCGTTGAAAATTAATCTTTTTTGATTGAAAATTCAACTATTCGGTTAAAAATCCGACTATTTAGTTGAAAAATGGTCCCTTTTGCTTTAAATTAGCGTCGACTTAAATTTTATTTACTTAAATCACCTAAAATTAAAAATGCAGGATTCTAGAACGAAAAAATATCATGATAAAAAATATATTATTGACCTAAATTTCTTCAAATATAAAATATTTTTCTCAATCACATTTTCATAAACTAACAAGCTGTTTCTCCATCTCTCTCCCACACTATAAATCTCATTCTGTTAAAAATATGACGTTCGTTGAGCATTTAGTAGACGACAATTGTACTCAAACATCCACATGAAGTCCAATAAATTTGAAGTTTAAATTTAGTGAAATTTACGACCAATCTTTCTCCCCATTTCTCTCTCGTTCCAGTTCATCAACTTCTTTGAGGTTAGGAACTTTTGTGTTTAAAGTATTCATTTCTCAATGACTGATTCATCATATGGCCAAATTTAGTTCTTATCCAGACAGGCGGAAGAATAGAGAAAAATGTCTGAATGCCATGCGACCAATAACCTGAGCTCGAGTCCAGTTTTCCCAGCGTGGCAATTGCGTTCCTGGCATAAGTTGCTGGGTCTGGCACAAAGATACTAGAAACCTGAAAAATAATGTCAATTTGAAAAATATCAGTTTACTGGACGCGTGCCATCGAGAGGATTCCGAAAACACAAAAACAGTTGATATAGTTCAATTGAGAGAGCTTATATCGCGCAAATAAATCGCGAGGTGGAGAGGCGCCAGCATTTTGCCCACCTCGCGACTTTGATAGAGTCTAGTAGGTGAACCAAAGCTTGTAAAACGCTCTTTCTTTTTTTGGCGAGTTACACTCGATGGCATGAATGTCTTGACATAACAGAAAACAAATTTCGTACCCTGAGTCTTTGACTGAAGTCGTTTATTTTTGTGTTGACGAAGAGGGGCCTGAGGTGTTGAATTGTTAGTCCGGATCCGGAATATTCGGCTCTTAGGGCTTCAGAAAAACTGTTGATGTAGACTTTTGTAGCTGCGTAGACGGTCATTAATGGTAGGGGTTGTAATTCCGAGCCGGAGGAAATATTAACAATTGCTCCCTTTTTACGGTCCTTCATCTGACCAATTAATAATCGGGTCATCATTGTTGTTGCGCCTACGTTCACGTTTATGATGTCCCATAGTTCGTCTTCGGGAACCTCGCCCAGATACATGGGGTAGGTGTAATTTATTCCCACATTGTTCACTAGAATTTTAGAAAAAATGTTTTTATATATATACACACTCCCCCTCCTTTCCCCTATTACCCTTCCTCCAACCTCTCCTCACACTCATTTATTCTACTTTCCACCCATAATTACCACTCACTTCCCCTACTACCCCTCATTTCCCCACCCTTAATTTCCCCTCACTTCCCCTAATTTCGCTTTCCTCATTTCCTCTCACTTCCCCTACTTTTCCACCCTTCAGACGTTTTAGTAAATTTCGAATTTCAAACAAATAGTTGAATTCTCAACAAAAAAATACATTTTCAACTTCATAGTTTAATTTTTAATTGAAAAGATCAATTTTCAAAAAAAAAAAGGAAAAGTTAAATTATCAGTGAAAAAAATAAGGTTTAAAAAAAAAAAGAATGTCAATAAAGTAGTTTAACGTTCAATGAAAAAGATGAATTTTTCATTAAAATAATGATTCTTCAACCAAAAATGACAAATTTTAAACAAAACAGTTAAATTTTAAACCAAAAAGAGGAATTTTCTATCCAGAAGATTCATTTTTTCACCAAAAAAAGAGGAATTTTCAACAAAAATCATGAATTCTAACTAAAAAAGATCAATTTTTCCTTCCCTTTATTTCCCTCATTTTCCATCACTTCCCCTACTTTTCCTACCCACATTTCATATCACTTCCTCTCCCCTCATTTCCCCCACTTTCCGTCTCCTCATTGCCCCACATTTTCTATCAATTTCCCTACTTCCCCTTCCCGCATTTTCACTAACTTCCCCTATTTCCCCTACTTTCTCTACTTCCCCTCACATCATTTCCTATCACTTCCCCAACTATCCCTCCCCTCAGTTCCCTTCACTTTCCCTAATTCCCCTTTACTCACTTCCCCTTCCTTTCCCCACTTTCCCTCCACCCACTTCCCCTCACATCACCTAACTTTCCTGCCCTAATTTTCGCTACTTCCCCTCCTCTCGTTTCCCTTGACTTTCCCTGCTTACCTCCTCTCATTTCTTCTCATTTCCCTTCACTTCTCCTATTTTCTGTCCCCTTATTGCCCCACATTTCATATTAATCCCCCCACATTCCCTTCCCTCACTTCTCCTGACTTCCCGCCACTTATGACCCATCACGTCCCCTAATCCCCCTCCTAACAATTCCCCTCATTCCCCAAATTTTCCTTCACTTTCCAAACTATCCCTTCCCTCAGCTCCGTCGACTTTCCATAATTCCCCTTGACTCATTTCCCCTTACTTTCCCTATTTTCCCTCCACCCATTCCTCCTCATATCACCTGAATTTCCTTTCTCATTTTCTCCTTTTCTCCCCTCCCCTAACTTTATCTTGTTATCTTCTCTGATTTCGCTTCACTTCCCTCACTCTACCTCCATTCATTGCCCCACATTTCCCATCAATTCCACCATATTCCCTTCTCTCAATTCCCTTGATTCACGCCTCTTATTTCCCCTCTCTTCCCCTATTCTCCCTCTTATCATTTCTCCCCATTACCCACATTTCCCATCAGTTTCTAAACTATCCTTTCTCCCAGTTCCTTCTACTTTCCGTAATCCCCCTTCACTCATTTCCCCTTATTTCCCCCACTGTTCGTCACCTAATTTCCCCTTATTTCTCCCACTTCCACTCCCTTCATTTTCCCACATTTCACATCATTTCCCATTCCCTTATTTCCCTTCACCCTCACTACTTCTCCACCCCTACTTTCCCATCACTTTCCTATCCCTGATTTTCCCTTACTTCTTCTTCCCTCATTTCCCCTTACTCACTACTTCCTCACCTTAAATATTCTATTGCATTCCCATCCTTCATTTCCCCTTACTCCCTCTACTTTCCTACTCCGCATTTCCTCTTGCTTCCCTTACTTTCCCCGTAATTTCCTCTTCTCTATTTCCCACATTTTCCATCACTTACCAAACTATACCTTCCCTCAGTTCCGTCCACTTTCCCTAATTCCCCTTTACTTATTTCCCCTTATTTTCCCTACTTTCCCTCCACCCATTCCTCCTCACATCACCTAACTTTCCTCCACTCATTTTCCCTTTTCCTCCCCTCCCCTAACTTTATCTGCTTATCTCCTCTCATTTCCCTTCACTTCCCCTACTCTCTCGCCCCTCACCTTCCGTACATCCTGCCCCTTAATTGCCCCAGATTTCCCATCAATTCCCCTACTTTCCTTTCCTTCACTTCCCCTGATTTCCCGCCTCTTATTTCCCCTCTCTTCCCCTATTCCCCGTCCTATCATTTCTCCTCATTACTCACATTTCCCATCAGTTTCCAAACTATCCCTTCTCTCAGTTCCTTGCACTTTCCCTAATTCCGCTTCGCGCATTTCCTATTACTTCCCCCACTGTTCCTTCCCTAATTTCCGATCATTTCTAATACTTTCACTCCCTTCATTTCCCCACATTTCACATCACTTCCCCATCCCTAATTTCCCATCACATTCCCATCCCTCATTTTCCCTTACTTTTCCTTCCCTCATTTCCCCTTACTCACTACTTCCCTACCCCAAATTTCCTATCACTTTCCCATCCCTTATTTCCCCTTAATTCCCCACTTTCCCAACCCACATTACCTCTCACTTCTCTTACTTTCCCCGTCATTTCCCCTTCCCCAATTCCCGCATTTCCCATCACTTTCCAAACTATCCCTTCCCTCAGTTCCATCCACTTTCCCTAATTCCCTTTTACTCATTTCCCCTTACTTTCCCTCCACCCATTCCTCCTCACATCACTTAACTTTTCTCTTCTAATTTTCCCTTTTCCTCCCCTCCCCCAAATTTATCTGCTTATCTCCTCTCATCTCCCCTCGCTTCCCCTACTCCCCTCACGTCCCCTAATCCCCCTCCTAACAATTCCCCTCATTCCCCACATTTTCCTTCACTTTCCAAACTATCCCTTCCCTCAGCTCCGTCGACTTCCCATAATTCCCCTTGACCCATTTCCCCTTACTTTCCCTATTTTCCCTCCACCCATTCCTCCTCATATCACCTGAATTTCCTCTCTCATTTTCTCCTTTTCTCCCCTCCCCTAACTTTATCTTGTTATCTTCTCTGATTTCGCTTCACTTCCCTCACTCTAAAAGTACAGCCAGCGCCGCCACTCGGCCGTCTTCAAATCTCATGACACATTTATTCTACAGGCCTTTATAGGAGAGTCATCCCCCTGGCTATAATAGTCGAAAATGCGCGGAAGAAAAACGAGTTTCAAGCAGTTTAATCACACTCCGCTGCTGCTGCGTGCGCTGGGGTACGGGCTGTTTACTCTATAGAGAGATAAATGGCTGAGAAGCTAGCCAGAGAGGGGGACAGATTTTTGTACTCAACGGTCTTTTAGTGCACACCATCATACATACATGTTGATAGATAAGGGAAACCAAGAACTTCTATATCCTAGTATACTACAGCAACGTGCGTTATTCACGCAACGCATATATTTTTTAACAAAAAATTCGATTAAAATTAGGGGGCCAGATATGTGCAGCTAAATTTTAAATATTTCATTTGTATAATGTTAATATACAACCTCTAATAGTTTTTATGACTTAGCAATGCGTAAAATTGTACTATTTTACTTTAAAACGACCAATTTTTTTATATATTCAAAAACTCTGGCTTATTCAAAGACCCACGTCTCCTTTTCTCTCTTCTGAACGTAACACTGACTGCTCGCATGAACGTTACGTTTCAACTAACATCTGCATGCTTGTGTTCGAGTTGGGGGCCTATTATGAGGGGATTCGATTTCACTAGGGACTACTGTAGCAAATCCTAGGTCGAAAACCCCCCATTAAAAACTTTCATTTTTTTGGGCTTTTGTCTGGGGTTTTTCGGTTTGCCTCTACTGTGCATATATGGCTTATGTCATGGCTTGTTGATTGAAACAAAAAGCCCAAAACAAATAATAAAAAGAAGTCTGCATCCATATGGCATTTAGATGTTATATACACGATGTGCGAAGTCGGTCAATCATTCTGTTTATTTAATAGCTTATTAATACATGGTAATTTAGTGTAACCAGAATTGAATAATTATAAATTGCACGGCAATCAACAATTATAAAAGCTTTGTGATGGTAAGATTAAATTTTTTCTTTTTTGGCTATTATCATAATTATTAGTATAGTGAGAAATAAGTCACTGCTTATTATCACATTTTTATTATTATCTTACATATTGATTGAAAAAACTTTTAGGGGCTATTTATGAGGTTAAAAGGTAATTAAACACTTAAAACCATTTTTATCATTTTAGAGTGTACGTGTTACATTTTTTGAACATTTTAAACTTAAATCAATACTCCGGAAAAGTTTCTAAAATGCAGATAGTCTCAGATAATACTCGGCGCAAATATATGGTCTCATAGATGGCGCTATCAGCTTCCAGACTCATATTGAACGGAGGCGTCGAATTCCTGTTTTAACCTTATTTGCACCCATCGATTTAAATATATTTTTTTATTTAGCTAGTGCTATTTGCCGTATTTTTATAGCTTAAGAATCCGTTCTATGGACATGGCACATTCTATGCCTGAAACTGAATAATTACTTCAGAAAATAGAAATTAAATCAACGCAAATTTTTTAAGCGATCTATAATTTTTCGAAATGCGGCTGTAAATTCGACCACAAATGCCGTGTCTGGACAATGTAAAAAATCAACGTCTACGTCTCTTTAATATCAGAACCAAATGACTGCATATTCTTATTTGCACCCATCGAAATATTGTATGCTGAACAGTTTTTTGTTTACAGTAATTAAATACTTAAAATTTGTTAGCCACTCGCAACTTCTATTCTAAGGTTGGACGTCATCAGTTGGAGTTTATGTGGCAATTTGAAAAATATGATCGAATTCTAAAATAACCTTCAAAGTAAAGTTTTTAGTATTTCTAAAAAGTAAATAATTTCTTAGTAATTTATATTACCCCAGTATTTAATAAAACACAATGGTACAGATTATTATTAGTTGCATCTAAATTTATGTTATTATGTTCTTTGTAGACATTGTGTATTTCAGCTCCCATGCGACGAATTTCGTTTGAAAATGTAGACATAACTTTGCACACCGGAAAAAAAAATATTCTGAAAAATTATTTAAAAAAATTTAACACAAAGGCTAAAAACCACCATACGGGTCGAAAATTTGGTGAAAAAGTGTAAAAAAGTGCTAAATAATTTTCTCGGATGGTTGTTGCAAAAAATAGCGACACTCGACTACAATGAAGTTTTTTACGCACTAGTGTATAGATAGACCTTCTTACGCACTGTAGTGCTTCAACAAATATCTCATAAGTTTCCTTTTTCATAGGAGGTAGTACCTTATTTATATTGGGTAAAAAAAGTGTTTTTAATCTTTTTTTTCTCACTCCCTAGTTTTGTTCAAATGCATTCAAAATTCGCCTGTTTCAAAATTTGAGCGAAATCAGTTAATATTAACCAGTGCCCCAAAGACCAAGAAGTTTCCCATTGATTTAACATGGGAAAGGGCAACATCTTCTTAATGTATATTTTAAACGCGAAAATAGGATATTAACGTAACTTATAGTACATGAACCCATTCAGAATGCTTCAGGTAATAAGAATCGTCCATAATTTTTAGTATTGTAAAATTTGAAGACACTCTTATGGAGCGGCAGGGATGAGGAAACATCTCTGCATGTCTGATGCCACTGCCCGGCATTGGTTAGGCTCAGGCAACTAACCCTCTCTTGGGGCCCATTTCATGGAACCCAAGGAAATTACGACGCAATCAGTCTTTAAATCCTGGCCTTCACCAAGAGATCTGGAATCGACTACTAAGAACGGCTAAGAAAGGCTTAATCTATAACATAGATTTCTGAGTTTCTGGAAAGGTTTCTCAGGAGATTACTGTTTTTGTGTATTATTTTATAAGAACGAACAGTTAAGGGTGTGACACAATGGGCTTTATAGCATAAGCGTCCGCCTATAAACTAAACTAAGGTTAATGGTCACATTTAAAAAATTTTTTGTATAATAATCATTATGACTGGATAAGTTTTTGATTTTCACTCATTTTTGAACTAATTTTTAAATGTTTACACAATTGATTTCTGACAGAAATTGCAAAATAAGTATATATTATAGATTCTTTCATCTTATGATGAATGCGAACATGTTATTATATGTTTCAATAATTTCTAAATAATTTAAACATTACTTAGGGGACATGTTTCCACAGTTGTTCGGCGTGCACAGGGAGTCAACAGGAATATGTACAAAATTATTGCATAAAAAGCGTTATAAGCACTGAATATATAATTGACTATTGTATTGACGTATTTTAAAAAAGTTGTACTTGTATGCTTCTCGTATTTAAGTTTTTTTTTAACAACGAAATTTTTGGCCAGGTTGCAATGACAGGGTTTTTGACTACCTACTTTAAAATAATATTTGAGAAAAATAAGTCAGATAAAAAATTTTTCGCTTCCGTATTTGCTATCAGACAGCATTAGACTTATCCAATTTGTAGCAAAAAGAATTTTTGCTCCTGAATTGTGACTGATATTCAAGAAATTATTAGGCGTGTACGGTCACTACTCTTAACAGCTTAACCAAAAACTTTCTTTTTTCACCTGTACACCTCTGCAACACATGCAACCATGTTTCCTGCTCATACCTACACACTCTATACAGATTCCCTTCTTCATTCAACCAATACCTGCGTGCTCTTACATTCTCCCCCATTCTGAATCTCACCACTCTAATCCATTTGCCTTCTTTTTTAATCTTTTTCAGGTATTCTGGTTCCTCCTGTATCTTAATCATACTATACCAGCTGTTGTACCTTGAATCCGCTATTTTTTCCATCTTTCCTCTCCTTGCCTTGCCGTAATCTCTCTCAATTTCCTGCTACTCTCCACCTATCACTCGCATACCACATTCAAACCACATTTCATATCTCTTCTCTCATTTCAAACGTCCCGTGTTACCTCTCCTCTCTTTATCCTTAACCTCCGGGGCACAAGCTTGTGCAATTCTGTTTCCCTCTTCCCTTCTTAGTTTCTCTTCGAAATTCTTGGTTCTTTTCATTTGCCTGACAACCATTTTCTCTCGTCCTATTTCTTCCCTCAGCATATAACCTGGGAAGCTCCAACTCACTCCCATGATCTATCTAAAAAATCTCCCATGTAGATTTTCCACTTTTTTATGCTCTTTCCATCACCAATTTTTCACTTCATAACTTAATACTGACCGTATTAACACATCGAACATCCACGCTCTTATCCTCCGTTCGTGTTTAAACCTTCTTTTAAGTATACCTCATACTTGAAGGTTTGTAGTACATAACTAGATAACCAAAAAAATATGAATTTTCCAGGAGTGCGAAATAACTTTATGTAAAATCGAAATCACCATTTAAAGATAAAACAAAAGCTTACTCCCTAGCTGAAGTGTTTCTAATTGAGGCCACAAAAGTAAGATAGAAAAAAATGATTCCGTTCCGAGAAATAGAATGTTGTAGTTTACAATCTCAAAGTGACAGGAACCAAATATCGGAACAGGCTTGGTTGCGAATCACGATAAAAAACGCAATTTTCAGTGGACACAACAAATAAAAACATACTCCCGATATATTGAAAATAAAGATTTATTGTGACGTTATCGTACTGTGACAGACGATTTTTCGTTGAAAGTTCTATAAAAAGAAGAAAAATATATGTTTCTATATAAATAAATGATAATAATTTAAATAAATGTCGTTTCTGATTGCAAGGCAAAAAGTTAAGTAATAAAAACCTTAAAAAAGTGACTTTTTGTAGAAAATGAAGATTTAAGATTTTGATATTGATACTTTGGTACTGAAAAAAGTGACAAATAGTTTTATTTAATAGGGTTTTCTTTGAAAAAGGAAATATTTTTATTATTTTACTGCATTTAGACATTTGTATGAAGAGGAAGGCAATTAAAAAAAGGAAAATGGGAGACACGCACAGAGAGTCAGTTATCTGGTTTTGAATTATCAACCTTTTTCTTACTACATATATTAAAAATTAGCTTTAGAAAAAATCCTTTTACCACAAAATTTATTTGATTTTTAAAGAATTTTTAATACAAAAATCCAATTTTCGGAAAAATGTTGGTTATCTAGTTCGGTACTGCAACCTTTCACTTGTCCCATTACTTACTCGCGCATTTTAATCTTTTTCTCACCTGCAACTCACTTCCTCCTCTAGCTTCGAACCAAAATACTAGGTAGCATAACTCCTCCATCACCTCTACCACCTTTACCACCACGCTATTAATCTTCCATTTGTATTCTACACTATGCTTTTTATTTTTGAAACAAATCATCTTAATCTTATTCACGTCTACTTTCAGACCCTTTACTCTCACCTACTCTTCGTACACACTCATCATCAGATTCATCCCTCTTTCCTCTTTCGCTACTAGCACTACGCCATCTGCATATGCTAGTGAATACACTTTGCCTGTTCGTAATATTGTCCCCCCTTAACCCTTTCCTCCACATCCTTCTCCTTTAAGTCTGCCAGAAGAACACTTAATAAAATTGGGCTCAATGGGCACCCTTGCTTGAGCCCCCTTCCTGTACAGAATTCCTCTCCTTTCTTTTCTCCTATCTTCACCCTTACCTTAGTTTCGACAAATATATCTTTTATCCTCTCTATTAAGCCTTCGTCTTCTCCTCTCTCTTCCATGGCTGCCCATAATACCCTCCTGTTAACTGAGTCAAATGCTGCCTTAATATCTACAAACTATGTGACTAATTTCCCTTTTTTTCTGCCCTAGGTTCGTATTGACTACGTAGTTGGGCACGTAAATGTTGTCTGTCTTAATCAACAGTACTACCAGCCCTGTCTTCCATTCCTCCGGCCACCCTTCTCCTCTCCACGCCTTGTTGCAAATCCTCCACATCTCCTTTTTCACCCCTAATCCTCCGCATTTCAGTTGTTCATTTTCCAAGACATCCTCCCCTGTTGCGTTGTTTCTTTTCAGCCTTGCAATCGCCTCATTCACCTCTTTCCTACTAATCTCGGTTTCACTGTCCTCGCCCCCCGCTACCGCTTTTCTTTCTTCTTCCTTTATTCTATTTTCTACACCCCCTAACAGACCCCTGAAATACTTCTTCCACTCGCTCATCTCGATTTCTTCATTTATGCTCTCCCCTCCTCCTCTTGGCCTGTTTATCACTTACCATTCCCTCCCTTCCTTTACTGCTTTCTATACCTTTCTATACCAGGAGAAATAAGGGTATACCCTTATTTCTCCTTCTGTCTTATCCCTTATTATTCTATCGTGTTTTCTCTTTCTCCTGTTAAGTTTCCCTTTTTCCCTTTCCCCCTTTTTCCATTTTCTTACATTTTCCTTCATCTGATCTTTACTTTCCCTGCATTTATCGTCACACCAACCTCTCCTAACCCCCTCTTCTTCTCCTTTCGGTCTCACCTCTTCCCTTACCTTACCAATAACACCTTTAAGTATTTCTGGCAGTGTGTCTAGTCCTTCCTCTTTCATACGCCCTATCTTCTCGTCTTCTATTTTTTCTCTCCATTCTCTTAACTTCGCCTCCCCCCAACAACCCATTTTTGATTTTCATTCCCCATTTCCTTCCTTCTTCCCCCTACCGCGATTTAGGCCTAAACATCTCAATGTCGCGATTACCGGAAAGTGCTCTGAGCCTATCTCATTGCCCACTTCCATCCCAGCCATAAGCTTCCTTATTCTTTCTTCTGCCAGATAGTAGTCTACTAAGGTGTCCACTATACCCGTGTACGTAAATTCCCCTTCTCCTTCCCCCCTGGTACTGCCGTTACAAATAAACCATCCCGTCTCTCCTGATAAGGCAGGTAGCCTCCTAACCTCCCGATCCGTTTCCTTGTGTTTCGAGTTTCTTATGAAAGCCTCCTTTTCTCCATCCCACACCTCTCCTCCTTGTTCCCCAGTTCATACACTCAGGTGCATGCAACATCCTCAACCACTTTTCCTACTTTCATTCTTCACACCATTGTTCCGTCCTTTTCTTCCATATACTCTCACATTTCTTCCTCTATCACTACTTGTAGTAGAGCTTTATTGGTTTGAGAATCATCTGATTTATACAAATAGGTTACAGTTCAACTCTAAAACTGTTATTCCAATAAATAAAAACAAAAACTAAAATTGAAGTTTGATGGTAAACATTACACCAGAGGAGATAAACCGTACTTTAAATGAAAGATAATCAAAAAAGCTTGGTTCTGTATTAAAATTATTCTCATGACAGTAGATACAACAACCATCAACATTCAAACTGCAGGTTTTATTCTTGATTATAAGTCTAGATATGAACTTATTTATTAACCTTAATTGCGCTATAATTCTGATGAAACCGAGTGGTGTTCTTGACAGAGTTAAATATTTCTGAGGTCCTTCTCGCAAGGTTAACCCTGGTCCCCTACCCATCGGGTTGTAGACAACCCAGAGCGTATATTTTTGCGCCTGCGCACTACTGCACATGATGCAGAGTGGGGAGAGGGTCAATTAACCTACCAGCCAGTCCTCCCGGACTGACTGGCATATTTTATCATAATCTCTTATCCATGCCCATTTATTCTTTTGTAGAGAGGCGAAAGAAAGAAATTCCCAATCGCCCTTTATCCCAATCTTTTTAAATATACTTCTAACCTGGCGGGCCCAGTTGTATTTCTCTAGGGTTGACAAACCATCTTTCAATCTATCCAGTTCTCTTAATCTTGAATAATATTTCTTCGGATATCGATTGTCGGACATATTGAGAATTTTCTCTATCCAATTGAGAATTGACCCAGCAACTCTAACTGCAAGTTGGGATGCACCTATTTCTAATCTAACAGCACATCCAACAGTATTTTGTGGAACATGCAGGATTCTCTTATAAAAAGTGGTTTGAACAATAGGGTTCCATGAGTTAAGTTTTAATCTGTGAATCAGAGAAATCGTTGCTCCTACAGCGAGGTTAGATTTACGAACAGCTTCATCTTTCGCCCTGACAAAAAGTGCAGATATCTCTACCGCTACTTCCTTTCTTACCCCTGACACGATGCCACCCATTCCTGTCCCTGTCACGTGATCCTTTCTCGCTGCTTGCATCTTACATACATATGCTTTCGGTAGCGATGTTTCTATGCCCTTTAAATCTTTCTCATCCGCCCAAGTTTTACTCATTATTATCATGTCCCATTTTTCCAAATCCCCCCAGAAACCCTTACCCTTGTTTTTTAATCCTGAGACATTCCAGAACGCCAGTTTCACGTCTCTTCTAGTTCTAAGTCTCAGATCTACATATCTCCGTTTACCCAAATTCTATCTCTCCCTATTAGTACCCTGCTACCTTTCCTTCTTTCCGCCCATGTCCGCCGCTCAATCAGCCATTTTCTTCTACTTTCTTGTCAGGTCAAATAAACGTGGTCTCAGAATAGGAAAAGTGTATCAGTGATTAAAAAAAAAATCTTGTCTTGACGTAAATTATAATAATTTTATTGTTCAAATCATTATTATATGTGACCGTCCGCAAAGAAAGGGACCTAACGCGGATAAAATCGATTTTTACTTTTTCACTCCAATCGATAGTTTTTTATTTGCTCTTTAATAATAGAAATATTATTCCTATATCTGAAAAATCCAAATTGATATTAATCTGCAAAGTATGGTCTCTTATGGAGTAGGGTTACGAACTGAATTAAAGTTAATATCAATTAAAATAATCGATTGAATCTAATATTATTCAAAATTAATAATATTTACCCAAATTAATTCTCAATATCTATTATTCGATTCTCGGAGTCAAATCCCGGCGTCGAGAGTCCATTCTGGAGCCGATTCCGGGTAGGCGGCGTCGACTCCAAAAAACCGATTGTCGAACGCAAGGAGTCGAATCCTCCGAAGAACCGGACTCGATTCCGGGATCCCTATTATGTAGTTCCTGTGTTGGAACGCCTCTTCAATCGCTCCTCATGTAAAATAAACCTAAAGTAACATAAAGGGATAGTTGGAGGTGAAGCTTTCATCTCTGGATACTTTTTTAAAGTTACCACTTATTATTATAATATTATTATTGACATATTTTATTTTAAACTTGTTCTCGGGTGAACCCGGTTTTTTGTCATCAGCCACGGACCAACAATAAGTCAGGTGCCTAATGAGATGAGGATGTTATAAATTAATTTAATACGATGTTTTACATCTTTTTCCGATTATGTTGTAGATATAAAATTAGGAGCATGGTCAAGTTTGAAGTTCGTCTTTTACCACTGTTAGCCTTACACCAGGGCTCACCAAAAGGCAGTCGGCGACTGCAAATACTGACAGTGGCAGTCGCGAGACTAGGTCAAACAGGCCCGAGAACAGGCCCTCATAAATCTTGTCATTCGACTGGTCCCTAATCGTTCACGGTAAATTACAGTTTGAAATGAAAAACTGAAATGTATTGTGAATTCAAGTAGAAAAAAATCATACCCTTCGGTGTGACAATGAGCCGCAACTAGCCGTGACCGTAACCCTTTGCAGGATTCCTGGAAACCGAAGAAAAAAATTACAGAAAAAATTGGTGGCAGTCGTGCACTTGTCGTGTCACTCAGCACCTGCTGAAAGTGGTGAGCCCTGCCTTACATAGCGGCAGCGAGCGTTTAAGGTGATAACAGTTGCCTTTGGATGCTTTCTTGAAGCTATCATCTTATATTATTTTTATCATATTATTTTAGAATATTAATGTCTCAGGTTTAAGATGGTTACAGCCCAATATGTCGAAGGCATTTTTTTTTAGAGTTTGATTTTTATTCTGTTTGAATAGTCTGCACGGGGCTGTCCCGGTATATATTATCAGTCACGGACGCCTTTTTGTAATGCAATCAAGTGATGTGATAAAAGCAGTGTGCCTAATTTCACATATTGGGTAAAACCTGCTTTTTACCCAATCATTCACGGACTGGGTTGCAGCTAAGTGCATGATGGGGGGATCTACAGCTTACGGTGGTATCCGAACCACCAGAACTACGGTAAAGGTACAAAGAAAAATTTCCAGAGGTACTGACTCAGGGATCGAACCCCGGAACTCTAACGTGAAGTCCGAGCGCCTAACCAACTAAGCCATCGATGATGTAGGTAAAAACTCAGGAGCATGGTGTAGTTTGAAGTTCGTCTTTTACCGCTGTTATCCTTAGACAGCGGCCGCGGGCGTTTGAGCTGACAGCAGTCGCCTCTGGATGCTTTCTTAGAGCTACCATCTGCCACTCCACAGGGTTTTTAGTTGCTTGCTTTCTGATGGTCTAGAAAGTTTCTTACAATGCGACAGGTGTTTGATAAAACAGCCTTCTGAGCTGCTGCCAGTAACCTACTGACTCCTAAATGTTGAAGATGTTCAGTGCATCTTGCGTGTACATTGCCTGTAGCCGAAATCACAATATGACGAGTAGATGCATGTTTCACATGCCTCCATATTGTCTTTACTTCATGCCTTAGCTCGCTATAATTATGGATCTTGGTTGTATAGGTTGCCTGCAAATTTCAGTTAAGTGGACAAGCAATGTCGATGATGTAGACTCTTCCACCTTTTTTTCTCACCTCACGATGTCGGGTCGATTGGCTCGGATTTAATGATCCGCCTGGATAGTAACATCCCAATATAAGATGTATATTCTCGTCACCCATGTTTTATTCGTGGGATGATGAGGGATACTCGGTCCTTGCCCATTAAATGAGGAATCTTTTAGGGTGATTCATTGAGCGCACTACGGCTTTGCTTAGCATTGAACCAAATGCGACATCCATCAATAATGTGCTCGATGGATTCGTTGGTATCTCCACATAATCGGCACCGATCAACCACGTCTTGATGTAACACGTGTTTGCGATAATTTCTGGCGCTGACGACCCTGTCCTGAATCGCAATGACGAATCCTTCCGTTTCCGCCTATTACCCCACCGAGGCTTTATTATACCATGAAAAGTTGTAGGCTCCAGAAGCGACTATCATGGTGCCTTAAAGCAACCAATCCCGACGCAACTGGAACGTGTACGCCATCCACTCCTGTTCCTTCTATCCTAGAAGGTAAGCAACAGCGAGAAATTTACGCAAGAGACTTCGTGCAACACTGTTCCTTGGAGTCTAGTCTCTAACCGCGGATGACCTTACGTGGCAGAGGCCTCTGCTGGAGATGAATTTCACATCTGGATACTTTTTTATAGCTACCAATCTTTGTAGAATGTTATAAGGAACAGCGTTGACGGACCAGATGAAGTAATCCCAGAATAACAGCTTTTTGCATCCGGCTCGCGATGGACTGAGCCTGACGCTGGCAAGTTGGGATTTTGTTGAGTTGGCTGAGAAATGGAGCTTTCATACCTCTAAGACAGCCGCTGATGAGAACTACAAGATGGACTTTGTAGCCTTGAAACAGCCTGCTCAGTTCGAAAAGAAGTACTTGCTATTTCGCCCATTTATTCTTCCTCCTTTGCCGTGATATTACCAGCGGCTGGTGCCGAGAATTCAATCACGTAAATGATCTTGGTCTTCCTATCTTGGAGGACAATATCAGGCTTTGTAGCACTGAGACGTTAAGTGGTGGAGAATGAGAAATTTCAGTAGATCTTACACTGATCATTCTCCACAATGGACTTGAGTTCCTCCTGTGTGTATGGCAAGACGGACATTAGATTAACACCATAGAGGTGCCGAAGATGGTAATATAACACTTTTAGAGCCGCACTGTGTCTCTCTATGTACCCGTAGCGTGCATACTTTAAGCATCCACTGAGAATATTTCCAAGTGTTTCTGACTCTTGATTGCACGCTCGGCAGTTGGTATCGCCTACAGGTACATTTATTATGCGCTCGCGGTAAACTATGGTGTTTATAACGCCGTCTTGACAGGCAAAAAGAAATCCCTCAGTCCTCGATTTCAATCCAGTAGACTTGAGAAACCTTTTGGGCAGACCCATGGATAGCTCTTCTCTACGTATATGCCGTAGAATTTACCATGTAGGGGGTTGTTAGCATTTTCTCTTAGTAGAATCGAATGTTCTGCTTCCTGAACACGTCTTTTGAGCACCAAAGGTGTTAGTGATGTAAGACCATGTGTAGTGTCACTGGAATCAAATGGGAGATCAAGCTCATCCGTGGCCCTATCCAGAGCTTTTGTCGAGGCTTTATTATTATTTATTATTTATTTTTGCCCACCTTCCACCCACAGGTACTCATGACCTGGTACTTCACTACTAAACGCGGTCGCTAAACGCGGCAAGTGATTAGTAGATTCGTTGGTGTCAGTCTGTGTTTCGAAACTCTATATTCTGCTTGCGCATTCGTCATAATTTGCGAGTACACACGCTGCACAGCCAGTCTGTAGGGATCCGAAAATAACACTGGAGACCCCTAGAGGAATCCAACATTCATCCTTGAGAGCCCGATTATATTATTTCAACATTCGTCCTCGAGAACCCGTTTATAGGGATCCAACATTCAGACTAGAGAGTCCGTTTATAAGGATCCAAACATTCATCCTGGAGAGCCCTATAGGGATCCAGCATTCATACTGGTGGGCCCATTTATAGGGATGCATCTTTCGTACAAGCGCTTGTTTCAATGCCAGCGACTGAGACCAATGATTCAAAATATTATTTTTATTTTTCTTAAACGGCGAGAGACAAACACAACTTCACATACGCACATGGTCATGCACGTATACGAAAAAAGGTCTAAAATTAAAAGTAAAAAATTAAAAATGTATTTATCACAGTCATCTGCCGTGCACGCGGGATGGCCACAGAAGGCGATTTTTGCCGCTATCACTGTTCACGCCCAGAAAACTCCGGACGATGTGGCACGTGTTCAGCAATACTATCTTCTGAATTAGATGCAACGAATTTCGAGCTCCCAGCTCTTCCAAGATTTTTAAGCACCTTGCATGAACGTTCCCAGTGAAGGAGATCACAACCGGGTGGATGGTAACCTTGTTCACCTTCCACACGATCAGGATCTCCAGCTTCAGCTCTGAATATTTCTGGATCTTCTCAGTATATCGAAGCCTAATGTTATTGTTAAGGGGAACGCTTACGTCTATTATTCTCACGTGCTGAACTCGTTTATTTAGCCAGAGGACATCTGGACGAATGTTTCTGACTAGGTGGTCAGTGAGAATAGCCCTGTCCCAGTAAAGGAGATGGTGCTCGTTTTATAGTACTTTAACTGCGCTATATTTGTAGTAAGGCCCAAATCTCTCTAGTGTCGCTTGTGCAGCTATTTACCTCGCTACTGAGCAGTTAGCTGTTCAGCGTTGAGATGTCTGATGTTCTGGAAATCAACAGCTGCCAGTTATATGGGGGTATACAGGTCAACTCTACAGATGGCAGAACTATTCTCTATACAGCTGTCCTTTCATGGTGCATTCGGTGCTTAGACATTTTCACGTGGGTGATTCTGTTAAGCCTCTCGAGGTCAGTCATGGACGAGGTGACCAAACCAAAGGAGTAAGTTAGGAGAGGAATGGCATAGGTGTTAATCGCCTTTGTGATGTTCTTCACACTGAGGCCAGAGGCCCGAATCAGACTAAGGCTACCCGAAAAAGCAGTCCGAAGGGTTTTTTTAATTGCAGATTGCAGCGGACCCGTCGCCTGCAATATGCCAAGATACCTGTACGATTCTTCATCAGTAATCGCCTCGATCAGAATGCGGTCGTCCAGTATCAGTGGAGCATTTATCTCTCCACGGGACAAATGCAGCTTTCTGCATTTGTGCAAGCCCAGAAACATCCTGATGTCATAGGAAAACTGCAGCAAGATGTTAAGTAGACTGTTCAGTTTTGACTCTGAGCTTGTATAAACCTCTATGTCGCCCATTTACAGGAGGTGAGTGAGTTGAGACTCAGCCACTCTCACCTTAATACTGAACATATAAGGCGTGTTGTTGAGTGTCCAAATTAGTGGGTTCAATGCTAAGCAAAGCCATAGAGCGCTGAATGAATCACCTTAAAAGATTCCTCGTTTAATGGGCAAGCACCGGTTATCCCTCATCATCCCACGAATAAAAAATTAAATTCTTGTGCACCACGTGTGCATAGCGTGATCCAGAAATTGGATGACGCGCGGACAGATCTGGCATATCTTAAGGACCTCAAGTAAACAATCATGGGGTACTGATGGAAGTGCCTGTTGACTGTCAATCGTGACTTGGTCCTTGCAATCACGGGAGCCTCGACAGCAACCTTTCTGTTCTTCGGAGAGGACGTTGTTCTCCTCACAATATTTATAGACGAATTCAGAAATTATAGCCGTGAGACATTTATAGAAGGTCGAGAGGCAGGTGATTGGTCGGTAATCACTAGGACTACCAGCATCTACCTTTTTGGGTATCATATACGTTACGCCCTCCGTCATAAAAGAGGGCAAGTGATCTGGCTTCTCCAAGATGTTTTGAAGAGCCCCAGAAAGAGCGGAGTGCAGAACCTCTAGGTATTTGTATCAGAAGCTGTACACCCCATACTAACCCGGTGCTTTCCAGTTCTTAGCCCTCTTTAGGATACGAGTTACATCGGAGGCTGAGATGGATAGACAATTCATCCCAGGCAACCGTGCAACTCTGTCCTTTTCCAGACAGAGCAACGTCGTGTCCAGTTGACTTGACCTATGAGTAACTCAGATGCTCGAACAATCTCTGGCCATTTCCTCGGCCCTAGGTGGTTCACAATAATTTTGAGTCTTGTTTTTGCCATCTGCAAGTCCGTGATAGAAAAGTTTTTCGTCAGCCAAAAAAATCCTATTGTCATTCCTTCTCGCTATCGCTCTCTTAAATCTTCGCAGTCGCGCTGACAGGACCATGAGCCTCTGCTTAAGATAGTCAATCACTTCGTCCCGGTTCGTAGAAGTTCTTAAACTGATGTTGTGTGGGCGAAGGATCTCTACGTGGCGAGTCAGTCTCTGAGATCGATTGCATTTTCAAAATTGGTAGAAAAGTTCCAGTTTTGCTCTTATTTTACTAATCTCGCCTTGAAGTCGAAACTTCCACGGAGGGTCTGACATATTTTTTGGGGCATAGCTGTTAGTAGCCTGCCCTTTGAGTTTTATGCTCATCATCCTGGCACACGCGACCGCAGCGCAATATGCGAGAGTCTGCACCTGCAGCAAGCTCATATCCTGCTGCAAGAATAGAACCAGTATCTCAGTGTTCAAACCGCCAACTAGCCGGAGAAGCTCCTTGTTGACTCTAAATTTCGGCAGACCGTTTTTCATTGATGGTTCTTGATCTGAGAACTCTCGGTGGGCATCAGTGGAGCACATAATGAGACGTAGGCTTTCCGCATCAAGCTCTTCAATGAGTTCAGCAGGAGCACGGGCAGGCTCCGGCGGCTGCAAGCCTAAAGACTGCACGTTCATAGCATCTTGTGTCACGGGTGTATGAACTTCCTCTTCCATCGCATGTGCGGGCTGCGCTACAGGTGGTGCTAGTTGTTGTTCCACTTGTTTTTCGATGTTACCTATTTCGACCTCGGATATTAGGTGGCGCCGCCTAATGGATCTTAATTAATCAGCAAGATGTTCAGTCACTCTATGGGCTAACTCGGTTTGAAGTCCCACGAAGAGACGATGTTGTTCGCCCCTGATGGGCACTCCCCGTACCGTTGCCCGAAAGTGACATCCTATCACGTTTCTATTCATTTCGAGCGTCCACTTGATCCTCTTTTTGGCCTGCATACCCTGGAGTTGCTGGTGGAATGCAGTCTCAACCTGAGATCTTATTCGGCTGATGGTTCTTCTAGGGAGGAGGTTCTTGTCTATAATTTGACGCCTTCGTTGCTCAAGGTCATATTCGGTTACTGTTTTCATTTCCGGGAAATTCGCTACAAATTTTTGGCGATAGGCCATCTCATCGAGAGAAGTTTAGGTCGCTCCCGTCTGTTCTTTAGCTTACCCCATCTGGCCGATAATCTGGCTAGATAGTTGCTCTTTCGGGTATGCTGGTGAGATCTACCTGTCCATCACGTAGCCCATCACCACTGGCTTGCATGCTGCCACACCCAGCGGTGGCACCAGGGGCGCCCCGACGATCTTAGTCCCTTTACTTTTCGTTCTCTGCCTGTCTGGCATGGCAAATCCTGTCAGTAACAATACTACAGCCAAAATAGCCGTCCAATTCATGAGAGGAAAGTTCAAGCCCTACCGCGACGCCAACGCGAGAACACCTTCGGTAGGGTTATTAATTTTTTTTTTCAAACTTGTTCTCGGTGAACCCGCTTTTCCATCATAGCCACGGACTATGTCAAGTGACTGATGAGATGAGGATGTTATTAGTTAATTTAATACGATGTTTAAAATCATTTGCGATGATGTTTTTGTTACAAAATTAGGAACATGGTGTAGTTTGCAGTTCTTCTTTTACCGCTGTTATGCTTAAACAGCGGCCGCGAGTGTTGGAGTTGACAACAGTCGCCTTTGGATGCTTTCTTAGAGCTACCATATATCTTTATTCTCAATTCTTGACCTAACTTCATTTTTGAGACTAGAAGGCAATGATCCGTTTTAGATTCAGAACTTTAAAATATTAGCGTTCATTATTTAATTTCTCCTCAAATTTAATAGTAAATGAAACACAGTACTTATCTCTGAAAAAGCTGTCCTAATTATTCCACTTTGTTTGATACCGACCAAAGTATTTAAACGTTTTTCTCATTTTATAAGTGGCACATTTAGTTTCGCGACTAATCCTTTTTTATGAGCATGAATTAGATTGTTCGTATACGGAAAAATAATTTTAATATAATGGCGCAAAAATTTATCGAGCAAATAGGAAATTTATATTTTATTTTTCGTGAGTGAAAGATTCAACTTCTTTCCTAGACGGAGATTGACAAGTATTCTTCAAACAGTTTCAAAATTATTTAAACAAATAATAACACTGTTTACATACATGATAAGACTCATAACACCTATCATATACATTCAGGCCAAATGCATGGTAGTCACATTTATGAGTGCGACAGAGACTGTCTTATGCGCCATCTAATATCGTCCCACTTTCATTAATGCTTCCCTATGAGAAATTAGTTAAAAAATGAGTTGAAGCTTAAAACTGACCCTTACAAGATTATTTTTGCAAAAAATATTTGTTTAATATGATGAGTAATCTCATTTTATACAGTAAATTTTTTGCTTGCTTTAAGGGTCCGGAAACGTAAACATTCGACAAGTTTAAGGCTGGAGGGGGGCCCCCACCTCTGCCACGACCTTCAGGTTATTTTTGTCAAGCGATGTTCATTGGCTGCCCCGGCATTGTATCGAAGGGCGCGCTGTAAGCAGCTTTTTCAACTGCGCATGTGCCGCAAAGTGCAGGTCTGGTTGAAATTAATAAATACTATCAATAATAATACAGATAAATATTTAAAACTTTTCACTTTTAAAAAATTACTTAAATTTAATCTAAGAAATAGCTAATGTCTTTAAATAATTTATTATTAATGTAATATTACAAGTTTATACTTTGTAATTTTAAATAGACCCGCGCTTTTCGGTACCTGCGCAGTTGAAAAGTCGCAGTCCGTTAGCATAACTGTATGCATCAGTGTTTATGTTGACGTATGACGTGGCAAATATAAGATTTTCTTGAAAAAGAACAATTCGCGAACTAAAAGTCAATATAATAGAATCAAAAAACGACTTAAATATTTCGCGGAATCACGGTCATGCTAGGATAGGTGGAAATGTCAGGAAGGTTAGCATATTTGTTGTCATGGGATTGCAACTGCATACGCCGTTTTGGAGAAAATATTCTAAACTTAAAAGTAAGTTATAAAGGTCTGAATAGTAATATTTTTCACGTGTATCATTCTAGAATAAGTGGAAATGTCAGCCGTCAGAAAGGTTAGCATAGTTCTTGACATGGGACTGCAACTGCATACGCCTTTTTGGAGAAAATATTCTAAACGTAAAAGTAAGTTATAATCGTCTCAATAGTAATATTTTTCAAGTGTAGAATGCATTTGCGCAATTTTGTTTCATCCTTTTATCGGTTGAAGACCTTTCAGTTTCACGAACTACCTACTCCTGACCAGATTTCAAAACCGCCTTTCAACACCCCATTTTCTATGTTTCTACATTCGCGACCCTTTTCCTTCGTCGCAGGTAAGAAGCGATTCGTCGTATGGTGGAGAGTCTTGCTGTAACGTCAGTCTACTTACGTCTACTTACAACGGACCGTTCAGTTAGACTGACATCATCATTGCCATGTGCCACGTGTGTCTGTTGGAGAAATACATAAAAAAAGTGTTCAAACACTTTGAAATTTTCCGAAGTTCTCTCAAACCTACCGAATAGTTTAAAAATTCGTTAAAATGATTCCAAGTGCTCTAAGGTCTTGAAGATTTATATATTTGTGAATCTTTGTCATCAGTTTATTTTTCGAATTTTGAACCACTCTAAAGTTTATTTGGACATAAACCCCCTCCCCCTTGAGATAATCAAAATAGTTCAATTATATATATAAAATTTTGTAAGTCTTGATAAATATACCGAATTTCTCTTAAAGAAAATTGTATTACCAATTTGTGGCTTTAACATTTGCCAGGGTCAAAATTACAAAAGTTTTCGTTTGTAAATTTTATTGTCCATTATACTCCGACCTCTATAAACTAAGGACCCCACCGGCAGGGCCTGCCATTTCTAGGAAATAGGTAGCTAGGTTAGGACCAAAGAGTTGACATCTGCTGAGGATTAAAATTTTACAACCTATAAAACTTGTAATTTGGTAATAACTTATTTTTAAATAAGAAATTCGGAAGCTGTTTGTCTCAGCAACTGCAGGCATATAAAATTTTACATAAAAAGATTAAAACTCTCATTTTCTAGAAGTATCTAATGAACTGTTGGAGGTCGGAAAAAAATGAACATCATTTTTAGATTCGTCATCCAAAGAACATAATTTTTTCAGATAAATAAACTTATCAATACATCAAAAATAAATACTATGAAGATAAATAATATAAACATTATATTAAGTTTAAATCCTCTAGAAATTTCATAAAAATTCATACTATCATTTTTCAAATTCCAAAAAATGTCTAAAAAATACCTAACATTCCATCAAACTTCCTTCTTCTACTCCAAAAAAATGTCTTGAAAATCCGAAAAGTGTCAACCAACCCTTTTCCCAACTCCAAAAATATGTTCAGAAAATTCCTAATACTGCATCCAAATCTGTTTTCAAACGATCCAAAGTGTTTACATTTAACCTTTTTGTCCCTACTCCAAAAAAATGTCTAGAGAATCTTTTAATTAAAACTAACTGTTCTTCCTAACTCAAAAAAGATCTGAGTGTGTGTGAAAGTTGGTGAAGGGGAGTGGTGTGAAGAGGTGTGGATGTAAAATGGCTTATATGTGTATGTTGGGGATTTAGAAGAAAGGTTATGTGTATGTGGTGTGAAGTGGATATGCGTGTAAATTTGGTTTCTGTGTGGCTATGAGTGGAAGGAGGGGTATTAGAAAAGTGTACTGTGGAGATGTAGGATATTATGGTGATAAAACGCGTGTACTTGGGTGTATGTGGGTGTTGATGATCATAAGGATGAATAGTGATTGAGTGATGACAGAAACGAAAGGTGCATGAGTGATGATAGAGATAAGAGTTGCGCAGGCGATAATAGAGGAGAGAGGTACCAGTGTGATGGAAGGTGCATGGGTAATGATAGAGATAAAAAGTGCGTGGTTGGTGAGAGAGAAGAATAGTGCATAGGTGATGATAGAGATGAAACGTGCATGCGCGATGATAGAGATGACAAGTGCGAGGTTGATAATGTTAGAGACAAAAGGTGCATTGTGGACGATGAAGATGAAAAGGGCGTAGGTAATGATAGAGATGAAAGGTGCATAGGTAATGATAGAGATGAAAATTGCATGGATAATGATTGAGATGAAAAGTGCATGGTAATGATAGAGATTCAATGTGCATGGTTGATGATGATACAGATGAAAGGTACATGGGTGATGATAATGATGAAAAGTGCGTGAACGATAAAGATGATATGTGTTAGGAAGATGATTAAGATGAAAGGTGTGTGGGCAATGATAGAGATGAAAGGTGCATGAATAATGATAGAGATAAAATATGCTCGTTTGATGATAATGATGATAGAGGCAATAGGTGCATGGTGGATGATAAATATGAAAGGAGCGTGGGCAATTATAGAGATAAACGAAGCATAAGTGATGATAGAGATGAAGCGTGCGATGGTGATAATAGACATGAAAGGTATATGGGTGATGAAGAGATAAAAGGTGCGTAAGTGATGATAGAAATAAAAGGTGCATGGGTGAAGATAGAGGAGAAAGGTGCATGAATGATGATGGAGATGAAGGATCATGTGTGATGATAGAGGTGAGAGGTACCAGGCTGGTGATGGAGAAAAAAATTTCATCGAAGATCATACGCATGATATATGCGTGGGTGATTATGCGGATGATAGGTGCGTGGATGATCATAGAGATGAAAGGCTCATGGACAATGATAGAAATGAAAGGTGCATAGGTGGTGATAAAGATGTAAGTGCATGGGTGATTATTGAGATGAAAGGTGCATGGGTGATGATAGAGATGAAATATTGACTGGTGCTGGTAGAGATAAATGTTGCGTGGGTGATGATAAAAATAAAAGGTGCATATGTGATGATAGTAATGAAAGGTGCGAGTGTGATGATAATAGAGAAGAAAAGTGCGTGGGTAGTGATAGGTGACGAGAGAGGTGAGAGGTGCGTGGATGATGCTACGGTTCAAGGTCGTGTAGGGGTATGTTTTGTGTTCATTTTTTCAATTTTGTGTCCAGTGCCATGAGTGGGCTATGGTTGTAAAGCGTGCACATATATATGTACACAGTAGAGTTAAAGGGCATGTGTGTGATTTTTGTGGACAGATGTGTGGGGATGTGTATTATAAAAGAGATGTGGGGCGTGGTTTGTGCTCAGATTTGGAATTTTTTAGTTATGTGTGTTCATGTTTGTGTGTTTGAGCATTACAGATTATCAGCCAAGACTATTATCAGGGATCTGGATGGACGTTCCCTAATAGCACCATTTCAGATAACCTCAGGCATGTATACTGTTTTGGTTTATATGCTCTTTACACATTCCGATACATAATGTGTGCTTCAACTTCCCTCGTAAAACAGAGCAACTACTATCGACATCCATCCTTGTCCTCCTATTATACAATAATCCCAAATGTACAATACCCTGCTAAAATATGTATTTATTTATAGCTTTCTTCATTTAAATCACGAAAAATCAGGAAGAGGAGATATGCGTAATTAATTAAAATTTCTCCTAAATAATTTCGCTCTTTTCCAATTTGTACTAGCAATTAATATTCCATACGAAATATGTGGGCCTCTCCATCACTAATGCAACAGTACGTGCCTCTATCTCTCTCTCGAAGTATTTACATATTTTTGCGATACGTCGGTGCGTTAATCCCAGATCCGTTATCCGCAAAACCATGCGTAATTAAATGTGAAAATGCGTCCAGAATTTTTCATTGCACTCTGTAATATTTCTATATAAATACACCTTTCCTGTTAAATCAGGGTTTTAATCGTGCCGCGCACCATGAAATACTGCATTTTTCGTTATTTACTTTTTCCTCCCTTTCATTTTGTCCTCCCTGGATTTTTTTGAAAGCGGAAAAAGGACATTTGGTTGGATGATTTGCATCGTTTGTTCTTCCCTTTTCCGGTCTCTGTATCGTCGCTTAGGATCGTTGCTTTTTGTCGTTTGCTCGTCGTTGTTCGTTTTACTGATAGGAGAATGTCCTTTGCGTTTGCTGAGAGTGATCTTCAATGCAGGCTCTCCGAATCGAAGCAATGAGCGTATCTCCAGCGCGAATTTCCGGTTGCACAAAGCCAGAAAAGTTCCCGCCAAGTACGACGAAAACAAGAATCGGGCACAATGCAAATCGCTGCTAAATGCGAGCAAAGGGGCAGAGGGGAGTCTGCTTTACGTTTATGAGACTTCGTGATCACAGATCTCTCCTATTATCTTTCAAAGTGGTACTCGCTGCTCCGCATATTCAAAAAGTAGTGCAAATGTTTTCCAGAATTGCCCGAAATTTTTAGGATTTCTGAGAAAATTATTTCAATCATTTTCGCGAAGAACAACAGCAGAAAAGGTTCTACGGTCATGATATAAACTGAAGAGGACCTTCGGATAGACAATTGGACATCTGGTTATTAAAATAATACGTTTAGGGAGGGATTGGTTAGAAAGGACTAAAAAGGAAGAATAATTCTGCTAGCGATTGTTGTTCCAGGTATTCTTATGTAAATCTTGACCAAGCCCCAGGACGCGAGTTCGCCGTTCTGCCATAAGCGTCTCGGAATATTTGCACGGGGTAATTATTTCGTCGGATTCCCGCGTATTATTTCGCGCCCCATAGTCTTCCGGTTTCTCGTTATAATCGCCATTGTTCTTTTTCCCTAGGCTGGCTTAACTCTGTTCCGAGAGTCGTTTAAGCGCACCCGAGATTAGGAGGGCCCTTTGCTGAAAAAATTATAAATTATTCCCTTCATTGCTTCGGCTTAGGCGCTCTCGAATCCAGAGGGCAAGGATTTTATTCTACGAAATCCGCGGAAGACACATTCAATTCGAAAACAGAGCTGAAGGCAACTTAAAACGAGGAGAGCGATATTTTATAGTATGAGTTAGCCTAAACTTTTCATGAAGTCTTAGGCAAAAATAGGATGCAACTGTTTTTTCCAATTGCACAAAATGTCTAGAAAATTTCTAAAAATGTATTCGAGTATCCAATCCACTTTCCACATTTAAGAAATGTCTAGAAAATACTGAATGAATCACTTTGAATTTGCATCCAGTCCTTTTTTCAAATCAGGAAATCTCTCTTTTTCCCGCCTAGATCTAGAAAATTATGACTCATTCACGTGAGAAATATTAATACGAGAAACTAGAACCGAAATTGAACTGCAAAATTCTTCATGTTTTAAGCTAGAAGTGTGTCCTGAAATTGATTTCAACTCTAATATATGTCGGAAAAATACATACATTACATCCAATTTTTTTTCCAACCACAAAAACGTTCTAAACCGCCCCTCAATATGTATCCAACTCTTTTTCCAACCGACAAAATTGACTAGAAAAGCTCTGAAAATGCAGCCAAATATATTTTTTTTCCCGCCCTCAAGAAATGTCTAGAAAATTTTGAATAACTCACGTTAAAAATATTGTAAGATTTCAAACATTGAAGTGTATGCAGAAACAAATATCCCACTTCTCGTTACTTTCTGTATCATCAATGAATGATGACATTTTTAGCATGTTTTTAGTAAGAAACGATACGGCGAGAACAAATTGATAGCTGAGCGTCGAGTGACGCCTTTGTCCTTAATCCCTTAGAAGCATCAAATTTGATGTCTAAAATTTAAAATAAAAAACTTAATCCACTTTCTACCGTGTTCTCTTTTTTGCACTTTACTCCCCACGCATGTCGAAATATCGGAAATCAGTTTAAACGTATTAAAAATATGTTTAAATTTCATCAACAGCAAACGACAGCAAGCGACGGATCACCTGCTCCTCCGTGGATGGTCGAAATGAGAGAAAACAAGATGATCATATTGACCATCTCGGAGGGATACCTTGATTATACTGATAGTGAGTTTGATCCTCTTATAACAGTCAGACTGGCCATCAAATGAGAGTCTCTCTGACTATGTCGGAAAAATGATGAAAGTCCCTTTCGACCATCTAAATGAACAGACTGAATCTCTAGATTTTGATTCTCTAACTTTGACCATCCATTTTCCTCTGGTCGATTCTTACAACTCCCAAAAGTATATACGAAATAACGAAGAACTACCGTATCTGGAAAAGACATCACAAATCCCATAAACCCATAATCGGTGATAAATTTAATCTTTAATCCACTGCACTATCTTCCTGCGATAATATAGCGACTCCTTTCAAGGACAGGTTCTAATTCGCGGACGGACTGTAAGCTTCTCGGTGTCCTAATCTGATCCACGAAAATGTTGGGAATGAACGATTCGCGGTTATTACGAGAGTTTGGGGGTGTAGAACTCGCGGCATTATATGCGAAGATCGTTTGGGCTTTGGGAGATCGAAATCGAGTTGCTTCAGGCGTCCCGAACACAAAAGGCAGATATGGTGATACTTCTCACAATCACACAGATAAAGAAACATGTTTATACACAATTGTACATGCATATGCACAATGGTACATGTATATACACAAACTCATAATCATATATGTGTTAGGTGTTTGTATGCGATTGTATACGAAGCTCACAGCATCCAACGAACTGCAATTACTTGTCCAAGTGTGGGTGTGTCGGCATTACCAACACGATTGGGGCATTTTCGCATCATAATATTAAAGCGACGAGAATATCCCAGGCGACATGAATGCCTCAAGATATGTCCAGAAATTATAGCAAAGCAACAAAAATGTGTAGGCTTTATGTAAGAATATAAAAAAATCTCGAAAATACATAAAACTGCATCCAATCCGACATAAAAATCAAAATCGAAGCCACTCTCCTTCTCCAGAAATGTCTATAAAATCCACAAATTTGCATTTCTCTAAAAAATAACTTGAAATTCCTTAAATGTTGCATCCTTCTTTTTTAATTTCAAAGAATGTCTAGAAAATCTCAAGAAATACATTCAATCCTTTTTTGTAAATTACAAAGATTCTACAGTTCTTTCGTCAAATGTTATTCGACCCATTTTTAAATTCCAGCCCAGAAAATACATAGAATTACATCCAACTCTATTTTTCAACTCCAAAAATGTCTAGAAACTCTCTAAAATTGCATCCTATATTTTTTTCAACTTGAAAAAATGTCTGTAATATCTCTAAATTTACATCATGCTAAAAAATCTGTAGAAATGTTCTAAACATTGCATTCAAATTCCAAACCCGAAAATGTATCAAAATACATTTATCTCTTTTTTTGAATCTAAAAAAGTCTAGAAACTCTTTAACATTGCATCCTACTTTTCTTTCCGAATTGAAAAAATGTATATAACATACCTCAATTTAGATAACTAAAACATGGCTAAAAATGCCATAAAAGTTGCATTCTGCCATTTTTCGATTCCAAAAAATTTCTAGAAAATCGCTAACAATACATTCATTCGTTTTTTTATTATTTACCAAGATTCTACAGTTCTTCCGTTAAACTGTATTTATTTTTTTTCAAGTTACAACCTAGAAAATATATCAAATTGCACCCGATTCGTCTTTAGAACTCTAAAAATGTCTAGAAACTTATACATTTATTAACTCTGAAAAATATCAAAGAATTCTCTAATGCTGATGCCTACCCTTTTTCAATTACGAAAAATGTCTAGAAAGTCACCAGAATCGCATTCATTTTTTGTTTTTATTGAACTGCTAAGATTCTACATTTACTCCGTCTTTCATTCAGTCCTTTTTCAAATTCCAAACCAGAAAATACAAAAATTTGCATCCAACTCTTTTTCCAATTTTCAAAATGTATAGAAACTCTTTTAAACTTCACCCAACCTTTATCTATAAAATGTGTAGAAATTTGGTAAAATTTTTATCCTAAAATTCTGAAATTCCAAAGAATGTCTATAAAATCGCTACAATTACATTTAACCGTTGATTTGAATCACATTTCATAGCTTAATTATTCCGTGAAAATGCATTCAAACCTTTTTCAAATATTGACCCAGAAGCCCCCAAAAAATATCTAGAAACTCTTCAAAATGCCATACAACGTCTTTTAACATTTTTAAACTGACGTCAACTTCAACCCATAAAATATATAAATTACATCTAATTCGTTTTGCAACTTTAAAAATGTCTAGAAACTCTTGAAATGCCATACAACACTTTTTCAATTTTTAAAACATTTTTGTAAAATCACTAAATTTATTCAATTCAAGAAATGTCTAGGGATTTCCTAAAACTGGTTTACAATTTGGCAGCAATTTTAGGTTATGTTGACATTCTTAATTGGAAATCGGTGTTTGTAAACAGGAAACAGAAATAGCAATTCTTTGTTGCGGTATGTCAGTTTCATCCAAAATTGTAATTATTAATAAAATCTATCATTAGTTTTTTTTAAATATCTACAATATTTGAAAAATTATGGGATAGTTTAGCGTTCTTCACCAGAAGTCAGTTATTTTTAACAAAACTCATTACCTTCAAAATTAGTATTTAAAAAAAAGAATTTTAATATAAAGTCATCCGGATTTCTATTTTTCAATAAATTGAGGTTATGTTTTGCATTTACACCGGAAATGTATATTTTTGGTAAAAAATTATCCGATTTCAAAGATTAAAAAGTTTTCAACAATTTCCTTTTTTCGCTTTGTTAGCAAATAATTGACAATAAATAATTAACAAATAATTGATATTTGTAAACAAATATTAATAGATTTTAAATATTCATAATTTGTCAACCAATTTTAGGTTACGTTAGCGTTACGTATTTTGTAGGAAATCGTTTATTAAAAAAAGTTACTGAATAAGATTTCAAAAAAGGTTCATAACTTTATAACGATTTATAAATGATGTTTTCTAAAATAATTTTCGCATGCATTAATAGTTGTTTATTTTCTAAACAAATTATATACACAAATGCATATTTTAGGCGTTTTAAGCGAAATGAACTTGTTTTTTCTTGTATTATATTTTAAACTACATTGACAATAAACTGTCGAGTTGAAATTTTTATATGCATCACTATTTGTTTATTTTATAAACAAATGCACATTTTAGGTGTTTATATGCAAAAAAATCGGGTTCTCATTCAGTCTTCTTAAAATGATATTGCGAATGATGTTCTTTAACAAAATTTTGTAGTGAAATGAAATTTGTATAATTTATAAATAAATTTTATTAATAATACACATTTTAGGGGCTTAAAAACGCCTGAAATGTGCATTTGTTTACATAATTTGTTTATAAAATTAACAAGTATTAATGCATAGTAAAATGTTCAGAAGACATTATTCGCAATATAATTTCATCAATTTCAAAAACATCATGAGCAATATAATTTCATCAAGGTCGGAAGAAAAAAAAAATTTATTTTCGCTTAAAAACCCCCAACATGTGAATTTGTTAACATAATTTGTTTGTAAAATGAACAAATATTGATGAATAGTAAAATTTTGTCAGAAAACGTCATTGGTAATATAATTACCAAGCAATTTCAGAGCAGGAATATACTTTGAAGACGAATATCGCCTAATGTCGATTATTTGTTAATACTTTTTGTTTATAACAATTAACTTCACAAGTTAACCTTTTTTTCTCTTTTATATCTCTGTCCACTAAATCCAAAATGAGATTTGAAAAATCGACATTTTTTTTCTGTTTGCATTGACATAAAAATCAAATAAAAAAAAGAATAAATAATCTACTCTGAGCATTTTCTGAAAAATTGAGTCCTGAATTTTTGAGAAAAAAATCTAAAATTGGTGCATAATTGCATTCTAAATGTCATTTTGAATCTCGATTTTTGATTTTCACTTAAAAGCAAAAATTTACCGTTTCAAAATGGTACATGTTGAAAAATGTGTGCCAAAATTTTGTATTCATATTAATTTTATATTTTAATTCAAAATTGTGTGTGAAAAAAATAAATTATGAAAACAATCGTGTTTTAAAAATTCATCGATCTTTTGTTTTTTAGGATAATGAATATTGCATATTTAAATTATATTTAAGCATCAATATTCATGATTAAATATTGTATCTAGAAACGCATCAGTTTAACTCTCGAATGCCAATTGAATGTGATTTTGATTTTCTCTCTTCTTCGTTGATGCAGCATTGCAAGTCTGGCTGCAAGAAGATAATGATAGTGTTTTACTGACCCTCGGCCTGTTAACTTAATGATAGATCTTGTCGCTCCAACGCCATTGCAATTGTCATAAATCTCGATTCAGGTTCGTTTCTCCATTGGTCAATTTTAAGTTGTCATCCTCCCTTTTTTCTCTCTTCCATAAAAATTACATTTAAAGACTAAAGATATATAGATAAAAAAGAGTATCTTCAAATTATATATTTTAAATAAATTGATAAATTGATAAGGGGCCGTACTTAAATTACGTAACGGATTATAGGCCCTCTCCAAGGTCGTCCCGCCCCCTCCTGTAACCAACCGTAATAAAATATTTCTTTTCCCCTGTCTTGCTGTACGTGAGTTATGGTTTCCAGAAATAATAAAATATGGAATTTGAAACTAATGGAAATTTTTTGTATTTAAGATAATACATGCTTTGCAGGATAAAATAGTTGTTTTCGAAATTCCCTGATTTTTCCTTGACCAATTTTTCATTTTCCCTGACAATTAACATGCAAATATACCAGCATTTTATTCTTGTAATATTTCTCACATAGGATTCCTAATGAACGGGATAAAACAATATCACATTCTCATCACGCATCTCGTGCCTCGCACTCGATTTTGTCGAAAATGCGAACATTTTAAATTATGTTTAACTCTATTATACCAAATGTATATTATATTCATTTCTGTACTTCGGGCTGGGACTGCTTATTCAGATATTGCAAAATAATGTAAAAACTTCATTTTTTATGATTACTGTAATATTTGTTGCTTATTTAGCACTAATTTTTATACTAAGCTACCCTGAAAAATGGATCATTTTAATAAATTTATATTATTACAATTCATAATATGCATTGATATTGAAACAAATGTGTTTTCATTATCTTGTTTTTATAATTAAAAAAGCGCACATCCTATAAAAAAACTATTCTGTTAATTAATATTATATTGCACTTGGTGACGGTTTTCCAAAAACCTAATTTGTTCATTTTGAAGGTTTTTTTTTTTACGATTGAAACAAAAACTACGCGTCCCATGAAAAAATGATTAATAATAATTTTATAGCTCTTTTTCGGCTGAACAACTTTTATCGATTCTTTTTTGTTCGTAGCTTATGTGGTTTGTCCAAAATTAAATTTTTTATCATCATTGTTATTTCTTCTGCTTAAAACAAAAACTACGCGTCATCCTATCAAAAAATGATTATTAACAAATTTTTATCTCTTTTTGGGGTGAACCTCTTTTGTTTATTTATTTTTTTATTTTTAATATTGATTTTTACGAATAAAAACAAAACTACGCATCCTATCAAAAAGTGATTATTAAAAAATTTTTAGATCTTTTTTGTGAGCACAATTCTCGTCCATCCATCTTTTATCGTGTCTTGCGTAGTTTGACCGCGCAATGGCATTTTTTATTTTTCATTACTTTTTGTGTGATCAAAATTTGAATCTTCGATTTTTCAAGAAAATCCAAAAAATTGTTATGATGATCTTGTAGGGTTTTCAAAAATCAACGTTTTTCTTTTCTTAACTTTTTTTTTATCGTGCGTTGTTTGGCTTAAAATTTTCATTTGCGATTGATTTTAAAAATGTTATAAATGCTATAACTCTGATAATTTTCTTTCAATCGACAAAGCCATAAGGATGCATTGTTTGGCTGAGTACTACGAATAGCCGTACGTTAAATTTGTAAGTCTTGAAAAAAAGTCTAAAAAATGTTGAAAATGCTCTAACTTTTTGAATTTTTGTCCGAAATGACTGGCTAATGAACTAGTCCTTCCTTTGTACACCTTCTGAAGTGTGCCAAAGGGCAATCCAATCGTATGATTCCTTAAAATGTTACCGTGTTTACAGACTACAACAACAACGACGACGACAGACACCTACGTGAAAAATATTTTTTCTGACTCAGGGAGCCTCAAAACTTCGACATTTGATGGAATCCGCGAAAGTCATTTTTTACATAAAACCAATACTTTCTTATTGAGATGAGAATGTAAAAATTAATTTTAAACCAAAAAGACGAATTTTCAACAAATACAAATTTTTTAGTCACAAGGGGGAAAAAATTCACGTACAGCGTTAAATGTAAATTCTCAAGTAAAGACATAAACATTCATTAAAAAAAAATGTCCAACAAAGTATTTCGACTTTTACCCAAACAGTTGAATTTTCAATTAAAAAACATAAGTTTTAACAAAATAGTTCAACTTTCAACCAAAGACATGAACTTGCAACTAAAAATATGAATTTTCAACAAAAAAATGATTTCTTTACAAAGTGGATCACCAAAAATGTTCAAAAAAAATACTTGAATCCTCTAGCAAAAAAGATTAATTTTCAACCAAACAGTTGCATGTTTATGCAAGAAAGATAAAATTTCTACTAAAACAGATGAATTTTTAAATCAAAAAGGCAAATTTTTAAAACCAAAAAAAGATGATTTGAATTTTCATCCAAAAAAGATTTCAATGGGAGGTTTCAACATCGAAAAATGAGTTTTCAACTAAATTTTTAAATTTTCAAACAAATAATAAAATAACTGAAAAGACAATCTTCAGGGTAGGTTTGTTTTTCGCTCACCAGGTTTCTTTGGCGTGTAAAGTTAAATTCATATTAAATTTCTGTATTACTGGGAGTTTATGTTTTATTATATGCAGGTAGAAAAGCGAGTGTAAGGGTAAATGGGAAACTGAGTGACTGGTTGGATATTCTGCAAGGTGTTAGGCAAGGATGCGTTATCTCCACATAGTTATTTATTATATTCATGGACAAGTGTCTAAGAATGACCCTCTTCGACGAAGAAGGTGTGGATCTCGGGACAGTGAAGGTACGTGGGTTAGCGTTCGCAGATGATAAGGTTATGGCAGAAAAATCGAAGACTTGCAAAGAATATTGAGCAAACTGAATACAAGCATGGTGTTTGAAGGAAAGAGTGAGAAAACAATATGAAACATTGCCCTAAACTATGAGAGAACACAACAAGTTGATAAGTACTTCTGGACTGGTTCGATATTATGCAAGGTATTAGACAATGATGCGTCATGTCCTCATGGCTATTTATTATATTTATGGAAAAGTATCTAAGAATGGCCCTCTTCGAGGAAGAAGGTGTGGATCTCGGGACAGTGAAGGTACGTGGGTTAGCGTTCGCAGAGTATAAGGTTATGGTAGAATCAATCGAAGACTTGCAAAGAATGTTGAGCAAACTGAATAGAAGCATTTTGTTTGAAAAAAAAGGTTAAGAAAACAATATGAAACATTGTCCTAAACGATGAGAGAATAGAACAAGTTGATAAGTACATATATCTTAGTAGCCTATTCACAAATGACGGAAAGATAGATGGACACTTAGATAGGCGTATAAACGAGGGTAAAAAGGTTATCGGTAGAGCAGGATCCATTATCAGAAGTAAAAATATATCAGGTAAAGCTAAAAGGGCATCAATTCTATACTTACAGACTATGCTCTACGGTAGCGAGACCTGGACTTACCAAGAAAAAGACCAGAGTGCAATTAACGCGATTAACATGAAATTCCTGCCCATGCTGTGCGGTAAAACGCTAATGGACAAAGTGAGTAATGAGATAATCCTCAAAGAATGTGGTGTAGAGGAGACACTAGTTGATATATGTTGAAGAAATTCTTTGAGATGGTTTAGGCAAACCGCGAAAAGAATATGTGAATGAGACCCTAATTCGAAGAGGCATAAGAAGCCAGAGAAACACAAGAACTTGCAAGAGAAAATGCATGGACGTGAAGAAAGCTGGAGAGGTATGCCAGGACAGGAAAGTGTGGCGAAAAATAGTTTATAAAAAAATGCATAAAGAGGATTTTAGTGGAGTGAATGACGCCTGAAATAAAAGACCTTGGATACTAATGAGCCCAGGTGGGGAGCTTTACATGATGCTATAATAATTGAATAAAAATTCACTGACAATTCCAGGTTTTCCAGGCTTTTCAGGTAGGGTAGACACCCTGGGTTAGCAAAGCAAAGGCTCGGAGAAAAAGTAAAAGGATGGCAATAAAATTAGTAATCCGAGGCAATAAACAATGACGAATGCGGGACAGCAGTTGGCTGCACTGTACTGGATTTCGAGCGTAATATATTATAAATTTGAGACGAGACCCCGCTGAGAACGACACGCGTTGTTGGCTCTACTGGTTTCTTATATTATTATAATTCTCTGTCTTTTTAATGTCCCCTTAAATCTATAGCTGACTCGAGCTTCTTGCCAAATGCTAATTGATAAACTCATGAATATCGGCATTAGTGTCGTCGGGACCAATTATTTTTTATTTAAATTTCTCGTACAGTTGATAAACGACCAACAGAATATTTTATCTCTAGAAAGAAATAGTGTCTCCCAAATTTATAATGGTAGTTTTATTCTGCCAAAAAATTAACTTCCAGAAGACCATTGCAAATATCAAGGAAATAAAATATAAAGTTAATGTAGGTACCATATTGAATTAAATTCCAACAAAAAAAATGAATTTTCAACAATAGTGTTCAACTTTCAAGCAAGTATTTGAATTTTTAACCCAATTTTCACATTTTCAACCAAAAATAGAATAGTTAAGTTTTCAGTTATAAAAATTAATTTTTAACCAAATAAGAAACTAATTTTCAACTAAAAAATATTTTAACTTTACATCAAAAACAGATAAATTTTCAACTAAAATCATGCATCTCCAAACAAAAAATCAATTTTTAAGGAAGTAGGATTTTCAAGACAAAAAAAATGTTGATAAATATAATTAATTTTCAACGAAATAATTGATTTTTCACCAATAAATACGAATTTTTAACAGAAAAGATTAATTTTCAACTAAAGTTAGGAATATCCAACTGGAACAGGTATATTTTCATTTGAAAAATAAATTTTCAACCAAAAAACGAACAGTTAAATTTTCAGTTAAGGAATTAATTTTCGATCAAAAAAGATAAATTTTTAACAAAATACATGAATTTTTAAAGAAGTATTTGAATTTTTAACTAAAAAAGATAAATTTTCAAAAAAATACATAAATTTTCAAATAAAAAATATCACTTTTCCATCAAAAATTGAACAGTTAAAATTTAAGTTAAAAAATTAATTTTCAACTAAAAAAGAATAAATTTTCAATAAAACAGTTGAATTTTCAACCAAAGAGATTAATTTTAAACTAAAATGTTTAATCATCCACTGGAAGAGTTTAATTTTCAGTTAAAAAATAAATTTTCAATAAATAAACAACGATTTTTCATCAAAATAGTTACATTTTCAAAAAAAGAGATGAATTTTCAATTAAAATGATGAAGCTTAAACGAAAAAATGACTTTTTAACAAAATTGTTGAATTTTCAATGAAAAAATTAATTTTTCAACAAAAAATATCAATTTTACACGAAAAATGCAATAGTTGATATTTTAACAAAAAAAGAACGAATTTTCAACCAAAGAGATAAATTTTCAACTGAAATGATTATTTTTAAACAAAAAAATGACTTTTCGACAAAATTGTTGAATTGTCTATAAAGAACGTAATTTTTAAACAAAGGAGATGAATTTTCTACTAAAATCTTCAATATTTTACTAAAATAGTTAGACTAACAGTTAAAATATATTTTTAATAAAAGAACGATTTTTCAACAAAATAGTTACAGTTTCAACCCACAAAGATAAATTTTCAACAAAACACTTGAATTTTTAATCAACTTTCACATTTTCAACCAAAAATAAAATAATTAAATTTTCAGTTATACAAATTGATTTTTAACCAAATAGGAAACTAATTTTCAATTTTACCATCAACATCCAAAAATATTTGAACTTTAAGTCAAAAACAGATGAATTTTCAACTAAAATGATGCATCTCCGATCAAAAAATCAATTTTTAACGAAGTAGAATTTTCAAGAAAAAAAATATTAACCAAGTTGTTGATTTTTCTAAAAATTAGATTAATTTTCAACGAAATAATTAATTTTTCACCAAAAAAACACGAATTTTCAAAGAGAAGATTAATTTTCAACTAAAATTAGGAATATGTAATTTGAATAGGTACATTTTTACTTCAAAAATAAATTTTCAACCAAAAAAAAACAAATTTTTAACGAAATACATGAATTTTCAACCAAATAGTTGAATTTTCAAGTAAAAAAGATAAATTTTCAACAAAAATTGAATGCCTTTATTTTTTAAAGAAAATGACTTTTAAACAAAGAAAAAAATACAATTTTAAACTAAATAGTTAAGTCTTCTACCACAAAAATTAATTTTAAACTAAGTGGTTCAACTTTTAACCAAAAAGTTGAATTCTCAGCAGAAAAGACAAGTTTTCAACCAAGAAAATCAATTTACTGCCAAAAGCAGAATTTTTAACAAAATAAATTAATTTTCAACCAAATAGTTGAATTTTCGAGTAAAAAATATAAATTTTGAACTAAAAATGGAATAGCTTCATTTTTATTAAGAAAAATTAATAATTTTTTTTTTCAATAAAATAGTTAAATCTTCAACCAAAAAACTAATTTTTAACTCATTGGTTCAACTTTCTATCAAATAGTTGAATTTTCAGTAAAAAAGATTAATTTTCTGCCAAAATAAGAATTTTCAAACAAATAGTTGAATTTTCAAATAAAAAACATAAGCTTTCAAACATGGAATAATTTCATTTTTAATGAGAAAATTAATTCAAAATGAAAAAAAACAATTGTAAACAAAAGATTTGAATTTTCAACTACAAAAATTAATTTTGAACTGAGTGGTTCAACATTTAACGAAATAGTTGAATTTATAGCAGAACAGATGAATTTTCAACCAAAAATGGAATAGTTTGGTTTTTATTTAAAAAATTTATTTTAAATAAAAAAAACAAATTTTCAACAAAATTAATGAATTTTCAACCAAATAGTTGAATTTTCAAGCAAAAAAGATAAATTTTCAACCAAAAATGGAAAATCTTCATTTTTTAAAGATAATTAATTTTAAACAATAAAAGAAAACAATTTCAAACAGAATAGTTAAGTCTTCTACCACAAACATGGATTTTAAACTAAGTGGTTCAACTTTTAACCAATTAGTTGAATTTTCAGCAGAAAAGATGAATTTTCAACCAAGAGATTAATTTTTTGCCAAAAGAAGAATTTTCAACAAGATACATGGATTTTCAATCAAATAGTTGAATTTTCAAGTAAAAAATATAAATTTTCAACTAAAAATGGTATAGCTTCATTTTATTAAGAAAAATAATTTAAATTTTTTAAAAATAAAATAGTTGAATCCTCAACCAAAAAATTAATTTTTAACTGAATGGTTTAACTTTCAACCAAATAGTTGAATTTTTAGCAAAAAATATTTAGTTTCAACAATGAAGATTAATTTTCTGCGAAAAGACAAATTTTCAACAAAATACATAAATTTTGAACCAAATAGTTGAATTTTCAAACCAAAAAATTAATTTTTAATTGAATGGTTTAACTTTCAATCAAATAGTTGAATTTATAAGTGAAAAAGATTAATTTTAAACAAAGAGGAATAATTTTCTGCGAAAAGACCAGTTTTCAATAGAATATATGAATTTTCAACCAAATAGTTGAATTTGTAAGTAAAAAAGATAAATTTTCAAATAAGAATGAAATATTTTTGTTTCTATTAAAAAAATTAATTTAAGATTTTAAAAAACTATTTTCAACAAAATACATGAATTTTCAAGTAAAAGTGGAATAGCTTTATTTTTATTAAGAAAAATAATTTAAAGAATTTTTTTGTTGAATAAAATATTTGAATCTTCAACCAAAAAATTAATTTTTAACTGAATGGTTTAACTTTCAACCACATAGGTGAATTTTCAGCAAAAAAGATCAATTTTCAACAGAGAAGATTAATTTCCTGCAAAAATACATATTTTCAACAAAATTCATGAATTTTCAACCAAATAGTTGAATTTATGAGAAAAAAAAAATTTTTTAACGAAAAATGGAATAGTTTTGTTTTTATTGAAAAAATTAATTACAAAAAATAAATTTTAAAGAAAACAGTTGAATCTTCAACAAAAGAAATTCATTTTTAACTGAATGATTTAATTTTTAACCAAATAGTTGAATTTATAAGTAAAAAAGATCAATTGTGCATTTGTTGACCTAGAAAAAGCATTTGACAAGGTGAATAGAAGTAAACTTTGGGAAGTCCTTAAAGAGTACGGATTCCATGGACGGCTCCTACGAGCAATACAAACAATTTATGCAGGCAGTAAAGCAAGTATAAGGCTTAATGAGAAGCTGAGTGACTAGTTCGATGTTATGCAAGGCGTGAAACAAGTCTTATTACAAAATATCCTCGTTAGTACTCATAGGTAATATAGTCAAATTTCCCATGTGGTTCTTACACACATTTTATCATTCATTTATGTCTGTCTGTAGTCTGAATTATACCTCAAATTTAAGAATGTTGTAAATGAAACAATTAAAATCATGACGTTCAAAATTTAAATTAAACACTTGAATAATGTAACGATTCAAGACTTTCTATTTCAAACACTTCAGTTTAAAATGTTGAAACTTTCAATATTTGATTTGAGTCTGCTTATTTTAGATCAACAGTCAAATATTTCTAAATATAATATACTTTTTTTTAATTCCAATATTTTAAATTGACGCAAACAATTTTAGACTATAACAATATTTGAATGGGATTTGAAATTAAATCAATGCATTTTATTATTGAACAGACTCAAGAGTCTTCTTGCGAAATCAATTATTATTGCTTGATTTTTAAAATTCCTGTTCAAAAAGAAATTCACATTTATTTCTTGGTCAAACGGACATCCTAACAAGATATTTTTAATCGTATTTACAGTATGATGAATTGTGCAATATTGAAATATGTCGCTTGAGACTTATTTAGAAGTAATATATCTGGGTTACTTAATAGCTGATCAATTATATTTCCTCTTGCATCTGTACGACGAGAACCGCAAAGGGTGTTATGGCTGTTAAAATCACCAACCATTATAAAAGGTTTTGGTAATTGGTTTATTAGATTTCAAAGTTCTTGAAGATTGAGATCGAACCAATCTTGAATGTAGATATCACATATAAACAGTTCAATATCTGAGAGAATTTGTATCGCTATTGCTTCTAAGTTAGTATTCAAGTTCAATTCTTCAAAATGGATCTCGTTTTTCATGTAGGCTGCAACGCCGCCACTGGCATGGTCTGTATTGGTTCTATTTTTAAAAGCAGGAGAGTAGTTTCTTAAGTTTTAACAAAATGAATCTTTAAAATTTGTTTCATGTAAACAAATAACAGATGGATTGCAGTTCTTAATGAGTAATTGTAAAAATTTAATACGCGGATAGAATAAATTTAAATTCCATGGTAAAATTTTGAGATCCATTTGCGAAGAATATTTCTAGTGTTTTACTCCTGTCTCGATCATCATATGTTTCCGAACAATGAGATGTAGACCACTCATCATTAGAAGAATCATTTTCTTGTTCTCGTAGTGACTTTTCTAGTTTGCTAATAATTCTAGTATGTCTAGATTTGTCACTTCGGTTTTCGAGATGGGAATACATATCGTTCATCATAGAGATGAGAAGTTTCAAATTATCGCAGTCATCCTTGGCAATAGAGGCTGGATTGTTAGAACCTGTTGCGTTTTCGAAAAAACTTTCGTATTGTAAATAGTTCAATGTATATTTGTTCTTGGATTCGTCAATGATCTTTTCAATAGGGGCCAGTTGATCTTCTGTATTTTGTTCTGTCAGGGATAAGGTAGTTTTGGATTTTTTACTTTCCTTCTGCTTTTTATTTGCTTCAATTCATTCTTCCTTGTGTTCAGTGGTCTTTTGGTCCATGTTGCTAGGTGATTCGTTGGCAGTGGCAGTGGATAATGTAGAAGCTGTATCTGAATGTAAACGTTTGTATCTTGTATTGAAGCTGTCCTTGAGGATAACTTATGGTGGACGGAGATCAGGAAAGTCGATTTTACTGGGATTTTTGGTTTGCTTATCAACTTTCAGCGCTGAATCCTCTGAAGTACTTCGTTCCATATTGATTGGCGTACTTGTAGTTTCTTCTTGTTTACTTTGACATTGTTCGGCGGTATGGCCAACTTGTTTGCATATAAAGCACATTATTGTATCTGTGGAGGGGTAAATCCAGTAAGAAGTTTCTTTGAATTTGATTTGAAGAGATTCTGGTACTATTGATTCATCTTCAGGGTGGATCTAAATTTGTCTTCTGAAGCTGAGGATATGAGCATATCCTGGATTGGACATCCCAGCTCTTATAAAACTCATGGACGAGTTTGTTCTAATGTTTAAGTTTTCAAGAACACCAGTAAGAACATAATGTGGTATAACTGAACACACGTTAGATAAGATGTGTCGTTTGAATTACATTTGTAAAGTTCGTAGTTACAGAGTGTTATCTTTTATGAGAATACTTGTACGTTTGCTGGTAGGGCGTCTACTGTTTGCTTACTATCCAAATACATGCAAACTCTATTACCTGAGACTGTCGAAAGAAATCTGATGTTACTTGGAGTTACTAGTTTTCCGACTTCGCGGGTATATTCATCAATAGGGATATCTGATATGGATTCGATAATTATTGCTTGATCCTTTTTTGGGAATTGATCTCTGACTGTAGCTGCTACATAGCTATGTGTAGCGGGTGTTCTGTTGACTTGGTTGACACTATTTGGTGTAAACGGTGCACTTTGGGATTCATTTGGATGGTTATTCATCTTGCTTTGGAGGCTGCACACCTGAGTGCAACCCTCCCACAAAGGATCCACTTGCACTTTATAAGAAGACACTATTTATCCACAATTTCGATCACGTAATTTTAACACGCCTTCAAATATAAACACGCGTACCTTACGATCGAAACACAACCGATCTCGACGACGGTCGAGACAGGGTTATAAACTCTTGTTGTAAAAATATGATGGAAATAAAAAAATTATTTTTTGTAAACAGGTCACAAGCTTCAATAACATTTTATTTAAAAAAATTTTTCGCAAAAATTATGTGCACAAATTTGCTTAGAACCACTTTACGATAGGATGCGTATTTATAGTGTAAATTGTCAAAAATAATATTAAAAATGAACAAATTGATGCTACGGAAAAACAACACAAGTTGCAATAAAATGTTTTATAACAAAATCGTTTTTTTATAGGATGCGAACTTTTTTTTCAATTATAAAAACAAGACAATGAAAATACGTATGTTTCAATGCCATTGCATATTATGAATGGTAATAATATAAATTGATTTAAATGATACATTTTTCAGATTAGCTGAAAATAAAATGTAATGCAAAATAAGAAACAAATATTAAAGTAATCATGATGAATGAAATTTGTACTTTTTTTCGCAATATCTGAATAAGCAATTCCAGGCCGAGGTATGGAAATAAATGTAATATACGTTTGATATAATAGTGTTTAACATAATGTAGAAAAGTTCACGTTGTGGTCAAAATTGAGTGCGAAGCACGAGATGCGTGATGAGAATGTGTACGTTAAAGCCGAAGGAGCTTTAACAAAATAGAATTCACGATCACCAAATTACAGTTGTCGATGCTTTGGCCTTTAATTTTAAAAAGTCTGTGCACAAATGTGGGAGAAATACAAAGACCGAGCGCGCAGCGCGAGGTAAATACATTATCGAACGCGAAGCGCGAGATGAATCTATTATCGAGCGAGAAGCGCGAGAACCGACAGTCGCGCGCTGTAGGCGCGCTCAAAGTTGCGAGTAGCGCGATGATATTTTTTTTTGTAATTCTCTACAATTGACGTTTCTAATGATATTTATAAATATTAAAATTAGTCATTCCATATAATTTGGTAATTTTATAAACAAATTATATAAACAACTGCCCAGTGTCGATTTTTCGAAGCAGAAAAAAATAATTTTTATCAAAATTATTGTTAAATGATGTTACCAGAAAAGTTTAGTTATAAAAATGTGTCATTTCATATCCTTTGTTAATTTTATTTAGAAACTACTAAACATTGATGGAAATAATAACAATAACAATAATTTCATACTTTTAAAAGCTTTTCAAAATCGTGCACCTACGCTTTGTTGAACGATTTTTTTTTGCTTTAAAAACACGAAAATTCTTTTTCATAAGAAAAAATGCTTTCATTTCTTATCGATTCAAAAAAAAGAAATTTCGCCTTTGACATGTTCCATATTACTTCTAATATTGTATGGTTGCTTCCCACGGAAAAACTTAACTTACATAAAATTCGCCACAAAAGTTTGCCATATAGGGAAATTTTTGGAACTGCCAAACCACAAATTTTTTGCTCCGATCAAATGATTTGATTAATTTTGTAATTTTCACTCCAACCTTGTGTGTACGGACTTGAAATCTGCGTAAGCTAAATTTTTTACAATCATAGGATTTCAATAATTTGAGAGGCATTAATTGTTGAATTTTTTAGAATGTTCCAAAAAGATTTGCTACACCTATTTCAAAAACTGAAACTTTGAACATTTGTACCATTTTCTTAGAATGTTCTCAGTACGTCCGACATGACCGACATGATGGGACGTAAGAGAATCTTTCACGCGGGCTCAAATGAAATCCTGAAAAAGTAAGATTTTGCCTTTTTGTACACTAAAATGTATTATTTACATGTAGTACTATAAATGTTCTTTTTTTCTGTTACATATAGTGTTATTTTTTTAATAAATAAAAAAAACGTACTTAACATGATTTTCTTAACGATTTATATACTTTTTTATTTATATTATCAGGGAAAAATAAACAGTGCAAAGGCTATAGCCATTTTCATTAGATAAACATGTATTCCTATTTAGTTTGAGGCGCTGAATCCGAATCGGAGGTCAAAATAGCACCTTTCAAGATTAGTTTTCGACATAACCTCAAAAAACCTCATTTTTGAGTATGGGATGGAAAAACATGTTTTTTTTTATAGATTTCAAGCCGCTGAATTTAAAAGTGGTGTAAGATCACTGATATTACTAAAAAATTGAAAACATAACTTTAAAACGAAATTGCCAGAGTGGCACTTTTCAGGACTAAATTGAATTAATCTACTTTCAGGCATTGAATCCGATACCTAACTCAAATTATAAAAGAAGGTTATAAATATAAATTTAATTAAGGCTATAAATTATAAAAAAAAGGTACGAATAGTTGCTCAAACAACTTTTTTTGAGGTTCTGTCGCAAAATTTTTGTTAATATCACTAATCCGACTTTATTTGTGAATTCAGCGGCTTGAAATCCATAAAAAGACATTGTTTTTCCATCACATAATAAAAATGAAGTTTTTTTAGGTTAGGTCGAAAACTAATGGTTAAAGGTGCTATTTTAACCTCAGATTCGGATTTAGCGCCTAAAAGTACACATAACTACATGTGTCTCGTTAAAAGTTCTTTTGAGGGTGAGTTTCAAGTTTTTTTAGTAATATCAGCAGGAGGGTGCTTCCAGTTTACTGTCCAATGTAAAAAATATGTCATGAGAGTTGAAAACGACTGTGCGGTGGCGGTGGTAGTAACTTTTTTCTACGAAACCATGCAATATCATAGGAATGATGTATAAAAATTACAAAATAAATATTAACAACCGTTTAAAATGATTTTTTCTTTATAGTGTGAAGTCAGGTAGTATATTTGACTTATGTATGTACTTAATTATTATTTTGTTTCGTTTTTGAAAGGCGTTTGAACCGTGGCCTTTCTTTTGCGAATATAGCATTTGAAGTCTTTTTTCAATATATTGGCAAAGGCCATGTGACGAGTGGGTCACTAAGAAATGCGGCTCTGGTACTAAATTTTTATAATTATGAAAACAGTTTTTTTGTAAATAATTTTGTTTTGCTTTGTTCATAATTATACAAATTTAGGACCAGAGCCGCGTTTCTTAGTGCTTCTTATTTATCATCCCAAATTTTCAACTCGATGTGGCTATTCATGTGAAAATAAGTTTACAAATAAAAAAAGTGTCGGTAAGGTAGAAAGCCGGTCACGTGACTTACTCGTCACATGGCCTCAAACTCGATTTCAATTCTTGCCTAATGGAGATTTTTTATAGCACATAGTCACAAGCAAGATATTTTCAGTTATCGCTACGGAAATTAATGCAATTTTTACACTAAAAACTGGCAAATTATACCTATTCTTATAATTTTGTTTATTAAATTCGTTTATATAAATAAAAATTTTCATCTAATAGCAAATTATCACTTCAGAGGACCTTTCACAAGAGGGTTTTCGTCGCACCTGAAGAAGAAACGCAATATATTTATTGAATAATAGACAACATGTACACTTTTTATAAAATTTTCCTAAACGGACATTGATTATTTATTACTTATTTCTGACTCGTTTCTAATTAAACATTATTACTCTAATATTTCCTCCAACAAATATCACTTTAGAGCAGAAAAATGTAGCCAATCCTGGAAAAACTAGTCTTAGTTCACTAAGTTGTTTATAATGAAACGAAAAACAATTTATTCATGTGATATTGCTGGACGTATATTTTAGACAGTTCCTAAACTGATTCTTATTATGTTTGAATAAATAGAAACAATTTTTAAGAAATGGCGGTCTTGCTAAGATAATTTTTTTTAATTTGTATTGTTAAATCGGAAATCTTTGAAATCGTCTTTCGAACATTTTTCTCGACTGATATATGCGGAATCAGTCTGAAGATAAAAAATGTTCGTAGATCTGATAAAAAAATTAAGAAATAATTTAAATATAAACTTATGGACCACAATTGCAATAAAACGTGTTGTATTCACTCATACTATACAACTTCCTTACTTACTTGAAAAAATAATACTATCAATCTAAAATTAAGACAGAAATAAATTTTTTGCTATTCCCGCAGAGGGAGACATAATTATATTTAATCATCGTCCTCATCGTCCTCATCATCTTCGTCATCTTCTTCTGTTTCTCCCTCTTGCTCATCATCTTCTCCTGCAGTAAAGAGAAATAACGAGCAGATATTTTAAAAGTTAATAATAGGTACCTGTAATTACTCAACTAATTTTTTTTGCGGTGTTCATAGTACAATACATTTTAGAATAAAATCAAAATCTCACCTAAAATTTCTTTAGGAGGTGGGGGTAAATGCGCAATACGATAAGCTTCCTCCTCTTCAAAAGATGGATCTGCAATTTCCATCACCTCTGGTCCAATTTTGTATTGATCTTGCACTTGTGGCATGGAAGGTGGAGAGTAATTGTATGCAAAGTATTTATATCCCCAGCCAATGTACAAGTTGGCGAATCTCCTTTGGGCGGAAGAATTTTCACAAATTTATGACAAATACATTTTTATTTTTTAATCCTTGAAATTATATAAACACGAAATACAAAAGTTTTTTTAGGCTCAGCTTTGATCGAATAGCAATATTATATAATTATCTCTTGGACATTTATGAATAAACTTTTATCCGTTTGAATCAGCAAAAAATAAATGAATCTGGTAGAATTCGAATAAATAGGAAATGTCGTTGTACATCTGGAATTTCGATCTGTCAATATATAGTCCACAAAAAAACTACTAACCATAGACATGCATACAAAACCAGTTGCATTATATTAAGGTCACTGTTTATGAATCTGTGTGATACAGTATTATGGGACCAGTCTTATAAAATGTAAAACACATTCTTATACATTTCCAGTGACTTTAATTAGATGGACCAAAAAAAGTAAACACTTTAAAGAAACGTCACTGAAATTTCACAAGACTAGTCACATCAAACTCTATATCCGAGATTCATAGATAGTTAATTAAATTTAAAAAAAAATCGTGTGTATAAGAACCTGTTAGGGTTAATGGTATCTACATTCACATATGAACCAGAAACACTCAAGTAAAGTTAGTAAAGACCTGTTAGGGAAATAAAAAATAAGTCCCAGATAAACCCTACCAGCACTCGTTACCAGAAACTGGGTGAGATCCCATACGGACCAAGTGGACCCTGATAAGCACCTGATTTCTACTTAGTCTCAGGATCCAGATAGATCCGTACTTGCAGTCGATTTATACCAACTTTCGGGATCCAAATGAACCCGAATAGAAACCCGAGTCATCCAAACCTTATGAATAACGCAGAATAGTATGTGCACCCTATTCTACCAACTCTTAGGACCCAAATAGATCCGAATAATCGCCCAATTTCTCCAAACCTTAAGACCCAGAAATGAACCCGATTTCTCTTATCTCTTAGGACCCAAATAGACCCGAATAGGCACCCGATTTCCCCCGATTTCTCGGATATTTTTACCAGGGCGAGTATTTTAAATTCGTTAAATTTGAAATAGAATGATTTTTATTCCCACTGTATCCGTAACTTGGTGTGAATCCGTTAGTCCGTTATTATTCTTGCGCCTTAATAATACCTACCAAAAATGATCACAAACGTCACTAAATACGTATCAAATAATTATATTAATATAAAAAATTAAATTTCATAAATAGATATACCTTCCTGATGCAAAAGCAAACGCTCCTGGCCAGATATTTGATCGAACAATAGCAATCGAAGTTTCTGTTTGAACTCGAGAGGACTGTCTAGCAGTCCAGGGCACTATTGAGTCCAGAGTGGCATCTTCTGACAAAGGAGTGAGCAGGGGTGGACCCACTTCTTTTTCTATAGTTGGCGTCTCTTTTTCCTCCACTTCTTCCTCCTCTTCTTCTTCTTCTTCTTCTTCAACTTCTTCATCCTATGAAAAATTTGTTTAATTCGTCAGTGTTACAACTTACAGAAAAAAGTGTAACTTTTTCATTTATGAGCATAACTAATCTTCAAATATATTAATTTTTAGAATCATCTGGGATTCCCGTGTTGCTTATTTGAATATAACGTTTGTTTTGCAACACAGCTCCGACCCAGGTTGCTGATCAATCTCTCTAGCAATCACCCCAAGCGAAGAGCTTCACAGAGTCACCATGTGTCATAGATCACACAAAAATACGCAAACTTCCTGATATTCTAGCATAGTCAGATCCATACTCTTCACTCTAATCATATCCAGGTGATGTAAAGCTCATCACCTGGGCCTATTAGTAGACAAGGTTATTCGTTTTAGGCTTCTCTCGCATTCTTCATCACATATTTCTTATAAACTATTTGTCGCCACACTTTCCTCTCCTGGCATACAACTTTAACTTCCTTTACACTATGCATTCTCCGGTCCGCCTCTGGGTACGCTACCATCACAGCAAATTTCTTTCACTCTTGTAACACAGTGTTCTCTCCACACCACATTATTCAAGAATTCTCTTATTACTGACTTTCTCTATTAGCGTTTTGCCGCATAGATTGCGCAGGAATTTCATGCCGACCGCATTAGCTTTATTTCTATCCTTTTCTTGGTACGTCCAGGTCTTGCTATCGTATATCACCGTGGGTGCCAGCACAGAATTATATATTGCCATTTTTGCTCAATTATTTGATATATTTTTACTCTTGGTCATGGCTCCTACACTGCCGATAACCTTTTGACCCTCGTTTTTACACCTGACTATCTCTCCATCTATATTTCAATCAACTCGTTATATCCTCTGCTCATCTGAGGCAATGTTGCATACGGTTTTTAGTCAGTTCAACATTCTCTGTAAGCCTTCGATTGATTCTGCCATAACAACCTGAACATCTGCAAACGCTAACCCATGCACCTTCACTGTCACGAGATCCACACCTTCTTTGTCGAAGAAGGCCATTCTTAGACACTTATGCATAAAATTAATAAACAGCCAAGAAGACATAACACATCATTACTTAAATCCTTGCCTAATATCGAACCAGTCACTAAGTTGTTCATTTACCCTCACACTCGCTTTGCTACTAGCATATATTGCTTTTATTGCTTTTGGGAGACATCCATTGACTCCATACTCTTTCAGGACTTTCCAAAGCTTACTTCTATCCACCTTATTAAACGCTTTTCCCAGGTTAACAAATGCATAGAAAACTGTTTTGTTTACCCTTAAACTTTTTTCTGTGATCTACTATGTATTACTATTAAGCTGATGCCATTGTAATTATTTCAGTTACTTTTATCTCCCTGTCATATCTATATTGGGATGATGATTGCATTTTTTCTGTCATCTGAAACTTTTCCCATCTCGATACATAAGACAGATTCTCTCAACCGGGTTTTCCAACGATCATCTTCCATGTCGCCGTTGCGCTGCTTCATAACTTCATCTGCCAAGAATTTCTTGAAAGAGTCTCTCAAAGCGTCTTTCATCCCGTCCGTATCATATACCATTTCACCCTTGCTATTCATAATGCCGACTAATTCTGTACTACTACTTCCTTTCCTAATCTTATTGTCCCATTTCCAGAATAATTTCTTATTTCCTTCAAAATCATTTTGCACTTTCTTATCATATATCGCTTTGACTTAACCCTGGCTTTCCTTAACTGGTATTTTTACTTTTCTGTTCTTGTCCCTATAATCATTTTCTACCCCAAATCTTTGATCATCGACAAGACCTGTAATATTCAACTTTCTTCGATACGCCTAATTCTGTTTGTTTACTGCTACGCGGATTTCATCATTCTACCAAGCATCCCCAGTCATTTTTCCTACAACCACAGTACCACAGACTTTAGTTGCACTCCTAACAATGATTTCTGGAACATTGAACATGCACCCTCTATATATCTTTATTGCGTATTAGCGTCTTCCAAGTTGTCCTATCAAGGTGTTCGTTTATCTTATTCTAAAAATCTATTCGCACTTCCGGATTTTGTACATTTTTCTATCTTGATTCGCGTTCGCTTTGTCTTTTCAGTTCTCTTCCTTCTCCATCCTTGACCTAAGTTAATTTTTGAAACTAAATGGTAATTATCCGTTCCATATTCAGAACCTCCCACAACCCTTGTATCTCTTACTAGCTCTCTCAATCTCTCATCCGCAAGAACAAAATCAATCATACTGTGGCTATCGCTTCTGCACCAGGTGCACAAGTGCATCATTTTATACTTAAACCCAGTGGTTGTAATAAACAAGCCCTTTTCTAACAACACTACGTGGACTAGTTATTTAATATTATAGAAGTCCAGCAAATCGATCAAATTTTAGTCAGGGCAATTTCTTTCTATATGCTTGACATTTATCAACAGATTATGCATCTAAAAAGCTCTTACATATTCAGATCAATAATTAATTCCCGATCGCATTTGAAGTAAAATTAATTCCCGCGCGGATTCCAATTTCCTCACTCGTTCAATCACATGTTCGCAAATTATGCTTTCCACGGCTCTAACAACAATAATTAAAAAGCATACCATCCGATAAACATCCAGTTTCAAATAAATAATGTTTTATCAAATTATCTCGGCACAAGATACATGTAGATTGTCGAATCTTCGTTGGCGTCACAAATCCCCGTGAAATATCTTTGTTGTGGCCGTCTGCGTGGCGCACCTTCACCAAAAAATCAACTTCAACTCCGAATTCAAATTTTTTAGGAATCAAAACCGATAGCTGACGGTCACACCGGGGTCTCCTGTCAATCTGATTTTTGCCCCCTAATCAGCAAAGATGGTCGCTAATTTTCCTGACCTAGGAGCGTAATAATAAGTTGTTTTCGGGTGCCTTCTTATATGTAACCATTATACCACCAACTAGGGTGCATCATGCTATGATAAATAATCTACTGATTCCAACTTTTATTCTCACCCACAACAATCTGTGATATACATGCCTCTTGATATACTGTTCTTCTCTCCCATTCATAATCAGACCGACTCCTTGGCTACCATGCGATTCATTATCTACTCCTGACCATAGTTCGAGTTCGTGCTTTACCTCCCAATTTCTATCACTCTGCTATCGCATCCCTTTTCCTTTGTTTCAGGTAACATAAAATATCTAGCTTCCTTACATGCATAGTTTCTCTTAATTGTCTTTCCTTAAGACCATTCACCCCTCTAGCATTCCAAACACCATGTACTCATAATAAATAAAATAAAATATAAAAATATATAAGATATCACTATAGAAAATCTTTTGAAGAACAAAACACCAAATAACTAACATTCAATAAAAAAATACAAATTGTACTGTTTTTTTAAGTACACTGAAATTTCTCCCGTAAAATTTGTTGATTTGAATAATTTGAATATTCTTCTCGATTTTATAAACCATTTTAAAAATTATGGAATTTTAAGGTTAGGAGATTTTCAAGTATTATGTAAGCACTTCGTGGGAAGGGAGGAAGGGTCCATTGAAATCTTACGTAAGATTTCGCATGATCCGATCATATTAGTTATAGAAAACAATATATAAAAAAGGCTTGATTAAGTGTTCCTAACGCTAATAGTTCTTGAAAACTTTCTACGTTCGTTCTTTAAAAGTTATTGGATCTAAGATTCTTTTTGGTACCAAAAATTTAACTAAATTAAATTTGCTCTTACTAGTTTGAAAAAAGCATTATTGCTTATGATAAAATAAATAGTATAGCATTTAAGGCCATGTAATACTTATCCGATTCCTACTTCGCCGATATTTTTTTGTAACAGCTTTGTCCACACGAATTGAGATATCGAGTTGAAAGTTTTGGTAATTAATTAAAAGCACTAAGAAACGTTTGTATGACTCTGAATTTCCGGAATCTCAACAAAATTTTATTTTCGATCATTTTTGGAAAACGGATTTTTATAGGCCATGGCTACATTCACGGAATTTTCGGTACACACAGTTGGGGTTTTTCGGTACACAGAAATACCATCTTTTCTATATTTTCAGAAATTTAGGACCATACAAATGTTCCTTAACACCTTTTAATAAATTTCAAAAATTTTCAACCTAATGTCCCAATTAGTGCAGACGTGAGTTGTTGCAAAATAAATGTCGGTAAGGTATGAATCGAGTAAGTCTTACACAGCCTTAATTAATATAATAGTGTTTTTTCATTGAAAAAAAAAACTTTCAGCGAAAAAGTCTGGGGGGGTACAGGACATTCTTACTACTGCTTATCAGGGCGGGGGGGTCAAAAGTGACCTTAGAAGAGCTTACGTACTACTGAACAGCCTCTTATGTGTAACTTTAGTACACATCCTTCAAAATTGTACTTTTTATGTAAAAAAATTTATTTTGTAAAAGTACTTCTGCTTCGGATTCGGCTTTTTCTGGATTCCAGGGAACAATTCGGCCTTGTTTTAAGAGAAATGGGCTGTGATGGCACCAATTGGACATGGATGCGTCCACCAATTCTTTCACGGGTAGAGGGTCGTAATGTGGATTCTCTGATATGATACCATCTAAAATATTTTGATTGAGTTTGATTAATTGACTAATTTATTACATAAACTGTCATATACTACAAAATAAAATAATTGTATTTCAATGATAACAATATTTCATGATATAATTTCCGGCTTGAAGATATCTAACTGCGTCTAGAGTTGCTGTATAATCTGTTTTAAATTATCAGTTCCGTACTTCCGTAGTAGATCCTAAAAACTCTTTTTGTGAAATTGACTCTGTATTTTATGACATGCTTAATATTCCCTTTTTTCAGATTAAAGTTTAAAAAATATATATATATAAAATTTCTTCGAAAAATATGAAATATAATTAAAATTTACATTAATATTGATTGTACGCGAGAATCAAATGATCAATAATAATAAAGTAATCAGTGATCCAAAATGGAGAAAATTTCTAAATGCTGTCTTTGTTAACGAAAAAATTAAATAGTAGTCTTTTGCAAGCCATTCTTCAAAATACCTTTTTAGTCACAAAGTATTTTTTTTTAATTTTCGTAGAGAGAGAGAGAGAGAGAGAATTTTGTACCGGTTGTTTTTTCCTCTTCTTCATCTCCTACTTCCTCTTCTTCGTCCTCCCCTCCACCAAAAGTGTAGTATCCCATTGGAGAAATCAATGTGGCAGCACTAATACGAGCAATTTGTGCTCTAAGGTAATTCTTCTCATTACCAGGAAATGGTGGAAATGTGAAAATCTGAAATATCAATCATTTTATAGACAAGAATATTGTATTGAAGCGTGAAAGCTATACATTTGGGGGGGGGGGAGAGAAAGGGTGACTATCGATTGTTGGAAGCAGCAGTAAAAATTAATTCTAGCGCGGAGAATCGAACCGTCGACCGCCGCCTCGAAGCCCGATGCGCTACCACTGCGCCACCACTGTGCGAAACACGGAGTCGGTGATGATTTACATACAGTTATCCGATCACGGGGAGATGTATGACGTGTACCATGTACCAGGTTACATTATATTTAAAGTAGCATTGTTTTAAAAAAATAGTCGTTCTTTGCCGAGGGATCAGAGGAACAGACTGCAGTCTCACCACACTTTTCGACCTCCTTCTCTAAATCTAAATTAGCGAGAAGATGGTTTCTAATTTACTTCAGTAATTATTTCCACTAATTATGAGTCATTGGTCGGCTTTACACCGACGAGCGGAAGGTTAGTTTCACGCGCGTAGAACGGTTGGGGGAAGAGAAACTTTCGCCTGGGAAAGCGCGTGAAAGAAGGGTTGACAACTTATAAAATTCAGATATTCCAGCTGATTGAAACTGCCGGTCTGTGCATCATTACCTTTGATGACCTACGTTACCGACAGTTTCCATCAGCTGGAGTACCTGAATTTTATAAGTTAGCAAGCCTTCTTTCATGCGCTCTACGGTGCGAAAGCTTCTCTCCCACTAATAGTTCTACGCGCGTGAAACTAACCTTCCGCTCGTCGGTGTAAAGCAGACCATTGTCTGGGCAGTCACTAGTTAATGGCTGATCAACCACTAGTTGGAGGTGTCTGGACTCGACTTAATTTTTTAATGACTAGGAAAGAAAAAAGTTCTTCACTATAAGTGTATTTATCTGATCAGCGCCAAACTCGGACCAGACCAGACTGTCTAGGTGATGAGAAAACAAGTCTTGGTTTGATAGTCCGAATTTCTTATTTTCTACCATTTTAGACACCCTGCAACTTTTTCGAAATATATCCATAAAACATTTTCTGATCGAACTTCGAACTTTTTTTGGTCTTGGATAGCTGATCAGCACCAGTCCTGGACCAGATCAGACCTTCCAAACCGAACTTAGACCTTTTATTGTTCTTGAATGGCTGAATAGCGCCAGTCCTGGACCAGACATGACACCAGACTGTCATGAAATTTGTTCACAGAGGGTATATTTTGCTACAACAAAATCGCATATATTATTCTTTAAATTGAGCCGTAGATTTTGGTGTGCCACATTAGGCACCGCTCCCCTAAAGGGCAACTAACTAAATGAAAGTGCCAGCTTCCAGTCTTTAATAGCGTAGAGGGAGGAATAAATTGAGAAAATAGTGTTTTCCGAAGTTTCCCATGGTGGAATCGAGGTCACAGAAACGCGCTTATAATCGTTCATTCATAATCATCGAGTTGTTAATGATGCCATGCGAAAGGAGTAATTAGGTGCTGTCAAGCCGTTTCCTTAGTGCCGTAGGCGACTGCAATGCGCGTGCAATACGTACTAATCATTGCGGGTAATGGTTTCTCATAGGTTTTTTCTTGTGGTTTTTGTCTGGCGCCGGCCTTAAGGACGGCCAGTATTTTATACTCGACTATATAATATGGGAATCGTCAGTAAGCACCGGTATCAACTTTCAGTCGCATTATAAAAGCTTTCTACACACTTCCCGACAAATTTCGATGTTAAGACGATTACTTAAAAAAAAATAATTTTTGAAGAACAAGAAAAAATCTGCCTCAGTCCGGATTTGAACCGGGAACGCCATTATCCATGAGTTGAGAGCTAACCAATTACGCCACCCAAGCCTTAGCAGATCTTGTCTTGTTCTCCATAGCTACCTTATTAAAGCAGAATACTATACGTATTTCTCCACTGCGACAAAGTAGTTAAATTTTCAACCAAAAAAGATGAATTCTCAACAAAGCATGTAATACTTGATATTTTAATAGAGAAAAGATTTTCATTTAAAATCAAAAACAGTTGAATTGAACCAAAATAGATGCATTTTTTACAAAATAGTTGAAACATCAACCAAAAAAGATTTCTCAGTCAATGAAGGAAAACAAATTCCTGCCAAAATATCAAATTTTTCAAGCTAAAAGACAAGCTTTCAACAAAATAGTTGAATTTTCAACCAAGTAATCAGATATTCAACCAAAAAGATAAATTTGCTACCAAAAAGATGAATTTTTTTACTAAAAAGACGGATTCTCAACAAAATACATCAATTATTTGCCAAATAGTTGAATTTTCAACTAAGAAGATTAATTTTCTACCAAACATGACGAATTTTCAACAAAATACATTAATTTTTAACGAAATAGTTGAATTTTCAACCAAGAAGATTAATTTTCTATGCAGTAAGACAAATTTTCAACAAATTATGTACATAATTTTTCATCCAAACAGTTGCATTTCTAAACTAAAAATATAAAATTTCGACCAAAAATATAGTTAAATTTTCGTTTAAATAATGAATTTTTAATAAAAAAATCCAATTCTTTTACAAAACAGTTGAATTTTCAACTCAAAAATATGAAATTTCAACAAAAAAGTTCATTTTCATCCAAATAGTTGAATTTTCAACTAGAAATATAAATTTTCAATTAAAAAATATCAATTTCAACCAAAAATGGAATGGTTACAGGTTCAGTCGAAAAAATTAATTTTAATTAATAAAGATCAATTTCCAACAAAATAGTTGAATTTTCAAGCAAAGAGATGAATTTTCAACTAAAATGATGGCCTTAAACAAAATAATTAATTTTCAACAGAAGATTTCATATGTACTTGAACCAAATATTTAAACTTTCAACCAAAAAGATGATTTCGTAACCAAGAAGTTTTACTTTCTACCAAAAAAGACGAATTTTCATAAAAATAGATAAATTTTCAAACGAAAAAATTAATTTTTAACAAAGCAGTTCAACTTTTAACCATGAAGTTGAATTTTTGATCAAGAAAGATTAATTTTGAATCATAAATGTTTAGATATAAAAGTTGGTGTTTCAACAAAAAAGAAATTTTAATTTTAAATAAAAAACAGTTGAATTTAACCAAAAAAGACGAATTTTCCACAAAATACTTGATTCTTCAATTAAAACAGATTAATTTTCAACAAAACAGTTGCAATTTTAACAGAAAAAAACTAATTTTCCACCAAAAAGACGACTTTTCAAAAAAATAAATTTTTAGCCTAGTAGTTCAATTTTCAACCGAAGAAATTAATTTTGAACTAAAATGATGAATCTTCAACTAAAAAATTGAATTTTCAACAAAGTAGTTAACTTTCGTAGAAATAGTTAAATTTTCTACCAAATTTTTAAGTTTCTACCATATTGGTTAATTTTTGAATCGAAAATATGAATTTTCTGTAAAAGAGTTGAATTTTCAACCCGAAAATCTGAATTTTTAACAAATAAACTTAATTTTCAACCCAAAAAGATTAAGTTTTAACTGGACGAGTTTCGTTTTCAACCAAAAAAGATGAAATTTCTTCAAAAACGAATGAAATTTCAATTTAAAAAACGAGGGGTTAATAAATCATGAAGACACAGAGTTGTCAACCCCTTGAAAAAAATTTAAATCAAATTTTTGCAATTTCAAGTTAAAAAGACATTTTAGATTCTGAAGAAATGATAAATTGTACGTTTGTAAAACTAAATACTTATTGTTATTAACACCACCATTTATTTGTTTATTTATTATTTCGTGAATTTATGAATATTACATTTTATATTCATAATAATATTACTTGATACTATTAATATTATCAGGCAAATCACAAGTTATATATATAATTAAAAACTAAAGGTTAACAACCACCGCAGGGTCCCACTGGGAGCCACTGTCATCTAAAAACTGACATCGGCTCCCAGTAGGACCGCAGTAAATCCCATTCATGGACACGTCTCACCACCGTGAGATGGGTGGTCACAGGACACGAAAAAATCACAACGACAGGCCGGCGAAACTCTCTGTGTTTTGAGGACACGAAGCGACCCAAGAATGACAGCTTTCTGCATCCATCTCGCAAGTGCCGTGGCATATTTTTGATGACATCCTTTGTACGTTGAAACGGCATAAGACTCTGTTCCAGAAGATACCGGTCGATACAAAGACTGACTTCTCGAAAAACAGCACAAACGGATAATATTTTTGTGTTTCTTGGATTTGCTCCAAAGAAACTATATAATCTCCAAAAGGTGTAGTCATATGTATACGGAAATTTCATATTTTTGTGTTTCTTGGATTTGCTCCAAAAAAACTATATAATCTCCAAAAGGTGTAGTCATATGTATACGGAAATTTCCACAGTCGATGCATTGCAGCTTCTCTTGGCCATGAAAGAATAGTAGAAAAACAGAGAATTTGTTTTCAATGATTACGAGCGTTCGCATTCCATATTTTGTATTAGCTTTCTTGATGTCTGTTATTTCGTATCGTTTGTTAACTTCTAGGTCTGACAACTTCTTTGTTGGAAGAAAGTCGTCACTGAGAGAGGTTTTGTTTAGTTTTGAGAAATCCACTTTTTCACTGCTTCACTTTTTTCAATATACAAAGTATTAAATTTTTTCGTTAAAGTTTGTGAATCTATTCGCACTTGTATCACTTGTTTTAGTTCTCAAATTGTCTGTAGAAATAAGTTTAAACGATTTTTCAGCTCTTGCTGTTTTTCTTCTTCACAATCTGACATCTGACAACAAACTGATGAAAAGAAGAGCTGGTTTCCTTTTATATGCGCTTACCTCCCTCTACTAAATTTCTGTATACTTTTGCACAATATTGTCAGATATTGCATCATATGATGCAACAAAGTTCTGAAAGGTTCTACGTTATAATCAACACGTTTGTGATATAATTTTTGCAACGCAAAATGTAATGCGTCATGAAAATAACCTTGAACTTGTTTATCAAAAAAATTACGCAGTTTAATTTGACACCGTCATCAAGAATGTTCTAGAAGAATGTTTTCACGAATTATTTTGCGCATTAAATAAAATAACTATATGACGCAGTATAAATTTCCAGGACAAAGCAAAATATAACCTTGAAAGTATTAACGCGAAAAAATTCTTGAGATGAGAAATAACCTTGAACCTGTTGTTACATGCATTTGGCTGGCAGAATTGCGCGATATTACTCTGTGACGTCATCAAGGAATGTTCTAGAACGTTCTCGATGTCAACCTCACACGGGCACACGCACACAGGCTTACCTCACACAGACACGCACTAATACTAATTGATCCAGAAACCCCCCTGTACATCTACTAGATTAAACGCTCACAAATAATAAACATACTTATCTGAATTTTCAACACATCACATTTTCGCTTATGCACGACAATGAATTTTGCTACCAGTATTCATGGAATCGATAGGTTGGAAGTATATGTTTCATCGGTGTTTGCATCGAGATCGATCGTGCAGTTCCTCAGCTATCCAGAGAGCGCGCAATTCATAATTGCACGCAGGATGCAAAATATGAGGACGCAGTTCGATCAAGTCTGTCCGATTATTATAACCAGTTTTTAAAAGTAATATTTTTTGGTAACCGAAATCATTAAGAAATAAATTTTTCACGGATCTTGAGTCTTCCAGAACCATTATAAACAAATCACAACTTCCAAGTCTTCCAAAACCGCTCAGTTACCTTCAGGTAATATGCCTCCCTACATGAATCCTCTTCCCGGACCTCTTGCCATCGGAACTCTGAAATAAATTACAATGGTAAATTGTATATGTACAAAATATTTATCAATTAATTAAGTATAAAAACTGTTTATGCCATGGTTGTACATGGTTAGTACCATGGAAACTTTTTAGTATTTTTTATCTTTCAAGGGCACCAGGAACGCGATGCAAAGGTCTTTTTACACCTTGTGAGTTTGTTATACTCACCTTGACTCGTTGTAAATTCACGCTCGGCGTAAAAAAAACAACAGTTTTCGTCATGAGTACGGTACACAATATACTATCTTTTTAATAAAAATAAAAGAAATTTCTCCAAAGTACTTAAACCGTTTATGGCTAGTTTTTCTTGGTGCGGGGTCCTTTGTAATTGGTTTTTACGCGATTTGATTATTTGTGAATTAGAATGTTTACAACAAAATTATACTGTAACGTACATTTCTGGAATTTCTACTTTAAAATCATTTATGTTTGTAGCTTCCCGTAACATTCTCTATACATCATAAAGTATTTACTAGTGGCTACTTTTTGTGTACTGCATATATACCCCATAAACATTTGCGTGTAGAGAGTCGAAAGCACATGCTACGCCATGCGACTCTTGGTAAGCGCGCTCGTAACCACGGCTATAGGCAGGCTTCGCATAATAGTGGCTTGCACTGTCTGAATAGCACTTGAAGCGCATGCATTCCAAACCTTAGAATCAAATAACTTGAAAGCAAAAACAAGCACGCACAGTCAGGTGTTAATACTTGTGCTTAACGAAAATGCTTTACAGTAATGACGTTCCCATGCCATACATTTGTGAGGCAGATGCTTATGATACTTGAAGTTATTGCTGTTTTACTTTAGTGACTAGAATAAAAACACCCTTTGTCCCATCATATATAAAAATTTGTTCACGTTTTATATAAAATGTCCTTAATTACCGAAACTTCCTAAATACATTTTTCCCAAACTCGGAAAAAGTACACTTGGTTTAAATCTATATTTAATGACGTAATTAAAAATATACTTGTAAATTTGAAATTCCATCCGACGTCAATGAATTCTTGGAGAAATATTTATTGGCAGTTGCAGGAATTTTCTTCAATTATACAAAATACTTTTGAAGAGGTTCGGCTGATCATACTTTTACCGCAGAAGGTTATCCTTATCACTGCATATTTGGTAGCGTGCTATGACCAAAGTTTTGGCCAGTCATATAAATTCATAAATATGGAGATATTGTTCATCGTAGTTCCTCTATTTTGATTTTTTACCTTACAGAAACGAAGCCATATTTTGTCAAAACAACAAAAAGTTTTCCATCCAAATCATATGCCCTATTTGTACGTTAAAATTACATAAACAGATTTTCACATTTTCATTTTACGTTTTATTTGCCACACTGGATCCGTAATTTTCAGTTTTCAATTTTTGTCATTGAATTCGAAATCAGTGATCTCTATACCTTCCATGCACCAGTTATTTTGGTCGCCATATTGGATCCGCTATTTCTAATTTTTAAAATCTGATTCGTAATCATTGGCTTCAATGACCTTAAGTACAAGCGCTGGTGTGCTGGCGGTAGATGAGAGTTTTGATCTAACTTGCAGTTGCTATTGCTTCGCGCCACCAACTCACAATTAGTAAAAATTGCCGCACCAGTAAAGCTGGAACTTCAGTAGTACCCATAAATACTTCAGAAGGAATACCAGTGTTATGAGTGAGCGTTACCTCCACACGCCACACTTAGCTTTTACCGATAATATCCCTGTTTGTCACAGGAGACAGACTCTTGATGGGCGTGAAGGTCTGTGAGGGGCACTGAGTATCGCAAGCTTGTATGCTACGGTGAATGGTCAAATATTTATCATAAGAATGCGACTGTAGTGATCTTTCATTCGCCACTATAAGCCCTGACTAACTTAGGCTTAGCAGGCTTAGCAGTCGGTACTGATGACATGGTTTTTTAAATGAGAACAGTCGACTTGGAAATGATTCAATGCGGCGCCGATGGTTTCATCTACAGGGAGGAAAGAATTAGTCGAATAACAACTGACTTGAGCTTTATTTGTACTTTTCCAGGACAGTGTTCTGCCGTTTGAGGTATAGAAAAACTTTTACAGTGGTAATGTAACTGATTCAGAAGGATGTGATAGTTATTTTTTCAAAGAAAAAAAATTATTGTTTCATGCAGAATTTCTAACCACTGAGATACCCCGAGCTAGAGGTTCAGAGATACCGAAGTCTGGCCGGTACAGGCTCATATCAGTGACGCACGGTATTCTGGAGCCTGCAGTAGCACGAGTCGTACTGCAGTCAGACGTCTTTTCTTTTGGTAGGCAGAACCCAAATTTTATTCAATAGGTACATTTAGGAGTTCCTAGCTATCGTTTGAAAGAAAAACATGGTATCAATTTAGAAATTTATATGTATGCACACACGCTTGTTATCATTTCTTTAAAAGCTTTGTAATTTCACCATACTTTTACTATACAAAAGTATAGTAAATTTATGTACAGTCTTTGAATAGTAATCCTGTAACTACATTACAACACATGTGTAAAGACATTTGTGGTAATAATTTTTAGAATTCAATTTCCAACCTTAAAAATTTATGGTTGAAGTAATGTTTATTATTCAACTATAATATATCATTACATTTATCGATAATCTCAACTGAATTTATTATTACTTTAAGAATCGCGAAATGAGTTAAAGAAGTACAAGCTTAACGCTTCTGGATATAGATTCCTGTTACCGACATGTTACCGACCTTCTAGAAGATTCAGAGTTGACGACGTCCTCCATGGTTCTGTTTCATTCTAAAAAAACGTGGTTCATGTCAGTGTCAAATTTAGAAGGTTCGAGATTGATATGGATGTTGGAAGTTTTTTCTACTCACGTACATTAAATTTCATGTACAGTGTGCATTGAAATTCAAAGACGATAATTTTAAAGTATGATCGGTTAGGTTAAGGTTTTGAATTCTATCCTGTCCTGATGAAGAAACTGTGCAACTGCATTTTTAATAAAAATGAGCTTTCTATATAGTTTGATTCGTAATGAAAAAACGAGTTTAAGCATGCTAATCATTATTGAAAATTGTAAATAAATCTCGAGATAATTAGGTCTCAATTAGCATATCCACATGGATTTTCGAGAATTCCAGATGAAGAAACAATACATCTGCAGAAATTGTAGCATATCTACACGAATTCCAGGTGTTGGGATAGTGCTGAGCCCTCAGATCTTGATAAAAAAAACACACACACACATCTGCGCAGATGTGCTTTGCTTATGAGGAGCCTCGGTCTTTCTGCAGTCCAATTTCCCGAAATCGAATGCACAAGTGCATGTTAAGTTTCTTCACCCTGATTCAAGGGTAACTTTGAGCCACCGATCCTTCTTTTCAATAGCACATCTGCATTCTTTATTTGCCAAGCAAAATGAATTCTATTTGATTAATAATATATTTATTATTAATTATCTGACAAAATTATAGAACAATTAATTGTAATTTGATATTAAATTAATAATTACATCATAATTTAATTTTTTTACTAATTTTCGGAAAATTTGTAGTTGTTAAGTTTCTTCAGCAGGAAACTCGGAGGTTCTTGAAGGCTCATTCCTGTACTAGGCAGCACATCTGCGCAGATGTGTTTATTAACCAGGATTCTCGGCGATTTTGTACTTTAATATCTAGCATATCTACAGTTTTGCATATAAATTATTGGAAATCGCCAATTTTTTTATTTTCAATGAATAGAGCCTGTCCGATTTACCCAAGCACAGTACTTTTTTTCAAAAGCACTCATACGTTAAAAGGTACAGATGAAAACCTGTTTTATTAAATATCTCGGTTCGTTTCAAGTGCAGTTGTATAGTTTCTTTGTCAGAACGGCAGTATTATTCTGCGGAATTTATAGTTTGAAATATCTGCGGATTATAATATGGTAAAATCTACACAATTTGTTTATGAAAGTGAACTAAAAACACTATTATAACATATAAAAATAGAATGTAGTGGATTTTCATGAATAAATTTTTATTTACAAATGCATGAAAATCACTTTCAGCTACCAGTACCTGAAACTTAAGTTAAATTTGTAATTCAAAAGTGCTTGCATTTTCAAGAATTTTTTAACAGTACTGCAACGGTTTTATTTGGATCATCTTTAAGCGTATGCATAGATTTGCATAAATTATGAGAGATTTAGTGTTTAAAAATTCGCAATCTGAATGCCGTTAACACTTTGATTTTTGAAGAGGTTATTGTTAAAGAAGGCTTTATGTCCGGGCTAAACAACAAAAATTTTCATTCAATGTGAAAGCATATTCTACTAACCAGTATTTGTGAATTTTCTCGTCTTTTTCTGTCAGTCTGTCTCTCTCTCTCATCATACCACATGATTTTCGATGTTGGAAGTCTTTTGAAATCCGTTTTGTAGTGAAGCTTTTTCCGTAGGATTACTCTTATCAAGCTTTATAGAGCTATATTTTTGCCATTAAAAGTTATATATTTTAAAATATTAAAAATAAAGCTAAATAGTTGTTCGAGTAACACCATATAATAGGTCACGTATGTACCATATGCTCAGGGATCCAGCATTATATTTCCGGGTGTTTATTTATATACCGTACAAGTCCGATAAGTTGCCGTCCGATAAGTGTACACTCCCCTTTAAACGTCATCACACGCACGGTACACACACTAATTGGGGTTCTCCCACTACGTGTGCTATTTTGTTTATGATTTTTGCATCATTCTTACGCATGCGCGCACCTAATATCGTGCTACTAGAGGGGGCATCCGATAAGTCCGCAATTCCTGGAATTTTTCGCCTCTATAGCCCCGAAATGAGAAATTTATCGGACTTTTACTGTATCTACAAAACTGTTGAATTTTCAACCGGAAAATATGATTTTTTAACAATAACAAAATTAATTTTATACCACAAAGTTAAACTTTCATAAAAATAGTTTAATTTTTAACAAAAAAGATTATTTTCAACCGACTAGTTAAATTTTATACCAAATAGTTGAATCTCCAACCAAACCAGATTAATTTAGACCCATGCAGGTGCCTTTTTAACCAAAAAGGATGAATTTTCAACCAAGAAGATTAATTTTTGACCAAAAAATACGATTTTTGAACAAAATACAATCATTTACAACTAGAAAGGATCAATTTTTAATAAAAAATATTAATTTTCAACAAAAAATCGAATAGTAGCATTGTTACTTAAAAAAATTAATTCTCAACAAAAAGAAAACGAATTTTCAACAAAATAGTTACATTTTCAAAAAAAGAGATGAATTTTCATATAAATTGATTAATCTTTACGAAAAAATGAATTTTCATCTAAAATGATGAATCTTAACAAAAAAATGAATTTTCAACAAAAGTTATTTTATTAATTGATTTTATGTTTTTTTGACCAGTGAATTATTTAAATACTATGATGTTAATGTTTTTTGTATACATGGCCGATAATAAAATTTTTTTAAATATTGATTTTTAAAGTTGTGAAACACAACTTTTTAAAGCTGTGAAAAAAATCTCTCTAGCTCCACTGGGATTCGAACATCAGACCGGAAATCTGAAAGATCTGGATTTCGAATCCCAGCGGAGCTAGAGAGATTTTTTTACCAACTTTAAAAAGTTGTTTTTACAACTTTATTAATCAATATTTAAAAAAATATATTGATTAGCGGCCATGCATACAAAAAACATTAACATCATATTATTTAAATAATTCACTGGTCAAAAAAACATAACATCAATTAATAAAATCAATCTCATGTTGGAATATCCTGCAAGTACATTGAATGACGTCGACATTCAACTTGCAGTAGCTGTGAAGAAAATTTTCTCGTCTCTTCGTAGCTTAATTGGTTAGAGCATCAGATCGGAAATCTGAAAGATTTGGAGTTCTTCGAATCCCAGCGGAGCTAGAGAGATTTTTATCAGAACTTTAAAAAGTTGTGTTTCACAACTTTAATAATCAATATTTGAAGAATATTGATTATCGACCATGTAGAAAGAAAACATTAACATCATATTATTTTAATTTTTTTTTAATTCGAACAATTGAACAAAATTCAGCTAATTGGTTACAAATTCAATTATTACAAATTCAACTATTTGGTTGAAAAATCTACTATTTTCTTAAAACTGAAATAAATTTCGACATGAAAACTTAAGAATTTCATGTTGAATTCAAAATATGCTACGAATACATTATTTTATTTGAAAGAACTTATTCCCCTGTTATTATTTTGAGAGCATTTTGGGCTGTGATGTCACCAAAAATATTACGTTTGTATATTTTGTATTTTATTTTAGGCGTTAATCAAATAAAATCAAAGAAAAAAATTTCTCCTAAAGGGGGGGGGGTCGTATTTGTGACGTCACTCTGGGGGTCTTAAGCTTTGTGTGGTGATCTGTAGAAGGGTAGGGGTGAAAAAGATGTTCAAACTAGCGTGGGAAAAAAGTTCAAAATAGCTTGATGTAGTTTTTGAATGATCTTCAACGAAAATTGTTGTTCGACTTGAAATTATTATTTCTTTTAAATAAAGAATTGTAAAAAGGGCCACGAAATGCGTGATTGATTGTTTGACAATTAAAATTAAAATTCCCTTGATACACGACGATCGTTCTTCGAAAATTATACTCCTCAGGCGAGAAATTGAATATCACGATGGCGATCACGTTGGACAATTCTTGTTTACATAACTAAGGTGACACTTCCCTTGAATCCGAAAGTGCTTCTTAATTCTAAGGCACGTTCCAACGTTCCAAAAAGTGCCGTGTGATTAAGGAGTGGCAAGATATAGGTGAATGGGACTTGAGGTACATCCTCAAACTATAGAATGAAAATAGTATCATAATATCTAATCTTCACTTTTGGACCTTAGATGTAAAATCTGAATGCTACAAAAAACGGAATCCATTTCAAATCAGGCAGGTTCTACACTTGAAATCGTAGAATCACTTAAGGGTGAAACATCTTGTCTTTTAGAAAAAATTATGCGATACTTATTTTTTCGATTCGCGAAACAAAATTTCTACGTCAATTTAATAGTCGATTTTCTCAAAAAAAAAAAAAAAAACCCTGTGCTGAGCAGTGCCGCGCCCTAGAAGACCTGACGTTTGAATTCTATTCTCGAAAACTAGTGACAAACCGACTGGAATAATTTCTGAGCTTGTAGACCACACTTATATCTTCCTCTGACAAAAAAATTAAAAAATTAAAAATGGCATTTCTTGGGAAACGCGTTTTTCATTTTTATGTTTGTCATCAAGATAAAAAAAAATTTCATTTTTTTTTGTTTGAAATGTATCTTAAAAAATTGGTTGGGATCTTGTCTCACCACCAAGCAATCATATATCGTGAATTACTGCCAAATCCTATCCTGACACGAAAATTCCCAGATGACGTGGACTCCACCAGCTACCATATTAATTTTGTAAACAAATTCTTAGAATGTAACGATATAATGTACAGAATGTGACTGAAAGTCACCTATGATTTGTTGATTTATTTGATAGTTAGAATTACTGCAAGTCAGGGAATTCCAGAAAGGCAGGGAATTTAAAACTGGTCAGGGAAAATCAGGGAAAGTCAAGGAAAGTCAGGGAATCTCAGAAAAAATCTGACACAGCGTCATGGAATTTTCGATGAACTGAAGTTGAAGTTAATGTTACTGTTTTCTTAAAAATTTAACAATTTTGTTATAAACTCATTCTTTTTGGTTAAACATCCAACTGTTTTGTTAAAATTTCGTCTTTTTGTGTTGGTAATTATTCATCTATTTTGGTGGAAATTGCATCTTGTTTTGGTTAAAAATGACAAATGTTTGGTTGAAAATGAATCTGTTTTGGTTATAGATTCAACCATTTTGTTGAAAATCAGTCTTTTTTGTTTAAATCAACTGTTTTTGTTTTCAAATTAAAACCCTTTTTAATAAATTAAAAAGTTAAAATCATATAAAAACATTTTTGATTGAGAATTAATCTTTTGGGTTCAAAATTCGTTTCTGTTTATTAACATTTGGAATTATTGTATTACGCCATGTCCTTTTTTGCATTGTTAGGCGTGAAAAAAGGCCAACTTCGTAGCGTATATTTTATATGGATAACCTAACTTCAATTTAGGAGATTACAATTCTCAAAAATATGTTCAACCGTAATATTAACCGTTGGAATATTACTGACAAGTCACTAATTTGGGAATTACTAATTTAATTCGAGGTACGCAACGCAATAGAATAATGTACACTATCATTCTGTTGAGCTATTCACTTAAAATTTTCATTATAAATAATTTTTTTATAAATATTTTGTGAACATGTGCTATCATTCTGAGAAAAAACTAATTTTTGAATCTCATATTACGCCAGGTGCAAAACCAATTTTCCACGTCAGCAAAAAAACTTATTCATAATAATATTGAAATTTGTGCCAAGATGTTCTTCATCACGCATTATTTTTACCGATAAACTTATTCTGCCATTTAAGAACGTTTTAATAGACTATAATATAATTAGACTTTGAACGTTTTTTTCTCAGTTTGACAGTTGGGGGACATGGCGTAGGTAATATTGGCCATGTGAAGAGTGGGTCACGTGACCGGCTTCCTACCTTACTGACACTTTTTTATGTCACATCGAGTTGAAAATTTGAGATAATAAATAAGAAGCACTAAGAAACGCGGCTCTGGTTCTACGTTTTTATAATTATAAAGAGAGCAAAAAAAAAAATTATTTACAAAAAAAAACTTTTTCTATAATTATAAAAATTTAGGACCAGAGCCGCGTTTCTTAGTGCTTCTTATTTATCATCCCAAATTTTCAACTCGATGTGGCTATTCGTGGGAAAATAGGTTTACGAATAAAAAAAGTGTCAGTAAGGTAGGAAGCCGGTCATGTGACCCACTCGTCAGATGGCTTAAGGGGACGACTTTTGCTTGAAAATTTTAATTGAAAATTCAGTTCTTTCGTTAAAAATTCGCATTTTTTGGTGTAATTCAACTATGTTTGATTGAAAATTAAACATTTTTTTGTAAAAATATCAACTATTACACTTTTCGTTGAGAATTCTTTTTTTTTTTGTCGAAGATTCATCACTTTGTTTAAAAATTTAACTGCTCCATTGAAAATTACTTTGTTCCTTAGTTGATTTTTTGTTTTTAACTGAAAATTTAATCCATTCTTTTCTCGTTAAAAATTCATATTTGGTTGAAAATTAATGTATTTTATCTGTGTCTTACGCAATTTGTGGATTATTTTAAACGGTTTTAGTGACAAGACTCATACAGAATTTTATAATAAATTTAGAAACAAACATTTTTTTGATATACAATCTTTGATCTTCTAGGTATAAGGTTGTTTTTATACCTAAAAGAAAATTTCAGGACGGTTAATGAAAAAATAGGGAAAGTCAGGGAATTTCCAAATTAGGATTTTGTAGAAGCCCTCACGTTGTAATTCTTAAAAGAGTAGAAATAATTATCAAATTATTATATTACGGTTAGATATATTTCATGTGTAAATATAAACCATCAAAAATGTTGTGGTTTGCATCCCTTTTTTGGAATCGTACCTAATTCCTTCTGAAGTCGGTAGGCTAACCTGTACAAAACTGCGGTTAATCCAACTCGGACATATCGGTGACCTGTCAGATTAGATTAAGCTTTCCGAAAGGAACCAAGACCACCAAGCATCGACAAATGGTAATTAATCTGACATCCCGTTCCACCTATTTCACATTCTTTTTATTTTCTATTCTTTTCGCATTTTTCATTCAAAAATATTCCCACCATACATAGTTGTATTGACAGAAAAGGATGATGAGAACAGCAGGTGTATTAGTAAATGATAGAAACTGTATTTTTAAAGTGTAATCAAAACCAAGAAAATTTAACAAGTGAGTTTTTAGTTCAGAATATGAATTATCATTTTTGATAATTTTTGTTATTACATTTGTGAATGCTAAGTTTTTCTCCTGAAATATTAGAAACATATCGACATGATATGTCTGTTGTAGAATAACAAAAAAATACTTTTATAGTAAAGTGTGTGATATAAAGACAATTTAAAAGCTTTTTATTTTTCCCACAGTTTCCCTTTAAAGGAAATTGTTAACAATATCGTCAATAAGAACTGTGTATATATTAATTTCACAAATTAATATTAAGAAAAGTATGCTTATATCATGTTGTACCATTTTTATAATGAGGGTTTCTACCCCACGGACTATTTTATACTTCGTCTCATTTTCCGGTTTTCTTCGGTTCAATTTTTAATTTTTCTCGATCAATTTAAATAAGGTCAAAATTTCAATGATTTCAAATGATGGTTATAGACTTCAAGATATTTCTAAACGTTTCAAAGGATTGAAAAGATTTCTGAGTTTGAATCATAATTCTGAATTTTAACAGGGATTTCTTTTAAGTTCCCTTCTTCTAAAATAGAATTTCAATTCTTTCCAGAAATTTCTGATCCATGTCAAAAATGTTCTCTTCTGAATGAAATAATAATTTTTCACTTGAATTGCCATTTCTAGAGTCAAAATTATAATTCTTTATGGAAATCCCCTGTTTCAAAGTGAAAATTATAATTCTCAACTAAAAGTTCCTGTTTTGAGTCACGATTACATTAATTTAAAAATATTTACTGTTCCAAGCTAGAACTGAATCTATCTGAACATTTTTTATTATAATTCAGAAATACAGTAAGTCCCTTTAATTTAAATTTGGAAGAGGGAAGTTTCAAATTCTGGCAAATTTTTATTGGCAAAAAAAAAACAGAATTTCTATGTTGACAAAATTCGAATTTGGAACAAGAAATTTTAAAAATCTAACAAATTTCCTTCCTTAAACAAGAATTGAAATTATTTTCTTAAATTTCCCGTTTCATATATAAAAATTGTCAAAAATCAAAACTACAGTTCTTTACTGAAATTCTCTGTCCCAAACTCAAAATTATAATTTTGTACTAAAAAATCCCTTTATCAAATTGAAAATTATAAATCTTCACAGAAATTGTGAGTCATGAACTCAAAATATATATTTCTTTGCTAAAATTCCATGTCGGGACTTAGAATTATAACTTAAATATAATTTTTTTCAATATTTCTTTTATTTATTCCTTCTCCCAGCTCAGAATCATAAATCTTTTAGAAAATTCTCTGCTCCAATTCGAAATTTTAATTTTTTTGAAAAATTCCCTATTCTAAAAGAGAATTGTGATTTTTTCACAATATCATAATATTTAGATTACCTGAGGCCAAACTGTAGAATAGTTTACTTTTAGTTAAGTTATTTCAAAAGTTGGTTCACTTAAATTCATATAAATTAGGTTTTCAACGAATGCAGATTCAGAAACTAGAGTACATAGCTATTTAGAGGAACCTTCAAAAACAGAACAAGTATTCTCCAGATTTTTACAGCGAATAGTCTAAGTATCTGGTAGTTTGGGTCCCGAAAAAAGATAACATGCAATATTTCTAACGAAAAAGCTTTGTGAAAGGGTCCTTTTTGACATATGATTAGAAATGCTAGAACAGATCAGTTGGCAAGCCAGTTTTTTTTTTCAACAAATCCAAAAGTTACTTTCGCTTGGACGGAACATTCCCATTGCATTGTGGAGCAAAATGTTCAGCAGGAAAAAGAAAAAAGACAACATTCTCAAAATATTGAAAAAAATCCGGTATATTCAATAGGTTCCGAGTTATGGTATACTTTGGAAAATACACGCACTTTTTGGATTTTCAGGGGAAAATCACTAAGTGTCAAATGTAGTTTAACAAGTTTGACCTATTTACGTAGTGAACCTGTAATCGGAAATTGAATATTTTTTTTAAATTAAATTTATCTTATAGATAGACGTTAAAAGCGAGATGACAAAAAAAGTTTGCCTACTTAAGTTTGATGCCTGAGTTGATGACATTACAAAAATACAGAATCAATAATTTACTCAATTTTTTCAAAAAATGGATTCATCCAGATTTATTCGCTTACTCCTCAATTAATGCCATGGATCATTCTATCCAAAAAATGTGCACCTTTTTATCAAGAGCTCCAAAAATTCTTATTGCCTCCCTTCATTCTGACAGTGATCCTCTTTCTCGAATTCGCACGAATTCCGCACACGTTCTCCAACGACGTGGAATCTGCGTCGAGTGGGTGTTCAGGCAGACTTTCAAAATAGTGAGCCCCTGTACCGGAGGTAATCTCTCGGAAAAATTACAGCGGGAAAGGAAATCGGAAAATTAAATTTACATTTGAAAGTTTTTGATGGTGACACACAAAGCACAAACGCGGAAGAGCAGAAGGACAAAATCTAAATCTGAGCGAAAGAGAAAGTGTTTAAGGAGAAGAATGCAATGGAGTGAGAAAAGGAAAGAATGAAGAAGGGCAGGAGAGAAGAAAAAGTATTCCCTCTTGTAGGATTTAAACCCTGCCTCTTAACTTCGAAGTCAACCACATTTCGTCGTACATTGTCATTGACTAACGAGATTACTGGCGACCACCATTCAAGATGACCGGTCGCCCGAATGCTCGCTCACAACGGGCAAAAATAAATATTTTGAGAACACATTGTCGACAAAGTGCGCATATGCGCAGATGCGAATCTTTGCGCGCGACTTTACGCTTTTCAGGCAACGTTAAATGTACCGCATATGCCATATAGAATAATGTTTCGAGTCACCCGTGAAGTGTATCTACCAGGGATTTTGCGGTTTTCGATTCTCAATAGAAGAATCAGACCGATTGAAATGTCAACGATCTCCGCCCAGACCCTGTATTCCTTTCCATTCAAGTTTGGTGTTGATTTTACGAGGGCTTCATGACTTCAATGCCCAAGTCAACTAAATATTGATCGGTCTATTTCTCTCCCTTTTTCCAAATTTATAAAGACTTGTTTTTCAAAAATATACAAAAATCATAGATTATACTCAGGGATTATTATTCGTATCTTGCCAAAAATTTGGAACCCTCAAACAGCAACGCTTGGGGTGGTCCAAGTTTAGGAGCGGTCCATAAACTACGTTCATAATTTAAGGCGGTATTTTTCATTTTCGTTTTTTCCGTTTCTAGTGAATTTAGTTATCAATATGGAATAAATCAAGAATAATTGAAAATATTAAAATATTAGATTTCAAAGCTCAAAATGTAAGCCCTCAAAACCAGGGTAACAGAATGATTTTCCACAAAAATAGGGGAACAATAGGGGAATAAATTATTTTTAATGAAATTAATGTAGATACTATATATAATATTCAATATGAAATGCTTTAAATTCTCAAGATTTTAAGTCGAATACAGATTTTCTGCCACAAGAGATGAATTTTCAACAGAATACGTAATTGAACTTTTAACCAAATAGTTGAATATTCAAGACAAAAAGACGCATTTTTTTGAAGACAGTAGAATTTTCAGCAAAAAAGTTAATTTTTAACGGAGAAAAATGACTTTACTCTCATAAAAGGTGAATTTTTAACAGAGTAGCTTACCTTGAAACACGTAGTCATGTTGTACCAAAAAATATTAATTTTCAAGGAAATAGTTAAAAAAAACATAAGTTAAATCTTCAGTTAAAAAAGTTCATCTTCAGCAAAGTACTTGAATTTTGGACAAGAAATTACTTTTGAAAAGAACAGTTGTATTTTCAACGAAATAATTCAATTTTCAACTAAATAGTAAAAGTTTGTACCAAACGGGATGAATTTCAAATCATAAATATAAAAGCAGACATTTCAAAAACAAAAAATTAGCTTTAAAAAAAGTTTAAATTCAGGCATGTGAAGGTGATTTTCAAACTTATTAATTTATTGTTAAATTGTACCGTTGTAGGGCCATCTTTCGCAGAATTTGTTCAAATTTACCATCAGGAAACGCACTAAACGTTATATAAGTTCATAAGGTCACTTCCAATGACCCCCGCCACACCGACTGTGTTACAAACCGAGGTTTTTGACGCGACCACCTTCCCCTCAAATTGGTAACATTGTTTATGAAAGGCTCCTTATATGCTTAATAAATTTTGTGGCATTTTTTATTAGAATCGAAATCATATTTTCATGCCATGGAAATTTGAGTACTAGTTGTTACATTTTGTTATTCTATATTCTAAAGTTTTTTATTGACCAATCAGAAATTCTGGTACATAAAATAAAATTTTCGTGTCACTCCTTCAGCCTCAAAGCGATGGAGAAAGACAATATTCATACCATTCTCGTTACGTGCTTCTATCATACGTAATTACCTTAGGTTCTATTAAGTTTCCTAACCTAAATACTGGAATAATGTTCCAATAATGTATGGAATAATGTCTTTGCACCCTCGTTACTTAATAAATGGAACAAAGGGGCAAAAAATTAAAATTCTGAAATGGGAGCACATAAGAATAAAGCAGTCAAATACTCCAGGGAAGCATATAGTAACTCCTATAAATAAGAAATAGGATTCAAAATCGGTATTTACTATTGCTTTTAATTTGTATTATTATACCATAAGGCCAGATCCCTTTTTGGGGTAAGCGTGGCTCATTCGATTCTAGCCGGAGATCGGAGAATTCGTATGAGAAAAGAAAGATGGATGTAAGAGGAGGCATAAGGGGGGCTAAAGGGTACATTTTATATCAATCTAGAATTTCCGTGTTGGTTTTTTAAATAACACGTTCGTTCCACTACACTGCCCCGGTCATTGATCAAGTTCTTTAGCAATTACCCCAAATGAAGAGTTTCACAATGTTAGATGTGTCATAGATCGCACAAAAATACGCAAAAATACTGATAATCACATAGTGAGATCCATACTCTTTACTAGGTATGCTACCATTAACTTTACCAAAATATACTTGTATCGTCAGTCATTCTTCTTTCATTCTCTTAACATGCCCAAATCATCTCAACAAAATTCTTTCACTCTTGTCCAACAATTTTTCCTCTTCATCACATTCTTGGGAATCCTCTCATTACTGACTTTTTCCATTAGCGATTTGCCACATACGTTCCACAGGAATTGCACGCCAACCGCGTTAAGTTTACCCTTATCATTTTCTTGGTAGGTGCAGTTCTCGCTACTGTACAGCAGGTGGTTTGAAGTATAGAATCACACATACAGTAAAGCCAAATTCGTAGTAGTCATATTCATAATTGCGAAAGAGATGCTCTAATGCGCTATTTACTAGTATCTCACTCGCACTCACGCTTCTCTATGACTACTATGAAGTTGACCTTGCGGTATATATATTTTAGGCAGTTTGGAAATTTTGTTCTTTTTGAAAATCTCATTGTCTAAAAATGGTCAACTTTTTGACAATCACCCTTAGAGTCCTGTACAAACATATAATTAGAAAATTTCTAAACCGAATAAGTATTAGATGAAAACTTGTGTATATGATCGAAGATCGTATTTCTATAAAAACGTTTCTTATCGATACACTTCTACGTGGAAATTTGGGTAGAAAGATCAGATTTGATAATATTTTTATATAAAGGATCAATATTAATAAAAAAACTGCCCGCTGCGTCGGTACATTCTCATCGTTCGCAAGTTTGAGCGCGACTATGGCGCGCGTCTGTCGATTCTTGCGCTTCGCGCTCAATTACAACATGTCTAAGGAGCAAACTTTCCTATATTAAGCTTTTCTATTATATAATTTAAAAATAATTAAAATTAATGTATATATATATATATAGTAATTATTTTTGAAAATTCCCTGTCCCAATTCAGAATAATTGTAATTCTTTACGTACATTTGTTTTTGATATTTCCTTTATTTAGTCCCTGTCCCAACTCAAAATTAAAAATCATTCATAAAATTCCCCTGCTCTCAATTATAATTATTTTATTAAATTCACTGTTCCAAGTCAGAACTGTATAATTCTCTTGGAGAATTTCCAATTTCAAGTGATTATGATTTTTTCACAAATTCCCTGTTTTACCTAAAAATTAAAGTAATTAAATTTATGAAACCACTTTTGATTTGCATGTTAGTACATTCGAGAGGAAAATCCCGGTCACAGGGGGCGATTACGTAACTTTCCCACATCCCTTTTCCCACTTTTCATCTGTCATGATTTTTCTTAATAAGTGACGTTTCAAAATTCAACGGTGACGTGAGGCGTGAATTTTTTAAAATTTATACAGGTAAAAAGTCGGAAGTGGAATGTGGGATATGAGAAAGTTAAGTAATATTCCCCCTGAAACACATTGAACCTGAACCTCTCTTGCTGAAAAGGAACCCAAAATGATAATGGTTTCTAAATGAACCCAAAGTATGGGTTGAAACGGTTCCTTTGCATTTTATTTAATATTACCTTCAATATGGAGAATATTGACCCATTTTTCTAATCCTTTTTTTCATTTTTTTTTAAATTATATAATTTTTAAATTGTATCAGCTAATAAAAATGTCATCGATCCATGTTTTGTGCAATTTTAGAGAGAGAAAGAGTATTTATCGGGAGGCAAAAGCAGATTCGAGGAGATCAGATGATTGCACATCGGAGTAATTAATTACTCAATCGATGCTTAAACAATTCATTATTATATAACTAAGTAATAATAAGTGTTTGATCAATTGATTAGATGAACAATTACTTAATTAATTAATGCATCAATGATTAACAAACTGAAAATTCTTTGCCGCTAGATATCACCACTTATGTAATTTGAAGATGAGCAGAAAGAAAAACGATCACTTTCTATCTATAAATGGTCAAACTATGCATTTGTTTATAAAATTTGTTTATATCAAAAACTAATAATATCGATTGACAATTCTTCTTGCATAAAAATCTCACACAATTCTTTGTTTTCCAAATATTGCATTTTCAACGACACAGATGAATTTTTAACGAAATAATTGAATTTTCGATCAAGATCAATTTTCTTATACCAAAAATACGAATTTTCAATGGAATCCTCGAATTATTAAACAAATAGTTGAATTTTCAACTTAAGAAATCAATTTTCAATCAAATAGTTAAATTTTGAACTAAAGAATATTCATTTTTAAGAAAACATTAAATTGTTAAATTTTCAGTTAAAAACCCCAAACTGATGAATTTTCAACTAAAATTATGAATCTTCAACTTAAATAGCTTAATTGTAAACAAGAAAGATAAATTTTCAACTACAGTGATCAATCTCAATGAAAAAAAAATTTCCACCCAGAAATACTGATTTAAAGAACAAGTTACATTTTCACAGAAAGTGATGAATTTTCGACTAAAAAGATCAATGTTCAACTAGAAAAGGCTAATTTTTAATCAAATAGTTGAATTTTGAACTAAAAAAGATCAATTTTCAACCAAATAATGAATTTTTCTACCAAAAAATACGAATTTTCAACTATGAAAGATAAATTGTCAACCAAAAATGGAATAGTTAAATTTTCAGGTAGAAAAAGTTCAACCAGAGATGAATTTTCAACAAACTAATTCAATTCTCAAGTTTGTGATAAGTTTGAGATAATTTCAAAAAAATGCAAGGCATTTTCAAAAGATTTACATAATTTAAAGGAGTTTAAAATTCGTTCAGAGAATTTGAAAACTTTTAGCGTATTTCAAAATATTCTAAGGAATTTTCAGTTGATTTCAGTAATTTAATTGATTTCAGAAAATTTGACATATTTGAGAGTATTTAAAAAATTTTCACAGCATTTTCGAAAGTTTTACAGCGATTTAAGGAATTAAAAAAAAAAGGTTAAGGGTTTGAAAACTTTTAGAGTATTTTAAAAGATTCTAAGGAATTTTCAATGGGTTTCAGAAATTTAAATGATATCAGATGATTTAAAAAGATTCTGAGCCATTTTCGAAAGCTTTGAAAAGTTTCAAACGATTTTAAAGATTTCAAAGATCTTGAAAGATTTTAGGGAATTTTTGAAAGATTCGAAGGAATTTTGTATTTATTTCAATAATTTGAAAAAATTTCTGAAGATTAGAAATATTATAGGGTATTTTAGAAGAATCTAAGGCTTTTTCAAGATATTTAAATAATTTCAATGAATTTCAATAGATTTTGAAGGATTTGAAATGTTTTAGGGTATTTTAACAGATTCTAAGGAATTTTCACTTGATTTCAGTAATTTAATTGGATTTCAGAGGATTTAAAAAATATTGAGTGATTTGGAAAGATTTCAACTGAATATATATTTTAGAAAAATATTTTAGAGAATTTCACAAGATTCCAAGGATTTTTTTTATTTCAATAATTTTAAGAAATTTCAAAGGGTTGGGCATATTGTATCTGATTAATCTGAATCCAAGGCATTTTGAAGAGATATCAATAATTTCAAGGAATTTAAAAAAATGTTATAAAAAAATTTTATTTCAGTAATTTAATTGATTTCAGAGAATTTGAAATTTTCTAGAGTAATTTGAAAGATTCCAAGGCATTCTCGAAAGCTCTAAAACGTTTTAAGTGTTTTTTTTTTAAGTTTTAAAAGGTCTTGAAATATTTGATGACTCCAATGATTTTTTTTTTATTTGAATAACACACGACCACAAAATCTAAACCCTCGCAATACGGACCAGTCAAACTTACAAAATTCATCGCTAACCAATTGAGTCAGGGTACCTATAGGTTTTTGGGGTCGCTGTATTCGAATCCGTTGTCCTTTTGGCCACACAAAATCAGGTTCAAGGTCAATTCAAGGTCAAATATACAAAACTGATCGCTAACCAATTGAGTCAGGGTACCTACAGGTAGTCGGGGTCGATGAATCCAAATCCGTTGTCCGTTTCGTTTGACTTTGAATTGACCTTGACCCTGACCTGATGGGCCCAAAAGGACAACGGATTTTAATTCAGCGACCCTGAAAACCTATAGTACCCTGACATAATTGGTTAGCGATACGTTTTGTAAGTTTGACCTTGAACTGACCTGGGTCCTGTCCTGATGGGATCAAACGGACAACGGATTCGAATTCAGCGACCCCGAAAACCTGTAGGTACCCTAACATAATTGGTGAGCGATGAATTTTGTGATTTTAACCTTGAACTGACTTTGACCCTGACCTGATGGGACCAAACGGACAACGGATTCGCATTCAGCGACCCCGAAAACTTATAGGTACCCTGACTTATTTAGTTAGCGATGAATTTTGTAAGTTTGACCTGGAATTGACCTTGACCCTGACCAGATGTGTCCAAACGGACCACGGATTCGAATTCAGTGACCCCGAAAACCTATAGGTACCCTGACTTAATTGGTTAGCCATGAATTTTGTAGGTTTGACCTTGAATTTACCTTGAACCTGACTGGATTGGTGCAAACGGACAACGGATTCGTATTCAGCGACCCCGAAAACCTATAGGTACCCTGACTCAATTGGTTAGCGATGAATTATGTAAGTTTGACCTGAAACTGACATTGACAACGGATTCGCATTCAGCGACTCCGAAAACTTATAGTCACCCTGACTTATTTGGTTAGCGATCAATTTTGTGGGTTCGACCTTGAATTGACCTTGACCCTGACCTGACGGGACCAAACGGTCAACGGATTCGAATTCAGCGACCCCGAAGTAATACGACCCAACTTATCTGGTCCGTGTTGCAGAGGTTAAGATTTTGTAGTTCTGTGTAAATTAAAGGAATTTCAAAGGATTCAAAATATTTTAGGCTGTTTTCAAATTTTTCATTCGATTTTAAAGAGATTAAAAAAATTTCAAGAATCCAACGAATTTTCAATTGATTTCAGTAATTGATTTCACAGGATTTTAAATATTTTGTAGTATTTGAAAAATTTTCGAGGCATTCAAGCAAAAATTTAAGTTTCAAGGAATTTGAAAAAAGTTTTGAGGATTTGAAAAAATCTAAATTATGCTCAAAGATTCCAAGGAGTTTTTAATTGATTTCAGTAATTTATTTTATTTAAGAGAATTTGAAATATTTTTGAGTATTTTAGAAGATTCCAAGGCATTTTCGGAATCTTTAAAAAGTTTCAACTTTTGAGTAATTAAAAAATATTTCAAATAAATATGTAAGGAATTTGAAAAGACTCCAAGGCATTTCCAAGAGATTTGAATAATTTAATGGAATTTCAAAAAAATTGTAAAAGATTTGAGAACTTTTAGGGTTTTTTAAAAGATGCCAAGACATTTTCGAAAGATTAAAAAAGTTTCAAATGATTTTTAAAGAATCGAAGGCTTTTTTTTAATTCAATAATTTGAAAGAATGTCAATTGATTGGAAATATTTCAGGGTGTTTTTAAAAATTACAAGGAATATTTAATTGGTTTCAGAGGATTTGAAATATATTTTAGAGCATTTAAACAAATTTAAAGTATTTTCAAGAGATTTAAAAAAATTTGCATGTGGTATGGTATCAAAGATATTTCCAAAATTTCGAAAATATAGATCGATTTGATACGACCTATGCCAGGTTTTAGGGTATATTAAACGATTATTAGGATTTGAAATGATTTAAAATATTTTAGGATACTTCAGAAGATTCCGAAGTACTTTCAAGAGATTTACAAATTTTAAGGCATTCCGAAAGATTTCAAAGTTGTTGAAATATCTCAGGGTATTTCTAAAAGATTTGAGCAATTTCAAGTGATTCAATTCTTCCTCTTTTTTCCTTCGTTATTTATCTGTCTTCAATGAGTCGAAAAGCAGGCAGTTTGGAAATCTAGTTTTGATTTGCGAATGTATTTCATGCTCTTTTTGCATGAAATTATTCATAAAAAAGTAGATTTCATTTTGTTCTCAAATTAAAAAAAAACAATTCTAAATATTTGAGGGCTTTTTAAAAGGACTCTTTAAAAAGATTAACAAAATTTCTAGGCATTTCCAAGGATTTGACTACCGTCGGAAATTGTGCGCACGACTCTGATGCGCGCTATTAAAAATCACTGCTGACTTCGAACTACAATAATTCGGTGAAAAAAATAGATAGGGCATTTTTGAAAAAACAGTTGGAAAGGTTATGAAATTACACGTCTAGTGGTACACAACAAGTATTTTTTTGGCCTTTTGAGAATAATACAGCACGTGAGAAGCTTAAAAACCAAATTCAAAATTTTCTCAAATTTTCTACTTCAACTTTAACTTTTAGCACGACCTAGGGACATTTTTTCAAAAACTTCAAAATTATACGACATCGAGCCTGAAATCTTATCTTTAATTTAAGCTAAGAAAACTTGAAAAATCTTCATGGGTACCCGAGATATGATTAAAAATGTTCAATCGTATCTGAGCTCAATTATAACTAATTGTGTCAATTGTGAGTTCAGATACGATTGAACATTTTTAATCATATCTCGCGTACCCATGAAGATTTTTTAAGTTTTCTTGGCTTAAATGAAAGATAAGATTTCAGGCTCGATGTCGTATAATTTTGAGGTTTTTGAAAAAAATTCCCTAGGTCGTGCTTAAAGTTGAATTTGAGGTAACAAATTTGAGAAAATCTTGAATTTTGTTTTTAAACTCCTCGCGTGCTGTATTATTTTCAGAGGGTCAAACAAATATTTTTTGGGTACCACTAGACGTGGAATTTCATAAGCTTTCTAACTGTTTTTTCTTTAATGCCCTATTTTTTTTTTTCACCGAATTATTGTGGTTCGAAGTCAGCAGTGATTTTTAATAGTGCGCACGAGCGTCGTGCGCACAATTTCCGACGGTAGTGTATTTATACGCCGCCTAAACGCATCGTGCGGCAGTATGGATCACGGAGCTGGCTTGACAGTGCGGACTTCTTTAGCACAGTGGCAAAATATTTTCATATCTATCGTGGCCGGCAAAATGAAGCATACTCTTGATTGGTAAGTTAAACATTTATAAATTCAAGTCTACTCCTTCAGGTTCCAAATTATACGACATTATTTTATTTATTTCTTATATTATTATATATTCCTCGGGAAGTGACAGATGAGTAAAATATCTGAAATACTATTTTATTTTTGCATGTGTATCGAGTTGTGTAAGTTTAACAAAAATCGGTGAGGTGAATGTTTGACGCGTGTGAATCCGGCATAGTTCCCGGCCAACTTGTATATAATGTTACACCTATTTAACAAATAATACTAAAAAGTTTTTAAGCAATTTTTAGAAAATTGCTCAATTTACAATTCATTACAATTGTCTCAAGCTCAAAAATGATTTAAAACTGGAATTTCCCCACAATATTGCGCTCGCAAGTTTGAGCGCGCGGTTGTTGCATCTCGCCATGCGCGATCTCTAATATATGTACCTCATGCTACGCACTTAAGGCCTTGAGGAACATTAAATTAATCAATTTTTAACCAAAGAAATGATTTTTCAATAATAAAAAAATGTCAACCAAGAAGAATAATTATAATTTGAATCCTCAACCAAAACAGATTAAATTTCATCCAAAAATATGCATTTTTAACTAAGACGATTAATTGTCTACCAGATAAATTTTCAGCCAATAATGAAAAAGTTAAATTTTGAGTTAAAAAAAATTAATTTTCAACAGAAAAAAGACGAATTCCCGAATTGTAAAATTCCTGAATAACAAAATTCCCGAATAATAAAATTTCAGAATAATAAAGTTCCCGAATTGTAAAATTCCCGAATAATAAAATTCCCAGGCTATAAAATTCTCGAATTTGAAAATTCCAGAGTAACCAAATTCCCGAATAATACAATTTCTGAATAACAAAATTTCCGAACAATAAAATTTCCGAAAAACAAAATTTCCGAATAATAACATTCCCCAATAATATATTTCCCGAAAAACAAAATTTCAGAATAATCAAATTCCCGAATTGGAAATTCCAGAATAATAAAATTCCCGAATTGTAAAATTCCTGAATAACAAAATTCCCGAATAATAAAATTCCCGAATTGGAAAATTCCAGAGTAATCAAATTGCCGTATAATATAATTTCCCAATAATGAAATTTCCGAATAATAAAATTCTTGAATAATAAAATTCCCGAATTGTAAAATTTGTGAATAATAAAATTTCCGAATAATAAAATTCCCAAATTGGAAAATTCCAGAATAATAAAATTCACGATTAAAAAAATTTCCGAATGAACAACATTTCCGAATAGTAAAATTCCCGCATTGTAAAATTCCTGAATAATAAAATTCCCGATTTCGAAAATTTCAGAATAATAAAGTTCCCGAATTATAAAATTTCCGAATAATAAAATTCCTGGCAGTTCATAATATTACCGAATTCAAAAATATCCGAATAATAAAAATGCCGAATTGGAAAATTCCCGAATAATAAGGTTTCCAAATAAAAAAATTTCCGAATAATAAAATTCCCGAATTAGAAAATTCCAGATTTATTCTAAAGACTTATGGATATTGAGAAACAAGCGGAAGGTCATCAGCCTTACGCATTCCAATGATTTTTATTTCTCCATAGACTCTAGTAAGGTATTCCGTTTCTATAAATGAAGTGCACGATTGAATTTACTTGGATTTTTATTTTGAATCAAATTGCACCTTGATTTATTTCGTCTTCTCTTTTTTAACCGTAGCGTCATCAATATTTAATAGAATGAGTAGCGCTGAAATTGACATCTAATTTGAAAATATTACTTAGTCGAGAAAACCCATTTTTATTTTGTTAATGTGAAATTCTTTCTGTCTTCTTAAATCTGATTTTACATTTTCCTTTTTATCCATAGTATTTTAAAAGTTTTTCTTAATTTCAAATTTAGGGTTACACCCTAAATTCTATTAGATAGATATTTTAAACCCATTATAAAACCTATATTAATATCTACTTATTTATATAAACTACTTTATACGTTAGATGCTAAACGTAGAATGCACCTAACACTGCGGGTAAAGAACAGCATCATAGACATGTTGCAAAGTATAACAAGCATATCTTTTGAGGAGATTACGTTCTTGCACCATAGTTTCCTGTAGATGAATATAATTTCTTGCATCTGCGTTAATAGCTAAATATTTATTCCTAGGTACTACATAAGCTCGTACAGTTCCGTTTTGTAAAATAGCTTGCTTGATAGGTACCGAATATATTCGATACAGTTGATATCTATTCCTCTCTAACAGAGGAATATCCCAAGTGACCAGCAGTTTGCCATTATCATTACGCATAGCGACAGCAAATATGTGAGTGAGGTCAGGAAGATTCGCTTCTGCTAGTGCAGTCGGAAATTCAAATTCTGGTAGGTGATCTTGTCCTTCTCTATCGATCTTCGTCAACTGTGAAGAGAAACTCAATGACCGGTGCAGTCTTCCTTCTCGAGTCATCCGCAAGACGGAAAGAAGTTGTTCTAAAGACCCGACTGTCATGTCCAGATTTGATTCCAGAGCGATTGCTGTATCTTCCATTATCAGAGTGTAGTTCTGTTTAGCTAGGCTTTCGTCTACTGTGGGTATTTTGTTTGCAGTGTGAGTCATGTCCTCTTCCAAATTCTTTAAATTAACTTCTTCTTTCTTCGCAATTTGATGTAGTTTTTGTAGCTCTGAGCGAACGAGGTGCGTTTGTTCACTTGCTAATTTTAAAATGTTATTTTTAGCAACATTCAGTTCTGCTATGGCGTTGTCATAGCGCTCGCCATCTTCGTAGTTCAGAACTCCCATTGCAGGATCAGCCATATTTCCATTAAATCCGAACCATGGAACAGTTCTACGTCGGCGATGGATGCTTAGGAGTATCTTCTGAGGCGCGTGCGTATCAGTGTGACAAACTAACTCTTCTAGGATAGCATTCAGCTCCCGCTGCAATTGCTAGGCTGGCATAAACCTTTTCAGTAATCTGTTATACCCTAGGAGTCCTTGACAGTTTTCATTGAGAGAGGACAAACAATGCTGACATGAAAATTCCAGGTTAGATGAAAAGCTTCCGATTAGATTCTGGAACTTGCCAACTTCCACGAAAACAGTAGCCCTCCAAATCCCGGCAACGTATTGAACAGGTGCAAGTCTCTCATAATAGAGTCTGGTGTTCTTGGGAAAGGTTGTGATGGATATTGCATCCATTCTTTCCTGGGGGACTACTTTCGTCTAAAATAACCCATCCTTCTAGTATCAACAGGATAACACGAAACATCTCCACAATGTGAGAATAAGAGAAAAATATATAAGAAAATGTTCCTTACAATAACAGGAGAGTTATTCCCGTTATAAGGAACCATTCCTGGCTAATTCATCAGCCATGTCATTACCATAACATCCACAGTGTGCGGGCTCATAGCACCAATAGACCTTTATCAATTGGAGAGCATTACCCAGTCGCTCAAACTCGTATTGGCATACGACCGGGCGCTTGTCATAAGTCTTCCAATTTTTAGACCTACATTTAGGGAGCCAGTGCGTATATCCATTTATAAGCAACTGAGAATCCGAATGGATTATTAGTTTCTTAATGTTGGCTCTTATTGCCTGTTTGGCTGCCACTACAACCCATCGCCCTCGACCCATCGCACGGGCTAAAATGTTTAAAGCGTGGCTTTCGCTAAACCAGACTCCTGTACCGGTAGTTATGATCATTGGCTCATGGGAGAGAACTCTGGTGATCTTTTGTTCAGCACAGGTAGAACATTTTCGAATGTAAGCCATTACGTCATCCCTTAGTCGGGGCCAGGTAAATCTCTCTCTGACTTTTTTTATACGTTTTTGTGACCCCTTTGTGTCCGCTAAGTAGACTATCATGGGCTTCCGCAATTATTTTCTGCCTATCTTCCTCCGGGGGGATCTCAATTTTTCCATCACATATAATTACCTTAATCCCTGTATCCTTGAAAACATTAGTTGAAGCGTCGTTAACGGAACTTCTAGGTAACTCATCGCAAAAGTCAATGAACCGTGGGATTCGGAAACTATTTTCTTTGTCCGCTGCTAGGCATACTGATAGGTTTCTCAACCCCGTTTCTAACTCTGTCATTGAAAGGGGGTCGTTATACTTATCCTTAACTATTATCGAATACGTAGTGCATTTGCCCTTAGGGGTTTCCAGCACCTGTCCCTTTTGTGGTTTCTTATCACGCATTTCTGACAGGTATATTCTTCTAATGGCTATTAATAACTTTGTGACCGATGTTGCGGGCTCACAGTCGGCCGACAGGAAATGTACATAATTATCCTTGCGGGAGGTTAGCGCTACTCGACAACTATTTAAAACTAGAGCGTGTAGACCAATCTGGAATAAGTTGTGTTTTCTAGTTATTATTAATAGCTTCATCGGGATCAACGATATGAGGCATCTCTAAATTTAAAGTGGGAGAGGTTGCTTTGACCTCTGGAGTGGGGGGTAGGGAAACCATGGAAAGTACATCACTTGCTTCCATTGTTGATAAACGCCTATGAGGTTTCTCTTTCTTTTTGTAGGTGGGGCTTTTTGCATATTCACTGTCTTCCGCCTCCTCTATAATTACGGAGGGTTTCTGAACAGTTGTTGCTGGGTAAGGGGTAGAAGGCGCAACCAGAACATGCTTGGGTAATGGAGTAGTGATCTTTATTCCACGCTTACGCAAAGGCGAGAGTGCGGAAACTTCTAAAACGTTCCGGGCTGAAATTTCTATTTCGGAGTTAATTTTTATTTTTTGTCCGGTTTCATTTTCGGTGATAGGGCTTCAGTCCTTATCCTGTTCTCTACTGAAGGGGTAGTCCAAAGGTAAAATTTTTTCTACACCTTGTTCTTCCCGCGCTTCAATTAGGTCGGATATTTCTCTGAGTTCTCGAATCACGCGAAATATTTTTGGTTCCGTATCGTCATCAAAAATAGCCCTGTCGTCATCTGAATTAGTTAAAGACGATTCGTTGATAGTCTTACCAACCAATTCTGCGTAATCAGGGTCCCAGTCGAATGATTGCTCTTCGTTAGTAGACGGACGATCTTTAAGGGATAGCTCGAACCGCACGAACGAATCTTGTAATTTCTTAGAATAATCAGAGGGTACTGTATTTGAAATGCCTATATCAGTGCCAGTGTCACTGGATTCGGCAGGAGGGATGTTTAGACTTGGCAGCACACTGTAGCGTTGTCGCTGTACTGGCGGGTCTGAATCGCTGGTGTCTGAAGTTGTATCCGCTGTTTCAGTTATTGTCGAGGTAGTGTCACCTTCGGCAAGATCCGAATATTCAGGGGTTAATTGGCTTGAAGTCTGCCTTGGTCTTAATCGACTGGCTACGAGGCTATCAGTAGGTTTAAACCCAGTTGATTCAGAAGGGGGCGTTATGCGATTCTTCGAACCTTTGGGTCTTCCTGGCTTTTTGACAGCATTTGACGCAAGAGAGGATGATAGAGATACCTTCCTCCGGGTTGCAGGGTTGCTGGGACCAGGCTCACTGGAAAGAGCTTCGGACCTAAAAGTAGGAGCTACTATGGAATCTTTTTTGGTCACATCAGTGTTTCCTTTCTTTTTGTGTGCACTGCTTGGAGCAGAGGCGAGTCTGGATTTCCTTGAGGAAAAAACTGGTTTGATCCCCCAGCGCGCTAATTACTTTGCTACCCGCTCACGAGTGTTTATCGGGAGTGTTTTTATTCCTAGGCACCTAATATGAGGAGGGGCTTCGGAAAAATGATCTTCATCATACGTAGTTTCATCATCACTAAAGGCACCAGAAGAGGAATCGACTGCCGGGTTTTCAGATAGGGTGGGTAACCATCGGTTTATTTTTCCCGGCTTATATTCAAATTGATAGTCATAGTCTCCGAGTTTCTACAACCACTTTCCGACTCTTCCCGTAGGAGATTTGGCTGAATTTACCCTTCGCATGGGCTCGTGGTCACAGGATAAAATTAATTTACGCCCATACAAATAAGGACGGAAAATTTCCAGGGCGTCTACCACGGCCAAACATTCTTTTTCGGTTTTATTAGAATTCTTTTCGCATCCATGGAATAATTTGGAAAAATACAACAATGGTAAATTAATTCCACCGATTTCCTGGATCAGTACTACTCCTGACGCAACGTCTGATGCGTCCGTAGTAAGTCGAAAAGTTTTGCAGAAATTTGGGTATCGCAGGATAGGCTGGTGACATATCCTCTTCCCTAATTTCCGAAAACATTTATTCTCTTCACGTCCCCAAATAAATGGTTGGTCCTTTCTTAGAAGATTAAACAATGGTTTTGCAGTTTTAACACAACCATGTATAAATTTTCGGTAATAGCTAGCGAGGCCTAGCAATCCTCGAACTGCCTTAACATTTGTTGGACGTGGCTGATGGCGGATAGCATTTATTGTCCGCGAATCGGGCATAATTCCTTTACTACTGATGATGTGTCCCAGATAGGACACCTCAGTTTTTAGAAATTTGTATTTCACCGGTTGTAATAATAGATTGGTTTTCCTCAGCCGATCAAATAACCGGTTTACTGTATTATCGTGCTCTTCTAATGTCCTTGAGAAGATTACTATATCATCAAGATACACCAAGAGCTCACCACCCTGCATTCCGGAAAGGACTTGATCCATAAGACGCTGGAAAGTGGCGGGGGCGTTTTTTATACCCATGGGCATTCTTTTATATTTATAATGCCCTTGAAGGGTTGAAAAAGCCGTTTTAGGCTGGTCCCTTTTATCAGTTTCTATTTGTCTACATCCCAAAGCCAAATCGAGTACTGAAAAATACTGGGCACCCCCTAACCGGTCTAGTATATCGGTAATATTGGGGAGCGGATAGGCGTCACCAATAATTTTTTCGTTTAAAGCTCGGAAATCAGTAACACTTCTATGTTTTATTTCGCCTGAAGTGTCAGGCTTTTTGGACACGACTGGGATGGGTGAGTTATAAGGTGAAGTAGAGTGAACTATTAGATCATCTCTGAACATCTCTTCAACCTCTGCCCTAATAAGTGCCTCCTGTTTCTCTGCTTGCCTATAGGGTCTTATATAGACAGGGATTTCGTCAGTAGTAGGTTAAGGGTAAGGATTCGGGGTATTGGCTTAATTTTAGGAGCTAATTTTTCTCTGGCCTTGATTGTTTCGTCATCTATAAATGGAATTGGATCAATCGGTCATGAGTATGCTATGAGGGCATTATCGTAAAACAAAATGTTACATTTTCACTGCCTCAAATAGGCCCGTCGAGGATTCCATCCACTGTAATGGCAAAGATGTCCCGGACTACATGGAAAGCAACTGTTTTCTCATGTGTTTCGATTTCAATGGTACCTAACGTGTATACCCGGGTCATGTTTACTCCGGTGGTAATAGAAACCTCTCTAGTGTGCACTTGGGTAGATTTGGAGAATAAAAAATTTGATTAAATTTACATCAGCTCCAGTGTCAACTAAAAATTTCCCATAACCCTGATGCAAATCCGGGCTATTGATTTTCACTATGGGGGACTCTTCTAGTCTATCACTGAGGCGATAGACAGTTAATTGTCCTGGAATCTGAGTATGGTCTGAAGCTCTGGGTTCTGTTGGCTCGACGCGGCGTCGTTCCGTCGAGTACTCTCTGAGTTTAAATTTTTGCCTCTATTAGTGGGATACGGAGAAGGCGACCTTGAAGCTGGTTTGCCATCAGAGGACGGAATAGCGGGATAGGCCTGAAAATATGCAGGGGCATAATTTGGATAGGGATTAGAGGAGGGTTGCTAGACTGTTGAAAATTACTTGAGTACTGTGGAGCATGTGAATGAAGGGATGGATTTCGACCTTGTTGGGGGTAATAAGGGCGGGAAAGCCCATAACACTGAGGGTTATCTGGCCCTGTTCTTTTTAAAATACCCGTTAATTGCGTTTTGGGTCTTCTGTTATCACGGCTATACTGGGGGCTTGGGGACCGGGAATAGTCATTGTATGTACGACGCGACCTAAAATCATTCTGATAACTATCGGATTTATTATCTTCTTTATGAAACTGGTTACGGTCATCTTGATAATATCTTCTTGGGCTAACATTACTATAGGATTAATTTCGGCCTTGAGGATAGTTCCAATTGTTTCCGTATGGTTCATACAATCGCAATTCTTCCGCAAGGTGGTGATCACTGCCAGGATCATTCTGATATCCATGTTGGGTTTTTCTGGATTGGTGAGAGATACGGAAAGAATTGTGTGGTACTCCCGAAGCGTGCCTTCTTCCATCAGCATGTTTTGCAAACTTGAAAGCGTCTTCGAGGGTAGTAGGATCCTTTGCGTCTACAGAGCCGAAAGATCATCGGGTAATCCTCGAATAAAAGCCATAATCACGGCCTGATTGACGGGGAGGGATGTGACCACGGCGATTGCGTGAGTGTGGGCTGCTTCGAGCGCGGCTGTAGTACCTCCTATATAAGAAAGCCGTCGGTCATAGAACTCGTTGTCTGATTCATTTCTTTTCATCACCAAATGATATATTTCAATAAAATAAGATTCAAAAGGTTTTCTCGGTGCAAACCGATCTTTTAATAGATCAATTAGATCGGTGATTTTCGAGAATTCTTTATTTCGGGTACATTCTCTAGCGGGACCTGTTAGTTTTCCTAACGCGGCCGTGATGAGCGAGGTTTCGCACGACACGGGAACGTAAGTTGCAGCATTTACTATATACTGTATAAAATCCCGTATCGGAATGTTTCTACCGTCATACGAGGGGATGTGACTAGAAGCTTGCTGGATAGATAGCGTATCAGCAATCGACTGTGCTACCCGTATTGCTACATTATCGGCGCTTGGAGTTGAACAAGGTTCCTGTCTATTTTCTTGTGTGTTAGGCTGGAACCCTATGTCGGCTCGCGAGCTATACATTTCTGCTACCGATGATACGTTATGGTCAGGTTGTGGATTAGAGTCTTGATTCGGATTTTCGCGAGGGAGATCTGTTTTACTCCCATTTTGTTTTTGTTAGTTAGGGTTATTCGGCACGTTATCTCTGTCACCGTTAGTCATTTTGACAGTCTTTGGCAAATCGATAGTTCGTTCACTAAATTAGGGTTAAGTATCTTAGTCTGTAGATTTAATAGTTTGTTATACAAATGTATATATCTATATTCAACTAAAGTCGGACGATTTCCTTTTACCAGTATGAAGTGGTGGTAGGAAAAAGAATTCTTACCTTCTTATTATTGTAGTGGAAATCCGTGTACTTGCGATAAATGCTATAGCACGAACAAACCTACAATTCCTCTTGCCTGAACAAATCCGAGAGGGGTTGTATTTGATATAACCAAAAACGGAAATTCCACCTCTTGGATTTCTATACCTAAGGTTCATATAGTTCGATAAACTAGGTTTCCTACCATGAACTCGTATTCTGTCGTTTCTGTGAAAGGAATTCTTAGGCTATTTTCTTCGATAAAATTGGTAGGAATTCTGTTTTCGAAGACAAATTCAACCGCATCCCTTATAAAAATATCGGAATTTACATCCACAGAATTTGGTATTTCAATTGTCGAGTAGTGGCTTTGCAAGTTCTCTATACTGCGCTGAGCTTGCTATAGAGTTTTGTTTGCTAATCAAACAAGAATGGCGTTTGAAAATTGATCGATCTATTAATACCTTAAGAAGGGTCGAAAGTTCATCCTTTATTTCTTCTCTTTCCAATTTGATCCTCTCCCATTCCATTATGGAAATCCCTATTAGATCATATTTAGGTTCTACAATATTTGGCAATTATTTTAATGTACTTTCCCTTCTTTTTTTTCAAACCCTTCAAACTAGTCTTGCGGCAGAGCTTTAATTGAAATTTTCCTAAACCGACCTGTAAAAGTTAATATTTCTTTGGCTAACGTTGACCTTAGCGATTTTCTCTCCTTGCCGAAAATGGTTTCGAAATAACCTGAAAGGTCCGAAAAAGTATTTTCCGAAGGGCTTCTCGATGGATTTGACGTAGAACTGGAGTTATCGCTTGAAACACTACCAGAGGTTGAGGGGGCCACAGAAATGGTTAATTCTTTCACTAGGCTTCTTAATTTGATTTTCATTCGTCGTTGTTTTCCCGCACGATGTTTTCTTTTCCGCACAATAGCGCTAATAGGTGGATATTTTTCCATTATACCAGAAGACATTCATTTCGCAGTGATTTCGGAATGTGTGTACTTTACGTGCATATAGGGAGTTTTCTATAAAAGAATTTGTGAATTCAAAATTGAATTAATTCGATGCCCTATTCTGAGGCCCAGGTTTTTACTTCAATTTCTTTTTATTCAAAAATATCTTACGAAAAATTGATTAAGATTTACAATTCCAATTTAAATAGAATTTTTGAATTTAAAATTGAATTACTTCCAGGCCCTATTCTGAGGCCCAGGTTTTAACTCGATTTCTCTTTATTCAAAAATATCTTAAAATAAATTGATTAAGATTCACAATTTCAATTTCAAAAGAATTTTTTAATTTAAAATTGAATTTCTTCGACGCCCTATTCTGAGGCCCAGGTTTTAAATTTAATTTCTCTTCATTCAAAAATATCTTAAATTAAATTGATTAGAATTCACAATTTCAATTTAAAAAGACTTTTTGAATTCAAACTTGAATTATTTCGAGGCCCTATTCTGAGGCCCAGGTTTTCAATTCAATTTTCCTTTATTAAAAAATATCTTAAGATAAATTAATTAAAATTCACAATTTCAATTTCAAAAGAATTTTTGAATTTAAAATTGAATTAATTCGAGGACCTATTCTGAGGCCCAGGTTTTAAATTCAATTTCTCTTTATTCAAAATAATCTTGAATTAAATTGATTAGAATTCATAATTTCAATTTCAAAAGAATTTTTGAATTTAAAATTGAATTAATTCGAGGCCCTATTCTGAGGCCCGGGTTTTAAATTCAATTTCTCTTCATTCAAAAATATCTTCAAGTAAATTGATTAAGATTTACAGTTTCAATTTCAAAAGTATTTTTGAATTTAAAATTGAATTAATTCGAGACCCTATTCTGATGCCCATGTTTTAAATTCAATTTCTCTTAATTCAAAACTATCTTAAAATAAATTTATTAAGATTTACTGTCTCAATTTCAAAAGAATTTTTGAATTTAAAATTGAATTAATTCGAGGCCCTATTCTGATGCCCAGGTTTTTAGTTCAATTTCTCTTTATTCAAAAATATCTTGAAATAAATTGATTAAGATTTACTGTTTCAATTTCAAAAGAATTATTGAATTTGAAATTGAATTAATTCGAGGCCCTGTTCTGAGTCCCAGGTTTTTAATGCAATTTCTCTTTAATCAAAATTATCTTAAATTAAATTGATTAGGATTCACAATTTTAATTTCAAAATAATTTTGAATTTAAAATTGAATTAATACGAGGCCTTATTCTGACGCCCAGGTTTTTAATTCAATTTCTCTTTATTCAAAACTATCTTAAAATAAATTGGTTAAGATTTACTGTTTCAATTTAAAAAGAATTTCTTAATTTAAAATTGAATTATTTCGAGGCCCTATTCTGAGGCCCAGGTTTTAAATGAAATTTCCCTTAATTAAAAATTATCTGAAATTAAATTGGTTAGGATTCACAATTTCGTTTTCAAAAGAATTTTTGAATTTAAAATTGGATCAATTCGAGGTCCTACTCTGAGGCCTACGTTTTAAATTCAATTTCTCTTTATTCAAAAATATCCTAAATTAAATTAATTAAAATTCACAATTTCAATTTCAAAATAATGTTGGAATTCAGAATTGAATTATTTCTAGGCCGTATTCTGAGGCCCAGGTTTTTAATTCAATTTCTCTTTATTCAAAAATATCTTAAAATAAATTAATTAAAATTCAGAATTTCAATTTCAAAATAATTTTTGAATTTAAACTTGAATTAAATCGAGGCCCTATTCTGAGGCCCAGGTTTTTGAATTCAATTTCTCTTTAATAAAAAATATCTCAAAATAAATTGACTAAGATTCACAATTTCAATTTCAAAAGAATTTTTTAATTTAAAATTGAATTAATTCGAGGCCCTATTCTGAGGCCCAGATTTTAAATGCAATTTCTCTTTATTCAGAATTATCTTAAATTAAATTGGTTAAGATGCGGAATTTCAATTTCAAAAGAATTTTTGAATTTAAAATTGCATTAATACGAGGCTTTATTCTGAGGCCCAGGTTTTCAACGCAATTTCTCTTTATTCAAAATTATCTTAAATTAAATTGATGAGGATTCACAATTTCAATTTCAAAAGAATTTTGAATTTAAAATTGAATTAATACGAGGCCTTATTCTGAGGTCCAGGTTTTTAATTCAGTTTCTCTGTATTCAAAATTATCCTAAATTAAATTGAATAAGATTCACAATTTCAATTTCAACAGAATTTTTGAATTTAAAATTAAATAATTTCTAGGCTGTATTCTGAAGCCCAGATTTTCAATTCAATTTCTCTTTATTCAGAATAATCTTAAATTTGTTCTTCATGCTTATATTAAGTTTATTCAACATTCTTTGCAAGTCCTCGATTGATTCTGCCATAACAATCTTGTAAGGCCAAATATTTTTTTACTTCGGCTTCTCGAATGAAATATTTCTTATTTAAATTTTGTACAAAAGATGTTTTAAATATTAGCAATATTTTAGAAATGTATGGCTTTTTAGATTGTTTCTCTTCCTATTTGAAAAATGTAACAATCTGAATGGATTTGTTCAGAATCATCCACAAATTCTTTGATATTAAAATGTAAAAAATAATACAATTTTAAAATGTACGAAATTATATAATTTCAGGGTGGAATTTTGAGTACAGGATCACATAAAATTCAAAGGAATTGAAATTGTATTATTTCTAATTAAAAGTGTTCGAAAATGGAAAACTTTTGAATTTCAGTAATTTTTAATTCGAAGCGATTACAATTTGAAAATTTGAAATTGAAAACTAAATTAAATTTTTCAAAGTAGAAGCTTCTGAAGTTCTAGAATTTTAAACTGTTAGCGCATAACAAATTATTATTTAATATTAAAATTGATTACATAAATTTGTAATTTTCACCGTTTAGAACGGAACAGTTTTGATTTACAAACCTTTAAAACTGAATTATTTTTTTAAAATTGTTCAAACTAAAGTAATTTTAAATGTTAAACATAAAAATAAAAAAAACAGAATGTTGAAAATAAAACGAATCCGAACTTAATTTAAAACTGAAAAAATGTCTAATTCCCAAGAATTGTTATATTAAGATTTTTGTATACTGAAACCCTTTAAAATTTCAATTATTTTAAGTAAATTCCAATCATTTAAAAATCAATATTTTTCAAATTTTTCATTATCCTTTTCTAAATTTCAATTTTAATGTTAAAATTAAAGGTCGTGGCAACTGATACCGATATTTCAGTACAAATAGCCGGATTTTTTCGGTACGAATAGGGAGTGCTGGAAAAGGAGCTATTTGTACCGAAATTTCAGTACAATTAACGGAATTTTTTCGTTACGTGTAAGCACTCCCAAAATTAAAACTTATGAAAGGGAAAAATAAAAAATTGAGCGTTCAACTTGCAAATTTTAAAACACCAAAACTGTAATCATTCAAAATTAAAGAAATTATTCAATTACTCATTCAATTTCAGATAGTTCTATTTTTATTTTGAACAACCCAATTTTTTACATTTTAATTTTAAATCGCCTAATTTTTAAGGCTTCATTTAGAATTATTCTTTATTGTTGATATTCTACAATAAAATATTTTTCAGTTTTAAATCATTAATTTTTTTAAATCATCAACTAAAAATCGGACAATTTTGAGATGTTACATTGAAAATTAAAAAAAAAAAAACGAGATCGCTATGATTGTTTTTTCTTCTTCTTTTAAGTTAAGTTTGAAATATTCAGTTATTTGGAAAATTTTAACCCTTCGAGTACACACCTATTTTTTCGAACATCTCCTACACTCTAGGTCAATCTGACCCTGTTCACTTTTTGATCGTCTATAACTTTACAACTACTGAACCTTTTTACTTACCAAAATTTATAGGTATACTTTCAAGTATATTAAAGTAGTTTATAAGTATTATAAGTGTCTTTAAAGTTTTTAACATACTTAAAAAAATTCGAGAAAAAATTTGTGGTTTGTTTGAAAAATTGAATTTTACGAAAAAAATTATAACTTTGTTCATTGCTAATATTTTAAGTTAAAAATTTATATGGAAATTCCTTCCCGATCAAAAATTTTTTGTGGTCCAGTACTCGAAAGGTTAAAATAAAAAATAATTCAATTTTCAATACCTAGTTATTATATGTCATTTTTAAGGCTTGAATTTGACAAAATTATTTTCTTAATTATTCAATTTTTTGAAATTATTTTGGAGGTTTTTAATTCCAAATTATTTAATTAAAAATCCTTCAAATTGAAAACTGTGCAAGTATCAAGTCTTCAAATTTCATATTCTGCGATTTTGAAGAATTAAAAAAGGAGACAATTTTGTAAGTTTAAAATTGACAGGAAAGGCGAGAAATAGTTTTACAAATATTTGCTTTGTCAATATAAATTTCCAAGTTATCTCTCATAAACAATTGAAACTTTTTCGATTCAAAATCTTTTTTTTTACATTTTTAGGAACACTATTTATTTAAACCGTTTAAATCGAATTATGCACTTTTAATCTTATTTATGAACTCCATAAAAGTAAAATCCCAAGATAAAAAAAGATCACCATAAAAATAAACGACTCAAGCTTTAAAGCTATTTCTCGAAACCGATCGATCGAGTCTTACCGATGTAAATCCCTTCCTCCTAATGTTTATCTTGTTTGTTGTTTATCTCTTACGAGTGATTTACACTCATCGGTAACCACTTTCGACCGATATCGCGATACGGTTTTCTGAAGGTCGGGGCTTTGATATTGATTGAGCTTATTTGCCTTTCTAATTCGACATTCATTCTCCCTTTATCATATTATAAATTAAACAGATTATAAGTAAAATAGTACGTGTCTATCCAAATTGGAATATTGTTTCAATTATTATAAAATCAGGGCAAACATAAAACCAAACCGGTTGATTGACTCTCAAAAAATGGTTTCGGTTCGCTGAATTTTGATTGGAATCTCCAGGTATTGCAAATAAATAATTTCTTGCTTATTAACTCAAATTAATATTTCAGATTAATCAAGTAAAAACTTCAAGATTGATTAGTAGATAGTCTAGTAGTGTTTTGATTATAATTAATATAAGAGGACAGATCAAAATTTCAAATTATAATTAATTAAAGCAGCGGGACATATTTGTAAAAGCAAAAAGATTAGCGTAGAATAATAAATTGAATAATTACATGTTCAGTATCGATAATTACATATTGAATAAATCAATCACATGTTTCCTTGTTGTTTCCTTGGTTTGTATCTTAAGTATACCACCTTATAGAAAATCTGACTTATTATTTTAATTATTATTTCCTGTGTGAAATGCTTTCTCGTTTGCGTCTTTTCTTTTTTTAGCTTTCAGACTGCAACTTTGTTTTTCTTCGTCTTTTTATACTATGTGTAAACGACAACAACATTACCATAAACAATGCTGCAGTTGAACTCGTCGCCACATGTAAATGTAACCTTTGTAAATCCAGAAGACGTTACGTGTCGCTCTCGCTTTACCTTGCAAGTGAAAGGTGGACGACGTGTTTTGGTTATACAATCGGCGATGTCCTGTTAGTGGATAACCTTAGAAAATGCCATTCCGACATTCCAGAAATTAAAAATCGAATAATAAAGGTTGAAAGAAATATTTTAATTGGACAAAAATACCCAGGGCGACTAGTTGACTAGTAAACGGGAAACGACCAATCCTTTCAGTTTGAAATTATTAAAAATGTCTAATGTTGCAAATTTGAAATTGCACAATTTTAACTTTAAACCAAATGAAATGCTGAAACGTTGAGATTTTGATGTTGGGATTTGAATTCGTAACATTTTTCATCCTAAAATTGTATAATTTTATCTAAATACAAAATATAACAGGGTGTCTACTAACCGGGAAAACCGGGAAATAACCGGAGATTAAAAGAAAACTGGGAATCAACCGAGAATACAAATCGGGTTTGGGAATCACATTTAATGTTTTAGAAAATGTGAAGTTTCAAATGTTTCAAGAGAAATTTTTTAAAAAAGATTTCTGGGAAAATTTAACATGATTTCTTATTTAAAAAAAAAAATTTTAAGAGAATATTAAACAATTCTGATTATGCAGAACTTGAAAAAAATTGGGAAAAATACCATCATTTTCAAAAATATTTAGTTTTTCTTAAGATTCGTGACAAAATTGTTCATGATTTAAAAAATCATTTAAAAAATTATTTAAAATTAAATTTAAAATCGATAGAAATGTGCAAGCCTTAAATTTGGGAATCATTGCAACAGGAAATATTTCTGACTTATCATTATAAAATATTCATTTTTTGAATTTGAGAAAAAAAGTGAAAAAAATCATTTAAAGGCTTCAAAATAGTGAATTTCTACAAAGATTAAAAAATTCCCTAAATACTATCAAAATAACCGAATTTCCTATTAAAAAAAAAATATATATATTTTGATAGATTTATCAAAATTTTGTAAATAATTCTATTCAGTTTAAAGAGGTTTGAAAATTCTTCCCTTGATATAGAACTTTCACCATTTTGGTTAAAAATGTAATTGTTTGGTTGAAAATTAATTTGTTTGGTTGAGGATTCGACTATATTGCTGAAAATTCGTCTCTTCTGGTTGAATTCAACTGTAATTTATCAAACATTCATTTTTTGTTGGTTTAAAAATTTAACATTTTTATGAAAATTCGTTCTTTGTTTGTTTGGAAATTAATTCTTTTAACTGAAAATTTTACTATTTAATTTTTGGTCGAGAGTAGATATTTTTTAGTTCAAAATTCAGGTATTCTGTTAAAATTTTTTTTTTGTATGAATTCAACTCTTCATAATTTAAAATTAAAATCTCGTTTAGTTGAAATATCGATTATCATATTGTTTGATGTTAATTGATGTTTTTTGGTTAAAAATTAAACTAAGTTAAACTATTGTGTTAAAAATTCATTTTTTAAATAAAGATTCATCTTTTTGGTTGAAAATGTAACTATTTCGTTGAAAATTTGTCATTTTTACTAGAAAAGTCATCTATTTGGTTGACAGTTAAACTATTTAGTTTAGAATTATCTTTTTTGTTGAAAATTCATGTTTTCGGGTTTAAAAAATAAGCTACTTTGTAGGAAATTCATTTTTTTTTTCTTTAAATTTCATCTTTTTTGGTTGAAAATGCAACTGGTTGCAAATTTTTTTATTGAAGATTCGACTATTTTACAAAAAATTCGTCTCGAAATTTGTCTTTTTTTTTAAATTAAAAATTCGAAAATATATAAAAAAATTTAAAATAATTTGTAGATTTTTGAAGATTTTCAAACAAAATTTAGAAGCGTTTGAAGAATTTCGAAAGTTTTCAACAAAAGAAAAAAGTGTTCTTATGATTCATGGGATAATTTCATATCGTTTATATTTAGAAAACATGAATTCCAAGACAAAATTGAAAAAGGTTTAAAACCATTTCATATGATTTTCTAAAATTACAAAAAAGAATATAAAAGATTTTAAACAAAAGTTTTTCAATTGTGCAAGGTTACAAAATTTTAGAAAAAGTTGGATTAAGTTTAAGAGATATTTAGAAGTTTTGAAAAGATTCAAAAATAATTTAAAACTTGTAATGATTTCAAAATACTTTTTTTCAAATTAGCGATTGATTATTGATTATTTATTGAAGATTTATTACAAAAAACCATTATAAATATTGTTTATTTTACTATTGAGTGAATTTTGATTGTATGTTATGATAAATAATAAAAGATTGAGAATAGTTTTTTATAATTACTCTTCAATAATTAATCATTAATTAATCTCGAATACGAAAGACATTCAAAATTATATGATTTAAAATTGATTGAATTTAAATGGATATTACTGAAATGTAGTTTTGAATAGGTCAAACGAATATTTCAGCTTTTATAAACTTCTGAAAAAATGATCGAGAAAAAATGGTTGAAACCTGAAAAATGACGGTTTATTTTCTCATCATGTATAATTATACTAATTAGTATTCTCTTTTCTGTTTCAGGTGAGTCTTTGTTCTCGATTTAATCTCTCCGGTTTTGTGAGTAAAAATATTGACAGAAAAAAAGCCAAATTTTTTTCAAAAGAAAATTCCTTCGCTGCAACTATATAAGAAATGGATTGCTTCAAGATACTTCTTATTAATAATATTCAGACATCTTCATCCGTGCATGACACATAAGTCCATGAAAAATCTACTTTCCCATAATTGGCGCACTAGACCCATTATTTCGTTATTTTAAGTCCCCTGTGAGCTTACAAATTAATATAATTGCTTCTGGATTATTACTACAAAGTACAAAGTTGTTCATAATTACCTGTCAGATACAACTTGTCGCCGCAAGTGCCCGGATTTCAATTAAATCTCCATGAACGATAAAAACACAGCAAAAAAAAACGAAATTCCCCTTGTCAAAACTCAAAAGAGCGAAAGGGAGGAAATTATCACAAAGAAAAAGGAAATCTCGTTGTTTTGTCTAGAATTCTAGTTATGGGTTGCAAATTCATCTTTGTTAATGTCGATTCGCGATTTAAAAAGCGGAAAGGAAATGGAGTAAGGACAAAATCATTCTGCGTCTGATTATCTCCGTTTTCTCTGTCACGACTTGTCTTGGTGAAAAAATAATTGATTCACGATCGTAAGAGGAATAAGGTTGAGGTATGTTGTGTTGGTACATTGCAGAGTGCAGACTCTTCGAGTACTCTTTACGCAACGCGATCCACTATTCGATGGCTTGCCGTTAATTTAATTTGCACTTTCCAGTTAATTAATCCCAATTACATGCCCCTTTAAGCACCTGTCTGATATTCAAGTATCTAGAGCCTTCTATTAAGGTATTAGAATCGAAATTTCAGCTGTTTTAAAAGTTTCAACATTTTTTAAAGATTAAGACTGGAAGTGTGGAAATTTAGTATATTATAATTAAATGTGTCGAAATTTAAACAGGGTGTCTACTGTCTTGTGAAATTTCATTTTCGCAGTCCCCAATTTCCCGAATTGGAATTAATGTATTTACCGGTTATCTCTTGTGATATATGTCTGAATTTCGCACTTCATTATTAGTTAAAAAAGTACTAAAAGACACTAGAAAAGTTTATAAAAATAAAATATACTTTTATCCTGAACGGTATGATTTTACCGAGTGAACTGGTTCAGCATAAGTTTGAAAGAAAATACCTTAAATTGATAAGTCAAAATATTATGTCTATTATAAAAATCAGACATTTGTTACTTCTATACCAAAATTTAAAAGAAGGCAAGACGAACGTTTGCAAATTATTATTAATAATTAATATATATAAATATTAATAATTCTGTGGAAATTTACTTATAAAATAAGCCCAAAAAATACTTTTATTTCGACTTTTTTCGTAATATTTCTGAAAGAGTGGTCATAAATTATATCTTTCATACTACTTCGAACAAAAAAAATATAATTTGTTTCATTATCAAGATTAGATAATATTATGCAGCTAACAATAATAATGAGGTAGTCCCATACTTCCTGCCGGTAGTGAATATTGAAAAAAAATGGTAATAAAAAAGTTTATTGACTAATAAATTGTTATTACTAATTTATTCATTTATGGTTTCATTTTTTTATTATACTTGAACTTGTGAAAAAAATATTTAATATGAAATATCCTCCCTTCAAATTGATGATCACACAAAACGAAACATACGAAACTTGTTGAATCGTTTACCCTAAAACTAATAATTTTAAAGCAGGATAGCGGCTGGACCGGGAAATGACCGGGAATTTTTGAGACGGGGAAAAGCCGGGAAATTCATTTTACAAGACGATTCTGAATCCTGTGTTCAAATATTACTTTAGGCAAAAATATTCCATTTTTAATCCATGTAATTTAAGATATATTTTTTTAATTAAAAAAAAGAACATTTTAAAATATTTATTATTACTAGACTGTTTATTTTAAATGATCAATTATAAATCAAATATGCAAAACTAAACAATTTATAACTGAATTGTTTCAAATAGAAAGTCTTAAATCGTTAAAATTTCAGAGTGCTAAATTTAAACTTTGAACGGCAGAATTTTAATTGTTTCATTATGTTGAATTTATAATTTGGAAGTTAAATTTTTTCATTCTGATGGATAAATAACAATCGAACAAATATTGATTTCAAACGACTTAAGATTAAAATAATTTAGTCTATAATTTAAGAAGTGTTTAGTTTTTAACGAAATTTAAAAACGTCCCTTTTTATTTAATGTTTCAGCATAAAATTGTTTCAAAATGATATAATTTTAAATATTTAGGAATTTATTGATTCATTCGTCAATTCAGAGCATTGGAAATGACAGCGTGGATTTATATTTTTTTAATCAGTCATCTTCCAACTGTATTTTGTAGTTTAACGGCATATAATTCAAAATTTTTAATGTTGAGAGATTCCATTTTATACTTGTAAGTTATTGAATGTTTGAATCAAAAATGGTTTGAGGTTCAATTTTTAAAGTTTTAAGTTCAAAAGAGTTTTACTTTGAGTTATTTAATTTGCAGTTCAATTTTGATTTGTTTTTTCAAACGAAAAAATGTTCAGCTCTAAGAGTTCGAATTTTTTAATTTCAATGACCATGACAATTTTGTTGCAATCCTAGAAAAAACCGGGAAAAGACAGGGAATTTTTTTCTTCCACTGTATCAGACCCCTGTAAAAACTCAGAACCATAAAACGATCGAAAATTTACTAGAAAAAAATACTTTTTTCCAAGTGCCATGTTTATAAATAACAACCTTACCGACAAAAAATAGCAAAAGTAAGGCTGAAAAAAAAGAGGACGAAATTTCTGAGTACAATTTCCCGGATTTTTGGGTCGCAAAACACCCTGTTTAATGGGGTCAATAATTATTGTATGTATCGTTTTTTAATTGCTGGAGATTTTGTAATTGATTGGTAATTTACATTAGAGTTTATGGGTAATTTAGCGTTGCGGAAAAGACGAGAATGTCTGGAAAAGACGGGAAATTCGGGTATTTTGATAGTATTTAGGGAATTTTTAAATCTTTGTGGAAATTTACTATTTTGAAGCCTTTAAATGATATTTTTCATTTTTTTCTCTAATTCAAAAAATAAATATTTTATACTGGTCAATCAGAAATATTTCCTGTTGCAATGATTCCCAAATTTCAGGCTTGCACATTTTTATCGATTTCAAACTTGAATTTTTAAAAGACGATGGAAGACATTTCATGTGTCCGTTTGGACGAATGGAAGTGTTAAAGATTTCTCGTCGGATCACTGAATCACTGAAGTCAAATTTAAAATTCGGTATTAGTAGCTAATGTAAAATCATGGAAGGTTCGTCAGTAGGTCAATTGGCAATTGGTTTGTACCGTAAAAAATAAAAAAAGAATATACTTCTAAATATTTGTTGAGGAAAGTATAAGTGTGACTAATCCAGCTCAAAATCTTTAGACCTGAACATCAGTTGGACCTAAAAAGTGATAGATCATAGGTCTTTTACTTTTTGAGATATAGGAAATAAAACAAGTTTTTTTTAAATTGCATTTTTCAGTTTCTGGGGTCGAAATATGCCTAAATATGTCAATAAAGTAGACTTCAAAATATAGGTAATTAAAAACCTTACCTTAATCATCCTCGTAATTGCTTTAATTTTGAATAAGATAATTGTAGGTATACAAGATCTGGTCAGATTTATTATATTTTAATTTTAAGCCCTGAAATGGTCACAGAGAATTTAATTTATATAATATCAGACTATAATGCTGTTTTTGTCCCAAAGAGACTTAATTGAACAATATCACTCTATTCGCTTTTTTTCTCACTGTTCTATATTCATAACCTTAACCTCAAAACCCGAGAGCACGAAAAGCATATGCGTGAGAACTATAATCCAACAAGCAATTCATGCTAGCTTCGTAACAATTTGTTCAAAAATATAAAAAATGCTCGTTGTTATATATATATTTTTTCACACTTATAACTGTCCTCTTTCTTTTTATAAAGCCCCAAAAATAGCATTCTTTATCAAAAGAATCCTCTTATACCCTTCATACATATTGTTGAATCATATATGTTTCTGAAAATTTAGAAAATAATAGTGACAAATAATTTGGCAAGAGATTTCCCCATTGAAAATAAATTTTAGATTAGAATACGATAAGCAATTCTGTAGTTAATTTTACATGAAAAATGTTGGTATTCATTGAAGCATTACGTGATTTAATTTTCTAGTTATTATGGCGTACGAAGTGAATTTTGATGAAAGATAATATAATGGAGAGAATACGTTGTAATCTTATATGCTTACGATTACATCAAAATCCTCGCGTGTACCTCGCGCATTGTCGAGAGTGGATCCATCTGAGCGTTTGGTTATTTACGCCGACCACTCCTCTGTTAATCGGATTACTTTCAGTATTAAAACGGATTTTCGTTTAATAACAAGTATACTTAATTTCAAATTTTAATAATTAAAATTACCAATTTTATATCTTTTGTGAGTTTAGACTTGATTAATTCATTATCTTGCTCTGAATCTCGACATAAATAGAGCAATTCGTGCCTTTCAGGTCAATTCAGAACATTAGTATAAATTTATCCTGTGACTAAATAAATGTCTGGATATGTTACTCAGTAAATAAAAGTACAACTGAATATACAATACATTAAAACGAATATAATATTTAAAAAAGAATATATAATTAAATTTATTCGGAAACATTAATTTTAATCAGTGAAATAAATGCAGATTTAAAAAGCAATTTGAGGCCACGCGTGCGAGGGTTTTATATATGAATCGAGTCTAATTCATGCATTAATGTAATTCATGATGCATTGATTAAGTAGTCTTCAACAAGTGTGCAAAACAATTTTTTTCTAGGCTCGCTAGAATGAGTCGGTGAAAATTTCGATCTTTAAAGATCAGAAAAAGTCAACGAGTGGTCATATATCTATGTTACGTATTATGTAGCGTGTTGTACCCTTGTAGCTTACAGTGCACTACAGGGTGCCTCTCATTGCAAAGACGACCTTATTTAGCGCGCCAGGAATTCCTCTTGGTACCCACGGACACTCTCCATACCATACCACTTCAATGTATATTTGACTTCGTTCCAAAGATTCTTCCAAGAATTCTTTTGGACTCTTCAAAATTTTCAATGGTAGATCATTTTGTGTCTCTTGTTTGGATATAATATAGTATGTCATGATAAAGGACGAGCAAACAGGGTGGAGTGACAAAAAAGGTATTATAAATCGAAAAACAAGCCATTCTCGAGAAAAATGGCTTGCCAAAAAACCACGCTCGTTACATGGACCGCGGTGCGAGAGTCTTTCCACTCCCGGTTAGATTATGTGGTAGCGCTCTGAGTTTGTAAGTAATTCGGAACCGTTTCCTGCTGCCGGCATTCATTGACAAATTTTTTTGTGAGCCGAAAAATTCATTTTGAACCAGGTAGTCGAATTTTCAAACAAGAAAATATGAATTCTGAACGAAAAATGTAATAGTTGATATTTCAATCCAAAAATATTTTCATTTTAAATCAAAAACAATTTTCAACCAGTTGTATTTTTAACGTAAAAGGATTAAATATATTTACCGAAAGAGGCGGATTTTCTGTCAAACTATTCAATTTTTTAACCCAAAAATATAAAATAATAATGAATCTTCAACCACAAAAATTACTTTTTATGAAAGTAGTTCAACTTTTAACCAATTAGTTGAATTTTCAACCAAAAACGTTAAATTCTCTACGAAAAATATAATAGTTGATATTAAAAATAAAGATTTTAATTTTAAATAAACACGAGTTGAATTTAACCAAAAAGACGAATTTTCAACAAAATAGTTGAATTCCCAACCAAAAACTGAATTTAATTTTAACCAAAAAGTTGAATTTTAATTAAAAAAGATGACATTTCTACCAAAAGAGATGAATTTCAAACCAATAAGACAAATTTTCAACCAGAAAAGATCTTCCAGTCAAGAAAGAACAAACATTTTAGGCAAATTATAATTTGAAGGGCAAAATAATTTTTAATGTAATACAAATTTCGAATACCTTGAAGGTTATATAATTATTATTTTCCAAGGTTTCCAGAGAAAATTCAAAAGGATTTGTGAAGATTTCAGATTTTTAAGAATTTTTTTAAACAGGATTTTACAAAATTTCAGGGAAAATTTGAGTCGGTTTAAAATATATGTAGGAATTTAAAACGCTTAAGAATAATAAAAAAATATTTTATACACTTTCGGAAAGCTTTCAAAGTTATAAAATATTTTTAATTTCTGCAAAGTTTCTAAAATTCCTAAATATCTTTTAAACTGACTCGAATTATTCCTAAAATTTTTTTAAAATCTTTCTGATACGTTTTTGACCATTTTGGAAGGCTTTTGCAATATTAAAATTTTTTTAAAAATATTCTCTTGAAATTAATTTTTCAAAATAAACAATTACTTTTAATATTTCCAGGAATTTTAAGAAAATTTGTTTGATATCTTGAAACCTGTCAAAATCTTTAAAAAATTCAAAACTTGAATTCAAAATCTTCACAAATCTAAATTTTGTTTTAAATTTTTTGATACCTTTTCAAATTCCAAAATGTCCCACATTCTTTATAGACATTGTTGAAAATCATTCGGAATGTTTTGAAATGTTTTTAAACATCATCTTAAAATAAATTTATAAAATAAAAAATTATTTTCAATCTTCACAGAAATCTTAAAGCATTTTTTTGTTGTCAAGAAACCTTTCAAAATTCTTAAAAAGCTTCTAAATTTCTTATTCGAAATCTTCAAAAATCAGATTTTTGTTTTAAATTTGTTGAAATCTTCTTAAGTTTGACATTATTTTTGTATCATTTCAAAACTTCTCTTAAACTTATTCGAATTTTTTCAAAAATTTTGTAAACTTGAAAAATTGAACGTTTTTCTTTGAAATCTTCTACATTCTTTTTCGTAACTTTAGGAAGTCATTTGAAACGTTTTAAAATATTTTCCTACAATTAATTTTTTAAAATAAAAAATCAATAAAAAATTTTTCTCTACTCTTTGTAAAAAAATTATCATCTTAAAACCTTTCAAAATCATTCAAAAGCTTAAAAAATTTTAATTTTTTTTTTCAAATTTTAAATTATTTTCGAATCTTTTCAAAATTTCTGAATCTTCGAAATATCTTTTGAAGTAGATCAAAGTTTTCCTGCTATTTTTTTAAATCCTGCAAAAATTAAAACAATTGTCTTAAATTCTTTCAGATTCTTTTCCGAAATATTTTTAAATCTTCAGAGCTTTAAATTAATCTTTTAAAATAAAAGCTAAATCATCAGAAATTTTTCCTGTAATCTTAATTTCGGCACCGGTAATTTTTGGGTGTGAGAAAGTTCACAAATTATTATAGTATGATAGCAAAATATTAAGAACAAAATTATCGCCAATATTAAAAAAAGAACATGTACAATTAAAATGTTCTCTTTTATCAATAATGTTTAGTTAAAGATATGAAATGTTATATAAGATATTTATTATTATATAAAAATATTATATAAGATAAGAAATGTTTAGTTAGTTTCAACAATCAGAAATAAATTATATCATCTAATAAAATTACTTACTTGGAAATTTTAATTGACTTAATTGATGGTGCAGAAAATTCCTAATCTAAAAGTATTTTAGAAATAAATTTTTAGAATTAAAATTCCTCATTTGGGAATTGCGTTTACAAAATTCCATAAAATTCAAAATAACTAACTGAAAACAGCCACTTAAAGTCATATCCACGCAGTATGCAACCAAGCAGGTATTTAACAGAAGTGAGCTCTGAAGTTTCATTTTGGGTCCCTTTAACTTGTTTATTTGAAAAGAATTTGAAATACCCTAATTTTTTTAAGAACGACAATAGAAACACTATTTCGCAGCATCTTAATTCCTGTTACACCACATATTTATTCAGATACAGATATAATAAAATGCCCATTCTAATATGTTTTCTCCTAATGATGATGCTAAAATTATTCCCTCTTTCCAGTCTAGCAATTATAACCAGATGCTTTGGGATATAAGCTGATGTATCCGGACCAAGGGTTAAAAAAAAAATTTTGATCGCTAACCTTCGAAATATTATACACCCAGTAAATTTTATCTTTAGCTTAATTAACTTTGGTTTAACAGTGGGTGGGCCTTTCTTTGACTTTACTGCAGTTGAACGACCGAAAATTGCTGCTTCTTTAGCAGCTAATGTTCAATTCTACAAAATATATTTGCTTACCAAGCAATTTCATAGTTTCGCTGGCGGCGTGGGACTTTGTGATAGGCAATTACCTGGTTGGTTAAGCCCCTCAATTTCAGCAGTTCAAGGACATTTTAAATGTACCTTATACAGCCGGAACTTGCGAATCCGCTTTGCAAACAAAGCGGATCTTTCCGCTAAGGATTTGATGTGAGCTCCGAGCAAAGTTTCTATAGAATCGAATCACCACTCATCGCGTGGATCCCGTTTTTGTCGTTTCACTGTCCCGTTTATTTTGTTGACCTGCGATGATGTCGTGGAAAAAATTGATTCCCCGCATGCAAATCACCCTATCATATGAAGCCTAATCCGGAATTTAACTGTACATGTCTTGTAAAGCATAAAATAAATATCTCAAAGATGTTCCCTTTAGAAATGTACTTATGTAAGAATACTTTTTACTTTATCGTGTTCGAGATTCAAAACGGTTCTTGGAATTGAAAATAAATGTAATTTATTAGGAGAACGTCCAATATCATGATTTTTTAAATTTCAGATCCCCTTCCCTCTCCCACTGTAAGGATTCGTAAGATTTTTATATCAATTATTTTCACCGTAAACGATATTTCAAAGGATTTTAAGGTATTTCAAAGGTCTACAAAGTTTTACAAAGAATTATACCATTTTTACGGTATTGAACGAGATTTTTTAAGCTTTTTATGGATTATATGGAATCTCAATGAATTTCAAAAGATTTCAAGGGATTACAAAAGTTTTAGGATAGGATTTCAAATTATTTTAAAAGTTTGCAAAAGAGTTTAAGGAAATTAACTAGTACAATTTAAGAGAGTATCTCGAGAATTCTTCAAGGGATTTTACAAGAGTTTAAGGGACTTTATGGAGTACAATCAGATTTCCAGAAATTTTATTTGATTCCAAAGGATTTCAAGAGGTACTGAAGGATTTTGTGAGATAAGAAGGAATTAATAACGTTTTCCATGGATTTAAAGGGATTTTAAGAGATTTTGAGAGATTTCTTAACACTCCAAAAGATTCCAGGGGATTTCGAAATTAATTTCGAAGATTTCACAGGATTTTAACAGATTTAATGGGGGTTCGATGATTCCGCGGCATTTCAAACGATTTTAAGAGATTTCGAAAGATTCCAAAGATATCTAAGGGTTTCCTTATAATATGATGGATTTTAAGTTATTTCGAGGAATTTTAATGACTTGAAAGATTTTGATAGATTTTAATATATTGCAAGGGATTTCAAGAGATTCGGAAAGATGCCCATTGATTTCAAAGATTCTAATGAATTTTACAGGCATTTCAAAGATTTTAAGGGATCTCTTTAGATTTTGAACTATTTCACGTACTTTTAGGGATGGTAACCGATTTTTAGTGATTTCAAGGAATTTCCACGGATTTTAAAGAATTATAAGGGATTTTTATGGGATTATGAAGATTTCAGGCAGTTTGAAGTAATTTCACAGTTTTTAAGGAATTTGAAAGGAATTCAAGGGATTTTAAGAGATTTCAAAGTCACGGAATTTCAAAGGTCTGTAAAGGATATCATGTGATACGGAAGTATTTTCACAATTTTTGAAGGATATCAAGAGATTTCTATGAGATTTTGAAGACTTGAAGGATTTTCAAAAGATTTGCAAAGATTCCAAAGAATTTTAAAGGACTTCAACGGATTTTAAGATATATGAAGCGTTTTCGATGATTTTACGGGAATTGAGAGGATTTCATGAGATTTGAAAAGATTCTAATGCACATCCACGGAATTTCAAAAGATTTCCGAACATTATATAGGATTTTAGGATATAGCGAGCAATCTTAATGGGTTTTAAAAAAATGTAGTGAATTTTAATATATTGTGAGGGTTTTTAGGAGATTCGGAAAGATTACCACGGATTTTAAAGATCTTAATCAATTTTGAAAGGATTTCAAGGGATTTCATAAGATTTCGTAATATTTCACTGAATTCTAAGGATTTTAATTGAGTTTTAGAGATTTTAAGGAATTTCCATAGATTTTAAAATATTATAAGGGATTTTTATGGTATTTTCAATTTTGCAAGGGATTTGAAGGATTTTCATAGTTGTTAAAGGGTTTCAGGGAAATTTAAGGGATTTAAAAAGAGTTCAAAGTAAGTCACGGCGTTTCAAAGGATTTTTTATGATTTTTTATCTGGTATTGAAGTTTTTCCTCCAATTTTGAAGGATATCAGGAAACTTTGATGATATTTCGAAGATTTTAAGGGATTTAAAGAGACTTTAAAAGATTTGCAAAGATTTGAAAGGATTGTATTAGATTTTAAGAGATATAAAGGGATTTATACGATTTCACACGATTTCAGAGGATTTCGTAAGATTTTATAATATTTAACGGAATTTCAAAGAATTTCTCAAGATTATGAAGCATTTTAAGGTATCACAAGGAATTTTAATTGACTTTTAAAATTTGTTAATGAATTTTAATACATTGTGAGAGGTTTCAAGAGATTCGGAAAGAATTCCAAAGATTTGAAAGATTTAAATGAATTTTAAAGGATCTCGTGTGATTTTGAAATATTTTATGGAATTTCAAAGATTTTAGCTGATTTTGATAGTTTTTAAGGGATTTTATAGGTTTTGACGAAGTTTTAAGGGATTGCAAAAGATTTCCAGGTATTCCGCGATATTTAATGAAAGGTGTACTTCAGATTCCAAGAATGGTTTAACTCCTGGACCAAAACAGATATTAATGAGAATATTTAAAAAAAAATTAAAAAGAGGAAACTTACGTAAGAAATGTTTTGCTCCCCCCCCCCGGTGTAAGGCAGCATACAAAAATCCTTTAGCTACTCCGCTTCCCTGCCCAAAAGACTATAGATAATAATAAATAAATAAATTCAGCAATTTATCTTAAAAATCCGTTATGAATTGCCTTTTTTATGCAAGTTTGAATTTAAAAGTAAAATTAACTAAAAAATCAAATTTAAAACAAAAACTTCACGTAAAGTTCTGTTCCTGGAAATCTTATACTTTGTTTTGAGGAGTTTCCGGGCACCTAATATTATGAAATTTCTTTTTTAATTTTTAAAGATTTTTTAAAAACCCTTTGAATGACCCATATATCAAATTATAGAATCAGAGATATATTATGATTGAATGAACAGTTGAGTAATTACAACCTAATTCTGACATTTGTTCAAGCATCAAAATATGCCGATATCATTGTACCTGGAAATGAGAACAGTTTGTATTTAAATCCAGATAGGAAGTGTAGCCCGTCGATCATTAAATTATTATCGAGTTTGTAACTGCAGAATCGTTCGTAATCTGTTAATTGATTCGCTCCGAGCGATCAGTTGTTAATGTGAAATGGATTAAATCACAGGAGAGGGAAGAGAAAACGATAAATGATAAGAGGAGAAAGAATATCGGAATAATTTCTATAGAGGCTAAAGCAATCTCGTTTTCCTCGGCTTTCTTCCTCGTTGTTGGGAAATACCGCACCGACGACGGTAAGGAAAATGCAATTGCTCTGCGACGATATCCGTCATTGTAACTCGATAAGTCGTCGGGTGTAATGTGAAAGGGGAAAGAATATCAGTAGATTTTCAAAACCCCGTTCACGAAAGTCTTGGGTCATAAGATCAAACTCCGACCTCACACGCAATAAAATTGCACTTTTCAAATAATCTACTAAACCTGGCGCTATAAATTTTTATATTGAGCAAAAAAGAAGGCTGCGGGTTTTTATCTTTGCACCTAGAATTTATGAGAATTTTTTTCCAGAAAACTGTAGGATGAGAAATGTATAAAAAAATTTGGACGAAATATAGTCTTCAAAACGTATAAATCGTTTCAAAATAATGAAAATTTTGGTAAATATTATGATCGTATGAATTTTTTCACGCCCGCGTAGAAAATTATCAGGGAGCTATTCGGGGCCAGGATGGACTGCTAATAGGGTGCTGTCAAGACGGTCCACAGTGGGGCGAAATGAAAAAACGATGTTCAAAATAACCTGTAGGTCACAATTCTTCATCGATTTTCAATTTTTTTGCCCTGAAGAAGTGAACTGCAATGTTCACGAAACGTCGGCAAGATTCGTAGTTTTGCACACGATTGAAATCCGAAAAAGCTTTAAATTTTAAATTTTAATTAATCATAATGAATCATCGTGAAAGTATTCAATCTATTATTCAAGAAAATATTGTTTCCGAGTCATACAAGTGATTTGTGTGCGAGGAGTATATTTGGAAGTTAGTTATACGCCACTATATTGAGCATAGGATTACTTACATGTATACAACTCAATCAAAAATTACAGTTTGATTACAACCTAATATTGATTTAGACTCCAAGCTACGGTAAAGATTGAAATTTTTAAAGCTTTCTTTTCACTCAAATTTAAATATTTTCAGCTACGAATCAAATTAGAAAAAGGAAAAGGAAACATGCGGGAGTTATTCTGTATTACTTGCGCATATTCCTTCGGCGAATTATGTGTCACGAATGTCCTGAAGGCAAGTACGTGCTGATGTTCTTTCCTCAAAGTTATAAATTCCTTGGCGTGGATAAGAAATTCAGAGAAAGAGTAAGTGAGACGGCGGTAGTCTTAGAGGGGGGTTGGGAGTAAAAGTGGAAGGAGATGAGAGAAACGGAAGCTTGGGAAGCGTGTCGCGCTCTCTGGAAGCTTCGTCTGCAGTTGGCAGGAATAAATCAAGGCTTGCCAATACCGGGCTTTACGAGCTTTTATTACACAGTAATATTACGGGTATTATTACACGCTTATTTTCAATAAGTTTCTCCTCTCTTTTTATTTTATTATCTAAATGTCGACATTGTATCATTTTAACACTGCGTTTTTGATGATGGCACAAGTCTAGCGTATACTTTACCCAATCATCTTCAAATCTTTTTTTCCGGTTTGTTTGGTTGTTCCGAACAGATTTTTGTTTTAAGGTTATGCCCGAGAGCTCACATAACATTTCTATAAAATTACTATGTATTACAGACACTATATATGTTTTTTCAGCTTGCCCAGTAGTAGATACCTTAAATTCTACGGTACCTTATACAACATTTTTCCTTTATGATCCTACAATTTTTCATTGGTAGCGACTGAGTTGTAAAGTTATAAAGGCGTGGTTTATTTAATAGGAATCATATATGATTAATAACTGACTTCCCGGAATAACGAGGGGTGAAAATTATTAAGTTTATTTCAAAGGGTCGATTATGAACATTCGAAACCGAATACGATTGCAAGATGTGAATTGAACTCGTTTCCACATCGTTTGGAAATCAATGGAAAAATTTCAGTTTTTTATCAAAAAGTATGAAATTAGAGATATGAAGTGTTTGCTCCAGAATTTATAATTTTTAATTGATGGATTTGGATATTAGTCAGATGCCTTTAAACATCGTGTTTTAATTCACATTTTTAGCTTTTGTATTTTAAAATTAGAACTCTGAAATAGTCATAACAAATTTTATACGCTGGAAAATATTTGCGTAACAATGGGAAACGATTTGCACGAAGCAACGCAATTGGGCGCGGGATCGATCTAAACCACGCATCAGGAGCATGAAGCAAGGTCTATTAGAACCAAGAGTGGACCAATCACAAGCCCTTTGGCGATCGATTTAATCTTTGCTACTATTCACAAGGATGTAGTTCTAATTAATTATAATTAACGCCGGCACTATCTAACCCTTAATTCTGGCCCCATCGTGCGGTGATAACAGTCACGCTTCGGCCACTCGAACCCCCTATTCTACCTCTCAAGCTGTGCAAACTTCTCTTATGGGTCGTTTACAAATGAACAGCAGTGCTAGAGATATGTTCAGTTTAATAACCATGAATAAGAATTAAAAATAAATAGTAATTATTGCTTAAGAATAACAAGCTTTAATTTTTTAAACCAGCATGGCTAAGCTTTTGAAATATTTGCCTAATTTCTAGGCGTGTACAAAAATTAGTTCGTTAATTACATTTTTGTTTTAAAGTCATACTCAGAATTACTCAATCCTTGACATGATCTACAACATCAACAAGAAATGTACCATTTCTAAGTGTGGCGAAATTTTATATAAAATTAAAACGAATTTGATTGAAAATTACGACTTTTCCTAAAATGGAAGGGAAAACACAAATACATTTGAAGATGGCTCATATTTAAATTAAATGTTGAACAGTCGGAGCATTGTGGGTTTTCTTGAGTTTTTGAAATTCACTCACTTTTCAATAATAATAATTGTTCTTTCTGAAGTTATACACAAAATCAATGAAGAATTGTAACCTCAAATAATTTTGCTTATTACCTTGGTTTCGGTTTCATTTCAAACTTTAGTGCAGTTGACCGCACACGTTTTCACATGATTATCTTGCTGTTTTCTCTACTTTTTGTGAATCATTTGCTGCAATGAAAGCAAAGAAACTCTTATCCAACTCGGCATACACCTTCTTCATCAAAATTCTTGATTTAAACAACATATAGTTAACCATCAACATAATACAGATTCTAGTTTGAAAAATACTTTTTTTTCAACATTTTGTCGGCAGAAATATCATTTCGTTCAATTAAACTAGAATAAAACTATAATTTAGAGTAAACCTAAAATATACTCAAGTATAGTTGACACTTCAAAAAGGGCCACTTGAAAAAAAGTACATAACTTGAAACTTGTAACTTATAACTTGAATTTTGTATCTTGAAACTACAATATAATCAACTTACGAGAAGGGGGCAAAAAAAAAAAAAAAAAAAAAAGAACTTTGGACCAGAAATAGCGGAAATTGCCGGAAATATCGGTCGTGAGTGTAACTAAAGAATACATGCCCCTCCCATCTCACCCAAAGCTCACTGGTGAGCGCGACATTCGAAATTCCAAAAAGGCGGTCACTTTACTACCCATGCGAAAGGATGAAAGTTGAACAATTTCAAGCTTGATTGCACATCAAGATCATTCTAGAGTGAGTTATAGCATTAAGATTTGCAAAAGAACATGCATTTTTCTCTAAACCAGCACCCGGGAGCTAACTTCTGATTATGATATTCTGTTGCATTTTTCAAAACGTTTTCAACTGGAGTTAGTTTATGAACAGAATTCCTGAAAATAAAACGAAAAATCCAACGACAAAAATTAAAAAGCCACCACACAATGCTCCTATTGTAATTAAAAAATTTTTCTTCAATTTTCCTTGGACCAAAATGAAGAAGAGGAAAGAAAAATGAGAAGGCAACCAAACAAATCCCCTCCCTCCTCTTTTTTTATTTCTTTCGTCTTTTTTATTGTTGATATTATCAAATCAGTATGAGCACCGAAACGTTGGTAAATATTATAAATCTTTTTGTATTGTGATTTGATAATAATAAAAATAAAAAAGGCGGAAGAAATAAAAAAAGAAAAGTGAGAGGATTTGGTTGGTTGCCTTTTCATTTTTCTTTCCTCTTTTTTATTTTTTTTTTTCAGAAAAAATTTTTAAAAAATTGAAATGACAATAGGAGCATTTTATTTTCTTTCTTTCTACTATTTTCATATTAAATCAGAATCCTTTCATTTGTTACAGTTATCATCGATTTAGTTGCTACAGATAGTAAAGATACCATCTCTTTTGCAAAATAAAGGTCTTGTCCTACGAATCTTACATGACCTAAAATCTGCTTTAACTTTGGAGTTGCAAAGCTTCTACAAGAGGAAATTGAAAGCCTATAGCCTCTTGAAGAGTAAATCACATCACGCCATATTTTCTGCCAGTAAACTGTTTGGGAACTACCATCTATCTATCAGTAGTTTAATGCGTTGAAAAATAAATTACACTCAATCTGCTAATGATCTAATTTCGTGATTCATCTTCAGAGATCCTCTCCTTCGTTCTTCAATCTAATAGCGAAATTAATTCCAAAAACACATATTTTTTAGTGCGCAGCGAACAGGGGCGTTAAACAGGGGACAGATTGTGCAGCGGGCGGAATTTCCTCGCACTGTAGATAACCAATTTCTGCACCTTTGCTTAATCGTTCATTTGGAGATTGGCCAAATTCGCAAGAAAGTCTACAATATAGGGTTCTTGAATCATGTCGCTAAAGGCGTCGTAAGTAAGAGACATTTTCGTACATAAAGTTAATTGACATACGCCCGCTAGGATCCTAAGAAAGTTAGCATGTCATGTAACGATCAAAATATTTTTTAAGTGATTGCTGTGTTGATGATAACTTACTGCAGATTTAGAGTCACGATCTCGAATGTTACAATCGTGTTGCAATCTCGAATTTTGTAAAACAATTGTTAATCTGAATTTTAAACCAGTGTACATATAATTAACAAGGAATCAAATTCAACTACATTGAGCTAAATATAATTTAAAAATAAATAAACTGACAAAAATTTCTAGCACCAAAAACCGAACCCTAGCCAAGCGCCGTAATATCTCTGTGCCATCAGCATCAGACAGTAATAGTCAATCGAACTATAGACGTTTTTAAATTTTTAATTGAATTACGTGATATACAGTTAAAGATAATTAATTTTACTGCATGTTCTGTGATATGTAAGATTTGAAAGATTTTTGCAACTGGAAAGTGGTCGAATTTTTAAGGAATTTCTAACAGTGGATTCATTTTGGAATGACCCCAATCACGTCTACTAATGAAAGGACATTGAGAGAGGAACAGCCACTAACTACTCCAACTATAATCTACTTATACATTCACTGTGAAATTCTGACGCCATCTAGCTGCTCCCTGAGGAATTCCGCCACCCAAAATACACCATTAAGATCACTAACACCTTATTAAATACATTGTTTGATACGCCCCCATTATAGAGAACACCTGTCCGTCTTCAGAGTTTCCCCGGAGTTTGAAATAAATCAGAAATACTCAGGAGCATTTCCGCATAATTATATGATGAAAATAGTAGGCTGAGGTACGTTTAATAAAAAGGTATGCAAAGGAGCCACAAAGAGTACTGCTGGGTTTAAGTTATAGAATATATTTAGACATGCAAAGTTTAGAAGACGGTCCCACAGTCGGATACAGTAAGTGTTAACCATATTTTTACCTAAATTAAGGTTTCTCATGGCATAAGATTTTAATAGGTGCTGACCGAGGATTTAGGCATAGTCAGAAATCTGGCGATATGGGTAAGACTTTCGCGGACCAGAAGAAATTTGGGTATGAATCTGCGCGAAGTAACTTGGAATTGTGTAATTGTGAAGATTTAGCAGAATGCAGGAGTAGACTAGCATGCACTGTTAAAAATTTTCGGGATTTTATCACACTTTCGCTGTACGAGTGTAAGGAAAAATTACAATAACGGTATTGGAAGGTGGTAACGCATTCGACGTAGAGCTTGGTGAGAGGGTTCGATTCTCCATGCCTGCGAATTTCTATTTTTCCAACTTTCTTCTACAGCAATGCATTACATGTGTGGCAATATGACAATACATGTATGTCAAAATTAATGCGAAATTTACCCAAAAAAAAAATGTTTGCTGCGCGGGCACATAGTCATCGCGCGCTACGCGCGCGGCTCCCTTCGCTCAGTCTTTGCATTTCCCCCATATTTGTGCACAGACCTTTCATACTAAAGGTCAAAACATCAACAAATGTAATTTGATAATTGTGAATTCAATGTGCGAATCAAAAACTGTGATTCAAATCCCTCATAAACTACAATCATAAAGTGAAACTAAATATGTTTTTTTTCAATTTGACTACGAAAAAGGTTCTCAAAGCACCTAGAACCTTGACGATTAGATTCTCACTGCGATACTCGCGCTTCGCGCTCAACAGCTAGGTTCTACAGACAATTAATTTTGACAAATAAAACCATGTAAACAAAATGAAATAGACCACCCTTATCACTGTTTCTATTCCTGTCATTGAAGAAAAACTGCCTTTGACATTCAGACATGAATTTGACGTATTCGCGCATTCGATTCTTATTGCGGTTGCGATGTTTTTACTGCTACAAGAAGCGATTGTATCGTCCACCTGGTGGTCTTAATATCTAATAGAACTTGTTAAATTGGTGTGCATTCGAAAAATGTCGCTATATGATGATTGATTAGTCTTGTTGACATCTACTAAAAACGATAACTATAACTTATGGATCTCTTAAAATTCGTAATTTTGAAAATGATAAAATTCTTTGAATTTGGTTTTTATCGAAAAGTTTCGTGGGGACAATAATAATAATAACAATGATAATAATAATACATCAATACCATAGAAGTGCCTAAGATGGTAATATAACACTTTTAGAGAGCCGAATTGTGTCTCTCTTTGTACCCGTAACGTGCATACTTTGAGCATCCACTCAGAACATGTCCAAGTGTTTCTGGCTCTTGCTTGCACGCTCGGCAGTTAGTATCGCCTACAGGTATATTCATAATGCGCTCGCGGTAAACTAAGGTGTCTATAACGTTGTCTTGACAGGCAAAAGGAATCCCTCAGTCTCCGATCTCAATCCAGCTGACTTGAGAAACATGTTGGACAAACCTATCGAGAGTTCATCTCTACGTATGATGCCGTATAATTTACCATGAAGGGGCTTATCAGCATGTTCTCTAAGTAGAAGCGTATGTTCTGCTTCCTGTACACGACTTTTGAGCACCAAAGGTGTTAGTGATGCCAGGTCATGTGTAGTGTCGCTAGAATCAAATGAGAGACCAAGCTCCTCTGCGGCCCTATTTGCGGCACCGTATAGAAACGCCGCAACATTGGCGACTTCATGTTGATGTACAAGTCGCAAAAGAGAATCTGCACTATTTAGAACTGAGCAGGCTGTAGCCAGAACCGTTCTTCGATGAAGATACTCCAAGCCCAGCAAGCCTCTACCCCCCTTATCTCGAGGTAGGTATATTCGAGGTACGGAAGATCTAGGGTAATGACTTCGATGGATTGTCATTATCTTGCGTATGCCTCGGTCAAGTTGCTTCAACTCTTCAACATTCCATTTTATTGCACCAAACGTGTAGAGCAGTATAAGAACCGCCAGCATATTAGTCGCCTGGATCTTATACTTTCTAGATAATTTGGAAGCCCAGATTTTTCTGAGAATTTGGCGATACCTTTTTACAAGCTCCGTTTTCAACACATGCACATTTCGGGCTTCCGCTTGCGGTATTCTAAGATATGTATATGTTTCTCCATTACCAGGATGACGAATGGTATTTCCGCCTATGAGTTGAACATCCTGATCGTGACGCGATGGTGTATTTTCTAGTCTTCCTTGGTGTAGGTGGACGCAGGCACACTTGTCGAATCCAAAGCTCATGCCAATTGCTTCAGAGTACCTATTCACCGCCTCCATAAGGATGTTAAGATCCTCTTTCGAGGAAACAAAGAGTTTAAGGTCGTCCATATACAAAGTGGTTGACCTTATATTCTTCTCTGTTCGGCGGGCCACACAGGTATCCAGAGCTCTTCTATCTCTTCTATCTATTCTATCTCTTCAGGGATGTCAGTAAATAGCTTGTAGCTGGTGTTTAAGAAAGCTATCGGCCTGTAATTTTGTGGACTTGATAAATCTCCGGTCTTAGGGCTTGATACCGTGCGTCCTTCCACTAGCCATTGCGGGATGGGTTGTTTTTCATTTAAGAAAGTAGTAAATATACGAGCTAGATGTTAGTGTATAGAAGTGAACTTCTTCCGCCTAATGTTGCTGATTTTATCTGGCTCTGGAGCTGAAAAGTTCTTAGATCTAGCGATAGCGTTTTTCACTTCTTCAGCCGGAATTAGTTGACATTCTTCCTCTGGAGCGATGTTTTATTGAACAGGCGGGAAGGATGCGTTGAAAAGATGAAATTTTTCTGAATCCATTTTACTCGCCGTTCAAGGCGCTGTTTTGCTGTTTGAAGAGATCTTATTTTTTGCGTCCAGTGGTGCTTGATGTTCAACAGGTTACACTTGTCTAGCGTGTGATATGCTTTCCTTGAGTTTAGAGAGAGTGCCCTAACTTTTAGAGTGAATTTTTCATTTGATGTTATGTAGCTGATCCCGCAGGGACACCGCCTTATCGTAAACAACGCGATTCAGATTTCAGGGATTCACATCTTAGGAGAGCAAATCGGAGAGAGCATTATTAGCTTCACATAATTTGTTTATCCTGAGAAACACTTTTTGGTGGATAGATCTTCTGCTTCTTATGTTGGCATTATCGGCTATCTGTGAAGGTGGTTTTGCTGGAACAAGTGGTACACTGGAGGATGTTGCTCTTCTTCTTGCCGATAAAGAGCTACATACCCGTTTTTGCGCAAAAATGATACCTGATCTCTAAAATACTAAGGCGTTTCATGAGCATATTCCGGGTGCATATTGACGCAACGTTCATGTAACCTCTGCATAAATTCGCTTCTCAACGGTGAAATTCTTTGAAGTTTGAATGCTCACATGATGGCGCCCCTATCCCTGGTGTTCCTCGTTGTGGAACTTTTGAATCTCCTGACATGCATCCTACTCCTGGAAGTTCTCTTCCTACTGTTCGACCTGAATCTGCGGGTTTTCTGGTCAGTTCTCCTCCTGTTGAGCCTTCTCTTCATGGCAGGTCAAGGTATCCTTCTGCCAGTCGTTCTTCTTCACGCCTAAATCATAATAATCCCGAGCATCATAGTCTTGTGCGGCTTATTCCCCACACGAATCCAAACTGGCAATTTGAAATTCGAAAATACACTTTTTCATGCGATAAACCAATTCACTGGAAAGAAAGATATGGGGCCTTTGCACCCAGGCCAAGAGAAGAACAAAGTGTATTATTAACGTCCGATGGTGATGTATTTGCAATAGTGGATGGTAATAGAAAGCTTCGTGCGATATATAAAAACAGAAATGACAGAAAATGAAAATTTCGAAAACAATAAAATTTCCAAACAGTCAAAAATATATATTTTTTTAATAAGGGTATGAAGACGTGCGACTTTGAAAACTCAATAAATTTCACAAATATTCTAAAAATATATGCAGAACAGATATTTAAAAATGTTTTAAAATATTTAAAAAGTTATTATTATGAAGTGTTATATTTTATAAAAAAATATGACGTAGAAGTAGTGCACATTATTAACTATTATTTGAAATCAACGGTGATAAAACAATTTCTAATTATCCTTAAATCTTTGTATATTAAATTGATAATTCTAGCTTGAAGTGATTTTCGAAATCCTTTACATGGGAATAATAAACTTTACTTGGCGTAAACTTTCTTCGCAGAGACTATATGTACTAATTGTATGTGTTCTTGAGAAAATATCAATAAACAGAGGAAAGTAGGTAGTACAAATGTGATGCCTTCTTCGAAACCGAATCGTAGAAGACGAATTGCGCTTAAAGATGAAAGATTATATAAATTGTGATATCAGTATTAACAAATAGAGTGAATTCATATTTTTCCTCGAAACCAACTTTAGTTGCACGTAAATATCTGAGGAGAATCTTGACGCCGGTGATCTAAGAGATAACGAATATAGGATATATATGTATGATATAATTTAACGAAGCACTAGCATATTCATCAGATACATTCTTCATCCAATTCTGTATTATTACATTAATGAGCTTTTTTTTCTAATTAGAAAAAAAATGAGGTTTGTTTCTACATTCATCATGTCTTTGGCAGTTATTCTCATTTCTATTGGTAAACATAGTAATATAATAAATCTATATATTCGCAAATGAAAATTTGTGCTATTTAATCTACATCCTATCCTAATGACAATTTTTTTTCAAACTCGTTTTGAGTTTCTCTGGAATGAGCAAGAATTGAATCTGAATTTATTCCGGGGAATCCAGAATATGTGTGGTAAAAAATAGAATTTGAAAAGTAACCATATTGATAAGAAGTTCGTACCATATGGGACATTCCAAGCTGTGAACACTTAACTTGTAATGATCAAATGTCTCAAGGTAAACAAAAAATTACCGCTGCTGTCGTTACATAGCAACTACGAGAGTTGAAGGTGGCATCATTCACCTCTGGATGCTTTCTTAGAGCTACCATCTGCCACTTCACAGGGTTTTAGTCGCCTACTTTCTGATGGTCTGGGAAGTTTTTTACAATGTGACAGGTATTTAATAAAACCGCTTTCTGAGCTGCTGCCAGTACCCTACTGACTCTTGAATGTTCAATATGTTCAGTAAATTTTGCTTGTACATTGCCTGTAGTCGAAATCATAATAGGATGAATGGATGCATGTTTCACATTCCTCCATACTGTCTTTACTTTATGCCTAAGCTTTATACATTTATTAAAATTAAAATTACTTTATACCTACGGACCTTGGTTGTATAGGTTATCTGCAGAATCCGGTTAAGTGGACAAGCAATCTGGATGATGGAGTCTCTTCCGCCTTTTTGCTTATGCATCGCGATGTCGCGTTGTTTGGCTTGGGCATAATAATCCGTTTGGATAGTAATATCCCAATATAAGATGAAATCTTCTTTTTCTAAAACGGACACTGGAATGCATCTGTAGAAAGGAAATCTAATATCAAACCAGACACTCAGTTGCCCATTTACCCTCACACTTGCTTTGCTACCAGCATATATATTGTCTTGAATGCTTTTAGGAGCCATCCATTGACTCCGTGGTCTTTCAGGACTTTTCAACGCTTACTTCGGTCCCGATTATCAGTTTTTTGACTAATTCTCTGTTCATCGCTAAGACCCATTTTATCATTCCGCAACGCATCACCAGTCATTCTTCTTGCAACCGCAGTACCACACACTTCAGTCGCCGCCGTTGCCTGATTATTGCGTTTGTATATCTTATTCTGAAATTCTATTCCTACTTTTTGTTTCTGTTATTTCTCTATCTTGATTCGTGTCTTTTGCGTCTTTTTAGTTCACTTTTTCAATTTTAATTGAAAACCCATAGGGCGTGTTGTTAAGTGTCCAACTTAGCGTGTTCGATACTCAACAAAACCATAGTGCGCTGAATGAATCACCCTGGAAGATTCCTTAATTAATGGGCAAGGACCGGGTATCCCTCATCTCCCCACGACTAAAACTATCAATTCTTGTGCACCACGTGTGCATAGCGTGATCCAGAAATCAGGTGACGCACAGACCGATGTTATATGTCTTAAGGACCTCAAGTAAATAATTGTGGGGTATTGAAGGAAACGCCTGTTGGTAGACAATGTAGGTCATATGAAAATTGCGTTAGTGATATTTCGCATGCAACACAACCACACTGTCAGTCGTGTCAATGCAGACCTCATTGGAGAGGACGTTGTTCACCTCACAATATTTATGAACAAAGTCAGAAATGATAGGCATGAGAAACTTATAAAGAGTCGGGAGGCGGGTAATTGGTCGATAATCACTGAGAATTCGTATTTAAATTGGCAGCGTAACAAGTACTCATCATGATGGGTTTGAAAACTGATATACTGCCGTAGCATTTATGTGGAAGTGGTCGGCTTGGGGCTCCCAGCCGAAAAATCCTCCGCAAGCGCAGCTGATTTTCTGCTGCTTACCACTTGTTGCCGATGTTCTGGCTAGACAGTCGTCCTTTCGGGTACTCCCGGGGGATCTACCTGTCCATCACGGACCTCACTACCACCGGATTGTTTGCTTGTATTATTTTTTTTTTTAACTTTTTCTCGGGTGAAATCAGTTTTTCATCATAGCGACAGACTAAGTCAAGTGACTGATGAGATGAGGATGTGATAAGTTGATTTGATACGATGTTTGAAACCTGTGGCGATGATGTTGTAGCTATGCGAGATTACCAGTCACAGCCCGGCAGATGATTGCCACGTCAGTCGTATATTTTTACAATCAAAGACATTGTAAACATTACGACTCGCTTTTCAGAGAGTTCAACAGTCTCATAAGATGCCGATTTGAAATTGAATATTGCACATCACTCGCAGGGTTAGACAGGTACTCACGAGGAGCTCAATGTAGGCAAAAATGATCTGAAATATCATGGCCTACTTTTGATGTAATATGATAAAAATTTGAAAACACAGACGGATTACACCTATATGCAGAATTAATCTGGATAACCTAATTATTACTTCCAATTGCAAAGGATTATTGTCGATTACATGAAATCATGACATACAACTACACCTAAAGTGCACTCACCAAAACTTTCAACCAAGAAGATGCATTTTCAATTGATATTATGAATCTTCAGCCAAAAAGCTGACTTTTCAACAAAATTGTGCGTCGGTTTCCACGAAATACCAACATAAGATTGTCTACTTCAAGAAAATTTAAGGTCTAGGTTATAGAAAATCAAAGTATGTTCCTATTTCATACCTATCCTTATTTCGTAAGATTTGTCGGTTACTTTGTTGCTTCGGTACTTTTCCTACTAGAAAGGATTTTAGGGATTTGACTTGGGGTGGAATGTGACAATTCCTTTCTGCCCTTATGCAAATAATCATGCAATTTCCGTTGACGAAATGAAGTTAGATACTTTTTTTTCCGGAGGAGAAAAATATGGCTGCAGAGAAAATTAAAGTCCGGTAATATATACAGGAGACAAATACACCACGAAAATTTAATCCCATGTTTCTTCTTGCAGATTTAAGTTCAGAGTTCGAATGCTTACCTAATGGTGCCCCTATCCCTGGTGTTCCTCGTTCCGAAACTTCCAATCCTCCTCGCAGGCATCATCCTCCAGAAAGTTCTCTTCCAACTGTCAGACATGATTCTGCGGGTTTTCTGGTCAGGTCTTCTTCTGCCGAGCCTTTTCTTCATGCCAGGTCCAGGTCTCCTTCTGCCAGTCGCTCTTCTTTACGCCTATATCAAATTAAACCCGAACATCATAGATTTGTGCGGCTTATTCCCCACACGAATACAAACCGGCTGTTTGAAATTCGAAAATACACTTTTCCACGCGATAAAGCAATTCACTGCAAAGAAAGATATGGGGCCAATATGCCCATACCAAGAGAAGAACAAACTGTATTATAAACTTCCGATGGTGATGTATTTGCAATAGTGGATGGTAATAAAAAACTTCGTGCAATATATAACGAGAAAAATACCTCCCGATCTCGGATAGGAACACGAGTGAAATTAAATTTGCAGAGCGGCGAGTTTGAAGACATGACGCCTGAAGAAATCGAGGAATCTACTAGAGGCTGGGATCGCCCAGTCTCAAGTAATTTTGAAACAGCATTTAAAGGCGATCCTCGAGCACACCAATAATTTAGTTTGAAAAGAAATGTAAAAATAAAATGTAATATTGTCCAAGACCCGAAATAGGATGAAAATGTTACAAGTTACCGGCTTGGGGCCATCCATAAATTACGTGAGGCTTCTTTTGTGGGAGGGGGTTTGGTTAAACAGTTCAATCTGCTACATAAGGAGGGGGCGGGGAGTCAATTTATACTGCTACGTAATATTCCTAACAAATCAATGCTATTGAAAATGCATGTAATATAATGATGTAAGGATGACTGCCACAAATTTGACGACTTGAGACATTAAAATTTTCGGAAACAACCGAATTTCAAAAGAGTCTAAAATATTATTTGCAATTAAAGGCATGAAGGCATGAGAATATGAAAACTCCGCAAATTTCAGAAATCTTTTTGAAATATATCCTTAGAATATTCTAGGTATACCGCCAAGTTAAAAATTATTTAATCTCAAACTTGATTGATAAAATTGACAAAAATAAGCTCAATGATTATTGCAACAAATTTAAGCAGAGAAATTTATTGTAAGCGTAAGTGATAAAAAACATTTTTATTTATAATTTTTTATTTCAATTTCTTTAATCGAATATCTGTATTTCTTGTTTCGTTTTAGGTAAACATTATAATTTCCATCAGGTTTTAATTTAGAAAAGCTCTTTTTATACTTTGAAAGGTTATTTAAAATTATTATTGTCTCGTTTCTATGAAGTATTATTAGGCAAATTGTTTCATTTGAAAAATAACTTTAGTAATCGGCTGGAACGCTTAGTTATCTGAGCTGGTAATCCAGCTCTTGGTTCAAATTTGAAAATATGATAAAAAATTGATCTAAGTATTAGAAAAATCGACAATTTATTTTTCTGGTTGAAGATTCTTGAATTTAGTGTCAAGAGGTTTGGTTGAAAATTCAACTATTTTCTTGAAAATTATTTCTTTTTCTTAAAAATTATTTTTTTTCGAAACAAAAAATGTGACTAATTCATTTTGGGTGAAAATTTGTCGTTTGGATTGAAAACTGAACTATTTTGTGAATAATTTAACTGCATGATTAGGATTTCATTTACTTTGTTGAAAATTCGTATTTTCCGGAAAAAAATAATTTTCTTGGTAGAAAATTCATGTTTTTTTTCGATAAAAATTCAATTATTTGGTCAAAAGTTAATCTAGACTGTAAAAAATTAACCAATTTTGATAGAAAGTTTTTTTGCTAAAAATTCACGTGTTTTATTCAAAATTCGTCATTCTATGTAGAAAACTCTACTATTTTGGTAGAAAACTCATTTCTTTGCTTGAAAATTTCGCTCAATTTTTGAAAATTTGTTGTTTTGTTAGATTGACAATTAATTTTTCAAACTGGAAGTTTAACTATTTCATTTTGATTTGAAAATTTATATTTAGTACTTATAAATTTAACTGCTTTGCTGAAACTTCATTTTTCTGGTTGAAGATTCTTGGTTTTAGTGGAAAATGGTATCGTTGAAAATTTAACTATTTTCTTGAAGAATTTTAATTGAAAATCATTTTTGGGACATGTCATCAACCTTTTAGGCATTTTAAGGTCTGAATGATTAAACTTTAATTTATTGAAATTCCACTATACATCAGTAGAGCGGTGATCAATTACGCCATAGATGCCTCAGAAAATCTGCTCTTGTTATGTTTGAGAAGTTGTAGGCTCCGAGAGCTACGATCACGTTTCCCTAAAGCAACGATTCCCGATGCACCTGGAACGTGTACTTCATCAACTTCTGCTTCTTCTGTCCTAGAACGTGAGCAAGAGCGGTAATTTTACGCAAGACAACATCGTACAACACTGTTCCTTGGAGTCAGGTCTCTAGCCGCGTAAGACCTTACGCGGCAGGCGGGACAGTTGGAGATAAAGGTTTCACCTCTGGAACCTTTTTTTAGAGCTACCATTTCCCTGCGACCATTTTCAGTTTCCAAACCAAACGAAATGGCCGGGCGGTAAGATATTTGGGTCGAATAAAGAGGTCATCACCGAAACCACCACAAAACTGTAATACTATGTTTCTTTTTGCAGATTTGAGTTCAGAGTGGTAATTTAAAAGAAACAAAATGTAACAGAAATTTACAAAAATTGTATTAAATTTTACTATTGTAATATTTATTATGAGAATAAATCATTTTTGTCTGCCAGAACTTATTCTTCAGTCAGGTCTTCCCTTCCTGCCGCGCCTTCTCTTCGTGTCAGGTCCACGTCTCCTCCTGCCAGCTGTCCTTCTATACGCTTGCTTGGAATCAAACCTGAACATCTTAGATTTTTGGTGTTTTATTTCCCACACGAATCCCAACCGGCTATTTACACCATTAATTTAATTTAAAAAGAAATGTGAAACTAAAATTTAATGTTGTCTGTGATCCGGAGTAGGATGAAAATATCACAAGTAACTTGCAAAGGGTACAATCTGTTATATAGGAGAGGGAGACGGAAATAAATTCATACTGTTACGTAATATCTTCAACGAATCGACGCTATGAAAACAGTTTAAAAGAAGAATTTTAGCTTTCATCAATAATAATTGTTCTAATTCTATCCTAACCTTTAAGAAATGTCAAAACATTGATTCAAATTCATTTAAACTCGTATCAACTTCGTTTCTGGCTTCAAATTTTATTTACAATATAAGTTATTTTTTCAAAGAATAGACAAAAAAACCTGACTTAATATGGAGAAAAATAATTATTCGTTTTTTTTTTTTGCTTAATCTTTTTGTTGGAAGAAAACAATTTTTGGTACTAAAATCCAACTCTAACGAAAATTCCGGTCAAACTATTGGCTGTAAGCATTAATTATGCAGTATCAGGTACATTCTGAATGCCCTGACAATGCCCCTTTCACGAGTTCCTCTTAGTCGACTGTATTTCGTTAGTATATCTAGCTACACTAATCTTATACTAGTCCTAGTTTCCAGTTCACCTGGCTTATTAAATAGTCTCATACACTTTTTTCAAAGCCTGAAGTCTACAATTCAACCAAGGAGCATCGTTGTCTGATTTACTAATACGAAGAGTACAATTATCCTCATAAGATTTATGCACGGCCCTCTGCACTGTATGCACAGAAAATTCCTGTCGATCAGCTGATCTAATCGACCCAGCAATAATTGCGAAGGACTCTCCAAGATCTTCCCTATATGCAGATCAATTTGGATGAAATCCAAATCCGAGCAGTTTACGCTGTTCACTTCAGAATCAGCGTTATCCTTCGTCTTTTTCAAGGATTTTTATAACTAAAAATGAGAAAAAATGAAATTCATTTTTCCAATTCTTTGAACATATTTTTTAGAATCTACATTAATTTTTGAAGCTTCGAATGACCTGTTGTAGAATACACTATATAAATTTTTCATGTAATGTACACGACGGATTGCGCTCGAACGCGAAAGATTACATAAATTGTGATATCAGTTTGAACGAATGTAGTAAATTTATAGTTTTGATTGAAACTAACTCTAATTATATGTAAATATCTGAAGACAATCTTGACGCCAATCATCTAAGAGATAACGGTAGGATATATATATATATATGTATTATATAATCTTATGATTTAATTAGTTGTTTCTCAAATCAGAAAAGATGAGCATTGTTTTTACACTCGTTTTTTCCTTCCTCGTTATTCTTCATTGTAGTGGTAAATATAGTAACATAATTTGTGACGTGGAACAAAGAAGTCAGCCTTACTACCGAAAAATCGATTTTATGCTTCTCATTGATTCTAAATAATGAAGATTTCCCATATCGAATTAGAATATCCCCATTGCTTGTTATTTTCGTTGCGTCGTATGTTTGTGATACCTCACAGTTCTAATGCGTTTAGCTCGGCTGATCACCACTCGATGCGCGCTATTAAACAGTTTTTGCTAATAGTTTGCCGGGCATTTTTCAATTTTGTTTTATAAGTCATTATAAAACATGAAAATAAAACGTGATATGATTATTATTCATTGCCATCGCACATTTTGGTCCGCTTTTTCTCGTAAACTCATTTTTCGTCCTAAGGCTGGATTCTTCATTCCACGTCACACATATCTATAATTTTGAGTAGAATTTTCTTTCAAACATTATGAGAGTGCATCCGAAATAAGTAAGAATTTAATCTGAATATACTCATAGGAAATTCGTACCATATGGGAGACTCCCAACTGTGAGAACCTAACCTAATATGATCAAATGTCTGCTTGGTGAACAATATATTACGTGAGGTGTTTTTCTGAAATAAGAGAGTAAAATAATGAAATGAAAATGAAATAAAATAAAAATCTAAAATAGAAAATTCTCCAAGCGCCCAACCTCACACCACCACAATCTTACTAGGATTTGACTAACTTATGGAGCGCACATATATGAGTTCTGCTGATTGTATAAACGTGGAACCTTAATCAAACTATTCTACTTAATATAACAATGTTTTAATAGTCAATAATTTTTGGAAGATTTTGTTACCATTCTGAAGAATGCTAGCGTCCAAATTGTTGAATTTTAATTCGTTGCAATTCGATGTTTAGCGATTAATTGGAACAAATAATGTTTTGAAGAATAAGAAAAAAATCTGCCTCAATCCGGATTTGAACCGAGAATGCCACTATGCCTTTGCTAGTTTGTTCTCGTTATTTTTATTTTTCTTTATGAGAGAAGTTTCAGGCTTCAGAAGCTACGATCATGGTTCCATGAAGCAACCAATCGCGACGCAACTTTTCAGAGCTACCAATCTTTGTAGAATGTTATGAGCAACAGTGTTGTCGGACCAGATGAAGTGATCCCAGAAGAACAGCCTTTTGCATCCGGTTCGCGATGGAGTGAGCCTGATAGCCAAAAAGACTAAGTTTCTACAAAACAGTTCAGTTTTCAATACAAAAATATAAATTAAAAAAAAATTCATTTTTAACCGAAAAAACATTTTTTAACCAAAAAGTTTAATTTTTCACTATAAGAGACAAATTCTTAAAAAAGTACATCCATTTTTAAGAATTTTCAACCAAGAAGATTAATTTTCTACAAAAAAAGCGAATTTACAACAAACCACATACATTTTTTAAAAATAATTGAATTTTTAAACCAAAGAAGACAAAATGTTAAACAAAAATGAAATGCTTACATTTTCGTTTAAAAAAATTGATTTTCAATTTAAAAAATTATTTTCTACAAAAAAGAAGAATTTTCTACAAAACCTTTGAATTTTATACCAAAGAATTTAATTTTCTAGCAAATTGTTATATTCTTAAGCCAAAAACACAAATTTGATACAAAATAGTTTAATTTTCAGACCGAAAATAAGACTTCCCAACAAATAAACTCATTTTCATCCAAAAATATCAAATTTCTACCAAATAGTTAAATTTACAATTCAGAAAGACAAATTTCAATTTTCAACCCGAAAATATGAATTTTTCACCAAATAATTGAATTTTCACCAAAAAAATGCCAACCAAGAAGAATAATTTTCTACTAAAAAAGACGAATTTTGATCAAAACACATATATTTAATCTAATTAGTTGAATTTTCAACAAATTACATAAACTTTTAAGCAAATATTCAGATTTTTAAACTAAAAAGGATAAAATATTAACCATAAATGTAATGGTTAAATTTTAATTACGAAAAATTCAATTTCAATTACAAAAAAAAAAAAATCCCTACCAAACAGTTGTTTTTTCTACCGAAAATGGAATTTTCCACCAAATTCTTAAACTATAATGCCAAAAAGACACATTATCTACGAAAAATTTCAGTTTTTAACACAAAAATTTGAATTTTCAACAACAAAAAAACTTATTTTTAACCAATAATATAGATTTTCAACCAAGAAGATTAATTTTCCATCAGAAAAGATAAATTTTCAATAAATTACGTAGTTTTCAGAAAAAAATTGAATTTTGATTCTAAAAAAGATAACATTAACGAAAAATGGAATAGTTATATTTTAATAAAAAAAAATAAATAAAATAAATTAAAGAAAAAAATAATGTTCTACAAAAGAGTTGAATTTTCTAACAAATTATTAAATTCTAAAGCAAAAAAGACAAATTTTCGACAAAACAGTTCCATTTTCAACCCAAAAATATGAATTTTCAACAAAAAACTATTTTTTGAGCAAAAATCGAAATTTTTAACCAAGAAGATTAATTTTTTAATAAAAAATACGAATTTTCACCAAAATACATCAATTTTCAACTAATTATTTGAATTACACTAGACAACACAGTGGATTACTCTCAATTATTAGTGAATTACTCCAGATTACAAGTGGATTACTCTGGCTAATATGTGGATTACTTTGTATTATAAGTGAATTACTTTGATTACCTAAATTACTTCGAATTATCTGCATTACAAGTGGATTTCCCTGCATAAGTAGTAAATTACTCTGGATTAAGAGTGGATTACCCTGGATTATATATGGATTATTCTGGAATATAAGGTAATTAGTTGGATGACCTAAATTACTTCGAATTACGGGGATTACAAGTGGATTACTCTGGACTATAAGTGAAATACTCCAGACGACATGTGGATTACTCTGGATTATATATGTATTACTCCAGGTTAAAAGTGGATCACTCTGGATTATATGTGGATTACTGTGTATTACAACTCAGTTAAGTGGATTGCCAAAATTACTTCGAATTATCTGCATTACAAGTGGATTTCCCTGCATAAGTAGTGAATTACGCTGGATTATAAGTGGATTACACTGGATTATAGGTGGTTTACTCTGGAATACAATCTAGTTAGTTCGGTGACCTGATCTACTTCAAATTATGCGGATTACAAATGGATTACTAATTAATTACTTTGATTACCTAAATTACTTCGAATTATCGGCATTATAAGTGCATTGTCCTGCATAAGTAGTAAATTACTTTGGATTAAAAGTAGATTACAGTGGATTATAGATGGATCACTCTGGAATATAGCGTAATCAGTTGGATGACCTAAATTACTCCGAATTACCGGGATAATAAGTGGATTACTCTCGATAATAAGTGAATTACTCTAGAATACAAGTGGATTACTCTGGATTATGAGTGAATTACTCCAGATTACAATAGGATTACTCTGTATTATATTTTGATTACTTTGCATTATAAATAAATCACTTTGATTACCTAAATTACTTCGAATTATCTGCATTAAAAGTGGATTTCCCTGCATAACTAGTAGATTACGCTGGATTACAAGTGGATTACACTGGACTATAGATGGATTACTCTGGAATATAATCTGGTTAGTTAGATGACCTAATTTACTTCAAATTACGGGGATTACAAATGGATTACTCTGGATTATGAGTAAATTACTCTAGATTACAAGTGGATAACTCTGGATTATATGTGGATTACTCTGAATTAAATGTGGATTACTTTGTATTACAAATGAATTACGTGGATTACCAAAATTACATCGAATTATCGGCATTAAAAGTAGATTACCCTGCATAAGTAGTAAATTACTCCAGATTAGACGTGGATTACCTTGGACTATAGATTGATTATTGTAGAATTTTGACCGGGATTACAAGTGGATCAATCTGGACTATAAGTGAATTGCTCTAGATTATAAGTGGATTACTCTTGATTATAAGTGAATTACTCTAGATTACTACTGGATTACCTTGAATTACATGTGGATTACTCTGTGTTACATGCTAATTACGTGGATTACCTGAATGCTTCGAATTATATGCATTACAAGTGGATTGCCCTGCATAAGTAGTGGATTACTCTGAATTACAAGTGTATTACACTAGATTATAGGTATATTACTCTGGAATATAAGGTAATTAATTAGCTGACCTAATCTACTTCGAATTTCGGGGATTGAAAGTAGATTACTCTGGATTATGAGTGAATTATTCTAGATTACAATTGGATTACTCTGTATTATTAGTAAATTACTCTAAATCACAAGTGGATTACTCTGGATTATAAGTAAATTACTCTAGATTACAAGTGTAATACTTTGGATTACAAGTAAATGACTCTAGTTTACAAGTGGATGACTCTGGATTATGAGTAAAATACTCTAGATTACAAGTGGATTACTCTGGATTATGAGTAAATTACTCTAGTTTACAAGTGGATTACTGTGGATTATGAGTAAATTACTCTAGATTACAAGTGCATTACTCTGGATTATGAGCTAATTACTCTAAATTACAAGTGGATTACTCTTTATTATGAGAAAATTACTCTAGAATACAAGTGGATTACTCTCAATTTTGAGTAAATTACTCTAGATTACAAGTGGATTACTCTACATTATGAGTGAATTACTCTAATTTACAAGTGGATTAATCTCTATTATGAGTAAAGTACTCTAATTTACAAGTGGATTACTCTCCACTATGAGTAAATCACTCTAGATTACAAGTCAATTACTCTCCATTATTAGTAAATTACTCTAGATTACAAGTGGATTACTCTGGATTATGAGTAAATTACTCTAGTTTACAAGTGGATTACTCTGGATTATGAGCAAATTACTCTAGATTACAAGTGGATTACTCTGGATTATGAGAAAATTACTCTAGATTACAAGTGGATTACTAAGGATTATGAGTAAATTACTCCAGATTCCGAGTAGATTACCCTGGATTATGAATAAATGACTATATTTCAAGTGGATTACCCTGTATTATTAGTAAATTACTCTAAATTACAAACGGATTATTCTGGATTATGAGTAAATTACTCTAGATTACAAGTGGATTACTCTGGATTATGAGTAAATTACTCTAGTTTACAAGTGGATTACTATGGATTATGAGTAATCACTCTAGATTACAAGTGGATTACTCTGGATTGTGAGTGAATTATTCTAGATTACAAGTGGATAATTCCAGATTATGAGTAAATTACTGTAGATCACAAGTGGATTACGCTGGATTATGAGTGAATTACTCTAGATTACAAGTGGATTAATCTAGATTATGAGTGATTGACTCTAGATTTCAAATGGATTACTCTGTATTATTGGTAAATTACTCGAGATTACAAGCGGATTACTCTGGATTAGGAGTAAATTACTCTAGTTTACAAGTGGATTACTATGGATTATGAGTAAATCACTCCAGATTACAAGTGTATTACTCTGGATTATGAGAAAATTACTCTAGATTACAAGTGGATTACTCTGGATTATGAGTAAATTACTCTAAAGTACAAGTGGATTACTCTTCATTATGAGCAAATTACTCTAGATTACGAGTGGATTACTCTCAATTATGAGTAAATTACTCTAGATTACAAGTTGATTACTGTACATTATGAGTAAATTACTCTAAATTACAAGTGGATTACTCTCCATGATGAGTAAATTACTCTAGATTACGAGTGAATTACTCTACATTATGAGTAAATTACTCTAATTTACAAGTGGATTACTCTCCATTATGAGTAAATCACTCTAGATTACAAGTCAATTACTCTCCATTATTAGTAAATTACTGTAGATTACAAGTGGATTATTCTGGATTATGGTTGGATTATTCTGGATAACAAATACTACTCGAGGATTTTTGGATGTTAATATGTGCCAAAAAAGTCTATCAATTCCTTACACTACTGGATAAATGGCACAAGTCTCGAAACACAAATTGGGTAATTTTCGTATTCGAAAGAGTAATTTACATCCACATGAATTTTCAGATATCAGTGAAGCGAGAAGACCGAGAATCGCTGATTGTATACAGTCCCGGAAAAAAAACGAAAAAAAAAAAGAGAATCGTATTATTTTTAATCGAATTTTTCAAATGATGAAAATTGTACAAATCATGAAAAAATCTTGATTTAACTTTATTCCACAATTGAAAGATTTTTCTACAGTTTTACTGTATTTAATTGTTTGAAAATGGTTCCTCAAATATATGCACCGCAGATTACGAACCGATAGGTGGTCGGTCGAATCTTCAAACGGACGAGATCCGAAATCCAGATTATGTAAATGAGCTCATTAAAGATACATTTACAAATTGAAAGTTCGATGAATCTTTTTTTTAATTACTTTTTCACTTTTTTTAGTAAAATATTTCCACATATTACGTGAAACTAAAGGGGGAAAATAAAATTTTAAGAAATAAAATATAATTTTTTTATAAGAGAATTCAATTTACAAAGAAAGTTTAGTTTTAGCTAAAAGAGGCGAATTTATTCATGAAGAATAACTACTTCATTCAAAAATGGAATAATTATATTTTCATTGAAAAAAAATAATTTTAAATTGAAAAAAATTTTTTTTTACAGAACAGTTGAATCTTATACCAAATAGTTGAATTTTCGATAAAATTGTCAAATTTTCAAGCCCAAAAGACGATTTTTTGACTAAACGGTTTAATTTTCAACCCAAAAATATGAACTTTTAACCAAATGATTGAATTTTCGAAAAAAAATATAAATTTTTAACAAGGAAGAAAAGTTTTCTACTAAAAAAGATAATTTAAAAAAAATCACATGCATTTGTAAACAAATAGTTAATTTTTTTAACTGGAAAGATTAACTATTATTAAAAAATGTAATGTTAAAATTTTCATTACAAAAAATAAATTTTCAAGTTGATAAAAAAGAATTTTCTACAAAACAGTTGAATTTTCTACCAAATTGTTCAATTTTCAACCCAAAAAGGCAAATTTTCTGCAGAACAGTTGAATTTTAGCCCGAATATGAATTTTCAATGAAAAAACTCATTTTTAACTAAAGATATTAATTTTCTATCAAATAGTTAAATTTACAAACCAAAAAGACCAAGCAGAATTTTTTTCTACCAAGAAGATTAATTTTTCATCAAAAAAGTGGAATTTTCAAGAAAAAATATAAATTTTCAATCAAAAAGTTGAATTTTCAACTAGAAAATATAGTTTACAACCAAGAATGAAAAAGTTAAATTTGCAGTTAAAAAACTAATTTTCACAACAACAAAAAATGTAAGTATCCATCAGTTCAATTTAACGAAAAAAGATAATTTTTAACCAGAAAGAACGAATTTCCAACACACGTTAAATTTTCAAGTGAAGAGTTTGATTTTTATGCAAAAAGTTTAATTTTCCAGCAAAGTAGTTTGATTTTCAATGAAAAATATGAAATTTCAATGAAAAAGTTATTTTTCAAGCAAATAGTTTAATTTTTTACCAAATTGTTGATTTTCCTACAAAAAAACTGAGTTTTCAACCCGGAAATATATGAATTTTAAACAAAAAAGTTAATTTACGATCCAAGAACGGAATTGTCAAGTAAAATAATGAATATTTAACAACAACAAAATTAATAATTTTTGTATAAAATATTTCAACCTCATGCCAAGTGGCTGATTATAAAAAAATTAATTTCAAATAAAAAACAGATGAATTTAAACAAGAAGAATAATTTTCAACAAAATATTTGAATCTTCAACCAAAGCAGAATTATTTTCAAACAAGCAATTGAATTTTTAGTTAAAAAGCACGAATTTTCAACCTAGGAGTAAATTTCTGGAAAAAAAATGAATTAATAACGGAATACATGAATTTTCAACCAGGGAAGTTCAATTTTCAATCAAAAATTTAATAGTTATATTTCCAGTAGAGAAAATAATTTTCGACCGAAAAAAAAATTTTGTTAGGAAAATATGTTTGGGAATTTTAAATTTTCCGCAATTTTATAGTTTCGGGTATGTTCTATTTCGATTATTTTCTTTTTCGGGAAGTGTCCCGTTTCCAGAATTTTATTTTTCGAAAATTTTCAGTTGTCCTGTTTTTATCAATCTTTTGAAATGTTTTTAAAAGTTTTGAAATTTCCTTTATATATTTGGTTTAAAATATTTTGAAATCTTCAAAAATTTTGAATTCATTCTTAACCTTCCCAAATTTTTTAAAATTCTACAAAATAAAAAAAAATTGCCTTAAACTCTTTGAGATTCTTTTGAACAATTTTCGAATTTTTTCAAATGTTTTGAAATCTTTTTAAATTTCCTCTTAAATTAAATTTTTCAAAGAAATAAATGCTTTGAAATTTTTCTATGAATCTTAAGATTTTTTTTATATTCTATTGAAACCTTTCTATAATCTGAAAATGCTTCTACGTTTTTTAATGAAAATCTACAAAAATCTACAATTTTTTATTTCAAAAACTTTTGAAATATTCTGTCCAAATCGCTAATTTTTCAAAATACGAAATAATTGTAAATTTTTCCATGAAGCTTACAAATGTTATAAAACGTTATTTCAAAAATTTTCAAAATCGTTAAAAAGTTTGGAAATTTCATTTCGAAATCTTAAAAAATCTACATTTTCTTTAAAACTTTTCAATATCTTTTCAAATTTGAAATTATTTTTCAAATGTTTTCATATAATTTTCCGTCAATTTGGAAATTGTATGTAGAATAAATTTGTTTTGAAATGTCTTAAAATATTTTAAAATATCCTCTTAAAATTAATTTTCTCAAATAAAAAATTATTATAAATTGCGATCCAATTTTTTAAGGCTTTTCAGTTTTAAGAAATTAAAAAAAAAACTTAAACTCACATATATTTCTTTGCACATTTTGTAATTTTGCAAAATTGAAAAAATTGCTTTAAAATCTTCTACAATCTGTTTTGAAATTTTAGAAAATCATTTTAAATGTTTTAGATTCATTTCTGAATAACAACGTTTAAATATTGAATAAGAGGAAATTTTAATTATTTAAAATGAAAATTTTTTTAAATCAGATGCTCTCAAAATTGAAAAATTTCGGAATAAAAATGTGAAAATTGGAAGGCTTCTTTAGAAAAAAGTGTAAATTGTATAATTTATAATTCAAAGAGTTCAAAATTAAACAATTTAATTTTGAATTGAATAGAATAAAAATGTAATATTTTTAGTCGAGAATTTCGAAAATTGATTTATATAAAATTCAAAAGAATTGGAATTGAAATAATTCTAATTAAAACCGTGCGAAATTGAATAATTTGAATTTTCAAAATATGAATTTAAAATAATTTGCTTTTCGAAGCCATTACAATTTGACAATTTGAAATTGAAGACTAAATGGAATATTTCAAATTCAAAGTTTAAAAAATTCTATAATTTCCAATTGTTATTGCATGAAAAAATTATTATTTAACATCAAAATTGACTAGAAAAATTGGTCTATGAACAAAAAATAAATTTACGTTCAAAATAAAACATTTTTGAATTGTAAACAATGAATTATTCTAGAAAAACGTTCAAAGTAAAAAGTTATTTTGAATCAGAAAAATTAAAAAATTCCCAATATGGAACGTTGAGAATTAAACGAATCCTAACTTTACATCAAACTAAAAAAAAATTTAGTTACCCAAACTTTAAAAAATTTCAATTATTTTAAGTAAATTTGAATCTTTCAAAAATTAACAATTTTTCAACTGTTAAATGTACTTTTTTTAAATTCAGCGATTTCAATTTTAATTTCTGATAATTTATTTTTATTTTTAAGAACATAATTTTTGACTTTTTAATTTCAAACCGTTTAATTTTTGAAACTTCAATTCAAATTTTCAATTTCAACTGAATCATTTTTTTAACATCTTTAACTAAAAATCGGAAAATTTTAATATACTTAATTCAAAATGAAAATTTGTAATTTCACAATTTTAAATCTTTTCATTTCAATTTTTTTCAAGTTGACTTTGCATTATTCAATATTGTGAAAAATTAAAAAAAAATTAGTTTCAATACCTTGTTCTAATTTTTTTGTGCTTTCAGGATTTAATTAGGAAATGATTGTAATAATTTTTCGTAGTTTGGAATTTATTTTTGAAGCATGTAATTCAAAATTGTTTAATTTCGAAATGATTGAAAAACCGGACAATTTTGTACGATTAAAATTAAAACCAAACAATTTATAAAAATTTAATCTAAAATTATTCAATTTAAAATTTACGATCAAGGCTTTCAATATTTTCGTTTCCATAATTTTATTTTTCGAAAATTTTCAATTTTCCTGTTTTTATAAATCTTTTGAAATGTTTTACAAACTTTTGAAATTTTCTTTCAAAATTTGATTTAAAATTTTCTTAAATCATTTAGAAATTTGAAGTTAATCTTAACCTTTCCAAATTTTAAAAATGCTGCGAAATTAATAAAATTGCCCTCAAGTCTTCGAGATTTTTGTCAAGAATTTTCGAAATTTTTTTTAAATTTTTTGAAATCTTTTTAAATTTCCTCCTCAAATCAATTTTTCAAGGAAATAAATGCTTTGAAATTTTCTATGAATCTTAAGGATTTTTTTTATTCTCTTCAAACCTTTTGTCTAAGCTCTTAAAATGCTTCTACATTTTTAAATGTAAATCTACAAAAATCTACAATTTTTTATTTTTAAACCTTTTGAAATATTCTGACAAAATGGCTAATTTTTCAAAATACAAAATAATTGTAAATTTTTCCATGAATCTTTAAGGATTGAATTAGGAAATTATTGTAATAATTTTTCATAGTTTTGAATTTATTCTGGTGGTATGTAACTCAAAATTGTTTAATTTCGAAAAAATTAAGAAACCAGACAATTTTGTACGTGTAAAATTAAAGACAAACAATTTATAAAAAATTAATTCCGAAATTATTAAATTTAAAATTGACTATCAAGGGTTTTAATCTGAAATGTTGGAATTTGGAAATATTTAATGTTCAAATTATCCTGACTTTTTTTAATTCGAATTTGAAACTAGAAAATTGTGAAATTTCAAATAAGACATCTTCAAAAATTAAGAATTTACGAGCCAAATATTTTTGAATTTAAGATTTTGATGCAAAAAAATTTAATTTCAAAACCTCAAAAAATAGACTGTTTTAGATAGAAAGTTTAAAGATGATAAACATATTATTAATAAGTATAATATAATGTACTATCAAGTGACATTCAAAGTGATTGGATAAATTTTTTAAATAAAAAATGTGATTTCTATGAAAAAAATCTGTCATTTCGTTCAAAATTAGGTTCAAAATTAAGAAGGTTATTATTATTTATTGTGTATAAAAAGTATAATTTATTTTCTCTAAACATAAGTTTTATTTTTAGGTCACCTAGATTCAAATATATAATTGTATAATTAATTGTTTTTCATGAAGTAATATTCAGATGACATCATTTAAAAATAAAATTAGCTAAACTTGATAATGAAAGAACAGTATATGATTAATAAGACTCAATATATGCTGATCAGATAAAAAGGAATGTAAATTTCATTTTGACATTTTTATCGAATGTCCTAAAGTCTTCAGACGGAATTGTATAAATATAGAAAATTACGTCTCAAATTGTTGTGACAAATATCTTATTTAAAATTCTGATGAGCAAGATCTAAAATTGTAATTATATGATTGTTTGCCCTTTTAGTATTTATCTCAATCTCAATGAATTAAAAAATGTATACTTATAATAATTATTTTTCAATAACAATAAATAAACAGATTATTATTTATTATTTCCTCTTAGATTTAGAAAATGGCATCTAATTTTTCTGTTTAACGATGACCATTGCATAACTTTTTCTCACTGTGCAACAAGGATATCAGATGCAATCTCTTCACGTAAACATCCTTTTCCGTAGCATTCAACACCATAAAGAATTACGGAAATTTTTGCTGTCAATGGTCTCGCAAATTCTCGACCTTTCCCTTTTTGCAACAACTTTAGTCACTCTTGCTTCGTCATGTGAAGAGACCAAGTTGAAGATAACATTTTCCTTAACTTGATCTTTACCTCTGAAAAATGAAGAAGCAAACAAATTACTAGGAAAAGAAAATTTAGTCATTTTCAAAATATCTCGCGAATCTTTATTGAATTTCCGGGCATACAAATATGTTATAAATATTTTTAAATATTTGCATACTGAATAATTAAGGAAGAGAAAAATGCTGGTTGAATAGAGGCGCAATTTGCATTAGTAAAAATACCAATGACTGGTCACTGCTCATTACCTAGCCACTGATATGCGTTTTTATTATTTTACTTTCTTTTAAAAAAATCGGTTTATTTGCTAATATTTTTTAAAAATAAATTTCACAGAATTCAATTCTGCTGAACATATCTGGCTATGGTTAAATAAATAAAATTTACTAAGTAAATCTTACATTTTTGTCAGTTTGCACACAAATGTGACATCCTTTGTCACCTATTTTTCAGAGAAGGATTTATAAGTGAAAGAAACATTTTTGCGGAATTGAAATAAAATATTTACAATCCATGCAAGTCTTCTATTATTATTTCCTCTTCTATTTCTCAACCCTTTCAAAGACCAACAACTGCCAATCACCGTTACAAGTGTCCTATTTTAGTTTGAAGTCTTAACAGAAAATTATTGCACCTTTACTTCTTAATGATCTTTAACGAAGAGACTCTTCCTCAAATCTAGTATTGCTTCATAAGAAAAAAATGTAGAAAATTGTTAAGTGATGGGACGATTGAAAGGTTTACTCTTGAATGTATGTTGCTTGTCTCATGTGATTGACCATTCATGAGTGATTATATTTCTTGAAAAAAGTTTTACACGAGAAGTGAATTTTGAAATTAACTAAATCTTAAAAGTTAGCCGCTTCTTCGAACAAATCATTTTAAATTGTTTGAGAAAATTAGTATGATTACGGTTTATTTTTTTATTCATGTGGAATATGCACAGAAAATTTAGTGACAGATATTCTGTAAATTCCTTTAACTTTCTGAACTCTCAGAATTTCTTAAATTTTCTGATAGTGCTCCCAATGCCATCGTAGGTTCTAAGCATTTTAAGCTGTAAATTAATCAATTTTACAACTCAAAAGTAGACTATTTTCAAATTTAGTACGTTCAAAATTGAAAATGTTTGCATTTATATTGCTGGAAGTACAGTATCAAATCTATACTCATTAAAATTTGTAATTCACATCTTTCAAAACGTAAACATTAAAAATTGAAAAATGTTCGAAAAGCATTAATAACTGAATATTTTTGGAGAAGCTTTTCAATTTTACAAGCCTTTTTCTGTATCACTTAGTTGTTAGTTGAACTACTTTGTTAAAAAATTCAAGCTTTTCGTTGAAGATTCATCATCTTAGTTGAATATTCATCTCTTTGATTGAAAATTTAATTACTTTATTAAAAACTCATTATTTTGATTAAAAAATTCATCTTTTTTGGTAGAAAATTATTCTTCTTGGTTGAAAAGGAAGCTTTTTTATTAAAAATTCAACTACTTGTTTCAAAGTTGAATTGCTCTGTTTTCTCTTATTTTAAATTAATTTTGTTATCTGAAAATGTAACTATTCAAGATTCAGTTGAAAATTTACGTTCTTTAGTTGAAAATCCAACTATTATTTTTTTTATGAGTTTATTATTGATGAGTTCGTTTCCAGGAAATTAATGTTTAAAGTGAGACATTTAGCATTTAGTCTGATGATGAACTCGGTTTGGTTTTGCAATGCTTCTATTTTAAAATGAATCATTGTCTGAACTTCCTAATTTTAATCCCACATGGTTGTTGAATTAGAAATTTCTCATAAAACAAACTTCTTCCAATCCAACTTTCAAACATTGGAATAATTTAGAAAGATCAATGAGATTGCGACTTGTATATATTACATTGAAATATTTTGTAAAATATTCATTAGTTACGCTCAGAGGAAAAGTTGTCTTGAAACAAAAGCATCGTCCTCTTGCCTGCTGTGTTTCGAACTACGTGAAAATCGTTTTTACAAACGGAATTATTTAGCTGATGGGCAATCACGGATAACCGAATTAATACATAATACGACGGTTATTTTTCAAGGAGGCACCTTTAGTGCTCTATGGTTCAGTTTAGCGTTGAATAAATTGAAAAAAAAACACTAAACAGCATGTCTCATGAGTGCAGACTACCTAATAACGAGGATGGTCATTAACTAAACCATGACCTATACATGGATGACCTGAATCTATAAGCCAGTTCAAACCAGAATCCAATGATATCCGACACGGAGTTCAGTCTAGAGTCTAGATAAATGCAGAACTGTGCCTTCAATCAGAGAATCAGAGGATCAGAGGATCAGATCACAAGCACGTGTTACATCAAGACGCTGTTGACAGGTGCCGATTATGTGAAGATACCAACGAATCCATCGAGCACATTATTGATGGTTGTCGCGTAATGGCTCAGACATGATGACGTGGTGATGATTGGCAGGTATTATACAGCAACTACTTGCCCTAAACATAAGACTCTTAACCGACTGAATGCCTTTCTATAGGTACTTGTTTTAGAAACCGAAGATTACATCTTATATTGGGATGTTACTATCCGGACGGATCATTAGGTCCGAGCCAATCGACCCAACATCATGGTGCGTAAGAAAAAAGGTGGAAGAGTATATATCATCGAGATTGCTTATCCACCAAACTGAATTTGCAGGCTAGCTACACACAATATATCCATAAGTATAGCGAGCTATGGCATGAAGTAAATACATCATGGAAGAATGTGAAACATGCATCTATTCATCCTCTTGTGATTTCGGCTACAAGCAATGAGCGCGAGATGCGCTAAACGCCTCGAACATCTAGGACTCAGTACACGCCTAGAAAAATCTGTACTAGGTTTAGTATACATGTGATGAAAGCAAGAATTATGCACAACATAAAATTAAATTTATTGTACCAGCGTACAGTAAATTTAGTATATGCATATACTGAATTTAGTATGCACGTAAATGAAATTTAGTATACACATATACTGGGTTCCGTCTTCATCATATGTAAACATGATCAGATGAAAACTGACATTAAAGAACAAAGTTTTGATTTTCAAATAATCATATGGTTAAGCTACATTTACGTTAATTAATTGAACATACCTTTTGAAGAGAAGACTTCGCAGATCCTCGCAGAAAGAAGCCGAACCTTTTAGCAATACAAAAAACTCAAACAAATGCCACGAGCCACGTTGCTCGACTCGCGTAAATCAAAACACGCTTGCGCAGCTAAATATAGTAAACGCGTATATCAATTTTAGTATACAAAAAATTACAATGTGTAATGAATTTAGTAAACATATAGGAAATTTAATATGCCCGTGTATACTGAAATTGCAAACATTTCTAACAGTATAGGGTATTGTCAGCAGCTCAAGAAGCGCTTTTACTTAACACCTGTCGTATTATAAGAAACTTCCTAGACCATCAGGAAGTAGCTTACTGAAATCCTGCATTGTAAAAAAAGTATCATTTCAAGGCTGGTTTTCGGTATTGAAACAGTCCGCCAAAAATATAGTCTCGAGTGGCTTTATTCTAATGCCACTTTATTTTGATGCTACTAAACGACGTTTTAGTAAAACTTTTTTGATCAAAACAGGACTGAAGTAATAATCAAATTCGAATGATATAACGTAGCACATGGGAACGTTAAACTTGCGTGAAATGTCACTTAAATATACAATCTGGATTATATACAATATTAGAAGTTTATAAATCCTGTTTTAAAATAATATGTTGATTAGCACTGAGATTTTATTGTTAGTTAAGAATAAGGAGACTGAGAAGAAGAAGTAAGCACTAAGAAATAAAGTTTTGAAGAATGTTGAGTCGGGTCCGGGTCTTGCACATCTCTGATTTTTGTACGTGATGGTTTTCTGTTTCTTTTAAGCATGAAGTTGCAAGCAATTTAAACAATACACCCTGTGCATTATTTTAGTTCGCTAATAGGTACCACTTTTCAATCTTAAGTTAGAAAAGTAAAATAGTACGAACGATGGCTTCAAAACAAGACAATTTGATATTATAATAGGACGCCAAAAAAATGGTGTTCAATTAGAATGAAGCCATAGTTTTTACAGTGTATGGAGTGGCAGATGGTAGCTCTAAAAATCATTCAGCGGAAACTGATGAGACCTTCAACGCTCTTAGCTGCTATGTAATGACAACAGCACCGAAAGACGAACTCTAACATCATGTTCCTGATTTTGTGCCTGCTACAATATCTTTGCAAAAGATTTCAAACATCGTATTAATTTGATTCATAACATTGTGAACTCATCTATACTTGACTTGCTCTATGTCTGATGACGAAAAAACCGAGATATGTGCCCGGGAAACAGTTAGAAACAACAAAAAATAAACCATAAAGGTAATGTTAAGATGCCTTGAACTAAAGTTATAAAGTATAAATTCTTATTTAGTCGGTAGCTATCTTAGTAGAATGTCAACGGATAAGAGGCTTAATCCCAGCTATTACCATTTTTCATAAAAAACCTTTTCTGTTACATCAAAATTTATTTTTCTAACGCATAAAGTTCTCATAAACCAAACCATCAAGTTTTTTAATCCAAAGATATTTCTATGTTTATAAAAAACATACGGCTACCACTGCTCCTGTATGCCAGACAGCGTCGTCCAAATGCAATTTATTGGAAATAATTAAATTATGAAACCATTGTTTTGCTGAAACAATTAATACGCATGAAAATGTGTTATACAATGATTTGGGACCCAAAATGAAAAAAACACATCAATTTCGGATGACGCTGCCCTGGTGTACCCTACTGCTCGATTTGTTCCCTATGCATGGCTACGATAGGAAGAAGCTGAATGAATGGATTTGTTAGACCTTGTACATAAAACAAAAAACTACATGAAATACAATGTGGACGTAAACTACTGACCGCCTTTGCATTAAGTCCTACAAGAAGATTGCAGAGGATGATCAGAAGGTGGAATCATGTATCTTGCATCTTGTATAGTTGTATCGGACATCAAGCTATCTTGAAGAACGATTGAAGATGGAACCGATCGGTGCGTGAAAGGAAAGATCTCTTGATTTTTTTTCGGCGTGGCAAACTTATTCAAGTTTCAAGGACGATTGAGGAGGACACCTGCTTCAATCCGATCAATTAACTATACCCACTCGCTCATGTCCAGTTTAGTATTTATGTTTGACTGCATCGGCTACAAAGATCGAATTTGCGTTACCTATCCTGATCGGAACCAAAATTAGGTACAGATAGAAACCTTTTTCAGCGAATTTTATGAATAAATAATGTTTTATAACATTCTTCATTATGAGAGAAAATTACAAATTACAGTACAGAACAATTGTATTCACATAGGGTAATCATGTTTATTAACTTTTCCTACAATTTATAGCTGGGTTCATATATATTTTTCAATATTGCAGAATATTCCATATCCACAATGTACAATAAACACTTGGGCCAAACCATTAAATTCAGAGCAAAATGATGCACTTTTTTGGATCCAAAATTAATTTTTGCACTATTTCATTCATATCTGCTGAGTGTCAGTTGTTATATTTTTTATTAAAAATCGTAGGTAAGCTATATGAATATTTTTAAAACAAGGAATGTTTTAGGAAATTTGGAATTTTTGAGAGTCAAAGACGAATTCGAAATTTTCCCAAGTAGTTTAATTTGTAACCAAAAAGATGATTTTTCAACCAAATAGTTGAATTTTAAACTGAAGAGATAAATTTTCAACAAAAAAGCGAGGAGTTGAATTTTCAGTTAAAAAATTAATGTTCTACCAAGAAGGCGAATTTTCATTCAAATACATGAACTTTCAACCAAATAGTTGAATTTTCAATTAAAAAAGTAAAATTATCAGTTGGAAACATTTATTTTCCACCAGAAAAAAAGCGAATTTCAAACTAAAATGATAAATCTTCTAGAATAAAAAATGCATTGTGAAGAAGGAAGTCAGAACAGTTGAATCTTCAACCAAATAATATGAATTCTAAAATAAAAATTACTGGTGGATATTACAAACCAAAAAGATTTTAATTTTGAACCAAAACTATTTGAATTCAATAATAAAATACGAACTTTCAACGAAGTACATGAATTTTCAACCAAACATGGAATAGTTTAATTTTAAGTAAAAAAAAATTTCTAAGTAAAAACTCGAGTTTTCAACGAAACTTGTAAAAAGTTGAATTGTCTAACCAGAAAGGTTTTTCAGATAAAAAAAAATGGTCAGCCAAATTGTTGAATTTTCAAGCAGAAAAAATATTTTTAACCAAAAAGATTAATTTTCAACCAACAAGATTCATTTTCAAACCAAAAAAGAATATTTTAAGCCAAATAATTTGATTTTTTAATCTAAAAAAGATAGATTTTCAACCCAATAGTTGAAATTTTGACATAAAAAAAAAAAAATTTGTACCAAAAAATGGAATCGTTAAAAATGTATTTAATAAAAAAAAAAAATCAACCAAACAGTCCAACTTTCACACAATCAGTTGAATTTTCAACCAAACAGTTCAAGGCCCTAAAAAAAGATTTTCATTAGAAGAGATGAATTTTCGGATCGAAGAGATGAATTTTCAACAAAATAGTTGAATTTTCATCTAGAAAAAGGCTTTTAGTCAAAAGATAAAATAATTTTGATAAAATTGTTGTCTCTTGAATCCAAAATGGCGAATTTCCTACAAAATAGTTAATTTCTCAACCCGCAAATATGAATTTTCGAAAAATAAATGAATTTGCTACCAAATGGTGGAATATTTAACCTAAAAAGACGTATTTTTACGAAAAAAGTTGAATTTTCAAACAGAAAGAATGGCTTTTGAACAAAATTGTTGAATTTTGAATAAAATAATTAAATTTTCTACCAAATAATTAAATTTCTCATCAAAAAAGGTGAACTCCCAAAAAAAAAAAAATGTAATAGACTTTTTAACCAGAAAGAATTAATTTTCAACCAAAAATAATTGGATTTACAACAAAAGAGATAGAATTTTCAACTGTATATTATTAATAATAATAATAATATATATTATTATATATAATAAATTATTAATGTTAGATAAATCATCCCCAATTTCGGGACGACGAGACTCAGAATTTTGGTTGAATACAGAAAAATGTTTCAGACAAAAGTTGAAGGGGCATAGGGGGCCAACTACTAGTATCAATGACCTTGACTTTGAATTCGATTTTCAAGGTTATTTGAAGGTCGAAGTGATTTTTTTAAAATGGCAACCTCTACTTTTGACCCCCGATTTGAAAAGAGCAAGAAATTTTACGTTCAAACTGATATTTTTATGGAGTTCATGGCAAGGTCGAATAAAGTTCAAATTTGCGATAATGTTTAAATAATGGGTGTTAGCTCGGAATTGAGGTTGGGAACAGCAAAATGTTTCAAACAAAAGTTATTATCAGATGCACAGGGATCACCTACTGGTACCAATGACCTTGACCTTGAATTCGATGTTCCCAACCTCCATTCCGAATAAAATTTCCCGCTCTTTCCAAATCTGGGCTAAAAAATAGAGGTTCCCAATGAAAAATCACTTTGACCTTTAAATAACCTTGAAAATCGATTTCAAGGTCAAGGTCAATGAAAAAAATGAATTTTCTACAAAAAGTTAAATTTTATACCAAATAGTTGAAGTTTGAAGCCTAAAACGTAAATTATCTTCAAACCAGTTGAATTGTTTATCCGAAACTATGAACTTTTGACAAAAAAGGTAATTTTCAAATAAACAGTTTAATTTTCAACCAAAAAATTGTATTTTATTTCATTTTCAATACGAATTGGCCAAGCTTATGAAAAATAGTGGACTAGTCATCCCCAATTTCTGGACGACGAGACACTTCGATACAAATTATAGTAACAATAATAATAAAAATAAAATAAATTGCGGCTATATAATTCAAAAAATTAATCTATTCTGCTGAAATTTTGGGAAATGGTTCAAAATATACAAGGACTCGACCGTTTGGTCATTTTGAGTTTTTATTTTGTTTAAGTAGTGAATTTTTATTATTTTTTAATTTTGAATGTCTGAGAACAGGGATTTAGTGCCCTGGCTAAAATGAAATGAAAAAATTGCATTATTTAAACAAAATAAAAACAGAATTGGGCCATACAGACTTGCTTTTATACATTTTGAATAATTTAAAGCGGGTTTGCCCCCCCCCCTCAATACTTTTCATAATTTTTGCACTACCTCTGATTGTATTTCATTTTAAATTCAATACCAATTGAACTAACAATAATAATGAAAAGAAACAAAATTGCGTGATACTTTATGGAATATTTTAATTGGGTTAAGAATCCAAAGGTACATAAAAAGATGATAAGATCGAGGTAATAATGAATGTCAATAGCATTGCGCCGATAAAATATTCCAAATGCTTGTTCAAGATAAAATCGGAAAATTCTTATTACGCCAATAAAATCGAGAAAGATGTGGGAAATGGCTCGAGAGGCAGCGAGGAATTTAGATGAGAGATTTTCTGATTTATTCGTCAGCCGTCATTCGCACGCAGCCTCTTAGAGTTTTACTCTTCTTCAGCTTCGCTTGTACGTCAAGAGGTCGTTATGATAACTTAGAGAGTGTTTAAGGAGCTTAAGCTGACAGGAACATAGGAACTTGTAGATGGAGTTATACTGGCTATCTAGTTAGGCACTAGGTAAGCTATTTAGGCATTAGGTAAGAAAGGGTTTGATTTACACCCAATAGAACTATGACCAACTCTGACAGCTTTGAATTTCTACCCTCGTCCTCAAGACAAATGAGGCCTGCCAAAGAGTAATTAATTATTAGTAAAGTCCTTATTTAGTTACTAAACAGGATTTCACATACTAAAATTTAATTTGTATATTAACAGGAAACATTGTCGATTTTTTACAGCAAAAAGATTGCACTTTTAATAAAATAGATACATTTTTAACCAAATAGTTCAATCTTCAACTAAAAAGATGCATTTTCAACCAAGCAGATTAGTTTAATACGGAAGAAGTTAAATTTTCAACAAAATACATCAATTTTCAACTAAGAAAGATTTAGTTTTCAACCCAGAATCGAAAAGATAAATTTTAAGTTCAAAAGTTATTTTTTAACAAAAAAAAAACGAATTTTCAACAATATAGTTACATTTCCAACCAAAGAGATAAACCTTTAAATAATAAAAATAATTTTTAACAAATTAGGTCTAATTATAACCAAGTAATTGAATTTTCAACCAAAAAGGATCAATTTTCAATGAAAAATGTAACAGTTGATATTTCAACCAAAAAGAGAAAGCATTTCGAACAAAATAGTTATTGTTACCAATAGCGATCAATTTCCTACTAAAAATATAAATTTTCGACAAAAAATAAAATAGCTGTATCTTCAACCAAGAAGATAGATTTTCAAAAAAAATGGTTTGACACGATAGTGTAATTATTAACAAAAGTGATAAATCTTTAAACTAACAATCAATTTGCAATGAAAATGTTTAAAATGTAACTAAGAAGTTAAATTTTCATTTGAAAAAGAGACATTTTAAACCAAAAATGGAAAACTTAAATTTTGTAACCAAAACAAAATTTAATTTGAAATAATGAACGGTTGGATTTATAAAAAAGACGGATTTTTAACCAAGCATATTAGTTCTTTACGAAAGAAGCCAAATTTTCCGCAAAATACATCAATTTTCAACTAAGAAAGATTTTGTTTCCAACCCAAAATCGAATAGTTAAATTTTCAGTTAAAAAAATTAATTTTCAAGCAAAAAGGAACAAATTTTCAACAGAACTGAAACAAAACTGGAATAGTTAAATTTCAAGTTCAAAAGTTAGTTTTTAACAACAAAATGAGAAAAAATTTTTTTTCAACAATATAGTAACATTACCAACCAAAGAGATCAATCTTTAACTAAAAACATTAATTTTTAATGAATTAGGGCGACTTTCAACCAAGTAATTGGATTTTTAACCAAAAAGGATTATTTTTCAATGAAAAATGTAACAGTTGATATTTCAACGAAAAAGATAAAGTATTTTCAACAAAATAGCTTTTGCTACCAATAGAGATCAATTTTCAACTGAAATGATGAATCTTCAACCACAAAAATTATTTGTCAACAAAATAGTTCAACTTTAAACCAAGTAGTTTAATATTCTACTAAAAATATAAATTTTCGACAAAAAATAAAATAGTTGTATTTTCAACCAAGAAGATTGATTTTCAACAAAAAAAAAGGAATTTTTAACACGATAGTTGAATTCTTAACAAAAGAGATAAATTTTCAACTGAAGTGATGAATCTTCAACCAAAATATCCAATTTTTATTTTAAAAAGTTAAAAATTTAACCAATTAGTTAAATTTTCAACTTAACCAGAGGAAATTTGCATCAAAAATGGAATAGTTAAATCTTAAACCAAAAAACGAATGATTAAATTTTGAACCAAAGAAATCGCTTACCAAAGAAAATATAATTTTTGATATTTCTCCTAAAAAAATATAATTTAAAATAATGAACAGTTGAATGTATAAAAAAAAATGAATTTTCAACACGATAGTTTAATTATTGACGAAAGAGATGATTTTTCAACTGAGGTGATAAATCTTCAGCTAAAAAATCCATTTTTGATAAAAAAAGTTGAAAATTTAACCAGGTAATTAAATTTTTAACTGAAAAAGAGAAATGTTGAACCAAAAATGGAATAGTTAAATTATGATCAAAAAAAAGCATGGCTCAATTTTGAACCAAAGAAATTCATTTCCAACAAAAAATTTAATTTTTGATATTTATACAAAAAAAATCTAATTTGAAATAATGAACAGTTGAATTTATAAAAAAAGAAGAATTTTCAAAACGATAGTTGAATTATTAACAAAAGAGATGAATTTTCGACTGAAGTGATAAACCTTCAACCAAAAATCCATTTTTACTAAAAAAAAAGTTAAAAATTTAACAATGTAGTTACATTTTCATCTAAAAAAGAGAAAATTTGAATCAAAAGTGGAATAGTTAAATTTCGAACCAAAAAAATAATGGTTAAATTTTGAACCGAAAAAAAATTAATTTTGAACGAAAAATCTAATTTTTGATATTTCTACCAAAAAAAGTTTAATTTGAAATAATGAACAGTTGAATTTACAAAAAAAGGCAAGTTTTCAACCAAATATTTGTATCTGCAACCAAAACCGATCAATTTTGAAGTAAACAGTTGTATTCCTAACCAAAAAATATAAATTTTTAACAAGACATGTAATAGTTGATATTTCAACCAACAAATTAACGCATTTTCAAAAAAATTGTTAAATTTGTTACCTAAAGAGATAAAATTTCAACTAAAATGATAAACATTCAAGCCAAAAATTTCATTTTTAACGAAGTAGTCAAAAATTCAACCCATTAGTTGAATTTTCAACTAAAAAAGAGAAATTGTAAAACAAAAATGAAATATTCAAATTTTTAACCAAATTTGAATTTTCAACCAAAATGATGAATCTTCAACCAAAAATATTATTAAAAAAGAGTAATTTAACCCGAAACAAATTAGTTGAATTTTCAACTAAAACAGATAAGTTTTAAACCAAAAATGGAATAGTCAAATTTCCAACCAAAAGAAATCAATTTTTAACTCAAATGATGAATCTTTAACCAAAAATATTACTTTACAAAAACGTAATTTAACTTGAAACAAAGTAGTTGAATTTTCAAATTAAACAGATACATTTTCAGCCAAGAAGATTGATTTTCAATAAAGAAAATTAATGAATTTTCGACCGCAAAAATTAATTGTTAATAAAGTAGTTCAACTTTAAGCCAAGTGGCTCAATTTCCTACTAAAAATATAAATTTTCGACAAAAAATAAAATTGTTGTATTTACAACCAAGAAGATTCATTTTCAAAAAAAAAGGAAGGAATCTTTAACACGATAGTTGAATTATTAACAAAAGAGATGAATTTTCAACTGAAGTGATGAATCTTCAACCAAATATCCATTTTTAATTTAAAAAAGTTAAAAATTTGACCTAGTAGTTGAATTTTCAACTAAAGAAGAGGAATTGTAAACCAAAAATTAAATAGTCAAATTTTCAACCAAAAGATATCAATTTTTAACTAAGATGATGAATCTTCAGTCGAAAATATTGATAAAAGAAAAAAGTAATTCAACTTGATTTTCAACAAGGAAAATGAAGGAATTTTCAACACAATAGTTGAATTTCCAGCAAAAAAGATTAATTTGAAAATAAAACTCCATTTTCAAGAAAGCAATTAGAAAGTTTACCAAGTAGAATAGTTACCGAATAGTTACCGAAAATGGAATAGTTGAATTTTCAACAACAACAAAAATTCATTTTTAACGAAAAATGCAATATATGATATTTCTACATAAGAAAAACTTAATTTGAAATAAAGAACAGTTAAATTTAAAAAAAAACACATTTTCAACCAAACAGTTTGAGCCTCAATCAAAATAGATTAATTTTCAAATGACAGTTGAATTTTTAACCAAAAAATATTACAATCTTATCAAAAGAGTTGAATTCTCAATAAAATAATATTTCAGTGAAGATGAAAATAAAACTATAATCAAATTGTTAAATTTTCTACAAGGTAGATGAATTTTTAACCAATATTTCAATTGTGTACTAGAATAGTTGAAAAATTTTCGAAATTTTTTAGTTTACGTTAATCATTTTTTTCCTTGTTAATGGTTATTTTACACAAAAAACATCAGATTGTTATGTTACGTTAGTATTTTTCGTCTAAAACTGCTATTTTGAGTAAAGAAATCATTCAATTGCAAAAAATATTCACAATATTTGAAAAATAATATAGTATGTTACCGTTTTTTGCCAGTAATAGTTTTTTTAAACTTTAAAGAGACATGAAGTAAAATGGCATTCTTGTGATAAAAATGCATATGTACATATTTTATATTTATATTATTTTTATATTATTATGTTTCTATTTTGTATAATATTTTATTTGAAAAAAAATTTAATTTTCATAATAATCGCCAACATTTTATTACATAAATTTTCTTAAATGTTCCTACAAATTGCGAAAGAATGTGAAATCTAGTTAAAATTTTTTTTTTATGTAATGTGACAATTACAGAAAAATGAAGGTGTACCTCTTGAATTATTATTCTTTTAGCACCGTAAACATGTGGAGAGGTGGAAATCGATATTGATAATAACAAATTATACATAATATTTAAATAAAAATATGAAAATAAGTCAGCGATATCTCCAGTTGAGTGACATTATTTCATTTCCAGTAGTGCAGTCAGTAATAGTGAGACTGTTTGTCTGCCTGCAAATGCCACTACTACTTGCAGAATTAATCGATGTTTTTAGAGATAGCTCAATTCTTTTTTAAGGCAATATATTCAACGATTGGTTAAAAAAACGTTACAATCTTTGATAATTTATTTTAAATGATGTCTATAATTCATTTTAAACTTAGGCATCTTTATTAATGTGTATATTCGTTAACTTTGTTTATCAATTTTATACAAAAGCGAGAAATTTTGTTGAAAAGTCATCCCTTTTGGTAGAAAATTTAACTACCTTGTTAAAAATTCGTTTCGCTTCTGGTTAAAAATTTTTTTTTATGAAAATCTAACTATTTCGTTTTTTTGAAAATTTATCATGTTTAGTAGAAATTTCATGTATTTTGTTGAAATTTCATTTTCTTTTTATAGAAAATTAATCCTTTTCGTTGAAAATTAACTTTTTTATTAAAAATTCATAATTTTTATTTTGGCCGTAAATTTTCTCAGTTTCATGAATTAAACTAATTGGTTGAAGATTTATGTAATTTGTCGAAAATCCGTTCTTTTTGGTCAAAAATGAATTTTCTCGCTTCAAAATTCAACTGTTTTATATTTTGGGTAATTTTTTTTCTTTATCGACTGGAAAATCTTTCTTGGTTAAAATTTCAGCTTTTGTTAAGAAGTCGTCTTTTTTGGTAGAAATTCATTGTTCTTGGTTGAAAATTCATCTGTTTTTGGTGAAAATACAACTTTTTCGTTGAAAATGGATCAACTATTTTGTTAAAAATTCGTCCTTTTTGGTTTAATTCAGCGGCGTTTTATTTACAGTGAAAATCTGTCTTGGTTAAAACATGAACTATTACATTTTTTCGAAAAATCATATGGTCCGGTCGAAAATTCAACAGTTTTATAGAAAACTTGTGTTTGAAAATTGTAAATTCTTTTCCTAAAATGAAAATTTAACCGTTCCACTTTTGGTTGGAGCTTAGGTCTTTTCAAGTTTAAGAATTCAACTATTTGGTTGAAAATTTATGTAATTCATCGAAAACTATTTTTTTTTTGTAGAAAAATAATCTTCTTGTTTGAAAATTCAACTCTTCTGTATGAAGCTCGTCTTTTTTCTTTTAAAATCTTGTTGAAGATTTGAAGATTCATCTCTTTTTGTGGAAACATAGTTTTTTTATGCAACTGGCTGGTTGAAAATAAATCTGATTTAGCTGAAAATGAACCTTTTTGTTTAAAATAAAACTTTTTTGTAGCAAATTCATATTTTCGGCTCAAAAATTCAACAATCTGATAGAAAATATAACTATTCGGTCGAAACTTAAACTGCTTTGTTGAACCTTCATTTTTTCAGTTGAAGATTCACCATTATATTAAAAAATCATATCAATATCAAAAATTAATTTTTTTAATTGAAAATTTAACTATTTTATTTTTGGTTGAACATTTATCATTTTCAGTAGAAAGTTCACAATTTCTACCTAAAGGTAGAAGTGAAAAAGTGAAGATTGTAAAAAAGGGATAATCTTTTGTTACTTTCCTCACTCAAGTGTGCCTTCTATTTGACAAGGCCTTTCTGAAGATTTTCAGAGACACCCTCGCGGTCGTCAAATAGCTGCACCAATCTCTGGAGAGTGATACGACTTATCCTCGGCGGTGTTGCGGAAAAGAAAAAGAGCCTTCTATAAAGAACCGTTGAGGAAAACCAGACTTGATGGTCCTTCTTCTCTTTTTTCATCCAATCGAATCATGACACCCATGGGAAATAAGTTTTGGTCGATCATAGAACTCGTCTGACTACACACTAGTTTATACTACTTGGCTCCCTGACAATTTTTATATGCTCGACTCTTGATAGAATTTCGTTAGTAATGTTCCCAGAATTCAACTAAAGCAGAATATATTACTAACTAAAACTATATTTAAGAAGAAAAGTAGAAATTTTCTACAGAAAGGTTTTTTTAAAGTAGGAAATAATTAATACTTTCGAAGAAAAACTAATATTTTTGATCAATCAAGCGGTATTCGCGATTGCCTGACTATACACTGGTTGATACTACTTGACTCCCTGGAAATTGTTGTTGCCTCGAGTAAGAATTTTCTGTATCAAGTTTTTTTTACTTAAGAGGTCATTAATACTTTCAAAGACAAACTAATATTTTTGGTGAATCAAGCGGTATTTGCGTTTGGCTGACTATAAAGTAGTTTTTACTACATCACTACCTACTACCCTACATCAAGTTTTTTTACTTAAGAAATAATTAATACTCTGAAAAAAAAACAAGTTTTTTCGGTTAATCATACGATTCGTCTGACTATTTTTTTTTAGTTCATACATAATTAGCATAATTCGAAGTCGGCTGACTGGACATTGACTTTTACTACTTGCATCCGTGAACATGTTCAATTTCTCGTCTATTGATCAAATTCTTAGAATAATGTTTCTGAAATTCAACTGAAGAAGACTGAAGACTGGGAACTATTAAGAAAACTACTAAGAAGACTGGGACTATTTGACCCAATTTTCAGGTACATTTAAAAAATTTAATATCGTTTACGTCCTACATCAGAACCAAATAATGAAGTAGGAATTTTTGGAAACAATATTTTTTACAAGAATTATGATCCTGATGAATCACAACAAACAAACTAATTTTTTGTCGCTTATACGATATTTACGCTTGGCGGACTAAGCAATGGTTTATACTACTTGACCCATGGAAATTTTCAGTTTCTGGATTACTGATGAAATTTTTTGAGTAATGTTACCGAAATCAAACTCAGGAAAAATATACTATTGACAAGAACAATTCGACCAAATTTTCAAATATGCTTAAAAAATATAATATAGTTTGTATCCTAAGACAGGGTAAAGTAATAAAGTAGGCTTTTTTGGAAAAAATATTTCATAAAATAATTATTCTCCTGATAAATCACAACTATTTTGTGAAGAAGTTTTTTCTATATAAAATTAATTAGAACTTTCGAGGACAAACTCATTTTTTTGTCAATTATACGACATTCGCTCTTGGCTGACCATACACTGGTTTATACTACTCAAATCCATAAAAATGTTCAGATTCTCGATTATTGATACAATTTTTTAGGTAATGTTTTCAAAATTCAAGTATGGAAAAATATAATATAATATTATATCATACCGAGCGAGGCGAGAACGAGAATGATCATCGTTTTAATATCCCAATTCTCGTCTCGTCTCGATTAAACGAGATTATCGCAGTACGAGCGAGAACGATCGTGAACTAAATTATACACAATTATTTTAATATTTTATTTATGGGCGAACAATAATGCCTTTTTTGGTTATATTCAATTGTTTTCAGTTTAAAATTTAAAAATATTTTAGTTGAAGTTTCAACTATTACATTTATTATTGAAAAATCATATTTTCAGGCTGGAAATTCAACTTCTTGGTTGAAAGATGAACTATTTGATTGAAAATTCATTTTTGTTGTTGTTGTAGATTCATAATTTTAGTTGAAAATTCTTTTTTTTTAGTTTCAAAATTCTAATATTTGTTCGAAAATTGTTGTGATTTGTTGAAAATTTGTCTTTTTTGGTAGAAACGTAATGTTCTTGATTGACATTTTTTTTCTTTCTTGACTACATTTTTTTTAATTCAACTATTGTGCCGAAAAATCGTCTTTTCGCTTTTGAAAATTCATCTCTTTTTGCAGGAATTTCATCATTTTTGGTTTAATATGCAACTGGCTGGTAAAAAAAACTAATATTTTTCGATTGATAATTAACCTTTTTGTTAAACGTTCACATTTTCAACTTTCCTTGTTTGAAAATTGAACTATTTTGTTGAAAATTTGTTCATTTTTTGGTTGCAAATCAATCCTTTCAATTGAAAATTTGACTATTCCATTTTTTGTTGAAATTGTACCTTTTAGAATTGAAAATTGAACAGTTTCGTTGAAAATTCATAAGTTCTGTGAAAAATTTGTTCTTTTTTCTAGAAAATTAATCCTCTTTTTTGAAAATTTAACTATCTGATGAAAACATGATATATGTGTTGAAATTTCGCCTTTTTTTTAAATGTCACTGTTTTTTATTTAAAATTAAAATCGTTTTCGGTTGCAATATGAACTGCTACATATTTTTCAATTGAAAATTCGTTTTTTCGATCAAAAATTCAACTAATTGGTTGAAAATTACTTATTGACAGTTTGTTTAGGCGTAAATACTGCTTTCAAAATCACCGATATTAAATTTTACATATAAAGTTATAGTTTCCGATTAGAGTTAAAAAAACATTAACCTGTTCAATTTTTCTAAATTTGTGCATATTTTTCTTAGACAGTTTGATATTTCTGAAAGTTTTGCGTAAAACGAGACATACATTAAAAACAAAAAATAAATAAATAATAATGGAGATCTACATGAAATCAACTATCAGGTTAAGCTCATTGAGGATCAATTTAAATATAAAAAATTAAATTGGGACCATTGGATTTAACTGTTTAACTGAGAATATTTGAACCAATTTCCGAATATATTTTGAAACTTTGATATAATTTACGCCCTACATATGTGCGAAGTAATAAAGTAGGAATTTTAGGGAAAAATATTATATACAAGAATTATAAATCCTCATAAATCAGAACTCTCTCTCATAGAAAGTTTTTCTTTATATAAGTAATGAGTACTTTGAAACAAACTTTTTTGGTCAATCGTACCTGATACACTGACTCGCATCACTTGGCTATTCTATACAGTTTTGAGATGTATTGCATTTTTAAAAAATACTTAACGTGCCACAAGTGAAAAATTAGGTTTAAAGCAGGAATTTCTGGAAAGATATTCTTGACAAGCATTGACGCGGGCAATACTAAGTGGTGCTCATTCCTACCAGCCTAATTTTATAAAAAAGACAAACAATTTCTGGAGGAACAATTTAAACAAACTAATTTTCACTGACAAACTGGAATGGTTCATATTTTCTCTTTGAAAAACATCTCCTAACTGAAATTGCATTAGTCTATACCCTTCAAACTTTATATAATTTCAGTATACAATGCATGACACTAATACCCCATATAAAATACAATTGAACTCCACAAATTTAGGATTTCCAAACGATCAGATTGTATCTAAAAAAATGAAAAGGGTCATAAAGCTTGTAGTAAACTTTTGTACACCCCCTCCAATAAATTGTTCGAAATAAAGTCTGTCGTTCCTTCCTCTGTTCGAGTCGTAAAATTTTGTTTTGTTATTTGCGGATTTGAGCTGTAGCCGTTGATATGTTATAGGACGCAGTACAAGGAATTTAAAAAAGAGAAAAAAGGACGAAAACGATTGAAGCCTGGCGAGACGAAGAAAGGAGTTACCTCAGTGGCTGGCTTCTTTTGCTTGCAATCGAAACTGTTGAGATGTTTCAGCAGGAAAAGTGGAAGGTAAAATAAAAATAGAAAGGAAAAATAAAAATAGGAAGGAAAAATGGAGAAAGGGGATGCTAAGAAAGAGGGAGGGAGTAAGGTATAGAGAAAGGATGAGAGTAACGAATTTTATCGAGCTTTTCCTTCCAAAGCGCTTTGCCCCAGAGGTTTCCGTAATCTTTTGGAGAAAACGTTTCCTCCAGGACTCTTGCGCTTTAACGTACCGTTAAACCTCTGGTACTCGTGGTTGAGCTCGGTACGTTAGTACTCACATGGGAGATGATCCAGCGCATTGTCCCCGTGGCAAAACATCTTTCCTGTTGTCCTCTAACTTTTTTATTTCAGATTTGTCTCTGAATATCTTTTTGTTTCTGTTCCACAAATAATGTACAAAGGGAACATCTTATAATTACGTGAAGATGCTTTAAAAAATTTAACTTAAAAAAAGTGTCATTTCAAGGCTAGTTTTCGGTACACTGTAAAAGCTATGGTTCCATTTTAATTGATCATCACATTTTTAGCGACCTGTTATAATACCAAATCGTTTTGTTTTGATGTTATCTTTTTTCACTTTGCTAACTTCAGATGGAAAAGTGGTACGTACTAGCGAACTTAAAATAATGCAGAGGGAGTATTGTTTTAATTGCTTGCAACTTCATGCTTATGAGATTTCTTCATTGTTTAAATTTTCTTCTACTTTTGATATGTGATAGAAAAAATAGAAAAGGGGGAAAAGGTTGCATTATTTAAAAAAAAAGAAACTGGTGAATGTATATGTAATCATTCAATACTATTAAACATAATATAAAAATAATATAAATCATAAAATCACAAAGTTACAAAAGTTTGTAACGTCGTTTGAATTTTCATTTAAATTTAATAATGACAATTATGATTCAGTAATGAAAAATTCATATTAGAATGACTGCAAAGTAATGTGGTGGATGTTCCTTCGAAGGTTCCCTTTAAAGGATTTATTCAAAAGAGGTGAGGTATTTCGTAGGGCTTCTAAGATTTGAAGACATTCAAAATTATTTTTTTTCAATTCAACCTGAATTCTTATCAATTTATCCTCCATTCTTTTAATTCATTGAAAATTTTGAAATTCACTTAAATTCTTCTAAATTCACTCATTTCTACTTAATTCGATGATTTTTTTTTATTTTCGATGAGTTTTTATTTAATTGATCCTGAGGATTTGAAAGATTTTAAAGCATTTTTTCAAATGACTTGGCATTTTTAGGATCTTTAAAATATTTCAGAAGATTTGAAAGGATTTTAAATATTTTAGATTATTTAAAAATATAACAAAGAAATTTTTAGTGGATTTCAGTAATTTAATAGGATTTCGAAGGATTTGAAATATTTGAGGATACTGTAAAAGATTCGCAGGCACTTTCAAGAGCTTTGAAAAGTTTCAAGGGATTTCAAAAGATATCAAATGATTTGAAATATTTGAGGAAGTTGTATAAAATTCATAGAACTTTATTTATTGATGTGATAGTTTATAGAAATTTCAAAGACTTTAAATTATTTCAGGGTATTTTAAGAGATTCCAATGCATTTTCAAGAGATATGAACAACTTCAAGGGATTTCTGACGGGTTTTAATAATTTTAAGGAATTCAAAAACTTTGCGTGCTTTTTGAAAGAATTTTGAAAGATACAAAGGAATTTTACAAGACCTGTAAGGTTTTAGGATATTTTAAAAGATTCCAAGGGTTTTTATAAGGTTGATACATAATTTGAAATAATTATATTATTATATTTACAAAGCAAAGAAATTTTATTTTTACCTAATTTCTAGTCTTTAAAACATAATAAAAAGTTGTTTCATTTAAAAAAATTAGTTGAAATATTTCTTATTCAATAAATAAAATAAATAATAGTTACAAGTGAGATGTAAAATAGGTGCGACGTCAATCTATACATATATTACAAACAAGTAATATGATACATAATAGAATATTATTTTCTATTACAAATAACGAAACCTTAAATTTTATATGTTTAAAATCAAGTGGACTTTCTAACCAAGCTAAAATTGATTTACATTGGATTTTTCGAAGAAGAAAAAAATTAACTGTACATCAAACCGCCTTGATTTCCTTGAATCATTACAATTTTTAAAATCAAAATAACTTTTTTTTTATAAAAAATGGATTCAAAATTCAAGTTATTTTGTTTCAGAAATTGTAATAGCTTAAGGAAATCAAACCAACTTTCCAGGCGTGTCTAAATTTGGATTAAAAATTCGAATGAATGACTGCACACCACTAATTTGTATAGTCACTCTTAAAGAAAGACCATTAACGAATATTTTTATCTTTGGCAACACTCAAGTTAATAGACAATTATTTTTGGAAGTCTTATAATAAATTATGTATTAGAATTAAGTCTCAGCTAATTTCGCTAATTTATTTTTCTGCATATTAGCTTTTTTTGGAATTAGCTAAAGAAATTTTAGCATCATCTTAAAAAATATTAAAAATGTTAGGATTTTCTATTTATTTTGATTTTCACAGTTTATAATTAAGGACCATGCAGGTTTTTGGTTTTGAAAACAAAAATTCTGTGATTTTGTTGTTGAATCACATACCCTTTAAATATAAATCGTGAAATTTGAATAACTTGTATCCCTATATTTCAAAATTTTCAGAATTTTCAATTGTAACTCTTTAAAATTGAAGAACTTCGAATTCTACATAGTTTAAAATTGAAGTTATAATTTTAAAAATATAAAATTTAAACCCTTTAATTTTTTGATCTAATCTCGAAATTTCTTCATTTAAATTAAATAATTTCTATTTATATATCTATAGAGATTTGTCCTGTAATGTAATATATTAAACAATGATTGTGAGAATGGCCCGGTGGAGTTTTCCACTAGTGTTTTTATGTTTATCGCATTAATTATCCGGATGTGTATCGCTCCAGGGTGCAAATCAGGTTAAAAAAGTGAATTCAGAGAACCCAAAAATGCCGAATATAAAAAAAATTAATTTTGTTGTCGTACTGTAAGACCCAGCTATTAAAGCTTTATAGCAAAAAGCTTTAATTCTGAAATATTTTATTGTGGAAGCTGGCCAGTTCGTTCACAGTAAACATTTTTTTAAGGAAAACATTCTTTACGAGAAAATCCTGAAAGGACCCGATGGGACTATGCTGGTAAAGGTGAATAATTATATATTTACTGCAAAATAAAAATCACAATTTATAAATAAGACAAAAGTAAATTCTGTTTTATTCAATATACTGTATTATTACTTATTTTCACTTACTACTCCTTTGAAAAAAATTCGGTTTGTTTTCCCCTCAGTAAAGCTAATTTCAGGATTAAATTAGAATGCTACAAAATGTATGATACTACCCTCAAATTTTTTTCTTTCACAATTCATGCGACCAAAATCTTAAATTAATGTTACTTTTTTCAAACAAGTAGTAAGTGAAAATACCTAATAATACAGTTTAGGGAATGAAAAAGAATTCAATTTTGTTTTATTTGTAAATTGTGATTTCGATTTTACAGTGAATATATATAATTATTTACCTTTAACTGAATAGTTCCATCGGTTCCTTTTAGGGTTTTTTCGTGGAGAATTTTTTTCTTTAAAAAATGTTTACTGTAAACGAACTGGCCAGCTTTCACGGTAAAATATTTCAGAATTAAAGCTTTTTGCCATAAAACTTTAATAGCTGGGTCATTTGGAACAGCGGAAAAATACATTTTTTTCATATTCGGGATTTTCGGGTTCTCTAGAGTTCACTTTTGTAACCTGATTTACACCCCGGAGCGATACACATGAGCATATGTAATTAATCCGATAAACATAAAAACACTAGTAGAAAATTCCACCGGGCAATTTTCACAATCATTGTTTGATGTATTACATTACAGGGAAAATGTCTATAGATATATGAATAGAAATTCTTAAATTTAAATTAAGAAATTTCGTAAGTAAATCAAAAAATTAGAGGGGATTTAATTTTGAATTTTCAAAATTAATAACTTTGATTTTAAACTATGCAGAATACAAAGTTCTTTAATTTTGAAAAATTACAATTGAAAATTCTAAGAATTTTGAAATATAGGAGTACAAATTATTCAAATTTCACGATTTATATTTCAAAGGTATGTAATTTGGCAACAAAATCACAGAATTTTGGTTTTCAAAACTCAAAATCCGCATAATCCTTAATTATGAATTGTCAAAACCAAAAACTCTTCAATTTCAGAGGTTTACAATTTAAATTTCTATAATTTTTAAGAGTTATAATGGAAAACTCTTCAATTTGAATGATATATAAATAAAAAATCCTAACTTTGGATGATTTTTAGAGATAAAAAATCAACTTTTGAATTCTGAATATTCCAAATTAAAGAAATTTCGAAAGTGATTTGTCTGAAATTAAATTTTACTTTCCTTGTGCAGAATATGAGAAAGGAGCTTTGGCCTGCACTATGCACTTATTTGAATATTGAAACAAATCAAATTTCAAAGATTTGAATTGAATTTTAGATCCATTTTTTACCAAAAATAAAGTTATTTTGATTTAAAAAATTGTAGTGATTCAAGGAAATCAAGGCACTTTTGAAAAAAGGTACAAATTTATTTGAAAGGCATGTGGAGCCTTTTGACGTCCCACCCATTTTCCATCTCTCTTGTAGCTCTTATTTATTATTATTACTATTATTATTTCTGAATAAAGTGAAAGAATGCAATTATATTTTCACAAATGAGAAACAGTATAATAGAAAAAATATACTAGATGAAAAAAAAACGAATGTTTGATTTTCTATTTATTGAGTAAAAAAGATTTTGACTAATTTTTTTAAATTAGAATGAAACAATTTTTGATTATATTTTAAAGACTAAAAATTAGGTAGACATGAAATTTCTTTGCTTTGTGAATATAATAATTTTATCATTTGAAATCATATATCAACCTTATAAAAACCCTTGGAATCTCTTAAAATATTAAATGTTTTGTGTAATAATTCTTAGAATTTCACAGACAATTTTTTTCAGTATCCTAACACTTTCTGATTAGATTGGGTTATATTTACAAGTATCATGTGATTTAAGCATGAAAACATAAATTAAAGGGAATAATGGTTTGACGATAGTAACAACAATTTTCTTAAGATTCCTGGGAAAATTTTGAATGACTTCTTATTTTGAAAAATTAATTTTAACAGAATATTAAAAAAGATTTCAAAAGACATCCAAAATTATCAAAAAATAATTTGGAACATTTTAAGTGATTTTTTTTTAATTTTCCAGGTTTCAAAGATTTGAAAAATGTGAAAAAATTCCAATAATTTTCAAACAAAATGTAGATTTTTCAACATTTTGAAATAAAGTTTTGAAGCTGTTTGAGGATCTCGTGAGGTTTCAGGATAATAAAAAAATTTTCCTAAGATTCCTGGAAAAGTTTTAAATGATTTTTCATTTTAAAAAATAATAATTTTAAGAGAATATTTGAAATAGGTTTCAAAACAATTTTGGATTCATGAATAACAGTTGAACCATTATAAATTTGTAAGGACCTACAATTAAAATAATTTCACTTCTAATTTGGAAATTGTTTAGTTGAAAAAAATTTAATCTTCCAATTTTTAAGGTTTCTAACTCAAAATTGCTTAAAACGATATAATTTTGAAAATCTCTAAATTCGTTGATTCATTCATCAAATTAGAGAATTGAAAATGATGGCGTGGATTTACATGTTTTTTGTAAGTCTTTGAATTGCACAATTTATAAGAGTTTAACAATTATTTATTTTTTGAGCGTTTGAATTTGAAAAAATTAGGCTTTATGGTCCTTTGAGGTGAAAAATAAGTAAATTATTCCATTTTACTTTTTATAAATAAATTATTGCTTTTATATTCAAAGAAAGGAATACCTTCTTTTACAAATGCTAATTACTGAGTGAAACTACTTTTTTGAAAATTCATTTTTTTGTTCATAATTCATCATTTTAGTTCAAAGTTTATGTTTTCAAAATGTGAACATTTTTAAAAATTATTTCTTTAACTGAAAATTTAACTATTTCATGTTTGGTTGAACGTTTATCTTCTTCGTCTGAAAATTCAACTATTTGGTTAAAAATTCATGTAATTTAATAAAAATTATTCTTTTCTGGTAGAAAATTAATTTTTTTGGTTCAAAATTAGTTCGTTCTTAAATTAAAAATTAATTTTCAACCAAAAATTTAACTATATCATGTTTCTTTGCATACTTATTTTCTTCAGTTAATAATTCAACTACATACTTGTTTGAAAATTTCTGTATATTGTTGAAACTTTTGTGGTAGAATATCATTTGGGAAGCACTTACTCAAAAATCAAACAGTTGCTTCATCGCATTCTGTATTATTACCTCTACTTCTTGAAATCTTCTTCTTTCCAGGGGATATTTCAATTTTAAAAACAGTCAGAAATCACAGGGAGCCAGGTCAGGATTGTATGCGGGTTGCCAAAGTTGTTTAAGGCCGGCTTTACCAGCGTCACATAAAGGTCTCATATTTTGCAGCGTATTTGTAGTGCACAATACCTTTCCTTTTCAACACTTTAAAAATCACTTAAAACTTTTCAAACATTTTAAAAATGCCTTGGAATCTTCTACATTACTCTAGAATATTCCAAATACTCTGAAATTAATTAAATTACTGCAATCAAATTGAAAATCCTGGGAAACTTGAAGAAACCTCTGAAAGTTTTTAAATCCTCTAAATTTCTTTGAAATTCCTTCAAATTGTTGAAATCTCTTCCGAACACCTTTGTTTTCTCTAAAACTACCTACAAAATTCATATTCTTTCAAAATTCCTTCAAATTATTAAAGTAATTACGAAATTCCTTAAAATACTGAAAAATTCCCTCAAACGTTTTAAGCCCTTTAAAAACTATTGCAATTCCCTAAAACATTTTCCTAAAGTATATATTTAGTTTAAATCTTTCAAAATGATGTCATATTCTTTAAATTCTCTTAAATCAAATTAAATTACTGAAATCAATTGAAAATTCTTCAGAATTCGTTGAAATACTCTAAAGCATTTCAAATCCTTCAAGTCTTTTAAAATTCATTGAAATTATTTAAATCTCTTGAAATTGCCTTTTATCCTTTCACAGCACCATATAATATTTCCACTCTTTTTACATTTTTTCAAAATATTGAAATAAATACAAAATTCCTTCAAATCTTGAAAAATTCCCTAAAATCTTTCAAGTTCTTTGAAATCTTTAAAATAACTCAAAACTTTTTAAAGCTTTTGAAAATGACGGAGAGTCTTTTAAAATAATCTGAAATCTGTTAAATTACCGAAATCAATTACTATAACTATATTTAAATTATAATAGAAATTACAGTTTATAAGAGCAAAAATGATTCATTTGAAAATTTCTTGTTTGCGTAAAAAGTTTAAATACAGACTACCATCACAATTGAGGTTACGGTTTATTACCATTACCATCAATTTGACGCAACTACAAATTGTTGACGGTTTACATTATCATGTTTTTCTTTTTAAACGATTATTGTAGTAGTTCATCAAATAACTGCCTAGACCGGCAAATATAAAGGTAGAGAGTGAGAGAGAGCGCTCTCCGAAGTGATCTGTGAAACCAGTACGAGGGAGGGGTCCTTTGCCTAATAGGCAGAGGAGCCAACCCAGAGATTAATAGGGCTCCACCCAACTGAGAGGTGGAGGAACAGGGTTCTACCCTAAAATTACTTGGTCTGTTTAACTGGAGGCCAGAATGTTCTCCTTTCGGGGCAACTGCTTGTTCGTGGAGGGGTCTTTGGTGGCATCCGTCGGCTTCCTTGAAGGTAGAAATTGGGGTTCACCTTCTAGCTTCGGTCTCTCCGGGCACGACTTTAAGGGAAAAGGAACCAGTTTTAGCCCTCGTCAGTCTAGATCCTTCTACGAAAAAGAGACCTAGAGCTAAGCTAGGGAACCCGGGGAATATTTCACGTAGGTAATCCCTATCCTTTTTAGGAGAAGAGACCTGAGAAGAAGTTAGATAGCCCGGAAGTATATTGGTTTAATCAATTAATTGAGTAATTAATTAATATCAGGTCCATCTACGGAGAAGAAACCTAAAGCGAAGTTAGTAAAACCCGTAAGTTATTTGAATGGATTAAATAATCGCGTTAATTAATCAATGAAACCCGGTAGAGATTTGGTTTATATGACACTTACAAGTTGATCAATTTCTGGAAAGTCCGCTTGCATGGCGGAAGGGTCCGTCCGCTGGAGGACGGAGTTTCCGGGCACGAGTGGGACCCGAGAGAGGTTCACCCTCCGGCGTTCCAACGTCGACTAACTATGTGGTGTGCAGCCCATGATCCAATCCACACCAGGTCTATCCACGAGCAAGTGAAAAATATGTCAGCGAATCAGAGGCGATATCAGCTACACCCCCATATTGAATAAGTGTGCAGCTGGCGAGTGAGTTGCATGGTACCAAAATGGCCTTGAAGCTGGTAAGCGCGAGTTTGACGAAAATGGAACGTTTTTCGGCTAGACCTGGTGTGGATTGGATCATGGGACAGCCCTTCAACGTGATACGCGACTTGGCAGAGGCGGAGTGCTTCTGCTGCTGACCCTCGAGGGGTGACGACTGGAACGGAACTGATTGAACGCGAGCAGCGACTGCACTGGTCGACGGACCTCGCTCCCCAGGTGCGCTTGTAGCGCTGCGCGTGGAGGAGCGAGGTACGCTAAGCATTGTCGAAACAGCCATTTCGAAGAAAAGAAAACAAATTCCTGTTTCCTCAAAAATACTATTTCGTGGAAATAGCATTTTAGTGGGGGAAAACTGTTATCAAATTAAAATACTGACAGTAACACGCCATGACGCTATACTTTTCTCTTTCTTCACATTATTTCTTTTATCATATTGTATATACAACACGCAAATCAGACGTCAAACAGTGGGACGGAATCCCAAAAAGCTGGGCAAAAATAGAAAATGTTCATAAAATGGGTCAAATTTTCTTACTCGGCGGTTCTTGGGGTCGCTGGTATAAGAGGGTTTTCGAGGTTGCTCATGACAAATCCGATGTTGAAATTTTAGAAAAACAAAATGGCGGATCCAATATATCGTTTGAATATGCTAAATAAATTTTTGGTTGTGTTCAAAATTGGCATAAGGGTGTTTTCGGGGTCGCTCATTGCGAATCCGAAGTTTAATATGTGGAAAAATATGTTAATATCATTATTTCAATACATTTTTCAATATTACAGTATTCACTAATAAAAGGAGTGAAATGAAGCAACTTTTTTACCGGAAAATTATATGTTTATTTTTATAAAACATACATAAATTTACATTTTCATGATTCAGGATCTGTTGACTCGTATGTTAGACAATTCAACTGCTTGTGACAATAATTATTTAAATTTTGCTGCGGAAGATCACGCAAGTTGGAAATAAATGGATCAGATATCAATATCAATTTTTATAAAATGTTTTCCATGTTTTTTTTTGGGAACGTTTCCGCGCGAAATCTTCTCTGAACCTCTTAACAAACTTGTTACAAGATACTTGAGCATCTTCAGACATCTTCCCTATAGGTAGCAATGATAAGTTTATTATTTGTGCGACACGAAGTAAGACCCTGTGCACTGCAGTTGGCATGTAAAACCACGAATACACTTGTACGAAATTCCAAGCTGCCTCTAAGGCATAAGTCTAGAATTCATCCACTTTAATGTCATGACCACTCAAAAGTGCCTGCAAAATAACATAGGAACGTTTGATCAAATCCAAATCAATTCCTGTTATACAGCCCGAAATATCTGCATTTTCAAAAAATCTAAGAGCAGTACTTTTTTTCTCTATTCTAGCTCTCAAATCCAAGCTTTGGTTGATCGACTACAATACCTATTTGCAAACGGAAACCTTTTTGTATATTCTTGTTTTGGCATCTGTTTTAGTTTTTTCTTCCTTAGTACGCGCTTGCCATTTTTTTTATATCAAGCCTATACGCTGCATGCATCATTAAAACGACTTGAAAATAAACAGTTAAAACTTTTCCGTTTCATAATATTTAAAAAGGGACAAGATTACTTTCTTGTTCTTTAATATCATACAAAATGTAGCCGATGATGTTCTTGGATTTTCCCATAAAACAATCATTTTCTTTTCACCTCGTCATCGGTTACCAACTGTAACGTCACGAGTACAGTGAAAAACATATTCGCATCGGATCTTCTTCCATCATCACCAGTAAACTTTTGTTAATACAGACTTTGTCCGAAAGTGCCGACACGACTTCACTTACAAATTTGATTCAATTTACAAACTTCTTCCGAAGACAAACTCTCAATGACATCCATTTGAGATAGCAATATTCTTGATACGTTGCATACAATTCACAATTATTATCTCCGCTTGAATCACGAAGTCCCTGATACCGAAAATTTGAACATTTTTGTTTATGTATGAGTGACAAAGCAGCATCACCAGAAAGAGTTTCTTCTGAAATAGAATCCAAACTTTGTCTATACCTTCTAGTTCTGAATGGGTTCCAAAGGTGACGTCCTTCACAATTCTTGCGACATCTAATTTTACCTTCACATGAAGGGTCATTTGCGCGGAAAATGCTAATTCTTCTGCAGTTGATTGCGTCCGTAGCTCTGCAGTCTTTCTCCGTTTCGAGCGATCACTAGATGCTTTAAATATTGAAGAAGGCCGACCTATTATTGACGATAGTCCAGGATCTGCAGAAACCTCGTTGATGTCTTTAAATGAAAAGAACACACTTAGCCATGCTGCACAATTTTCTAAAAATTTTGTTTCAGTCCTCCTTGCTTGCTGCCACTTTTTCAAATCCTACAATAATGTGCTTAAATTATGCTTTATATTCTTCGATAATGTGTTATCCTTTTGAAACTTTGTGGACAAATGATTTTCAATTTTTTCTTTGACTGTGCCAAAACTTTTCTTTAAATCGTCTTTTACTAGAAGAAAAAATTCCTTTCTCGATACACCAATTGTTTCAAGTCTGTTATCGCCTGCAGTTGCTGAAAATTCCAAAAAAAGTTTGAAGTTTCAATTTGTAAAATAAAATTTGTACATATCAATTTACTTTGAATTATTTTATCTTATTTATATACTATTCATTTGTTATGCTAGTATTTGATATATTTCAGTTTATTGATTTTTGTTTCACGATACATGATATAAAGTTTTCGATACAGTATCGTATTCACACTATGTGTATTGGGACCTATTTATATATAATCTGTTATAGCCATAAAGCTATTACAAATGAGAAGAAAACACATGGCAATCACGTATAAAATAAGATCAGTGCCAAAAGAATAAATATATAAATATAAATATATCCTTTGCCCATCGCATTTCTAGAGAGCAGGCAGCAGCCCCTAAGCTAATATAGATTATACATTAGGTTTCTAAAATAAACGACCCAATTTTTGAAATGCTTATAACAAATATCGCGCTCATTCTTTTTCTATTTTCCCTACATTTATGCACAGACCTTTTAAAATTGAAGGAAAAGCATCGGCAACTGTAATTTGGTGATTGTGAATTCTCTTTTTTTGAAGCTTCTTCGGCTTTATCGAACTCAATATTTTTTTCTCATTTTGTATGAAATTTTATTTTTAGCTACCCTAAAAAAAGTAGCATTTCATTAAATTTATGTTATTACATTTAAAAATATGCATTGGTATTGAACCATGCGAATTTGCCTTGTCTTGTGCTTATGATTGAAAAAAGTGCGTACACTGGAAGAAAAAAAAACAATATTGTTGTTAAACATTCTATTGCTACTTGTGTCGTTTTTCCGTAAATTTAATTTATTCATTTGTAATGTTATTATTCATAATTTAAACTAAAAATACGCATCCTAGTCAAATGTTCACGAGAAATACTAAATGTTTAGTGCATAAGAATATTATGAACAATTGTACGTTTATATTTAGGATGAAAAGATATTCCTTCCTTAAAAATTGTAATCGATCATTTATTTTCGAAAAGAAAATCTAATAAGTAATTTAGATTTCACTTTGTACGTCATTCTTGTGAGCAAAGAATGATTTTTGATAACTTCACTCTTATTATTTGCTGTACACGATTTCTTTTCACATTTATTTATTTCAAATAAGCGCGCCAACGTTAACCAATCCGGTTGTTGACGTGATGCAAAAGTGTGAAAGGATACGAGAGTTGGGAACACCGTGGTTCAGTGCATTTTTGGAGTGAGTGAATGTCATTGAGCCGTTCAGCGTCACAGTTGCTGTTTTTTGAACTTAAATATGTTTTATTAAGACTAAACTGCTTTTCGATATTTCGAACATTCATGCAGAAAGTTTCAGCATTCACTGATGATGCAGAAAGTAACGAGATGTGAGGTATTGGTTACTCAATACACTTCAATGTTTGAAACCTTACAATTCAGTGTGATACTGTGCTGTGTCCTTAGCCTCTTGTGCTCCAAAAAATATATTGTCAATATGCACTGCATCAAATTATGTCTGATACACCTCACTGTCCACAAAGGAAGAAAAATTCTTTCAGAATTCATGTATTTCATATAAATTTTCATGTTTTATAGGTTCCACTTGATTTTATAATTTCCAGTCTCTTTTAAGAGAGAGACTGGAATAAGTAGAAAAAGTCTAAAACAAGTTTGCAGCAAGAATGGGGGAAACCTTCTGCCAAGCAGTTTGCACAAGATGTGTATGCTAAAGGTTTATCGATCTCTGATCATTTTAAGAAAAAAGGGGTCAAACATGATAATGTTTTGAAAAAAGTAGTCGTCACTCCATATGACTTAACATATTTAGACTTGATTGATCAGTCTTGTGCCCTACGTGCCGTTCTCTGAGAGAAAATGAAATCAGACGGCCAAAGAGCAGCTACTGCAATTTTCAAACAATGCTTCGATTCAGCACATGAATTGATCAGAAATAAAAGTTCCAGCAACGACTTTTGAGGATATCTGCAAGTTCGAAAGCGCATTCCATTGAATGCAGAAATACAAAAAGTATCGAGTTGCTTTCAAATCAACTTTTAAATCCTCCAAAGATCCAGGATGTGGCAAAGAAGAATGTTACTTGTGGAAAACAGAATAAACCTATAGCTATCCAGGAAGATGAATTGAAATATGGAGTCAAAGTTTCTAACGTTGGTCTCATCGTTCTACATAATCAACCGTGGCTTTGCGCAAGTCCAGACGGTTTTATTTTTAAGAATGACCAGATGGCCAAATTAGTTGAAATTAAATGTCCAAGTTCGTGTGAAAAATAACCTCTTTTTGTTACTAGTACTCAAAAATTCAATGTTTCATACCTCAAAAGAATTAATAACGTAGATAAACTCAATCCGACAGATAAAATCTACACTCAGTGTCAAGTACAAATTTACGTATCAGGACTAACACTTTGCGATTTGTATATATGGTTACCTAAAGGAAGTTATATGATTCCTGTACAAAGGAATAAACAATTTCTTGAAAAATCAATTATTTCTTGGGAGGATTTTTATTTTTAACATTACCTGAGAGCGGTATTCAAATGTAAGAAATTGTTACTTTAGATGTTTTGTGTGTATTTATATGAATGTTATTTATTCTAATCTTTATCGCAATCACGATTTATAATGCAATTGGAACTCTAAATCTTCATTTAAAGATGTGCTACTCAAACTTCAGAACTTAGGAAAAAATGTATACCATTATAAATATATGGAAATAGGTACAAAATTTGTTTCAAATATTTAATCAGGTAATTTTTAATTATGAGGCACTCCCAAATCTGAATCGCTTTCCTTCAAAATCGGAGGCTGCAAATTTACTAATACGCAGCACATAAAAACTATATTATCTGCTTGAAGTAGCCTGAGCATTTTATCTAATATATTATAAATTCGTATGCGCTGCATAATTCTTTCTATGTGTATTCTCAATCGTGCAATTTGATACGTTTCTTCGACTTCTTCTTCACAAAACTGTTGTTGTCTTAGAAAAGGCGGCATGACTAGGACAATTGCTTAACCTTTTTTATCAAGTTTACTTCAAGTTCCAGGGAATCCTTTATCTGCTAACACAAGGTCTCCTCGTTCTAATAAATCAAGCCACCCACTACTTGTCGTAGTTTGAGCATCGCTGATTTGGCCGCCAAAACACTTCGAGATGAAGGATATCAATCCAGCAGGAATGCAACCTACCAAGACTTGTATCGCGAATCCCTTTTCATAATAAGTTTGGACTTTCCCTTCTACATCAGAGGTTTGTTCTATTCTGATTTACGTGCAGTCGATGATAACTGTACAGTTCTGATACGTCTCCTTAAGTTCTTCTGGCATCGTAGTTTGAATTGGTTCTCTGCTTGGCCAAATAACGAAGTTATGACATTCTACTGCCAGGTATTCTCATGTAGACATAATATCATATGTGTTGTTTTTCTACTGACTGATAGCAGAACTCCCAACGATGAATAAGTTAGACCTATTTTCATTTCACACAAGAAAATTAGGAGTCGATTGTCAGCAGATACTTTTGTTTCATCAGAAATTTGAGAGATCCTTCGCAGGAGTACCAAAGTTTGTAGGGTAACACTAGCTACGTCAACCATTTCTTGGTCTGTTTTAATAGAAGATACCCCATGGAACTCCTTTTGTTACTTCAGAAATACACTTTCATCCAAATCTTCAACATCTGGTCCAACAGCTTTATTCACAAAAACTTTTTCATTAAGGTTTTTGTCCAAATCTTCAACATCGGGTCCAACAACTTTATTCACAGAAACTTTTTTAAAATATGCAAATAATAGTGAAATATAGTTATTTGTTTACAAAAGTTTTTCATACAAAAAAAATTGTAAGGATTTCAACATAATTTTGTTTTCTATAAAAAAAAGAAATTCTCAAGGAATGCTTGAGTTAAAATTCAATATGTAAGCATGCACAACAAGGTCCTTATAATCAAATAAGGCGCAGAGCCGTTACACACATCACACATTTAAGTTTTTTTTAAATCCCCACAAAGTGAGACTTATTATTTTAATTCAAAAACAATGAATTAGAATAATTTATGAAACACAAGAAGGAGAATCTCAGATAGGATGCTTTCCTTACAGAAGCTTGGTATGAAGTTATTTCAAGTGGTCTGTCTTCATTGACAGTTTTTTTTTTCTTATCAAAGCAAGCAAAATGCACGTCTGTCCTCATTGAGACTATTAGAAGAAGTGAACGTCTCCTTCTGGATTCATGAAGATGCTACCTAGTAGCTACCTACATCGGACCCATGCTATGCCTACTTATTTCTGCACTTGCGCACATGATTCATCGATTGTATAATCATATTTTTTTACCTTAGTATAATAATTAATTGAAGCGATATTTAGGCCATGTTTATATGAACTCTCATTATTTATTCAATCAATTATGCAAGCTTCTTTTTATTCATCACATGCTTCAGAGTCTCCTCTTTTTCTCGTTTTTTTTCACTCGCATGCGAACTAAATTAATAGAACCCAATAACAAATCCGACTATTTTTGTTAGCTATGATATATTTGGTTCAGAATTAATCTTTTTGGTTAAAAATCTTATTATTTGGTTCAAAATGCCGCCAAAAATACGTTAATTTGTAACAATATGCTGGAAGAGAATACACAAGGAAAATTGATTAAAAAAATTATTTCTACTTGCAGAGTTGAGTTAACAGGTCTCCACATTTTGATGAACCGCCTCTTCGTGCCAGGTCTAGGTCTCGTCCTAACAGGAATTCTTCTTTACGCGTACTTGGATATGATCTTAAAGAACTGAGATTTGTTACGCTCATTCCTAAAACAAATCTGAACCGGAGATTCCTAATTCAAAGATACGCTTTTCCGCGCGATAAACAAATTAATTTGAGACAAGAATATCCTTCGGCCCATGCCAACCAAAGAACAAAGCGTATCATCAACTTATAATGGTGACGTCATTGCAATACTGAAGGGTGATAAAAAACTTTTGGGAAAATTTGTACAATGAGAACTGGTTTTCAAAAACGTGTGAAACGTGTGAATCACTTAGAATTCATTCAAATTGCATTTCATTTATTTCTTGAAATCTTTGTATACCAGTAGGAATCCGTTGAAATACTTTGAAATCCTGCATCAAGTAAATAAGTCATTTACTCATTTTCTGTTTCTCTATTTTTTGCATTACTTCTGGAATCGTAAGAATTATAAAACTTTAATCATAAGAAAATTACAATAGGCCAATTCTATTATACATATTTAATATAATATTATTTCGTCAGGGTGTGAGTTGTAATGACCATAATAGAAAGTTACTAACCCGCTTACTAGTTTTTAAATTTCTATAAATAATTATTATTATAATTCTTATATTTTTATTCGAAAACTCAAATCTTAAACTCTCTTTCATCATAAATTGTATATTAACAATTCCAGATAAGTACTATTTTACGAGTTTGAGTTTACAGTAGTAGGTTTTGAAATTTCGAAGACTTTTAAGATTTTACAAGATACTATATCATCGTCTTTATTGATAACAAACACTTTATCATTGTTCGTTTCGAGGCTGAAGAAACTGAGAGTAATGAAATAATCATTTATTATGTTAAAGAATGGAATATGAGTGAATTTGTGTATAAAAGTTATTTATAACGATGACGATTGTTCTCGCTTAATGTTCGGTTATGATTTATTATTACTCTCACGTAATTCAACGAAGAAATCAATGAAGAGAATATTGTAGGTAGTAAGAATCTAGATATTTATGTTTTTTTGTCGTTTTATATCCCAAATAACAAATAAGGGAAATTTTCTTGTTGAAAATCGGCATCAAAAGACCTCTTGGAAACTTAATCAGCTATAGCTTGAAAATATAATCTTGAAAATCAGTTGGGAAATACCAATATCTCCTTTCTTCTTAGTTGTGTTTCTTATTTTTAGTTGCATTTTCCATTGCGTCTTGTGATCTCTGTTGAAAAAATTAGGTTAGGTAATTCTCTTTTGGGAAGAGAAGAATATCTTGTGAGAGAAAATTAAAATTTGGCAAAATATAGCGAAGAAGAATACACAAGGAAAATTCCATCTTCTTTTTTTCTGTTGCAGAGCTGATTTCACAGTTCCTGTGTTTGCTTGATGGTGACCTTATCCCTGTTATTCCTCGTTCCGCACCTTCTAATTCTCATGACAGATATTATTTTCCTGAAAGTTCTCTCCCAATTCTTTGCTTAGATATTAAAACTTACTATATTGATATATCTATTCTATATGTTCTTCTTGTTAATAATACGGTATTTATCCTAGTTTCTAATGAAATTTCTTAAATGGACTTATTTAAATATGTATTATAATTGTAAGTAATATTTTTTCCATGACCACAAAAGAAATAATGGAATCTCCCTTCGGAAAAAATATCTTAATCCAAAAGAATGTAAAAATAGTGCATGTAAACCAGATCCCGTCACACCATAAATTATGTAACAGCTTTTTTTGGAAGGAGGTCGGGAAAATGTTACCATCTGTCACAAAACAGGAGAGGTGGACTGATACTCTTACGTTAACCTTGAGTATATTTCGCAAACGTTAAAAACGCTGATGTTTTACTAAAATACCGTAAATGTTTTTTACTCAAGTAAGTGCTTTTTTTACATAAGTGTTATTATTGCACCTCATCAGTAATTTTGTAAACATAAACTTCAGAGAAAATCATCTAGTCATCATCATTGAATGTCATTAAATGGCACAAATGGATATTTCTTTGTGAAAATAAAAATAAAAAATTTTCTCATTAAAGCTTCTCAAAAGATTGTTTATATCATTAATTGAAATATTTAAAGGAAAGTAATACTCATATTATATTTTATGTATATTTAACATCAAAGTTATAATGTTCATGAAAAAATCCTTTAAAGAAGTCAGAAACTCTACATCATGACGCGAACAGAAGCAACTTCTTTCATCGCCCTGATTTAATTCCGTACTGAAAATTATTATAAATTATTGAATATAGTATAGGAACATAAGTAGGAAAAGCATGGTTCTATAGCCACTAAGGGGATGGAAACGGAAGAAGATGCCATGGAAAGTCCATTATGGGAAAAGAGTGAGGGAGTCCACTCTGATCCCCGCGAGGCAGACACCACCAAGCCAATAAAGAAGACACCGAGGACCCGCCCTATTACAGCGCCGACCTTACGTCCGAAAAAGGATGATGGAGGGGTGACTACATCCTTACTGAAACTAACAAAAAAGAAGGAGGCGTCGAGGCGAGCTGGACCCAATTCGGTTCTGATAAAACCAACCGAGGGTTCAAGACACAGAGAGATGTTGAAGGATTTCAAACAAAAGGTCAAGACGGACAACCTTGGTATAATAATCAAGGGTGTCAGGGTAATAATAAACAGAGTACCTCGTGGAAGTAGGGCCTGCAGCGGATGAAAGATCAAAGCTGTCCGATGACATCAGAAAAGCTGTCGGTGAGAGTGGCAGTGTGCGTAAAGATATCCCTCATACCGAGTTCAAGGTCATGGACCTCGACACGACCACGCATGCGGAGGAAGTGAAGGCCGTCGTAAGAAAGAAGATGGAGGTCAGTAGATGCTACCACTGTCAAGGCTCCGGCCATATGGCAGCGAGATTTAATTTTCGAAAGCTTTAAGTGGGTCATTATAGTAGACCCTATACATATTTTCCACGTAAACAACGGATTTCGCTTAAGCATACCAGATTATATAAATTGTGATATCAGTTTAAAGTAACCAGTTAAAGCAGCCGTATCAAGGATAAAAGTCCCTTTACCACCATTCCAACGAACTTGTTACGCGTTTAAATTAGCAGTTTGTGCCTTCTTATTTTTCGCGACCTTATCTAGCCGGACGCGACAATTTTCATAGTTATGTCCGGGTTTTTTGCAATATTTGCAGGTCTCGCGGGTGCTGTTATTTTTCTTAAGAATATTCCCCGCGAAATTTCTTTTCCCGTGACACTCGAAAAATGTTAGAAACGTCTCTTGGTCGGGGCACTCACGTATGAAATGTCCAGGTTTTTTACAAAGGTGACAAGCTCCTCTGAATTCGGGCGTCGTCACTCGCAAGCATCCGACGGCAAGGTGACTCGCGTTACCACATGTAATGTGTGCCACTTGCGTGGGGGCGGCTGGTCCTGCGCTGCCCCCCCGACCTCTGCCACGACCTCGACTCTGCCCTCGGCAACAGGTACCTCTACCGCGCTCGGAACTGACCTTCCTCGCGCGAGAATTTCCGTAATACGGCTGGAATCGGTCTGGCACTTTCTGCGTACCCTTTGATGGCACTCTGTCGGAATTTTTATTTCCTACACGTTAAGTATTTTTCCTAACCAAACTTCTTTCATGCTTGGCTTCCCACTCGGCAGCCCTGGCCAAATTTATGGCCTCTTGAATGGTGCGTGATCGACCCAAGTATACTCGCATCTATACATCCCGTCTTAATTCCATCAAAAAATTTTCGCAAGCCGCATGCCGGGCTGATTTACTCATAACCTGCGCAGTGAGGGCAGAATTTTGATCCTCTATCAATTCAATTAAACTAGTTAAGATTTTTCCCACCCTTCCTCCGTTGGCCCTAACGGTTTCGTTCACAGTTTAACCTACCTTTGCCAACGCAGTATTCAATTGCCTTGAATTTCTATGCTCGGTGAAATTCCCCTTGAGGAACTTAAGGGGTTCCTAAAGAGTGTGTATTTCGCGATCCTGCAACGCGTCAAAATCATAGCCTTGTAAACGCGAGCGGATCATTCAGAAAAGATATGGACGATCGATCCTTTGCCGTGATCGAGTTCCTAGCATACAAAAAGTCATTTACAAAGCGATTCACAAACATATTCAGCCCGTCAAAACTTTAAGGCAAAAATTCTAAGGCAGCTTCAAGGGTATTATGTGTTCTGGTTCTGTTTTTGGAAGGGGAAACAGACTAGTACTGCAAATAGCACCTGAAACCTGGCTGACTGATCTTCCGCCAGTCATTTCGATTGCTCGCGACTCAGGACACTCACGCAACGCAACTTCGCTTTCGGCCAAGATCACATCTCTATCTAATCTCTATCTAACCTTTTGTCTCTTTTACCGGAACCGCTCGACAAAATGCGACAAGTACCCTGGGCACCGCGCTCAGGTAGTCTAGTGATACGTCTACCTCCTGCTGGCATTTTATAGTAAGCACGCAAACATGTGCCTTACCTCAAAATTAATAAAACTTTGAATAACTGCACTCTAGACCTTTTGTCGCTCAGTCTTCCGAGAAACCCACTAAAACTCGGCAAGCGAGTTGCGGCCTCGGAAAAGGGGTGGCAAATCCCGTCCGCACACTCTCCTGTTCTCTCGTCCGTTTGACGAGATATAATTGCTCCCGTCTCGGAGACAGGTACTAAAAAGAGGGTCCTTGTTTGACAATGATCCAGCCAAATCCTCGTTCTTCAGGGGTTGTCCTAAAGGTTGGTCTTCGGGGATGATCCTCGGGGATGGGTTCTCCAACAGGAGCAGCAGTATTCTACCGCTTTCACCAAAAATTTTGTGACACGCATAAATAAATTGTGGCGCAAAACAAAATATATTTGAATTTTTGATTCCAACTTAGCGAAATTGGACCAATTCCAGCGATGTCCTTCTGGTTCTACGCATTCGTGAGAGCAAAACCTCTCGCTCCAATGGTTAATGATGACTCGAAATGACTTATTGAAAAACGCAAGACTTCTCTCTGACTGTAATGAATAATTATTACAAGTGCAATCTACACAAATTTTGCAAGTGAAAATTTCTATGACCAGTCGCGACCGAGAGAGAAGTTGTTATAATTTTTCTTAGAGTTCTCTCTGAGGTCCGAGGGTCCATCGCAGCGACCCAGTGCCTCCCTCTCTTAATTCTAGTCAAATTTGCCTCACCCACGTTGGTGAAGGAACCCAATAGTATTTCTCATCAATCAATGATGGAAGTAGCGAATTGCCCGCTTAACTACACAAGTCCAACCCATCGGAGTTACCGTTGGCTCACAATTGCGTCAATTGCGATAACGGTTTCAGTTTTAAACGTGGAAAATCCAACAAGAAAACTGAAAATTTAAATTTATAAAAAATATGATAATATGCAAAATATGATCAATGCTTTAACAGGAAAGTTACCGGCTCATGATAAAAGGTATTGAATTCATATGAGTTCAGACCCATCCAATTCTATCACAATTACCAAATTAAAGTTGTAGCAGTCAGCAGATTCTCATCCTTGAAACTGATTCTGAGGAAATATAAACACCTGAGAAAAACAAACTTAACGCCTGTAATATCTGATATGATGAATATATGATATCTGTGTTATATTATCTAATGAAGCATTCGAATATACATCAGTTACATTATATTATTGAAATTTGTCATTATTGAATTCATCACTTTTTCCTTTAATTAGACAAGATGAGGATTGTTTTTACTCCCATCTTATCCTTGGCAATTATCCTCAATTCTATTGGTAAGTATATTTTTCCAAGCTATGAGCAGAATGGACTTTTCACGATCCGATTAACATTCCATCACGATTGCTTTCTTGATTTCAAACCTTATTTGAGTTTGTTTAAAATAAGTACAAATTTAATGTAAGTTTACTTCGGGGAAATCCAGAATGTGTGTGTTATAAAAAATGGAATTCGCAAAGTGTACCTATTGATGCGGTATTCATACGATATGAGATGCTCCCAACTGAAAAGTTAGAGGTTTCACTGATCAGATATTGTAAATAAATTCTTCTTCATTATAAGCTTCTGATAATGATGCATTTACATATAAGTAATAAACAATAATTTCAATTTTTCAAATTCAGATGTTAGTCATGTGTTTTTTCGACGCTCGGTCTCAATTTTAAAAGATATTTAGAAGGTGTCGAAGTTTTGAAAAGATTTGAAACAAAAAATTAAAACAAAATGTTGATATTTCGAGATCTGAAAACAAAATTTTTAAGCTTTTTGAGAATTCTGAAAGGTATTAAGAAAATAAAAACAACTTTCCTGAATATTCCTGGGAAAATTTCCAATGATTAAAAAAAACTGATTTTTCGGGATCTGAAAAAATTTCAAAGCTTTTGTGAAATGCGGGAAAAAAATTGCAAGACTTTTAGGAAATATTTTCAATTCTGAAATATTTTTCTAAATTTAAGAAATAATATGAATCAGTTTAAAATATGTTTGAAAATGTATTCCTTTTGGTAGGAATTTCATCCATTTTGGTTAGGAATGCACCTGTTTGATTGAAAAATGATCTGTTTTGGTGAAAGATCTGAATATTTTGTTGCAAATTCGTCTTTTTTGGTTCAATTTTTAGTTAAAAATTCTTCCTTTGGTTCGAAAATGGATCCTTTTTTGTACGTCTTCATTGGTTTCAAATGAAACTGATAATCTGTTTCGTTTGACGATTCATCAATTTTGTTGAATGTTTATCTTTTTTGGATAATTTCTACTCATTTCTATTCAAAATTAAAATTATGTTTAGTTTAAATACCAAATATTTAAGTTTTGGATTAGAATTAATTTTTTGGATTAAAATTCAACTGCTTTTTTTAAAGTTCAACTACTTTCTTAAAAATTAACATTTTTGATTAATGATTCATGATTTTCGTTGAGAATTAATCTTTTTTGGTTGAAAATTTGTCTGTGTCTAATCGTCCCGGAAAATTGAGGGAGTTGGAAAGGGGATGGATTATTCGTCCAGAAAACTCGGGACGACTAGCCAAGTTTATGAAAAATATTGGATTAGTCAACTCGAACTTCGGGACGACAAGGCACTTCAAAAAAGTTTACATATTTGGCTCAAGATATACTTTTCTGTTCGAAAGTAATTTTTCAAATGATTTACAACATTCATCTTTTTGGTTCAAATATACAACTGGTTGAAAATTAATATGTTGGGTTGAAGATTCAGATATTTTGTTGAAAATTCGCCTTTCTTTAATAAGTTCAAATCACTAGAAACATCTGCGACGCAAAAAATCTTCCACGTACAACTACATGCATTTTTGAAATCAAAGTTGTCTGAGTAATGTTGAAAAAAATGTATACAGCAAATATATGAAGAAACCTTTTTTTACAAAGCGCCCTATAGAAATTACTAAAATAAAATGTAAAAAGCCATTTCAGACATTACAAAACTTGGTATAATATTATACCGCCAAATTTGAAAATGTCTCAAATAGCCTTTGAAAACTTATTTTAAAAATTTCTATACCGCAATTTACACAACAAGTTTCTTAATATTTTTTGTTCTGAATATTTTTTCTCAAATTTTTAAATTTCTACTATTTAGGTCCTTTATGAATTTTTATTTTAGCAATGAATATGGAAAATTTTAAAAACTGTGGAATATATCGCAAATTCTTGCAATACGTATTAGGAATCTGTTGCTACAGATTTCTTACTAACATTTGAGTTCAATCGGTTGAATAGCTTAGGGTACAATGGTGAGCACATGTTGAAAATTGGTTGATTTACCTAATTTTTTTTGCTTTTTTTATTTACAATTTCTATGGCATTAACAAAATACCACACTGAAATTTATTTCTAATGGTTGGTCAATCAGCCGCGAAGTTTCATTAAAGTCGGTTAAGAATTGGGCCAACTATCCAAGAACTGTTAAAACTTCATAATTATTTCAGATAAGGATTTTCGGAAGCCTTTTTTGTATTTGGCGCAAATCGGTAGCGCGAATCTCGACTGTTTTTGAGTTAAAACTGAAATCTTCTTAGGTAAAAATCTCACTTATCCCTCACATTTTTTATTAAGGACTTTGAAATTTTGATTGGCATACCTGAAATCTTCAAAAGCTTTTCAAATTTTATGAAGAACCTAAAAATAACAGGTTTTTTCAAGCCTTGCAAAAACAGCTCCTAAAGAATGTCAAATTTTCAAAAATCTTTAAAATTCCATGATATCTTTGAAAATTTTACTAAATTCTTTGACATTTCTTCAAATTTTTTAAATCCCTTGATATATTTGGAAACATTTTTGAATCCATTAAAATCTTTAAAATCTGATAAAATCCTTGGAAATCACTTATCGCCTTTTGTACTGGTTGGTTGCTTATATATTTATTCAAATTTGATTGTATTTAGAAAATCTTTAATTGGTTTGTTTTGCGAGGCTCGAACGTTCTGTTTATAATCATTATTAATCATATTCAGCGGGTAATGAAATGTAAATACCCGAGAGGGACGAGCCAAACGCCTATAACCTGTGAGATAAAGACCAAGCCAAATATGTATGAAGACACTGGAGATTCAGAAGTCCGCGTCCGCCTTGACGGCGTGAAATGTATAATCGCGGAACTGACGAATTGCTATGCAAGCTTTTATGCATATGCATGATCTTACGTGTGTTTCTGAAATTTTGAAAATCAATTTGATGTAAATCTTTTTGTCATAATCTGAATAATTTTCCCAAGTGGACTGAATCCATTTCAAATCAGGCAGGTTCTACACTTGAAGTCGCAGACCCTGTCGGGGACGAAATATGTTGCTCTTTTGAGCAAATTAGGCGATACCTATTTTTGCGATTTGCGAAAAAAAAATTTTTTACCAAATTATGCCAAATTTTTGTGATCGAGAGAATTATTTCCTTTTTGAAAACTGAATTTTTTTATTTTCCTCGGAAATGGTGCAAGATATCATTATTGAGTAAAAGAACTTTCTGTAGAATTTCGAAGTTTTGAAAAGATTCAAGAATAATTTAAAATTTGAGAGGTTTTGAAAAAATTGTAAACAAAGTGTAGATTTTTAAAAATTTTGAAGCGTTTTAAAGATTTGGAAAAGCTTTAGGAAAATAATTTTTTTCAAGATTCCAGGGAAAGTTTCAATTCATGTTTCATTTTGAAAAATCAATTCTAAGAAAATATGTAAAAAGATATTAACTCTTTTGCAAAGGAGTTCCTATATTTTTGGAAAAGAGTGTCGAAGTTTTTGAAGCACAATTTTTCAGAATTTTAACATTACAAAATTGTAGAAAAAATTCGAATAAGTTTAAGAGATTTTTAGAAGTTTTGAAAAGAAACAGAAATAATTTTAAACCTAAAAAGATTTCAACAGATTTAAAACAACATGATACATTTTTGAAGATTTTGAAGTTTCGAGAGAATAAAAAAATTTTATTAAGATTTCTGGGCAAATGATTTTTTTTTTAATTTCAAACCATTCTAAAAGATTTCGAATATAGTCAAAAAAGAATCTGGAAGATTTTAAGTCACTTTTTGTAATTTTTTCAAAATTTTGGGACCAATTTGAATATTTTTAAAAGATATTTAGAAGTTTTAAAAGTTTCAAAAATGATTTAAAATCGGACAAGATTTCAAAAAACCTAAAACAGAATGAAGATTTTTTAAGAATTTGAAATAAAATTGTGAAGAAAGGTTTCAAGATATTACAAAAATTATCTCAAGACTCCTGGAAACATTTAAAGTTATTCTTTATTTTGCAAAAAATAATTTTAAGAGAATATTCGCAAATATTTTAAAACGTTACAATATATTTCCGAAATTTTCACAAACCAATACGGAAGATTAATAAAATATTTAAAAATTTTTTCCAAGTATCGAAAAGTCCTAAATACTTTTTAAAGTGACTCAAATTTTTCCTACAATTTTGTAAAATTCTGTGAGATAAAAAAAATTCTTGGAAATTTTCTTGATACCTTTTCGACATATCTGAAATCTTTGAAAATCTTTCTGTTTCTTGCGAAACCTAGGAAAATAATATTTTTCCCTTCAAATCAGAATTTTCCTAAGACTTTTTTCTTTTTCGACTGAAACGATCTTTTTAATTGAAAATTAAACTATTTTCGTGAAAACTCGTCTTTTTAGTTTAAAAAGTCATCTATTTTAGTAGAAATTTAATCTGTTTTGTATTAAAATTTGAATTGTTTGGATTAATATTAATATCCTTATTTGTTTGAGGATTCAACTATATTGTTGAAATTTTTGGTTATGAATTGAACTGTTTTTTATTTAAAATTAAGATATCTTTGGATTCAAATATAAACTATTATATTAACTATTTCTTTATTGTTGAAAATTCCTTTTCTTATTAATTCTACTCTAGTCCGCGTGTCAGGTGACGCTTTGTATCGAGGTGTAAACACAAATAAAAAAGTGAATTTTCGAAATTTTTGGTGGAGACAAAGTGTTCTACTTGCGAAATTATAGAAAATCCAAAATGATTTTATAAGGATTGTCTTTAAAACTCATGTGATTTCAAGTTAGGACTCACGGGTCCGGAGGGTGAGGATATCCATAATTTCAGTATAAATATGCGTCTTACTTTCAGCTAGGAGTTTTCTTAATTTAAGTTCTAATTAATCTTACACTTACTTTTTAATATAAGTATCATCTCAATTCCAGGCCTTTACTACCTGAATTTCAGTCTATTTGTTTGCTTACTTTAATGATTAAAACACATTCCTAATTTCAGATTTCACATGCTTCTTTTTGTGAGCCCGTGACAAGTCACATTGATTAAGTCTTCCCGGAGCAAGTCTTCTCAGGACAAGCCTTCCTATAGGACATCCCTTCCCACGACGATTCGGGTGAAGCACTATTGGACACCCCTTCCCCTATCAAAATATTTAGATGCTTGGGCTCTAATAATGTTGGATAAGTCTACCCACAAAATCATTTCCCACTTTCAAAAAATAGGAGTTGCTTCGAGGAATCATTGGAGAAGTCATTGCAGGAAATTCGTTCCCACCTTTACAAAAAATAGGAGTTGCTGCGAGGTAACATTGGACAGGTCTTCCCCGGACAAGCCTTCCTAGGAAATCATTTCCCACTTCCAGAAAAATATGAGATGTTTCGAGACACCATTGGATAAGTCTTCCCGTGACATATCCGATTTTTCTAAAGGTGGCAAGTGATTTCCTGGGATTACTAGTCCCGCGAAGACTTTTCCAATGGTGCCTCGAAGCTTCGTATATTTTTTTGGATTTGGGAAGTGATTTCATGAGAAGACTTGTCCTGGCAAGACCTGTCCAATATTGCATTGCATGAACTCCTATTTTTAAAGGTAGGAATTGATTTCCTGGAGAGACTTGTCCTGGGAAGATATGTTCCGGGTAGACCTGTCCAAAGGTGCCTCAAAGCATCTAATATTTTTTTGAAAGTGGGAAGTGATTTCCTGGGAATACATGTCCCGGGAGACCTGTCCAATGGTGTTTCGAAGCAACATCTATTTTTTTAAATATAGAGATTGATTTCCTGAGAAGCCTTGACCCGGGAAGACTTTTATAATGGTGCTTCGAAGCTTCTCATATTTTTTTTTTGGATTTGGGAAGTGTATACATGAGAAGACTTGTCCTGGGAAGACCTGTCCCATGTTGCATTGCATAAACTCCTATTTTTAAAGGCGGAAAATGATTTCCTGGGAAGACTTGTCTCGGGAAGACTCATCCGATGATGCCTCGAAGCATCTCACATTTTTTTGAGAGTGGGAAGTGATTTACTGGGAATACTTGCTCTGGGAAGACCTGTCCAAAGGTGCCTCGAAGCATTTCATTTTTTTTTTAATTGAGAAGTGATTTCCTGGGAAGACTTGTTCTGGGAAGACATGTTCCGGGAAGATGTGTTCAAAGGTGCTTCGAAGGATCTCATATTTTTTTGAAAGTGGGAAGTGATTTCCGGGGAAGACTTGTTCTAGGAAGACAGGTTCCATGAAGACCTGTCAGGTGCCTCGAAACATCTCATATTTTTTTAAAATGGGAAGTGATTTCCTGGGAAGAATTGTCTAATAGTACCTCGAAGCATCTCATATTTTTTTGGATGTGGAAAGGGATTTCCTGATAAGACTTGTCCTGAGAAAACATGTCCCGGGAAGACCTGTCCAAAGGTGCCTCGAAGCATCTCATATTTCTTTGGAAGTAAGAATTGATTTAATGGGAAGACTTGTTCTATGAAGACATGTTCCGGGACGACATGTCCAAAGGTGCCTCGAAACATCTCATATTTTTTTGAAAGTGGGAAGTGATTTCCTGGGAAGACTTTTCGCGGGAAGACCCGTCCAAAGGTGCCTCTGAACATCTCTTACTTTTTTTTGGAAGTGGAAAGCTATTTCCTGATACGACTTGTACTGGGAAGACATGTCTCGGAAAGACCTGTCCAAAGGTGCCTCGAAGTATCTCATATTTTTTTGGAAGTCAGAAGTGATTTACTGGGAAGACTAGTTCTAGAAAGACATGTTCCGGTAAGACCGGTCCAATGGTGCCTCTAAGCATCTCATATTGTTTTGGAAGTGGAAAGGGATTTCCTGATAAGACTTGTCCTGGGAAGACATGTCCTGGGAAGACCTGTCCAAAGGTGCCTCGAAGCATCTCATATTTTTTTGGAAGTGGGAGGTGATTTCCTGGGAAGACTTTTCCCGGGAGATCTGTGCAGTGGTGCCTCGAAGCATATAATATTTTGTTGGAAGTGGAAAGAGATTTCCTGATAAGACTTGTCCTGGGAAGTCATGTCTTCGGATGACCTGTCCCAAGATACCTCGAAGAATCTCATATTTTTTTGAAAGTGGATAGTGATTTCCTGGGAAGACCCATCCAAAGGTGCCTCTAAGCATCTCATTTTTTTTTTGGAAGTGGGAAGGGATTTCCTGATAATACTTGTCCTGGGAAGGCATGTCCCGGGAAGACCTGTCCAATGATACCTTGCAGCAACTCCTATTCTTAAAGGTAAAAAGTGATTTTCTGGGAAGAATTTGTCTAAGAAAGACCTGTCTAATGATGCCTCGAGGCATCTCATGTATTTTAGAGGTGGGAAGTGATTTCCCGGGAAGACGTTTCCAATATTATTAGAGCTCATGCGTTTGAATGTAGAAATGTGAAAAGAGATGTCTAATAGTGCCTTTATCCGAATCGTTTTGGCAAGGAATGTCCGCCCTACTAAAAATTTAAAAAGTCTTTTTATGTAGTTCTATTAGGTTTTCGAAAACAAATATTCTTTTTGCTATATATTTCTAATAGGTTCTAATCGGAACCATTGAGGTATTCATTTACTTTCAATGTTATAAAGTATACAAACTTGCTTCTCTAATTGGCTGTATTAGGATTATTAAATTATTGAACTAAAATTGAATGTGCAGCCTTCAAGCTGGTTCTATTGGGTATCTAGTTAGTTGTATTTTATCGGAAGTTGCACGAGTACGAAATTGATTCTCTAATAGGGTCTATTAGAATTGTTAGTAGATATTCGGAATTAGGTATATTATGTAACAAGGACAAAAGTACTTCTCTAATAGTCTCTATTAAGAATATTAGTGGATAACCGGAATTAAATTAATTGGATTAAAATTCAAAGTACAGCCTTCAAAGTGGTTCTATTAGGTATCTATTAGGTTGCATTTTATCGCAAGTTGCACAAGTACAACATTGCTTCTCTGATAGCTTCTATTAGTATTGTTAGTGGATAATCGGAATTAAATTAATTGGTTTAAAATTTGAAGTTTCTGGATAGGAAATAATTAATATATTTTCAATAAACAAGTTTTTTCACAATGTGTATTGTGCAAAAAAATGAAAATTAAAATAAGTTGTAACTTGTAGCTAATGTGCTTTCATAAATTATACATAACTTATACATATTTTCAATTATAGTTTAGGAATTGTTATTTTAAATTAAAAGCTTCTTTAGAAGGTATTATAAAAGAATTGGATCAATCGAAAACTGTGCACTTTATGGAGGTTTTTATATAGCAGAAAATGTTTTTTGGTCACTAAGGTTATTGAAGTGTTTTTTAACTGGACTGTTCTTTATTTCTTATCAGTTGCCGATGTTTTAGAAGGCTTAAATCTTTAAAGAAAAAAGTATTGAGCCCTTTGTGAAATAAGTAAAATTCAATTATTTGTCTTACATATTTTAAATTGTTGTTTTAGAAAAGTTATTCCAAATTTGAAACTGTCATGAGTAAGAAGGTATAATAACAGAATTGGATAAATTGAATACTGTGCGTTTTATAGAATTTTTGTATCGCAGAATTTTTTTGTGTCATTGTTATTTCGCATTTAAAACTGAGTAAGAAAGTATTATAAAAGAATTGGATAAATTGGAAACTGCGCATTTTATGGAGGTCTTTGTATTACAGAAAATCGCTTTTTTATCATCAAGGTTATTAAAGCATTTTTGCACTTGACTTTTCCTTATTGTTTATTAACTTTGGATAGTTTATATTTTATAAACTTTTTAAATATTTGAAGAAAAAAGAATATCGAGCCGTTTTTGAAATAAGTAAAATTTAATTTTAAATTCTATCTAAATACATTTTTTTATTAAAGTCTCTCGAAAATTTTCAATTTGCCTTAGAACTACTCATTGATCATCAGAAACACGTTTTCTTTAGTAAGAAACATCGAGTTCAACAACTTTTAGTTTAAAGATGTTTGAGGCTCACCGTACGACTTGGTACGACGCTGCCTTCAAATACCTAGCCGAGATTTTGTAACCAAGATCCAAGTGCTTCAATAGCCAAATGATTTAGAGCGCGCGGTACAATACACGAGTAAGCAAATTGTTTATAATAAATTATAAAACTTATAATAATTATTAATCATGATGAACATAGTACTTACAATAATTAATAATCATGATGATCATAGTACTTATAATAATGAATATTAATAATTGTTATGGTAAATAGAAAATAAGAAAGTAATGACTAACTCATTTATTATTGTACTATTTTAAACAATTACACTTACAAATAAAAAGTTTAAGAAAGTTATAAAGGACTGCCAAGTTTGACAGGCGATCTTGAGTCACAGTTGACCGCAAGTAATTTTTTATTAGCTTCAATTTTGAAAATGACCTTTCACCTGAGGCTACAGATGCAGACAGTGCTGAAAGGATTCGTAGAAGTACATAAAAGTAATTACCACCGTAATTACGGGCAAGGAAATTTGTCTAGATTCTGTTTATGACTTTTCATAAATCTATAAATCACTGTAAAATGCCTATCATCAAAAGTACGACAAATTCGAATGTAGTTTTGAGTTGCAACATTTTTGGGCCACGAAAACAAACAAAGGCAAATGAACATTTTCTTTGTTCAAAATAAGATGCAACAAATTTCACACCAACGGTTTTCTGGGATATTCTGGGGGTGCCAAGGCGCCCCTCGATGATTGGCACCCGGGTGCTATGCATTCCTTCGCACCCGGGTTAAACCGGCCCTGCGTTTAAGCGTGCGATTTTATGTGTAAACGACCGTATTGGCCAATTGTTCACTCAAAAACTATAAAATTGAAGATTATATAACAATAAGTTAAGAAACTACTTTTCTTTTTATTGAGAAATCGTACCGAATACAAAACACTTTGGATCCTAATTAGATCTACTTTGCAAGTTACTTTGCACCATATAAAACGAATTATAAACCGGATAGAAAATCCGATTAGGCGCCACTTAGTATCTAATAGGTAATAAATTTCGAGTACTCGAATATCTCTGGAAGAGATATTCGAGAAAGCCTTCTCTTTTGAAAAAAGATGTCTGGTGAAGCCTTGTGCTTTGGGAAGAGATTTCCCGGGACGGCATTTCCTTTGGAAAGTTCTGACCTATAAATACGTCCATTGGGATGTCATGTCCTGGGATAACTTTTCCTGGGAAGAATTTTCCTGGGGTGACTTATTCGATGTGACTTGTCCCGACCCCCAAGGCAGCAAGCAAAATAAGGAATTTCAAGACTGCATCTCGAGACAACTGTGGTTTGGTGGCCAGTAATTAAGTTGCAAGAACGTTTCCTAGGACGAGTGCCACCCAGTATTCCAGGGAGAGAGGCTCTCAGCAACAATTCAACAAGCCAGTTTGTCCCGTTGGTCATATATTCATGCTCCCCCGCGGACCCAATATCCGGCTGGAAGGACTAAACAATGTTTGTAAATCAATGACGGCTGGCACGGGGCAGCAAGGGAGAAACGTATTGTCACTTTAAAGTCTATGAAATAAGATGCCTAATTAAAAAGGTGAAAAACAACAGATATTTTAAAGGACTAGTTGAGATTCTACTAATTTACTTTAATTATAATAATTTAACTCAATCCAATATAACCACGATCCGAGTTTCAACCCGCGTGTCAACTCATACACGTCCCATGTAAGAAATATAACAAATATTCAGTTAGTTTTGTGAACTTAGCCCAGATGTAGGCAACTGGAGGTATCTATCCTCCGACTCGTCACTTCCCACAGCAGCAGGAAATGATCGAGTCGAGAAAATCACTTCATTATAATCCAGAAGGGAAAAACACTGGTGACTGTTAATGGATCACTTATCGCTTCACTTCACGATATTCCGAAAGAGGCATAAGCACGAAAAACTATTCAAGAATTACTTCTTCAAGTTGAGAACAGCTTACGTTAGAATAAGCATACAGACTTTAGACTTCACGGGTCAGAACTCGAACCGACAATCCATATCACCCTTAATAATGTCGGAACAGCCGTTTCGAAGTCGAAAATCGAATAGACCTCTCTTTCTATCTCCACACGTTAGAAGAAGAGGTCTATTCGATTTTCGACTTTCGATACGGCCATGGAGTCCCACTGCTGAACTGAGAGGAGAAAGCTGAATACCCTCCATCCAAGCCTAGAGAGCCACTACACCAACAACATTGCCGCATCACACCAGCGGTCGCAAGGTCTCACGCTATAAATGCAAAGAGAAATGTTGAGTTTCAACTCGATTTACCTAATATTGACAAATAACATTTACAAAAACATCTTTTTTCTTCTGGGAAACGAGTGTTAATCTTCATGGGGCTTCCGCCACCTCTAGTGCATAAGAAGGAATATTAATTGAACGCGTAATTTATAATTTCGAAGAAAACTAAACTTTTGATTTCCACATATTTAATGTATGAATGGAATAAAACAAAATTTACTTTGAAATATTCACTCAGTATTTTAAAAAGCTGATAATAAGTTGCAGCTTCAGGTGAAATCATCTGACACAGTGGATGTCTAACGTCGGTAAGAATAGTAAATCAAAGTTTTAAAATTAAGCAAAAACTTTCTCCTGAGATATTGAGCTAATAAATGTAATAATTAAAAAAAAAATGTTTAAAGTCATGTGGTTTCCGATAAATAATATAAAAATATCATGTTTCAAAATTACGTTGGACATATTTTTCAAAATTGCAAGTTTTTACGTTCAAAAGAGGAAAATTAAAACTTTCGGTATTAAAAAATTTAGCAACAGGTGGGAAGACCAAGGTGGAAGAGATTGTATACTAATTTACAGAAAAATAAGTTTAATAACCATTCGGTCTTGCACATCAGTGTCAGAGTCCGAAATAAGAGATTCGCCACTTTGGCGTCTTTTTTCAATTTTTCACGTTTTCGTCGTGGCGAACCACCTGTGCACTGCATTTCTATTCAAAATAAACTTTAACAATTAACACTTCTCACAGCGCCTCGTGCTTTTCCGAAATTCATTTGAACTCTACTAAACAAAAAATTGAAAATTAAACTGCCCAATAACATCCCTTGATTTTTAACAAAATTAAAAAAATTTCTTTAAGTGACTTTTGTAATTTAAAAATTACAAATATTATATAAGTCTAACGTTTGCTCACATGTTGTGAAAGTATTGAAAAATTGTCTAAATGAAGAAGTAAATATAGCATTTCTAATAAATAACTTCAATTTTAGAATCAATTTTAGGCTCGAATAATTCTGGCCTCATTTTCGTGTACATATATTTCGAATATTTTATTTTAAAATAATAACTAATTTTGATGGCCTTGTTTGATTAATTCGGCTAAGAATGCTTACTTGCAAGTTGAAGTTAGTTGTCTTTAAAACTGATGCATTTTGAATAGTTTGATTTATGACGCGAATTCCAACTGCTATAATTTTCATAAAATAAAAATAATGATAAGTATGTACAGGTTTTAAATTTCTATTTATGTAGTGACCCTACTTTTGGCGACGACAAACAAAAAATTTTAATACCGCTAATTAACTAATTTCGTATTAATTTTTTCTGTAAAAATAGTTAATTGAATTTACAAACATTATTTGAATACGAAAATATTAATTGTTGCAAACAGATACAGTTGAACGCTCTGGAATCTTTTTCTATTTGCTGTAGGGTGGTCTCCCGTCTTTGGAAGTAATTATTATAGGTAAATACTTATAAGCCTATAACAATTTTTCTTCTAAAAAGTTTTCACAAGGGATTGAAAAGAACTTTTTTTACCTGTTTCCGAAAAAGAGAAACTGGAGTACTGACGAAAGATTAAACCTTCGAGTACCATAACACATTGACTCTTTAATGGCATTACCAGTTACTTGTAACATTTTGATCCTACTTCGGATCACAATGCGAAGGAATGTGGTTTACATTTATAATTCTAAAATTTTTGTAAATTCGGTTGCGAGTGCCTAATGGAGTTTCCCTGATTTCTTCTGGGGTCATTTCTTCAACTGTGCCGCTGTCCATGTTTATTTTCGCCCGTTTTTCATAGACAGTTCTTGTTGTGAATATTCCACGAAGAAGATGGCTACCCTCCACTATTGCGAGGACGTCACCAATGGATGTTGTTAATACTATTTGTTCTTCAGTTGGCATGTGCACAAAGGAATTACGTCCTACTTTCACTTGAATTGGTTTATCGGGAGGAAAAACGTATCTTCGAAATTCAAACTGCCGGCGCGGATTACAGTGGGGCATAAGTCGAATAAATCTGAGTTGGTCAAGTTTATATCCAACAATGAGAGAAGAAGGGTGCCTGGCAGAAAGATATCTGGAACTGGCAGGAGGAGACCTCGACCTGTCACGAAGACTTGACTCGACAGGGGGAATAGACCTGTCAGGATTATGATGTCTGTCAGGAGGAGAAGAAGATTCGCGACCAGGAACACTAGGAATTGGGTCACCATTAGGTAAACATTCGAACTGTAAACATAATTCTGCAACAAGAAAAAGATAATTAATTGTTATAAGTGCATACTCGTAATCGTGTCTTGGCATATCATGTACCACTTGTGGCAATTTTGCGAGGCAAGTTTGAGAGAATATTCAATCTCTCAGTCCGAGGTCCGAAATTATATTCGGTTCATAGCAAAAAAGTATACATGAAATGAAATTCTCTCTCGTACATTTTGTAATAATCATATTTTATTGAACATGGTAATTCAATTTTTACTAACATTATATCGAACAAAAACGCGCGAGGGTCGCCATAATGTAATCGTCAAAGCCGCAGGTACTTTGATTTCCCTCCTTATAGTGAAATTGAAAACCAATTTTAGGTCCGACTCAGTTATCCATTTAAGTTACAATATTTATGATATTTGAAAAAATTAAATCAAAATGTACGCATTAAACGAATTTCGAATTTGAAAAGAATAGTTACCATACCAACTTTGGTTTGGGCTTAAGTAGTTTAGAGAAAATTAGCTACTCTTGTGTACAAATGTTTTTATATGGTTCATTAGGGACAACAACTTATGCTTAAAAATATTTTTTCTGCACAAGTAAAAATATTCTATTCTATAAAAATCATTATACATCATTTATATCAAGAGATTCAAGCTAATAACGTATATTAGGGTGGTTTAAAAACGTTTTTTTTTCTCGAAAAGTGAACACGCTTTTCAATTTTTTTAAATCATGAGTCAAATAATGAAGATTGGACCCTAGAAGAACTCTATCGGATAATTCTAAATGCTGCCCCAAAAATGTTCAAGTGAAAAACTGCAAACAAGTCGAAAAATGATCTTCATCTTTGAACGGATTTTTTTTCGTAGCAAACAAGTGAATTGAAATTATTGAGATCATTATTTATGAGATCTATTACAGTCATGAGAAAAAAATGCAAACCAGTTTTTTATATGAGTTTTTGACGTCCATTGACAATTGAAAATTATTCCTTCTTTGAAATAGTTAGAGGTTTCCATCCGTCATGAATTGTGTGAGCATAATATACCTATTGGACCATTTTTCTCGGCCTCTAATAGGTCGCCAATAAATTACAAAATTTTCTTAACTATATATTCTTGTTCTACTGCATGTTCAACAAGTTTTTCTGCAAGTTTAATAATAATCAAAAATACCGTTCTCTAATTATTGCAATTATAAATTCAGAAAAATGCTCTTCGTAGCGCGAAAATGTTTTTTTCCTCAAACAAGTTTATCGTATCTAAAAATTTGTTGAAATAAAAAATATTCTGCAAGTTTATACATGCAACTTTTGTTGCCGTCTCATCGGAAAGTCAATAAATATTATGATAATACCCAAGGAAATTGATTGAAAACCAGAGTCATATGAGTTTTGTGTTTAAGATAATTTAATTAATTTCCTTCTTATGAAGTACGACAAATATTTTGAAACATTCATCTTTATATAGTTCGGCATATTGAGTAAATTATCTTGAACACGCCAAACTCACATGCTATCCGACTCTGCTTTTTAATTTTGTTGCGTTTTTTTCGCGAAAAAAATCATTCAATGATAAAGATCATTTTTCGACTTTTTTACAGTCTTCCACTTAAACATGTTTGGGGCAGCACTTAGAATTATCCAATCAAGTTTTTCTAGGGGCCAAACTTCATTCTTTGACTTATATTTTGAAAAATTCGAAAATTGTGTTCACTTTTTTTAAGAAGCCTATTTTTGCACCACCCGTTGTTAATAACACACACATTCTGGATTTCTCGGAATAATCTCCGAATAAATTCGTAATCATTTCGGAAATACTTAGATAGTTTGAATGCCATAGCGATTAGAATGTAATGCAGATTACATCGGAGATATCGTTGTTTTCAGAAAGCTTAAAAATGTACCTAAAATTACAAATATATTATATTCACCAAAGGAGTTGATGATAATCACCAAGGATAAGATGTGAGCATAAAGAATCCTCATATTTTCTAATCAGAAGGAAAACTGAATAATTTACCAATGAATATTCTGGTGATTCTTAACATTAAATAATATAAGCAGTATAGTCGTTCTCTCATAGATTACAGCTTATCTTTTAGATATTTGTGGACTGAATTTGTTAATTTGATTAAGCAATTGGCCTGTGCAAATGAGCTTCATGTTCACAGCAATAAATTTACTTAACCCAGTCATCAGAATTATCCTCTTTTGTGGCAATAAATTTAAAAAATAAAAAAATATACAATGCATAATTTTTTTATCAGAGTTAAATGTTTACAATTCAACAATTTTAAACTCAAACATTCAATATTGCACGAATTCGAAGCTTTCGAAATTTGAACATTTTTAAACGAAAAATATTTACAATTGTAATCCTCCGAAGTAGAAGTAATTAAAGTTGAACAATTTTTATTTCGTTGTACTGAAACAAAAAGAATTGAAATTTAACATTATCAAAACGAGTTTATTAAAATTGAACAATTGTACATTTAGAGCGATGAAAATTCAACACATTGGAAAATCGCTGAAGATTGTTCAATTTGAAACTGAACAATTTTGAAAAATTACCATTTTTAAGCATACAGATTTTGATTCTTCAATTAAAAACTGTGGCACTTGAAGCGGATTAAATTGCAGATTGTCCAATTCGCGTAATTTCAATCTTATTCTATCCGAATTTTAATCTAGTGAATTAATAAAGTTCCAAATATTAAAGGGCTTTAATTTTTAAATTCCAGAATTCCGAACAATTTGAATTCTAACCAAAAAATGTTAAATCTTTCAATCTAAAAAGTGCTCTAATTTGAACGCATTCTACCTAAAATTGTTCCATCCAATTCTAAATACAATTACAAAATTTTGATAAATAAAATTAAAAAATATTCAACTTCACACGCTACTAATTAAAGATTAACCAACTCTTTAAGTATGAAACTGAAGTTATTACATTTATTGGTTATTCAATAATTTAAAATTATTTGATAATTCTTGCTGCGTCGCTCAAAGGATAAAGCAAACTTGGGTTAAATCATTTTAACCATCAGTTTAACCATCGTTAAATATGGTCAATGACGCCATTCCGATGGCGTAAATAGCAAATCCCAATTTAGTTTAGGCCGTTGTTTGGTAACCATCCTTTTTAATAGCATTATCTGTTATAGTAGACTTGATTACCGGATTCAAATCTGAAGCTTTAAGAGCTCAAAATTTTGCAGGTATTGGATAATTTTTTAATAATTCCTTCATAGGCTCAGCGGCCAACCGCTTTTTTAAAATCGAGGTGCAAATTTCCATTAAAATATTATAAACATTTCGATTTTTGCTTTTAGATTAATCACCAAGAATTTTTAACGTATCGCTACTCAACTGAATGTCGCCAGGTTTATCAAAGGGGTCATAATTCTCAGCGCCCTCTTCTGAGTCTGAATGCCTATCCTGCGAGCTTTTTGGCAAACTTCTGTCCGAATAATCTGAGGATTCATCGTATCCTTGATGGTAGCGATCGTAGCGATCAGATGATTTTTCATGCATACCGCGACGCGTCTTGACGACGACGTTCACTAGTATCTATTCCCTGTCGATATCTAGATGTGTGTTTTTTGCCTGTGTAACATATTTTTTTCGCTCGTTAATAATTAAACGGTCAATTTTGTAAATAACTTAATTTTTTTGCAATGTTGAAATATTTAAAATCAGGTTTCTTTGATTTAGAAGGTTAATTTGAGGTCAATCATATATTCAGTTTTACTTTTTTAATTCTCACGAATTTCAATTTCTATGTATCGAGGAAAGTTCATTTGGTTTTAGCTGCTAGTCTGTCTCATTGATAATCATTCGTGAATGGAAAATCATTCGTAAAGCCGACAATAAATGATTTTGCTATGCTCTGTAAATGATATCGGTCCCAAGTATACACGTTGGTACCATACCTTTGAAACCCTTAATTTCAAACCAATTTTCAATCATAAACTTCTTCGAGATAAAACTGTCCCTTGTACTGAATACTATGAGGGAGTCCAGTATTTCAGATCCCATGTTGGCTTAGTAATTTTAAACATTTTTTTGAATTTCAATTCTAAATTTGTGGAATTCTCTGCAGCGGACTCAGAATTGACTGTGAATTTCTCAATTCGACCTGTGCTCTTGCATGTCGGTTTTATTGTTATTTTCGGAATTATCATTTTCTTTTAACCGGCATTTCTCTCTCGATTTATTTAGCATTCCTGAAACCTATATAACATTTTCGTGTTGTTTTTATTCTGGCTTTTCTTTACGAAATTTTTCAATGAAAGATTACTTAAAATAGATTCATTTTCCGAGCAAACTCCGTGCACTATTTGCTGGCCATGAAATTGATCCATTTTTTCTATAATAACGTTTTAACTTTTTTTTTACAGCTTAAAATATTTTTTTTTAATTTGTAAAATATTAGTTTTTGCCATTTTAGCTACTAACTCACTTGGTCCGTTCAGTGTGAGTCAAATTTAAAACATCATTTTGGGAGTTTCTTAGGTTCCATAGACAATTCATCCTTGATTACTGAGCCCAGTAATTTTACTTCTGAGATAATATAATTTCACCATTCAGAAATTAATTTATCTCAGAAAGTTTTAGACCACCTTGGATTGGTTTCATGGAACGTACCCTGATTTATTGTAAATGTAAAGGATGGGTTTCTGAGCCCCCAATTCGTTAATAGGTTGAAAAGAAACCGTCTCCTCGCATTTTTGAGAAAATCAAAAAGGTTCATGGAACTTCTCCCGTCCAAGTTGAGTCACGTTAATTTTTGTTCATAAATGCAGAAATGCATTTTAATCTTACTATTCACAAATGATCATTTTTTTATATTCACGTCTTTTTTTTATAATTCATAAACTTTCACGAAAGCCGGAATGTACCTGATCTAAATTTGACGTTGATAGCGACCTCGCAAGCGTCCGAGAAGATTAGAGTGAATTTCCCGACACTTTAGCTTCGCTTTCCGCGCTTTCGGATCCGTCGGTCCCAATGGTCCCCTCTTCGTTATTCGATTGCGCGTGCCATTATCGATCAATACAATTTGCATATATTCGCATTTTCATAGATTCTCGAATCTTCTGATTTGTGTGACGTTCCCATTCCATTCGTTTCCCGCGTTATTGTAAATTATACTATGAGTTTACTAAGGGCCTATAATCATCCGTTTCACCTGAGAATATTTTATTTTTAGGAGATCCATTTCTAATAGGAGACCTACTTCTGTAAGAATTAGCCGAATTTGATCTGAAATGAGATCTTGAGGCGCGACCACGCCGTATCCTAACCTCACTTTTTGGAGGGTTCGTTTTTATATACCATTCTGGACTTGTAGACTTACTTTTCGATTTTTCCATTTTTCTCCGTCTATCAAATTCAGAACTTTCGCTTCTCGACCGACTCATTCTTAACAAAGAAGTTAAAATTTATGTAAATTTCAACACAAAAGAACGGACACGAAAAAATTACTTTGTTCTCAGATCGCAGAGAAAAATGAATAACGTACCAGTCACTCAGTGCCCCATTAACATTTACACTGGCTTTACTACCGGTGGATATTGTTTTTATTGCTTGTAGGCGCCATCCATTGATTACGTACTCTTTAAGGAATTCCCAAAGTGTACTTCTATTTACCTTGCCAAATGCTTTTTCTAGGTCAACAAATACACAGAAACCTTCTTTCCTGCTCTCATACTTTTTTCTGTGACCTGCCTTAAGCTAAATATACAGTTTTGTTGCCCTATCTTTATCTTTACCTCCTGCTGTTTCTCATGCTGACAAACTCTGTACTTTTACTTTCCTTCATCTCTTCAAATAATAGTTTCATGGTTCCTTTAAAATCGTTTTGTATGTTCTTCTCTTCTTCTGTTCTGATTTTATCTTTACTTTCCTTGACTAGTCGTTTAACATTCCTCTTTTTGTGACTGTAATCATTTTCATGTCTATTTCTCTCCTCATCGCTAAGACCTGTGATGTTTAACGTTGTCTTGTACGCTTCTTTCGTTTCTTGTTGGGCTGCCTCAATTTCACCATTCCACCATGCATCACCAGATTTTCTTCCTACAACCGCCGTACCACATACCTCGGTCGCAGTTTTAACAATGATATCCCGTAACATAGTCCAAGCGCTATCTATATCTTTATTGCTTCTAAGCGCCTCCCAAGTTGCCTTATCTATGCGTTCGTTTATCTTATTCTGAAAATCTATTCGCACTTCCGGTTTCTGTAAATTTTCAGTCTTGATTCGCGTCTGTTTAGTTTTTTTTTTTAATTTTCTTTCTTCTCTATCCCCGCCCTAAGTTTATTTTGGAGACTAAAAGGTAATGATCAGTATTGCATTCGAAACCCCTCATGACTCTCGTATCTTCAACTAGTTCTCTCAGTTTTTCATCTGTAGTGTACGTGTGTAGGTGTACGTGTGGATAATTTTATGTCGAAACCAAGTAGTTGTAATTAATAGGCCCTTTTCTAAGCATAAGCTAACTAACTGTTCCCCGTTATAATTTTTTCTTAGATCCCCAAATTTACCTAAAACCCTTTCTGTATCTGTATTCTGACGTTGGACGCCGACTCATCTGCTCATATCTCCTAGCAAAATTATTCTTTCATCTTGATCGCAAGTACTAATTGTATCATTTAAAGTATCTCAGAACGCGTCTTTAACTTCCCTCGGGTCACTATCAACTGGGGCATTGCACACTACGATTAATAATCTGCTGATTCCTACCTTCATTCTAGCCCACAAAAATCTGGGGGATACAAAATTATGATTTTCGAGAGGCTGTCTTGCTTTTTCATTCATAATTAAACCGACCCCTTGACCACCATGTGAACCGCTATCTACTGACCAGATTTCAAAGCCGCCTTTTAATACCCCATTTTCTATGTTTCTACATTCGCGACCCTTTTTCTTCGTCTCAGGTACACATCAAATACCCAGCTTCCTTACGTGCATAGTTTCTCGTAGTTCTCTTATCTTAAGGTCATTCTCTCCTCTAGCATTGCAAACTCCCAGTCTCCATTCATTGCCTGAAACTCGACCTTTACGTTTACCGTGTATATGCATTTCGTCAATCAAAGTTTCAGTCCATTCCGAAGCTATTTTATTGTTTGTATTATTCATGGTTTAAATTATACACCCAACTACTACCTTTATGCGTGTATTTTGTTTTGCGAGTCGAAAATCATGTCCGAGTTAAGTGATTCGTCGTACGGTGGAGAGTCATTGTTGTAACGTCAGTCCCACCAAAACTTCTGTTACAGGGTGGGGGGGGTGAAGTGTTTTTAAATATTTAAAATCTGGTGTACTGTACTGTTTTGGAAATCTTTTGAAATCCTTATGGATTCTTTAAAATATTTGTGAAATCTTTTGAAATCTTCTAAAAAAATTTGAAATCGTCTCAATTCTTTGAAATGTTCTGGAATCGGGTTTACTATACCCTTTTCAAAATCTTTAAAATCCTTATAATCTTTGTGTAATCTTTTGAAATCTTCTAAAAAAAATTTGAAAACGTTTAAAATCTTTGTAATGTTTTGAAATCTTTAAAATTCTTGTATTCTTTTGAAATCTATGAAATTTTTTAAATATTTTTGAAATCTTTAAAATTGCTGCATTCTTTTGAAATCTTTATGAAATTTTTGAAATCTTTTGTATTCATTTGAAATCATTACAATATTTGAAATCTTTTAAAATTTTGGTAAAATCTTTGAAATTTTTGTGAAATGTTTTGAAATCTTTGAAATCATTGTGAAATATTTCTATCGTTTTTGTTTTTGAAATATTTTGTGTTCGTTTTAAATCTTCTCAAATTTATTATCACTCTTTGAAATTGTTTAAAATCTTTGAAATCTGGTGTACTGTACTGTTTTGGGAATGTTTTGAAATCCTTATGGATTCTTTAAAATATTTGTGAAATCTTTTGAAATCTTCTAACAAATTTTGAAATCGTTTCAAATCTTTGAAATGTTAGAAATCTGGTTTACTATCCCCTTTTTAAAATATTTAAAATCCTTAAAATCTTTGTGAAATCTTCTAAAAAAATTGGAAATCGTTTCAAATATACCTTTTGAAAATCTTTAAAATCCTGAAAATCTTTTTGAAATACTCGAAATCTTTGTACAAATCTGTTGAAATCTTTGAAATTCTTGTATTTTTTTGGAATCTTCATGAAATATTTGAAATCTTTAAAATTCTTGTATTCTTTTGAAATCTGTATGAAATCTTTGTGAAATGTTTTGAAATATTTTGAAATCTTTGAAATAATTGGGAAATATTTCTATCGTTTTTGTTTTGGAAATATTTTGTTAAAAACATTGAAACATTCAAAATCTGTTTTGAAATCTTCTAAAAAATGTTGAAATCTTTATGAAATCTTTAAAATATTTGTGAAATCTTTCTTTAATCTTTGAAGTGTTTTTAAATATTTAAAATCTGGTGTATTGTACCCTTTTGGAAATCTTTTAAAATCCTTATGGATTCTTTAAAATATTTGTGAAATCTTTTTAAATCTTCCAAAAAATTTTGGAATCGTTTCAATTCTTTGAAATGTTCTGGAATCGGGTTTACTATACCCTTCTTAAAATCTTTAAAATCCTTAAAATCTTTGTGAAATCTTTGGAAATCTTCAAAAAAAAATTTGAAAACGTTAAAAATCTTTGTAATGTTTTGAAATCTTTAAAATTCTTGTATTCTTTTGAAATCTATGAATTTTTTAAAATATTTTTGAAATCTTTAAAATTGTTGTATTCTTTTGAAATCTTTATGAAAGTTTTGAAATCTTTTGTATTCATTTGAAATCATTACAAAATTTGAAATCTTTTAAAATGTTGGTAAAATCTTTGAAATCTTTTGAAATATTTTGAAGTCTTTGAAATAATTGTGAAATATTTTTATCGTTTTTGATTTTGAAATATTTTGTGTTCGTTTGAAATCATTGAAATCTTTTAAAATCTTCTTAAATTTATTAAAACTTTTTAAACTCTTTAAAATGTTAGAAATCTGATGTAATGCACCGTTTTTGAAATCTTTTGAAATCCTGATGGATTCTTTGAAATATTTGTGAAATCTTTTGTATTCATTCCGAATCATTAAAATATTTGAAATCTATAAAATAATTGGTAAAATCTACAAAAAATGCTTAGAAATCTATATTTATTCTGTAATAAACAAAAGATAAATTATATCTTGATAAATAAAAAACATTTCAGTAGTAAGATTTCTTCTAAACATGATATTTCTTTCATAATAGATTGAAATATTTTAATTAGCTTTCGCATTTCAATAAAATAACTATTTTAAAAGCAAAAAAATGACTAAAATTCAAGGTTCTCGTGAAAAATTCAATGAGATTTTCAGGTTTTCAACTGCTAAAAATTCGTTTTTTTTTGGGTTTAAAGTAATTTCATAAACTTACAATCTAACTATTCCTTTTTTGCTTCAAAACTTATCTTTTTTGGTAAAAAATTTAACTGTTTGGTAGAATATTCGTGTATTTTATTCAAAATTCGTTAAATACGAAAATGAACTTAACCTCAAACGGAACAGCATATTAAACATAAAAATACAGCAATAACTAATAAAATAGAAGTTAAAAGATGTTTAAACTTATTAAAAAAGAAATCACATTCCGATTTTGTAGATAAATTTAGTAATAATTACGATAATTACTAAAATATACCATATAGGATTCACTAACCTCAAAAAATATCACGAATATATAAAAATGAAGATCGTAGAGGTAATAATAAACTAAATATTGTTGAAAATACAAACAAACAATTGAAATTACTTTCTGATTTACTTATTTTACTGATTAAATACTATAAACAGTGTAAACCCAGTAAAACGTTTTCTTTCGTAAAAATAGTGTTTGCGTTTTGAGCATTTTAAACGTTTTTTAAAGAAGTATAATACGATTTTCTTACCTGATTTATTTACTGCTATTTATCTTCCTCCACATAAGAGTCTTAAACCTTCTTTTCAGTCTACAATTATATTTTTTTCGTAAAATTTACGAACATCCTGAAATGACAGCTGACACAATGAGAGGTTATGTTAGGAATCGAATCAGTGATACCAATGTGGGCGCTTTTTGCTACTGCGATTGCGTTCGGGCCGCGCACTGGTTGGCTGTAGTTGGCGCGCAATTCAAAATTGGAATTAAAATGAATTCGTATGACAATACATAAAAAATATTAAAAACATTATAAAAAATTATATTGAATTGATTTTCCAATAAATTTTTTCTGAAATTGAATGTTTTGTGAAATATAAGTTATCCTACAGAAGTCAAAGGAAATAAACTGTTATTTAACAAATATATGTGTTATGATTTTTTTTCTTGTGTAGAGTCAGAAGTCGTAAAATTTATATATATATATATATATACATTCTTGTGCATTTTTCAATAATCATTTATTTAAATTACAAGAATTATTTTTAATTCCAATTTTGAATTACGCGCCAACTGTGGCCAACCAGTGCGCGGCCCGAACGCAAGCGCAGTAGCAAAATGCGCCTACATTGGCATCACTGAATCGAATTGCAAAAAATCGAAAGGAATCGACTTTATCAGCGCGAAATTTGAATGTTGTAAATAAAGATTTGAACTAATTTTCATGAATTTTTATGTTTAATATTTATACAACGCGTTTGAGTTTAACGTAAAAGAAACAAAAATTTGGGCCATTTATAACTTAATACGAATATATTTTTAAAGAAATTATGAGATTTAAATAATATCTATATTCTATTCAATGTAAAGTACTTTTTAATAATAATTATTGAATTCTAAACAATTCTGATTATTATTATAAAATTTTCTGGAAATATAATCTTGTTATTTTCCTTAGTAAACAAATTTTTGAGCCAAGAAAATTATTTTTCTAAAAAACTTCTAATTTTTTTTTTTGCGAAATTTTTATGAATCTTTAAAAATGTGTTGAAACATTCTTTAAAAATTAATTTGAAAAAACAAATCATAAAAAAATTTTCCAGGAATCTTAAGAAAAATTTTTTATTTTCATAAAACCTTCCAAAATTCTTAAAGAACTTAACTTTTTTCGAAAACTTGAAACATTTACATTTTGTTTTAAATTTTTCCTTATTTTTTTTTCAATTCTACAAAATTAAAAATATTGCCTTAAAATCTTCAGAATCTTTTTTGGCCTTTTCAGAAATCTTTTAAAATGTTTTAAAATATTTTCTTAAAATTGATGTTATAAAATTTTTAAACTGAAATTATGAAATTGTTACCAAAACAGATGAGTTTTTAAATAAAATAGTCTCATTTTTTAACCCAAAATAACGAATTTTCACAAAAATGTATTGAAAAAAAAATTTAATAATTTTAAATTAAATTTTTAAATTTAAATATATTCATTTATTTTAAAATCTTGCAGATTTTTTTCGACATGTTAAGAAATCTTTTCAATTTTTCTGAAATCTTTCAAAATTTTCTTTAAAAATTAATTTTTCCAAATAAAAAATTATAAAATTAAATTACTTTTGAAACTATCAAAACTTTTGAACCTTCTAAATATCTTTTAAAATTATTCGAATTTTTCCATTTTTTTAAATTCTGCATAATTAAAAAAATGCCTTAAATCTTCAGGTTTTTTTTAACAATTTTTTTAATCCTTTAAATCTTTAAAAATATTCTCCTGAAATTAATTTTTCAAAATAAAATATTTTTAATTTTCCCAACAATTTAAAGAAATTTTTGTAAAACCTTGAAATCTTCCTAAATCCCGTTAAAAACTTAAAAATTTTAGTTCAAAATCTTTAAAAATCTACATTTTGTTAATTTTTTTTTTCTAATTTTTTCAAACCTTGAAAGGTTTCAAAAGAATACAATTTTTTTCATTTCTGGGAAAAATTAGAATAATTTTATTTTAAATGATTACATAATTTTTCGTTCTAAATATATTTAAAAAAATGACGAAAAATAATCTGGAAGATTTGAAGGGAATTTTTTTATTTTTGGACGACTTTAAAAAGTTTTTAAACAAAATGGAGATTTTTGAAGACGAGATTTCGAGAAAAATATTAATTTTCTTTAAAAAAAAAATCCTCAGCCAAAAAGATGAATTATCAAGAAAGAAGATTAATTTTTAACTCATGGAGGATAAATTTTCAACAAAAAATTGAACAGTTCAATTCTTGCTTAAAAAATTATTATTCAATAAAAAAAAAACAATTTTCCAAAAAATAGTTCAATTTTCAACAAAAATTATGAATTTTAAAAATAAATTAATTTTGAGGAAAGTAGTTCAACTTTCAACGAAGTAGTTGAATTTCCAATAGAAAAAGATACATTTTTACCTAAATAATTAAATTTTCAACCAATAATAGAAAATTTTACCAAGAAGATTAAATTTCTAACAAAATCGATAAATTTTTACCAAAATCGATAAATTTTCTACAAAACAGTTGAATTTTCAACCCGAAAATGTTCATTTTTAACAAAAGAGTTCATTTTCTACCAAATATTTAATTTTTCATGTAAGTACTTTAATTTTCAACCAAATAATTTTATTTTTACAAAAATAATTGAAATTTCAACCAAAAAGATGAATTTCCAACCAAAAAAATTAACTTTTTACTAAAACAGACAAAATTTTAACAAACTACAAGAATTTTTTATCAAATAGTTGATATTTACAAATAAAAAGGTTGCTTTTTGACAAAATTGTTGAAATTTTAATAAAATTAATTAACTTTTCAAACAAATATTGTACAAATTTTGACCAAAAAAGATCAATTCTCAACGAAAAATATAATAGTTGATAAATCAACCAAAAAATATTTTCATTGTAAATAAAAAAATTCTTTTTACCAATTTTCTATAAGCTAAAAAATAAGATCAACTTCTTTTTGAATAGAGTTTTTGTTTGTGTAAAATAATATAAAATTATAAATTAAAAAAAAAATTTGGTTTTTATTTGATTTTTTTTTAAATTGCGTACAAAACACTATTTTTGAATTTCGTTAATTCTACTTTTATCAAAATAAAAAATTTATGACTAAAATTTCTCCAGTTTGATTAGAAAAAACGTGAAATTATTATTATTAAATTAATATTATTATCATTTATTTATTTTAATTTATTTTTAAATTTATCAAGTCTATTAAAAAAAAACCTAGTCCATTCTATTCAATTAAAAAGACTTTTCAATAATAATGATTGAATTCTAAACAATTATCATTATTATTATAAAATTTGTAAAAAATCTGGAATTATAATCTTATTATTTTCATCAGTAAAAAATCAGTTTGCATCAATTCGCTTTATTAGTTACAAATTCGTCTTTTTGGTTCGAAAATTTCATAATTTTACTTGAAAATTCATCGCATTGGTTGAAAATTCGTCACTTTTTTTGAAAATTCGCTTTTGTTGTAGAAATTCAATTTTTTTACTGAAAATTTAATTTTTTCGTTTTTGGATAACAATTTATCTTTTTTAGTTGAAAATTCATTTTTGGTCCAAATATCAACTATCACATTTTTCGTTGAGACATCATCTTTATTTTTTGAAAATTCGTCTTTTTGGTTTCAAAATTGATCTCTTTTGATAGAAAATTATAAAATTTATTTGTTTTTTATTAAAATACGAAACATTATATTTTTTGTTGAAAATTCAACTATTTGTTTACAAATTCAAATATTTTATTAATTTAATTTAATTTAATTAATGTTGAAAATTCAACTCTCTTCAGAAAAATTCGTCTTTTCGGCTTAAAAATTTAACTATTTGTTGTAAATACAACTGTTTGATTAAAAATTATTTTTTTGTTTTCAAATTCAACATTTTGGTTGAAAATTCATTTTTTTAGATAGAAAATTTAAGTATTTAGTTAAAAATTCAAGTATTTTTTATAAAAAAATACGAATTTCTCAAAAAAATGCAGAAATTTTCAAAAAAGACTTGAATTTTCAACTGAAAAAGTTAAACCTTCAGTAAAAAAAAAATCAACAACATAAATGAATTGTCAACCAACAAGTCGAATTTACAAAAAATTCCGCCAAAAATAGAATACTTAAATTTCTAGTAAAAAAAAAAAATTTCCAACAAAAACAAACAAATTTTTAACAAAATAGTTAGGTTTTAGTTTAAAAAAGTAAGTAAAAAACCAATTTTAAACAAAATAGTTAAATTTTTAACCAAAGTGATGAATTTTAAACTAAACTTACGAATTTTCAACAAAAACTAATTTTTAATAAAATAGTTAAATTTTGAGTTTAAAAATTATTGAACAAAAAACGAATTTTCAGCCAAGAAAATTAATTTTCTAAAGAAAAAATAAATTTTCAACAAAATACATGAACTTTCAACTTAAGAAATTAAATTTTCAACCAAAGAAATAAATTTACAACTAAAATGATGGAACATTCAATTGCATTGCTTAAATTATGAATGAAAATAATTAATTTGTAACAAAACAAAAAAAATTCCAACAAAATAGTTAAGATTTTAGTTAAAAATTTATTAAAAAAAAACGAATTTTCAACAAAATAGTTAAATTTTTAATCACAGAAGTGAATTTTCAATCAATAAGATGAATCTTCAACCAAAAAAATGAATTTTTAGAAAAAAGTTTAATTTTCAATTAAGAAGATAAATCTTCAACCAAAATAGGTGAGTTTTCAAATATAAAAAAAATAATACATTTTTAACCAAAAATGGAATAATTAATTTTCCAATTTAAAAAATTTATTTTACAGTAACAGAAAAAACGAGTTTTCAACCAAAAAGTTAAATTTTTAACCAAAATGATTAATTTTAAACAAAACTTATTTTTAATAAAATAGTTAAATTTTGAGTTTAAAAATTATTAAAAAAAAAACGAATATTCAGCCAAGAAGATTAAATTTCTGAATACAAACATAAGTTTTCAAGAAAATACATGAACTTTTAGCTAAAGAACGTGAATTTTTAACAAAAAATTGATTTTCAACCAAAAAAGATTTCAATTTTTAATCAAAAACAGTTGAGTTTAACTAACAAAGACGAATTTTTAACATCAGTTTAATTTTTAACTAATAAAATGTCTTCAGTCAAGAGACAAAAAAAAGTTCAAGAATTTGGATTTTTTTTCTTTCCTTTATTAAAAAATCTTTATTTGTTGAAAATTCGTCTTTTTGGTTGGAAAATTCATTCATTCACAAAAAATGCAAAATTTGCCGTAAAGTAATTATTGAAACTTTGTCATGGGTGCTACTAAGAAAATTCCTCTAATTTTTTTCAAAATTCCATGACTATTCTAGGTTTCCAAAACTTTTTAAAAATTCCACCACTTTTCCAGGTCTTTTAGGTCTTCCAGGTCTTGTAGAAGGCCTGAATTAAAAATATTCGTTCCGTTCTCCCATTAAATACATAATTTTCTACCGAATATTTTCTTAAAAACAAATTTATTTTCCTATAATTACAAGGTGAGAATCACCACATTAATTTCGAACTCTTTCCACCTCTCGTGGTTCTTCCTCGATTTCATATTCGATTTCCACTCGAGGGCGAGATTTTGATTTCTTGGTCGGTTGGGCCTTTTTCGTGAAGTTGGGATTTCTGACTCTCATACTAGTCGATGCCTTTATGTCCTATTAAATAAACAATTAAACATTAGTAAAATCTTTTTTAAAAATAAAAATAAATATGGTTTAAAATTTTGATTTTAATAACACGAACCTCGATATCGCTCGTTTCGGACTCGAAATCACTAGAAACCTCCGCTTTCTCTCTTTGTCCAGAATCACTCTCCTCGTCCTGAAATTAAGAAAATTTATAAATGCAGATTAAGACATTTTTTTCAGAAATTAAAATTTAAAAGTATTAAAAATGAACTTCAATGCACGGTGAGCAACAATTTGGTTTAAATTTTTTTCTTTTGTTGACTAAAAAATCTTTCTTGGTTGAAAATTCAACTTTTTATTTGAAAATTTGCCTGTTTTGTTTGAAAATTTATCTTTTTTGGTAGAAAGTTCATCTTTCTTGATTAAAAATGCAATTATTTCATTTAAAATAAATCTATTTTGGTTGAGGATACACCCATTTTGTTAAAAATTCGTATTTTTTTTTGTTGAATTAAAAATTTTTTTTTTTGAATTTTTTTATTTTAAATTAAAATCTGTTTTGTTGAAATATCCAATTTTTGAGAATTCATCTTTTTTGGTAAAAAATTCAAATATTTGATTGAAAGTTAAACTAGCTTCTTATAAATTCATTGTTTTGTTTAAAGATTCATCTTTTTAGTTAAAAATTCATCTCTTTGTTTGAAAGTTAACTATTTCGTTGAAATAATTATTTTTTATTATAAATTATATTTTCATTTACTGAGAATTTATTTAATTTTCCATGTTTGGTTGAAAATTTATCTTTTTTACTTCAAAATTAATCTTTTTGATTGAAAATTTATCTATTTGGTTGAAAGTAAAGTTTCTTGTTTAAAATTCAACAATTTTGCAGTAAATTCGTCTTTTAGGATTGAAAATTCAACAATTTGGTTAAATTTGTTTTCCTTTTCGACAAAAAAATCTTTCTTGGTTGAAAATTCAACATTTCGGTTGAAAATTTTCCTTTTTTGTTTGAAAATTTATCTTTTTTGGTAGAATGTTCATCTTCCTTGATTAAAAATGCAATTATTTGGTTTAAAATAAATCTATTTTTTTTAGGATACACCTATTTTCTTTAAAATTCGTATTTTTTTGGCTGAATTCAAGTGTTTTTTATTTCAAATTAAAATCTGTTTTGTTGAAATATCCACAATTTGAGAATTCATCTTTTTTGGTAAAAAATTCAACTATTTCATTGAAAGTTAAACTAGATTCTTAAAAATTCATAGTTTTGTTTAAAGATTCATCATTTTAGTTAAAAATACATCTCTTTGTTTGAAAATCTAACTATTTTATTTAAAAAATTGTTTTTTATTGAAAATTAATTTTTTTAAATTGAGAATTTATTTAATTTTCCATGTTTGGTTGAAAGTAAAGTTTTTTTGTTGAAAATTCAACAAGTTGGTTAAATTTTTTTTCCTTTTTGCTGAAAAATCTTTCTTGGTTGAAATATTAACTATTATATTTTTCGTGCAAATTTCATTCTTTGCTGTTGAAAATTAAACTACTTGAAGATTCATTTTTTTGGTTAAAGATTCATAATTTTCAGTAAAAATGCATCTTTTTGGTTGTAAAATTTAACCCATTTTATTGAAATTTCGGTTTTTTAAAACTACTTGTTTGAAATATTAGATATAATGTTGAAAATTAATTTTTTTGCCTTAGAAATTAATCTTCTTAATTGAATGTTCAAGTTTTTGGTTGAAAAATCAACTTTTTGGTTGAAAATTTGCCTGTTTTGTATGAAATTTTTTGTTTGTTTGTAGAAAGTTCATCTTCCTTGATTAAAAATGCAATTATTTGGTTTAAAATAAATCTATTTTGGTTGAGGATACACCTATTCTGTTGAAAATTCTTTTTTTTTTTGTTGAATTCAAGTATTTTTTATTTTAAATTAAAATCTGTTTTGTTGAAAAATTCTTCTATTTTTTTTTAACTGAGAATTTATTTAATTTTCCATGTTTGGTTGAAAATTTATCTTTTTTACCTCAAAAATTAATCTTTTTGATTGAAAATTTATCTGTTTGATTGAAAGTAAAGTTTTTTGTTGAAAATTCAACAAGTTGGTTAAATTTTTTTCCTTTTTGACTGAAGAATATTTCTTGGTTGAAATATTAACTATTACATTTTTCGTGGAAATTTCATTTTTATGTTGTTGGAAATTAAACTACTTGAAGATTTATTTTTTTGGTTAAAGATTCATAATTTTCGGTAAAAATTCATCTTTTTGGTTGTAAAATTTAACTATTTTATTGAAATTACGGGGTTTTTTAAAAGTATTTGTATCAACTATTAGATATATTGTTTAAAATTAATTTTTTTTTGGCTTGGAAATTAATCCTCTTAATTGAATGTTCAAGTTTTTGGTTGAAAATTTGCCTGTTTTGTTTGATTTTTTTTTTCAATTCAAGTGTTTTTTATTTTAAATTAAAATCTGTTTTGTTGAAAAATCCTTTTATTTTTTTAACCGAGAATTTATTTAATTTTCCATGTTTGGTTGAGAATTGATCTTGTTTACTTCAAAATTAATCTTCTTGATTGAAGATTTATCTGTTTGGTTGAAAGTAAAGCTTTTTTATTGAAAATACAAAAATTTTGCAGAAAATTCGTCTTTTAGGCTTGACAATTCAACAAGTTGATAAATTTTTTTTCCTTTTTTGCTGAAAAATCTTTCTTGGTTGAAATAACTATTACATTTTTCGTGGAAATTTCATTTTTTTGTTGTTGAAAATTTAACTACTTAAAGATTTATTTTGTTGGTTAGAGATTCATAATTTTCCGTAAAAATTCATCTTTTTGGTTGTAAAATTGAACTATTTTATTGAAATTTCGGTTTTTTAAAACTACTTGTTTAAACTATTAGATATAATGTTGAAAATTAATTTTTTTGCCTTGGAAATTAATCCTCTTAATTGAATGTTCAAGTTTTTGGTAGAAAAATCAACTATTTGGTTGGAAAATAACTTTAAAAAAAATGAAAATTCGTATTTTCGAGTTCAAAAATGAACAATTTTGCCAAAAATTCGTTTTTTTTTCTTGAAAATTCAACAAGTTGCTTAATTTTTTTTTCCTTTTTGCTGAAAATTCTTTCTTGGTTGAAATATTAACTATTACATTTTTCGTGCAAATTTAATTTTTTTGGTTGCAAATTTAACTACTTACAGATTAACTGGTTGTAAAATTTAACAATTTTATTGAAATTTCGGTTTTTTAAAACTACTTGTTTGAACTATTAGATATAATGTTGAAAATTAATTTTTTTGCCATGGAAATGAATCCTCTTAATTGAATGTTCAAGTTTTTGGTAGTCCAAATTCGTTTTTTATGTTTGAAAATTAATTGTTAACTGAGCAGTTATTTAATTTTACTTATTTTAAATTAATTTTTCATGTTTGGTTGAAAATATACCTTTTTTTACTTGAAAATTAATTTTCTTGATTGAAAATTCATCTGTTTGGTTGAAAATAAAGTTTTATGTAGAAAATTCGTCTTTTAGGATTAAAAATTCAACCATTACGTTACATTTTTTTTCCTTCTTAGCTGAAAAATCTTTCTTAGTTAAAAATTAAATTTATTTATGTTAAAGATTCATCTTTTTCGTTGAAAATTTTACTATTTCGTTGAAAAATAAGTTTTCTTTTTGTTGAAAATTCATATTTTCGAAGAATCTTTCTTGGTTAAAAATTAAACTCTTTTCTTGAAAATTTATCTTTGTAATTCGAAAATTAAACTATTTCGCTGAAAAATAAGCTTTTGTTGAAAATTCATATCTTTAGGTTAAAAATTTAAGAATTTTGAAGAAAATTTGTCTTTTAGGCTTAAAAATCTTTCTGGTTTGAAAACTGAACTCTTTTTTGAAAAAATTGTCTTTTTTGTTTAAAAATTTATCTCTTTTGGTATAAAAGTCACCATTTGTGGTTAAAAATGTTTTGTTTTTTTTAATCCTTTTTGATTAAGGATACAACTATTTTGTTGAAAATATGCCTTTTTGGTTAAATCTAACTATTTTTTATTGAAATTTAAACTATTTTTGGATTGAAATATTAATTATTACATTTTTGGTTGAGAATTCATCTTTTCTTGTTAAAAAATCAACTACTTGGTCAAAAGATAAACAATTTGTTGAATATTAACTTTTGTTATTGTTGAAGATTCATCATTTTAGTTGAAAATTCATTTTATTGGCTGAAACTTTAACTATTTTATTAAAAATGGTGTTTTTTTTTTTAATTTTTAATTTTTGGTTGAAAATTTATCTTACTTATTTGAAAATTCAATGATTTTGTTGAAAAATGAGTTTTTTGTTGGAAATTCATATTTTCGGTTTAAAAATTGAACAATTTTGTAGCAAATTCGTCTTTGAGGCTTGAAAATTCAAAAACTTGGTTACCATTTTTTTTTCTTGGCTGAAAAATGTTTCTTGGTTGAAAATGGGACTCTTTAGTTGAACATTTATCTTTTTCGTTTAAAAATTCATCTCTTTTGGTAGAAATTTCATCTTTTGTGGTTAAAAATTCAACTTTTTATTGAAAATAAATTCATTTTAAGGTTAAAACTACTTTGTTGCAAATACGCCTCTTTTGGTTGAATCCAAATATTTTTTATGCAAAATTAAAACCTTTTTTGTTTGAAAATTCAACGACTTAGTCGAAAGTTAAACTACTTGTTAAAAATTAATTTCTTTGATTGAAGATTCAACATTTGAGTTAAAAATTCATCTTAATTTAACTATTTTATTGAAAATTCATTTTTTTTTTCAATATCTGTTTGAAATATTCCATTTTTGTTGAAATTTGATCTTTTTTACTTGTAAATTCAATTATTTTGTTGAAAAATTAGAATTTTTGCAGAAAATTAACCTTTTTATTTAAAAATTTATCTTTTTGGTTGAAAATCCACATTTTTTGCTTAAAAATTTAACAGTTTTGTAGAAAATTATTTTTTTGTTGTTGAAAATTAAACAGTTTGGTTGATATTTTTTTTTCTTTCTTGTTTTAAATTAAGAAATTGTCTCTTCCGTCAAAAATTCATCTCTTTTGGTACAAATTAAATTTGTGGTTAAAAATGTAACTATTTGGTCGAAAGTTAAATCTTATTGGCTGAAAAGTTAATTATTGTATTTCAGATTGTTTCTTAAGAATATTTGTTTGAAATATTCCATTTTTGGTTGAAAATTTATCTTTTTTACTTGGAAAATCAATTATTTTTCTTAAAAAAATCATCTTTTTTGTAGAAAATTAGCTTTTGTGTTTGCAAACTTATCTTTTTCATTGAAAATTTAATTATTTGGTTAAAAATTCAGCTATTTTGTTGAAAAATGCAACATTTATGCTAAAATATTCTGAAATTTTCGATAATATATAACAAAATTATAAAGAATAGAAATTTAAAATCGTACCAGGGAGCAATCCTCGGCTTCATATTCATATTCGTATTCGTCTTCCTCTTCGTCGTCAGTCTCAGCTTCAACGTACGTATTTGGAATAGCTTCTCTTTCATCTGCTTCGAATTCCATTTCCAGCTCTTTATTCACTTCCCTTTCCGTCTAAATCATAAAACCATTCAAGTTAATAATTATAAATAAAAATAAATAAACAATTACAAGCCTCAGACTCATTTTAGAGATAAAAAATTATATAAATAGTGGAACAAATTAAAAAAAAGCAGTGTCAAAATAGTGTCATACAAATTTTCAAGCAATAAAAATAAATGTCAAAATTTATTTAAAATTTTATTTTTTAGTCCAAAATTCTTATTTATTTACCGCTTTTACTATTAAATGTTTGGTTAAGAATTCACCTTTTTTGGTTCAAAATTGAATTCTTTTTTTGAAAATTCAACAAGTTTGTTAGTCATACTTATTGTTGGAAAATTCTAATGATTTGTTCGAAAATTCGTCTTTTTAGCTTAAAGTTCAACAATTTGAGTGAAATTTTTTTCTTTCTTGACTAAAAAATAAAAGTAATCTGTTTCGGTTAAAAATGGATTTTTTTTTTGAAAATTCTCATTTTCGGGTTGAAAAATCAACGGCTTTGTAGAAATTTCGTATTTTTGGCTCGAAAACTCAACATTTTGGTCAAAAATTTAACTATTTGGATAAAAAATAAGGTATTTTGTTGAAAATTCGTCATTGTTTTTGTTAAAAATTATTATTTTTTCAACAGAAGATTCAACTATTTTGTTAAAAATTATTGTAAATTATTTATGTTTTTGAAAATTCATATTCTCGGGTTTAAAATTCAACTGTTTATTAAAAAGTTCATCTTGTTAGCTTCAAAATTCAACAATTTGGTATAAAATTAAATAGTTTAGAACAAAATTAAACTTTTTGATAGAAAATTCGTTTTTTTTTTAAATTGAAAATTAGTTCTCCTCAATGAAAATTTAACTTAAATTTTTGTTTAAAAATTGATCTTTTTACGGATTTTGAAAGGTTTTACGATAACGAAATTTTTTTCTTAAGATTCGAGGGAAAAGTTAAACTGATTTTTTATTTTCAAAAAGAATGTAGAAGATTTTAGAGCAAAATTGCAATTTTTTTTAATTCGAATAACTTCAAGATATATTTAGAAGTTTTGAAAACATAAAAAACTAATATTAAATTTAAAAAGATTTCATCAAATTTAAAAAATATAGATTTTTGAACATTTCAAGAAAAGACGTAGAAGCTTTCTCAGAATTTTGAAACGTCTCAAGAGAATAAGAAAATTTTATTAAGATTTCTGGGAAAATAATTTTTTATTTTACCAAATTTATTTTAGGAGAATATTTAAAAAGATTTCAAAACATTCCAAAAGATTTTCTAAATGGTCAAAAAGGAATCTAGAATACTTTGAGGCAATTTTCTAAACTTTACCGAATTTTTTCAAAATTTTAGGAAAAATTTGAATTATTTTAAAACATATTAAGAAGTTTTTAAAAAATATCAAAACTAATTAAGGATTAGAAAATATTTTTAAAAAACTTAAAACAAAATGTAGATTTTTGAAAAATTTGAAATAAAATTTTGAAGTTCTTTAACGATTTTGAAAGGACTCAAGATAATGCAATTTTTTCTTAAGATTTATGGGAATATTTCAAGAGATTCTTTAGAAAAAAATAATTCTCAGAGAATATTTAAAAAGATTTTAAAACGTCACAAAAGATTTACAAAATTGTTAAAAAACGAATCCGGAAGAAAATAAAAATATTTTTAAACTTTGAAAGATTTCCAAAAATTTATAATATATTATTTAATTTTTCCAAGCGTCAGTAAGTCCTAAATATCTTTTAAACTGACTCAAATTATTCCTCAAATTTTGTAAAATCCTGTAAAATCAGAAAAAAAATGTTTAGGAATTTTCTAGATACTTTTTTCGACATATCTGAAATCTTGAAAAATCTTTTTGAATTTTCTCAAGAAACCTAGGAAAATTGTATTTATATAATTTTCAAAAAAATAAATAAAGAAACTTGAAAAATAAAAGGTTATTCGAAATTTTTATTTTGTATTAAAAATTAATGTTCTTTTCGAATTATAATTTGCCTAAAACTTTGTTTTCTGACTGAACAATTTTTTTTGGGTTGAAAATTCGTCCTTTGATTTGAAAATTCATGTCTTTTGTCAAAACTTTCATATTTAAAAAAATTATTATATGGGATTGCAACTGCTTGGTTTAAAATGAAAAAGTTTTTTGGATCAGAATTCAAGTATTTTGTTGAAAATTCGTCTTCTAAAATGAATACAACTCTTCTTGATTTAAATTTAAAATCTTCTTTAGTTTTAATTCAACTATTGTATTTTTCGTTGAGAATTTATCTTTTTTCGTTGACAATTCATGTATTAGGATGAAAAATGACATTTTTTTGAAAATTAATATTTTAGGTTCAAAAATTAATCTGCTTCGTAGAAAATTCGCCACTTTTGGAAAATATTTAATCTTTTTTTAATATAAATACAAATTATTGAAAATTAATCTTTTTTGGTTGAGAATTCAACATTTTTGTTGAGAATTTGCCTTTTTTGGATCATCTGGACTTTTTTTTTATTTAAAATAAAATTCTCTTTCTTTTGAAATATCCACTATTACATTTTCCGATAAAAATTCATATTTTTTATTTAAAATTTAAACTATTGGTTTGAAGATTATCTTTTGTTGAAATTTGGATTTAACATCGGAAATGTTGAAAAATCATTTTGAATTTTCTCAAAAAGCTTAGAAAAATTATATTTATATAACCATAAAAACAAATAACCAAAAACCCTAAAAAATAAATAGTTATTCGAAAATTTGTATTTAGTATTCTAAATTATTTTGCCCCTTAAATCGAGAAATTGACGAAGCTGGTTAAATAAAAATGTAATTTGTTCAAAATTCGTCTTTTTTGGTAGAAAATTAATATTCTTGATTGAAAATTTATCTTTTCGGTTGAAAATTGAACTATTTCGTGGAAAATTTAACTATTTTATTGAAAGCTCATATTTGTGCCTTAAAAATTTAACATTTTGAATGAATTAGTTTTATTTATTGATTGAAAAAATCTTTCTTGGTTGAAAATTCGTCTTTTGATTTAAAAATCCATCTCTCTTGTTAGAAATTTAAACTTTTTTGGTTAAAAATGAAACTGTCCAGATGAAAATTAATCCTTTTTGGTTGAAGATTGAACTTTTTTGTTGGAAATTCGTCTTTTTTCGTTTAATTAAACTATTTTTTTATTTAAAATGACTCCGAGGTCGGACGTTGTCAAAATAAAATAACAAACCTCGGATTCACTCTCAACCTCACTTTCTCCTTCAACTTCCACGGCTTCGATTGCCTTTTCGAAAGCGTTTTTCGAGAAATTGTAAATATCCTTGTACTGAAAATAAAAATAAAAAATTATTAAATAAGATTCTTCCTCGAGGTGTTGTGGGACTATAAAATCTTTTTCGTTTTTGTTTTTTTTTTCGAATTAAAAAAGGAAACGTACCACTCCTTTTTCGAGCCTCTTCATCAATTCCTTTTCGATGGCAGTGTCTAATTTTGCAGCGATGAGAGCCTTTTCTTCTCTCCTGTTTTCTCTTCTTTCGATTTTCCTTTGAAGAGGTACGATCTTCTTCTGCCTTCTTAATCTCAATTTTCTCATTCGAATGAGATACTGCGTGATTTTCACAAATCGCTGTTTGCATTTTGATTTTATGAATCCAGGCCAGTAAAGTAGGTTTTCGTTGATTTGATGAATCGCCTTTTCAAAGTTTCTTGAAAGCTTCACCTTTTCCCACATGTCTTTGGGAAAGTGAACTCTACAATTTCAGAAATACAATATTTAGAGGCAGAAATTTTGAAAAATAGTTGCAAAATAGTGACACGAAATTTTTAAAATAATAAACTAGATCAACTAGAAAACTTTAAAAAAAGTCACATGAAATTTCGAAAAATTTATTTCATTAGGAATAAAGAGGAAAAGTTTTTTCTTCTTTCTACCATAAAATTCGATTGATTTTCAAATTATATTTGCACAAATGAAATTAATTGTTAAACCCATAACATTTTCCTAATTTTATAGTTTAAAAATGAAAATAACTAAGATGATAATTCATAAAAACTTAATTAAAAAATAAATAGGCATTAGTTAAAGTAAGATTTTTCAGTCTTGACGAATAAAGCATGATTCTTGACAACTGAATCCACTATTAATTTTAATGGACCGTATGACCAAAATAACACATTTATATATGAATTGACTTCTTCATTTGCCTTTTGTTATAGTCAATTCATCCTGCTGGATCGAAAATTCAATTGTCTTTTATCAAACTCGTCTTTTTGTCTGTAAAATTCAACTATTTGATTGAAAATGCAACTGTTTTCGGTTACAGTATAATCTTTTTTGTTTAAAAGTATAACCATTTTGTTAAAAATTCATTTTTACGGATTGAAAATTCAACTATTTGCTTAAAAATTCATTTATTTTGTTAAAACTTTGTCATTTTTGCTTGAAAGTTCAAAAAAGTAATTTTTCTTATTTTTTAACCTCTGATAACAAACAAAAAGCATCATTCTAACATAGAAATTTTTTTTTTAATGCTCATCTGCATGCCAATACCTTCAATAATTTCAACCATCTTCCAAAAAATTGGACTAATGATTCAATAAACTAAAAAACAAAATTTAAATTTTTGATTTTTCAACGAAATTCAAAAAGTTGTTATGAAAATCTTTTAGGGCTTTCAAAAAGTAACGTTTTTCTTTCTTGACTTTTTTTCATATAGTGCGTTTTTTAGTTTGAAATATTCATTTTCGTTTGTTTTTGTGAATTTCGAAAATGCTGCAACTCTCATAATTTTCTTTTTATCAAAAAAGTCGTGAAAATAAATTATTCGATTTTCCGAGTACTACGAATAGCCGTACGTAGAATTTTTATATCTTAAAAAAAAACGGTCTCAAAATTATTGAAAATGCTCTATCTTTTTGAATTTTTATCAAAATAGCTGGCTAAAGAACTTGACCTTCAGTTTCCGATTTTACACAAATATAATACCTTCTCTGATGAA